>VBSM01001124.1:20438279-20787892 GCA_008086735.1 Cheirogaleus medius
ATATGTAACCTTAACATTTGTACCCCCATAATATGCTGAAATAAAAAAAATGTTGTGATATAAAGAATAAGAACAGAATATGAAACTATGTATGAAGAAACAAATCTGTAAATTGTATATGCAGACACACACACAACACCAGAAAGGAATATGTGAAAAATCAACCTTGTTATGTGTTTATGAGGAAATTTTTTGTTGTTCCAAATTTCCTTTTTATTTACTATTCTTATAATCAAGGTTCTTCTTTAAAACTGTTTTTACATATCTTTACCTTTTACCACAGAAGATCTCAATTATGTGCTTCCTCATGTGAAAAACTATCAGTTGGTAGAGTGGACATATCTTCATTAATTACCTTTCCTTATTTATGACATTTTTAGTCTTCTAATATTAAGTCACAAGAGATTATTTCATCAATAATTAGCATGTACACTAACGGTACTTTATGTTAGTTTATGGACTTAAGTTTGACTCATCTTACCTCTTAATTATAGGCTTCTATTCTGTTACAGCTCAATCTAATATTTGGAAACTGTAAACTCTGAGTGAGCACTTAAATGTACACATATTGTAATTTTCAGGGTAGGGAGTGAAAATCTTGTTCCAGCTGTATATATTGATATTTCACTTTAAAAAATATAAGAAAAACTAGAGGATACAAACAAAAAGATATTTTAAACACAGAAAATAGAGTTTAACTTACATAAGTTGTATTCATCCTTAATCACACATTCAAGTCATTTGAGAACTTTAAAAAACTACTGATGTTCAGGTCAAATCCCTAAAATTTTGACTTACTTGTTGTGAGGTAGAACATGGATTTGGGAATTTTTCTTCTAAAGTTTCTAAGAATACTAGTGTTAAGAATCACAGTGGTACTTCTTGAAACTCTCAATATTCATTATTTGGACCACAATTCACTAATTTTTCATCTTTTTCCTATGCCTTTTTTATAATCCTAAGGACTTCTTAGAGCCCATTATCTTACATGGTTAGAACATGCTTTCTTCATCATCAGCCATATTCCATTAACCACCAAAAACTGTTGAATATACTACTGAAAAGGTAATTAGGTATTACATAGCTACAAATACAGCTATCTATAATCTCCTTTAGTCAGCTCAAAATGCATTGAGTTCTTGGTTATGGGTTGGATACGGATGATGGAGAAGAAAGTGATATTAAGGAGGATACCAAGGTTGAGGGCTTGAGCAACTAGACAGTAAGTGGAGCCACACTTGAAGATAAAGAAAATTGGAGTTGATCCAGGCTTAGAGGAAAAGCTCCTGAGTCCAATTTTGTACATGTTGAGTTTGAAGTGCTTTTATGACATTCAAAATGAAGATGTTAATGAAGCAACTGGATAGTGTATAGGCAGCTCAGAAGCATGAAGAAAATGGATAGATGGGCTTATCCAAGGATGGGATTTTGCCAGATGGAAGAAACAAACAAACAAAAAAAAACACATAGTAAAAGGGGGGCTAGAGAGTTCTATGATATTGACAAGAGTTTATTAAAATGATGGCTCACAGTCTCTAGCTGGAGAGGGAGGGGAAGATGGGAAGGAGCTGGTGTGCAGAAAGAAAGTGGAGTCAACAGACTGGCTCTCAAGTTTTTACAAAGTTTTTGAGGCAAATTACTAAGAGACTTTGCACGTTTCCCTGACATAATCTTGGATTTCTCCCCATGTTCTCCTGTGCTCATTATGGCATGCCTCTTGGCTTCACATCTTTAACCATGAACTGAAATTTGCTGGAGAAATTTCAAGAATCTTGTAGAACCTGACTATGTGGCCAAATCCTTACATGTATTTCTGACTTCTGTAACTGTAACTTTTGTTTTCAATTTCTGCCAAACCTGTCCCTAATTCAATTCTTGTCTCCTTTCTTCATACCTATACCAGCTTTCAAAGTATTTTCAGCTGTTTTGTCTTTACATTTTGGTGTAATGGGATTCTTAACCTTCCAAACTGGCCACATTGACCTCCCTTCTCTTCAGCAATGTGAATTTCTGAAACATCATAAAAGTGATGTAGACATAGGTCTACACAAGCTTCTTGCTTATACTTTTATTTTTATTATTTTTGTTTTAAATGAATTTTCCTTAACATTATTTGATGCTTTTTCAAACGTAAATATTTATTTTCTTTTTTGAAAACTTTTTCCTTTTCCCCTTTTCTATTGTTTTATTCACATTTAGGTTAAATACTATATTTTTCACAGTACTCTTAGAGTAGAAATTAGTTATATGCTTTTATTTGTCCTTACAACACTGCTCTTTATATATATATATGATATTCTTTCTCATTTGTTCAATTATGTTTTGTTCTTATTATGCAAAGATAACTTTAAATTTGCATACCCCATATCTGTTATTTTTAGTAAATAAATTAATCCTACAATTAAGCACATTTTTCAATTTTGCAAGTATACTCCAGATTATCAGCATATGCACTTAGAACAACATCTCTCCTAAAATTTTTCAAAACAAATTTAAATGATTTCCTTCGCACACTACTTTCTGTTACCTCCCTCATCTACTCATCTACCCACACTAAGTAAAGTTCATTAAATTATTCATTCAAAAAACATTTGAGCATTTTTTTCATAGCCAGCATTTGTGGTACAAGATAGTAAGACACAGTCCACCTTCTCCAGGTGCTCAGTCTAGAAAAGAAGACATATGTAAACAAATAATTCCAGTAATTTGTGATAAAGCTCTGGAGTGGGAGTGTGTTCAGTCCATCACATGTGATTCTCAACACCAGTATCCTAAGAAGCTTGGAAAGAAAAACTCCAATTTCCATGGCCCACCGCGGACCAAGTAGCTCAAAATTCTCGAGACTTGACCTGTGCATCAGTAGTTTTTAACAGTTTCCAAGTGATTCAAAGTTGCAGCCTGGGTTGTGTTCCCTTGTAATAGAAAAACACAGAGCAGAGAGTGCTTATTTTTGCCTGGAGTAGGGAGAATGAAGGAAGGCCTCTTACAGGGACCAGTAGTGAAAAGCGAGTAGAGCACATAAGGCTTAGGAGAGCTGAGAGGAGGCATTTCAGGCAGGTGGAAAAACAAATTCAAACCCAAGGCAAGAAAGAACCTAACCATTAGGTCACCCTGGCTGGAAAATGTGTGAAGGAGGCGGCAAGGAGACCACAAAGCAAAGGCAGGACTTAGCTGGGCTGTGAAAGGTTTCAAAAAGTTCACATTTTGTCCTCCAGAAATGAAAAGCTGTTGTGGAATCTTCTTCCCTAATGAAGAGTTTCCCAAACACTCCTGCATCGGGCTGGCCCAGGAGAAGCTGTTCTGTACACGTGGGAGGCTCAGGCAGCACGGCTCTGGCAGCACCTCCGGCCATTGTAGTGATCCTGCCAGTTTGAGAAACACTGACTTAAATGATACAGTCTCTAGGGAATGGGACAGTAGCCATGGGGCCTTTAAAGTCTTTGGCTAGAAATTAAAGAGCTTGTAAGTTTAGATTTTGTGTTAATCACATTGTCTGATGAAATCTGGAGGTTAGGAAGAAAGAAGATACAGGAATAAAAGAGCTAATTATAAATATGATCTGGACCAGCACTGCCCAATAGAAATATAATGTGGGCATATAATCTTGAGTTTTTATGTAATTTTATGCAATTTTATATAATTTGAAATTTTTCCAGTAGCTACATTCTAAAAAGTAAAAAAGATGTCAAATTAATTTTAGGAATATATGTCATTGAACCCAATATAATTCAAATATTACCATTTCAATATATAATCAATATCAAAATTATTAATGAGGTATTTTATATTCTTTTGTGTTTGCAATAGCCTTCCAAACCTGGTGTGTACAGCACCTGTCAATTTGGAACTCAGCATTTCAAGTGCTCAATGGCCAAATGTAGCCAGCAGCTACTGTACTAGACAGCACAGACCTAGATCAAAGGTATATGGTTTTTGAACCATGGCTTTAGAAGCCAAAACGATGAGCTATGGTGGTGAATCTCACGAGGACAGAGAGAAATGTACTTCCCTCCAGAACTGTCAATTGGTCTATAGACAGTACAATGCACTGCCTTATAAACCAGAGTTCATTTCCACTGGACAACACTAAGCAGTGGCCACACAGCCACTTCAGTGAAGTGTCAAGGAGGGGTTCATGATACAAAATTGGATGAGATGATCTCTAAGGTTAATTCCAGCTCTGACTTTCTATGTCTGATATTGGCATTTGAAACGCTGTATTTGGAACCCACACATTATGCTTAGGTTATTTCTTAACACATATATGCACACTCTCTTTCTCACACATACACGTACGTTTATATATATGTGTGAGTGTATATCATTTACTTAACTGCAATCCATTCAACTGACTGCCACAGTTAATCACAGAACAGTTTAAAACATTCCCTGGGACCATTGCTGGATTCTTAAAATCCACACAGTCTAACTTTCTTGTTGTCATCATCCCTAAATGTTTTCCCCTTTTTGGAATTTTCTCACCTGTGTATTTTCTCTAGTGTAAAGAACATTTCTCTGAAGATTTAAAGCTAAGGGAGTGTAAGCATTATGTAAAGTAAGATTTAAACTCATCAAATATGCCTTTTTGGGTCATCTCCACTATGTTATGATTAAAAATAAACCCACTATACAGATTTTCTTTAGGTGGTTATTCATGTAACTGTTTACTGTTATCTCTAAACAATCTTTCTCCAGGCAACACTCTCCCTATTACTCACCCCCAGTACTGCTCTCTCCCATTACTGTGTTCTACTATATTACAATACTCCCTCCTTCCCCTGTGGGTTCCTTTCCAAACTTCTCCTATACCCATTTTCCTATAAGTTGCAAATTTCACACCAATCATTATATCTTGAAAAACTCACAGACCAAAGACTGTAGCTACTGATGCCATGTTTATGCTTTTTCTTCCATGTTCTTCCTCACTTTTAATGACAAATGTTCATTGCTGCTACGGCTTCCACCTTCTTGCCCTGAGGCATTGCCCTGAGGTACCTTTCTGACCTGCAACAGCCTATTCAAATCCTCTTCATCAGTAACAGCCACCTTTCTCTTATTCCCAGTCTGTGCCTCATACACAGGGAAAGTGCACTCCAACGCCAAACTCAACAGGTAGTGCAATGGCCTATTAAATAGGTGGCTCAATAGACACAGATTGAAAACATTCAGACTGCATTTTTGATGTTGACATAATCATGGTGCTTGAGTAGTAGATATCATTACATTAACAATTCTTTATCATAGTAGTTTTGTTTAGGGGTGGTTGCAATATAATTTATTAGTATAATTTGAGATTTCTAAGCCTCAACATATTTGCTCCTTATCAAATGAAGATAGCATAAACTATAAATTATAACATACAGTCATCATTCTTTTAAATACAATAATAATAATATGCATTCTATTTGTATTAATTATCTAAAATTACGAGTCTTATATTTAAACTTATTTTCAGATTCACTTTCTATTGGTGACCTTGCAAAGGACATTGCCTATCCCATTTCTGAACTTCACTGTATATTTTCAGGATCACAACTTTCCTTTGAGCAACAAATGATCATTTCTTACTCAGCTCCTAAAAATACTTACTAATATTTCTTATTGTATAATTTGATGTGAGACCCATATATAGCTTTAAATAAACTTGGAATGATAAAGTAGAACAAATTCATTTATTTTTTTAAAAATACCAGATATCTAAATTTAACATTTTCCCACTAAATGAGACTTTATTACTGCCCACTTTATCCAGGAAGAGTTTAAGACAAATGTTAAATTATGTTACTGTTAAAACTGTTTGTTTCCTCTATATCATTATATTTATAATTGCAAATGCTGTTGATAACATTAATGTACGAATAGAGTAGAAACTCCCTTATAAAATGCAAACAAGACTGGTAACTGGTCACATAATCAAGAGTTGGTTAAAAGGAAGAATCATAAAAAATACACACGTATACTCAAAATATTTAGTTTTTCTTTAAAATATGTAAAATTATATTAGTGATTGCTATGGTTTGAATGTGTCCACTCCAAAAGTAATGTTGAAACTTAATCCCTGTTGTGTTGGTATTCAGAAGTATGGCCTTAGGAAAAGTTTTATGAAATCAGACAAAGCAAAATTATTCACAAAATTAAAAGTAATTGTATTATCTTTTAATATATCCATTTATTCAAATTATTTAGTAGTCACCTATTTTTCCAAAGTGATAGAAGGGCACAAATTCCACAAAACGAAACAAAAGGTCATTTTCATATTTCATAGAAGAAAAAAAAAGATTTACAGATGAAGACATACATGGTCCATCAAAACTTCCTGCCCTAGACAAGTAACAGAAATCTTTTGCTCTAAAAAGATATAACTTTTTGCAGTAAATAATTTTGTTGTTTTATTAAAATGCTAATAAAAAGATTTTGGAATAGAGCTAGCAATAGTTCTAAAATAATGAGAAGATTAGCACTGAAAAGCTTAATAACAGCTTTGGTGGCCTCAGGATGACAATAAAAACATCAAAGCAACAATGTCTTGGCAAGATGGTATTTATGTCAGAGCACACATGGAAAAATAACAAGTTTTTGCATATCTAGGCAAGCACAAAATATACACTGGCAGTAGAAAAAGATAATAGCACTCAATAAAATTTACCCTTAACATGAGTGATATAATATGCAGTACTCTACATACATATAGTACGACTTGATTCAATTACATTTAAACCCAAAGCTTTCAAAAAGCGAGTGATAATAACATGCAGTGACTATAAAATATCAATAAGAATGCATATCATTTACGTAAGCAGGTGTAGAGATATAATCCTTAATCAATATTCAGGAGAGCTGTACACACTATAAATTTATGGCCACAGATTTATACTTCTTGACAAAATGTTTCCCAACGGAGCATGATAAAAGTGGTTTTCTGAATTAAATGTTGTTTTCCAATTAAAAGAGAATAAAAGTAATAGAGTAAGGAGAAGATATTTATATATTTTTACAAGTAGAATTATGGAGAAAAAGAGAACCCTTGAAAGTTAAGATATAGGAAACAGTGTCACATTCTGTCCTTCAGAAATCTCAGTGTATTCTTCTTAACATGGGGGTTTGGATAAGAGCCATCCAGATACACGAATTTAAAAGTGACTTTTTGTTTAAACTTTGATGTTTACTAATAATGGGATTCCTATCTGTACCTTATGATGTTTATTTATATTATCAGATGAAACACAAGTTGGGAATAAATAGATACACAACCATACTCTAAACCATTTCAGGCTTTTTAGGTTAATAAAGATATAAGCCTATTTCCCTGTGGTATGTTGGAGCCAAGTTCTTCCCTTGAAAGTAACAGTTGGTTAATTGTGGGAGATAGAATTATACCTGCATTAAAATATATATATACATATATACATTATTTTAAAAATAAATGTAATTTAAAAGTGCACATTTTGAACATACATTTTTAAAAATATGCAAGATTAATGTGCTTTCTAGAGTCCAATATATTTTAATACCCCTCATGTTTAAGACAGTGTCTAATAGATTAGACATTAGAGTCATCTTTGCTATTTGCCAACTAGAGTATTGTTGCAGAATATAAATGTTTTATAAATCAATATCCTTCCTTTGTGGCATATTTCTTTCTAAGAAGGAACAACAACAAAAAAATTACTGGTATTTAGGAAAAAGGGAAGTTGTTTGTATGTTTTGTTTAACATGTTAAACAAGTTATAAGCTATTTCCTGCTTCCAAGTTTGGCACCTTTGGAACCATAAATGATTTTTCATATCTCTAGGGTACCATTTAAAACTCACTATTTTGTAATTAATTTTGAGAGTTTCTTAATAAATGGTTCTAAGTGCCTAAGGGCCTCTTCCCATTAGAGTCATTGACTAGGGATGAAAGCATATCAAAATACATCACATCTGAAGGGGTTGTTGGTTGGTATGGATACTTGCACAAATGATACATTATTATCTATGAATATACATGCACAATTATCTGAAATATTAATAGCCTGACAATAAAATGACTTTTACATATTAGAATATCTGTAACATCAATTTTGTTAAATTTTCTCTAATATTCCATTGCATTCAGTTAAGTCATGAACAATCAGAATTTTCCTTTTCATTGGTTAAATGATTTACTAAATCTTGACTGACTGACATCATATTGAATTCAATACTAGTAGGAAAGATGTCTGTAACCCTGACTTGGACAAAGTTTCAGTTGCTCACAGGTAAAATCTTGGTGGCATAACTAATCCAAGGGCAGTGCAAAACTGAGCTAGACTATATTTAGGTCTCCACATCTAGTACATTTGAATTCATGAGATTTATTACTAGAAAGGGACCTTAGAGATATTACTTGCCCAAATTTATTTTAATAGGTAAAGAATAAGCCTATTGATAGCAGAGCTGTTATTGAAACTCTGGTCTTACCATCCAGGACCTCCACTACTCTCTCTCACCTGGCATGTATCTTTTGACCATATTTCTAAGGCACACCAACTTTGCAATTCTAGGTCTGTGGAAATCATGTTGCAATTTTTTCATAAAAAAGCTGAGTTTGGGGTTCCCAGGGGAAGTACTGGAATATAACCACAGTTTATATCACTCTAAAGAGAATTTCCAGCAGGTAACTAGTTAGAACTTGTCTAATCATTAATTTCTAAAAATGTCACAAACATGCATCACTGATATATATAGTACCACTGAATTGTGTATTTTAAGATGCTTAAAATAGTAAATTTTATATTAGTGTATTTTACCATAATAAAAATATTTTTTTAATGTCCATAAACATTTCTTAATGATGTTTTGTTGTTAGTGCTGTTTTCCCTACCTAAAACATTCTTCCCTCCAGTTGTATATGTCCAAAATTTTCAATACCCAGGTAATTCTGCATCTGCCATGACACCTTTCCCAACTGCCCCAACCTTTGAGCTAATATGCTCCTCTGAGTTTCCACAGTATTTATGTCCATTTAACAGTGTTGCAAATTTAATACTTATCAAATATTTACATTTATTTTCATGAATTGTATCGCTGTGAATAAATTTGAAGCCCTCTGAGGGGAGGTAATATGTCTTATATTTCTTCGAATATCTACATACTCTCAAATTGTCCTCATGTTAGCAAGGGCTAAATAAACGTTTCTTGAAGTTGACATGTTATCTAGCAGTAAGGTTTAACTAATTCTATTGTGAGAATTATCACAGCTTGGAACCTGGTATCTGACTGGGTCTAATGTTCATTCATTTATTCTTTTACTAATTCAAACTAATTACAACACCTGATACGTGTGAGGCACTCTTACTAGGTGTTCAATGTCAACCCAAGTAAAACAATCTGTTCTCAAGTTGCTCAAATCTTAGGAGGTCAGAACAGCTGTAAATAGTTATATTTCAGTGTTGTAAGTACTGGGTGTGCTTTTTTTCAGTTGGAGAAATGTCAATGACTCCTTAAAATTGTGAGCTCTAGAGTCAAAGCTATATGCAAACACTCCTACCACCTAGTTAACTACGTGGTTTGGGGATATACAACCTCTCTACACTTTGGCTTCCTCCCCTGTAAAATGGGTGTGAAAATAGTGCCCATCTCACAGTTGTGAGGATCAAATGAAATAATGCATGTGTCCTGCTTAGCACTATGCTTAGCACATTGTAAACACCCAATAAATATTAGTTCCTTCTGTTGCTTTAGAACATGACGCTGAACCGAAACCACACTCTGTTTTCTGAGACGTGAAATGAGTTGTGTGTGTGCATATAAACATATATACATACTACACAGTCAATTGTTTTTATGTTATCTATTAATATTAGCACATTTTGACTTAGGTAGATGCCAATTAGGTGCATCCTTAACTCACAGAGGTTCCTTTTTCTCTTGGAATAGCTAGATGTGCAAATATGAGCCTCGAATGTCCACCAGACCCGTGCCCTTGACCTTTTCTCTTGGCCATGACTGACTGATGTAAGCAAAGATGCATGATCTCAGCTGGATCAATCAGATTCTTTCTCTTGATCATTTGATCATCAAAATGAAGACCCGGAGAAATGGAAGGTCACTGGATCTGAGAAATCTTAATGAAAAAATCTGGAGTGAGGGTACCTGAATTGCCCCAGCTGCTACTGTTCTAGAGGTTTGGTTGCTCAGCAAAGCCTTTGATTCTATAGGCTATAACAGTGTCCCTTCAATAACCCCCCTCTGAAATTTACTGGAGTCAGTAACTTACAACAAACAAACAAAAAACTTGACTAAAATTGGGAAAGTGTTCTCCCTTTGCTGGAGTTCTCTAGAAGACTGGTCAGATGGGTTCTCTTCCTAAAACCTGTGAGTGTCCCTGAAGATGGTTTAATCGGTTGGTTTATGCAATTGCTCCCCAACAAAATTTTAAAGAATGAAGGGAAAATTGCATATTTGGTTTCAAATGATTTGCTTTCTACCCTGGCTTTTACTTTAACATCTGAGATTTAAGGTAAGTCAGTATTTATCTCCCTTTCCCTTTCATTTCTCCATTGGTGAGTAGAAACAATGATGTTCCTCTGATCAAACTCATAACTTACATATGAATTTCATAAAATATAGGGAACCAGCTCTGAGTTTATTACAAGAATCTGAGTTCCCTTTTCTAGAAGGTGAGGTGCTTTGAGTATCTAGTCTCTTGGGTGCCTTCAGTAACTAATGTAATAATTGATTTTGTCACATTGATCAAAAGAAGAAAGATAAATGTTAACAGGCTATAAAAAAAGATTAATCATGTAAGAAACACAAAGACATTTCATTTTTTAATGTCCTAAATATTCAAATATTAAGGGGAAAATCATCTGTGTAATGATACAGACTTAATATAGCATGACAAAAAGATATATGTAGCATTTAAAAACACAAATGAAACCATAACTACTTATCTTAATACTACACAATAAAAAAGTTTGATTTACCTTTAATTTCTGGCTAGAGCTGTTGCTGTGGTTGCTCTAAATGTTGTAATATATCAAACAGCAGTGCCAATGGACTTTTAAAAAAAGGAAAAAGGGGAGAAAAAACTTACCCTTCAGACATTCCTGTTTATTTTCCCACATCTTTTAAAAGTTTACTGCTCTTACTTAACTCATCTTGAGACATTAGTAGTTCTCAAACAATGTGTGGTTCAAAATTTTATATCTGGTGGTCCTGGTTCAAGCCCCAGAGAATAGCAATCCCTATAATAAAACTATTTCACAAGACTCACAGGATTCAATTAGCAAAGAATCTGAATTGCCTCTTACTCTGGGGAAAGGGTCAAAATTCAGATCATTTAGATAATATGAACACAAATAGAAAACAACTGTTATATAATCGGGTTTTTTAATTAATTCAGGAATCATGCATGCACGTAATCCTTATTAAAGCACGAAGAGTTTGTTGTTAAAAATTCTATACAAAGCAAACTACACTGTAAGTTGATTGCTATATATTAATATCTACATACATTTCAACATGTAGATTGTACATGTATATAAGGATTGTATAAGTATGTGCATATATGTATATATATGTGTGCATTTATATCTACATATAGATATTCAGCTATATTAAACCTAGAAAAATAACTGTTTTCTCATAAATTAGACACAAAAATGATCTAGTAATCAATTTATAGACTATTTTTGTCTTGGCTATATTTTCACTCAAATGTAATATATGAATAAATTTTGAAATTATTTCAAATTATTTGATTATGGGTACATCCCCCACAGCATGAACCTTCTAACTTCCCAAAGTATAAAATTTATTTTTTTTCCATATTGTGGTTGATTGGATGTCGAAGCAGGATGGGAGAAAAGGATGTTATCATATAATGGAAATTAAGTTTCTGGAGTTTTGGCATACTTGTGGTTATCAAACGTCCAAACTTTACTTTTGATCTCAAATCATGCAAATCCCCCTTTTACTGCCCATCTTCTTCTCCGTTATAAACTAGTCATTTAAACTGGCAAATGTGAAATCACCACTGGTGTGTTTATAAGTGTCCTCCAAACACATATCCAGTTGTGCAGAAGGTACCACTACCATTCCCTAGGAACCCAGTCTTGTCTAAATCAGGAAAACTAACAGAAGCAAAGATCATCTGGAACTTAATACATGTTCTATATTCAACTATAAAAATATGTACCCTATTTTGCAGCTCTGTTTCTCTCTTTTGTGAAATTGTTCTGTGCTAGCCTAGTGTTTACACCTTAGTTTCTTTTTTCACTTTAAGACAAGGCACTCAGCCAACTTTAAACACTGCCTACTTCTAGCCAATTGTTCTTTTCTCTCTGTCAACATTTTTTGTTAGAGGAAAAGCACATGACTAAATGCAATGTTTCTAACACATTTAAAAAGAAATTCTATTGAAATGGTGGTGATGTCCAATAGATAATCACTACATACCATTTTCTTGATGGTGCTCCAGGAATTCTTAATTTCCTTGTTATGTTTTTGGTGGCTGATTTGTGCAGTTTTTAATTAAAAATAGGTCAAGACATGACCATTTGTTCATTAATTATTACAGATAAAAGTTTTTAAATACTAAAAACAGCCATTATTATTATGCTAGGCACTAAGTGCTTTACCATGTATAATCTCATAGCAATCTATTCTTTGTAATATAGCTATAATGAAGAAATTGAGGCTCAGAAAGACTAAGTATCTTGCATAAAGTAACTGCCAGCCATTGAGTGACATCATCAGCGAAGTACAGCTCAGGCTGCCTGACTACAAGCTGTACACTTAACCAGTACACCATGCAAATATGTATTGAGTACATGTATTTTTGATGTAGCTTTGGAGATATATATATATGTATGAATCTATCTATGTATATATGAATATATAATAATATATTTATATTTATACTTATTTATGTTGCCAGCTTACTATCTAGACAAAGAGTAAAACACAGTATAATGGAGGGGAGTACATAATTGTCAAAATAATAGTATAAAACAATGGTTTACAAATATTTTTCCAGCCAAGACGTATATGCAAAAACTCACTCTCAGTTGATGTGCTCAGTTAGATAAAAATGAGCCTAAATAATGCCCAATCCAGCATGGTGGCTTTAAATCCACCCCTTTCTTTCCCACTTAGGAAAATATAAAGGAAGTCAAGCACACACAAAAATCATTACAATGTGGATTGATTGATTCATTTATTTATCAAACAAATATTTATAAAGCAAGAGTAATAGTGGTGAAGCAAAAAAATAAAGTCAAGGCCTTCATGGAGTTTATAATCTAGTGGAAAAGATAAACAATCAAATAATCCCAGATGTAAGACTTCAGACAAAGCCAATGCTATAAAGGAGACCCTATGGGGACATAAACTAGGGGCATTTGTCAAGGATGTCAGTAAAGTTTCCCTTGAAGTAGTAATACTTGATTATAAATCCGAAAGGTGATGAGGCAAACAGGAGGTGGAGTGGTGTGCTCCAGACTGAGAGGGCAGCCTGTTCCAAAGGCTCTGTAGTGAAAGGGAAACAAGTGAATGAGACTGAGAGAAGATCAGAGTGGCTGAGAGTGGAGTAAGGTTCATGTGAGCATTAGGTTCATATGGGGGATGGAGCTTGGGGGTGGAGAATGCACAGTATAAAATAAGGCAAGAGACAGGTTAATCCATAAAAATATCAATAAAGGTCACTGGAAATAGCAACAAATTACATGCAACACATCTTATAACTGATTTTATCACAGCATGCAAGTTGAGAACTATTAGCGTACATGAGGAATCCACCAGAACGCAGACAAAGGGAGTGCAAGGATCTCAGGAGAAGGAGGCATTTTCATGGACATGATGGGACTTTACTAGCTTTAAGAGAATAGGTATTTTTTTAGACAGACAGAGAGGAGGAGAAAAGTAGGGAACCAAAACTAGAGCAAGACATAGGAGTATGGTCATTGATCAAATGGAATCCTGACAGCCCAAATGCCTTCAATGCCTACTTGAAGGTTGTTGAAACCCTAGTCTACAGCTCCTTTTGTCTAAGCCTGGTCTATAGGACAAGTAACTCCAGTTTATCACATTTAGTTCTGGATGAAATCCTGGCTGCTGGCTCTGTCTACCAAATAGTTCCAATGGTGTGTGCAGGGGGAAGAGGGCAGGAGTGTTAGGAGAAGAAGAGTTTTGATTCAAATGGAATTTCCCCAGTGCCTAGTGGAAGGGGACTACCTTCCAGATGAGTGCACAACCTCAGAGGGCTCTGGGGTGAGAGTTGCATGGAACATAAAACCAAGAGAAACAGCAGAGGGCTACACATTTGAAGCCATTCTGCTCAGCAACTGTGGCATAAAGACATTCAGCCATCCCATAACACCATGCTATTTTGTAGTTTAACAGAATAAAGCTTCTACATGGACAACTATACTATCAAGATAATAGCCATCAGAGGATACACACTCACTCTCAAATGTACAAATTGTTTTTAATTCTACTCACAATCAAGCTTATTGGGCTATTTGTTAAATAATGACATATTATTTTAAATGGTGAAGATGATAATGTACCTAAAACATTGCATTCTGGAATATACAAGATCATTTTTATGGTTAAGGAAAAGACAAACATTTTTTTAAATTTTTCTCTCCCACATAAAGACCATTTATAATTAAAAGGAAAAAGAAAAGAAAATCTACATGTTTAGCAACAGGGAACTGGTTACATCAATTACAGTTCATTCATACAATGGAATACTCTGCAACGGCTATAAAGAATGAAGTAGATATCTATGTGTTGACATGAACTAGCAAGATAGTCCATTTACTTAAAAAATCAAGGTACATAAAAGTATATAGATTGGGTCAAACAGGGTTAGGTATATACATATATGGTAAATAGGAAACAATTGGGGGGTTATGTCTGGGGAGTGGGACTGGAGGTCTAGAACAAAAGGAAGATTTGGTTTTCATTGATCTTTTGTCCTATTTGAATATTTTTAAACTATGTGCATGTACTCTTTTCATGATAATAAAAATAATAAAGGAAAACTAAGCTTGGTTTCAAAGTTTAACTATTTACAATAAAGATATAGGCAAAATGGTAAAAACAGAAAAAAGCAGGCAGTAAATTTTAGTGAACTTTCTTTTATTACATTATTGTTTCCTTTTCATCTGTCCCAAAGCCTAGTTCTGTAGACACAAAATAAGCACAACAGTATGACTGAAACACATGATAGGCAAAAACAAAAGCTTTGGTTCCTCCTCCAAGTTCTTTTCATGACCCTTAGATTTCTCCTCTCCAGTTTGCATCACTGGGAAAATGGTTAGACTGCAGATTTTTTAAAAACAAAAATCCTTGCTGGCTATAATTTTCATTTGTTTATTTTATTACTCAGTCTATCCTGAAACAGAACCTCAAATTATTATCAATTTTTTATTGATATAACTAAAAGCAAATTTCAAACTAACAAATTCTTGAAGACCCTTTTTAGTCCTACATAGATATGCTCCTTAAGCAATTTGAGTCATAGACTAGTTTGAAATTTGATTTCCCAATTTAGAATTGTTCAACAGAATAACTCCATCAAATTGTCTTAGTAACTATTTATCTGTAACTCTCATCTGAAACTTCCTGGTAAGTGAGTGGTATGGGCTCAGCTGATCCCACCAACAATTTTGAATGAAAAAAAAAAACAACGGAGTTTCTGGTCTTCTCTTCCTACCCAAATCCCCAATCCTTCATATTCTCTTTAACCATGTGATGTTTTTCAAGTTTTAGAAATTACAACATTCTCCTGGTCTCAAAGAGTACAGAGCTTATATAGAAAAGTTACAAAATTCAATTATTCTGAGACAGACAAGACAAAAATCCAAAAATATTTTTTCCTCTAAATCACCATGTTCCTCTGGCTGATATAAATTCTACACTTGATCTTAGCCAAAAGGACGAGAAGTGATTGGCTGATATAAATTCTAATTAAGAGTCAGCAATACTCAAATCTCTAGCTACATTAATTCATTAAAGATAAGCAACATAGGTATGTCTGTTTCTTAAAACTGTTTGACACATACACTGAATGCAGTTTGTTCATTATCTGAAAATGAAATTAAGAAAACAATTTCATTTACAAAAGCATTCAGAAGAATAAAATACCAGGAATAAATTTAACCAAGGAAAGGCAACACTGGTACACTGAAAAATGCAAAACAATGTTTCAAAAAATTAAAGAAGAGCTAAATAAACGGAAATACATTCCATGTTCATGAAATGGAAGATTAATCTTGTTAAGATGGCAGTACTCCCCAAACTGATCTACAGGTTCAATGCAATCCCTATCAAAATTCCAACTCCTGACTTTTTCCAGAAATAGACAAGTTGATCTTAAAATTCATATGGAAATTCAAGGGACCTGGAATAATCAAAATAATCTTGAAAAAGAAAACCGAAGTTGGAAGGCTCACACTTCCTGATTTCAAAACTTACTACAAAGCTACTATAATCAAAACAGTGTTGTACTGGCAAAAGAATAGACACATAGATCGATGCAGTAGAATTGACAGTCCAGAAATAAACTCACATATCTATGGTCAATTTATTTTCAACAGGGGTGCCAAGACCACTGAATAGAGAAAGAAGAGTCTTTCTCATAAATAGTTCTGGGACAATTGGATATCCTCATGCAAAAGACTGAATTTAGAGCCCTACCATATACCATAGCCTAAGATTAACTCAAAATGAACCAAAGATCTAAATATAAGAGTAAAACTGTAAAACATATATAGAGAAACATAGGATTACATCTTCATGACCTTGAGTTACCCAAAGACTTCTTAAACACCAAAAGCACAAGCTTTTGAAAAAATAAAATTAGACTTGATCAAAATTAAAATCTTTTGTGCTTTAAATTGATCATTATGAAAGTAAAAAGACAATCTACAGAATACAGAAAATATTTGCAAATCATTTCTCTGATAAAGATTTATAGCTAAACTATACAAAGAACTCTTACAACTCAACAATAAAAAAGAAAAATAATTCAATTTTAAAATGGGCAAAGGATTTGAGTAGACATTTTTCCAAATAAAATATACAAATGGCCACATGAAAAGATGCTGTATATCATTACTCATTAGGGAAATGCAAATCTTACCTTCAATGAGATAGCATTCCACGTGTACTAGAATGGCTAAATTTTTTTTTAAAAAAGGAAAAGAACAAATGTTAGCAAGGATGTGGATAAAGTGGAACTGTCATATATTGCTTATGGGAGGATACAATGGTGCAAACACTGTGGTAAACATTTTGGCCATCCTTCAAAAAGTTGAACATAGACTTAACATATGACCCAGCATTTTCACACCTAGGTATACACACAAGAGAAATGAAAACATATGTTTATACAAAAATTTGTAAAAGAATGTTCACAGCAGCATTATCAGCTGATGAATGGATAAATAAAATGTGGTATATACATACAATGGAATATATTCAGCCATAAAAAGAAATGAAGTACTAACATGTGGTGTTATAACATGGATAAACCTTGAAGACACTGTCCTAAGTGAAAGAAGCCAGACACAAAGGCCACAGACACAGCAAAGAGATTAGTGGTTGCCAGGAGCTCGGAAGAAGGAAGAATTGGGTGTTACTGGGAGTGAGAATAGGATTCCTCTTTTAGATGATGATAATGTTCTAGAATTAGGTAATGGTGATGGTTGTACACATTGTAAATATACTGAAAACCACTGAATTGTGCCATTTAAAATAAAGTAGTGGGAAAAAGATTTGTGCCTTTCACTCAATGTAAATTATAACTCAATGATCCTAACACAGGGAGGGGGGAAATAAAGGACAGTAACAATTACTGTTAAGAACATGTGAAAGGCTGGTAAGATGAAGAAAGAATAAAAAAAGATCAGCACTCAACTTTATAAACAGAGGTATCCACAGACATTATTTATTATAAATGTACCAGTGCAAGTCTGTCACTGATATTGTAGGGACAAGAGAGCCATCTATATAAATAAACAGAGAGAGTAAAACCAGGAAGGGGGTAGTGTGTTCATGCTCTCTGTAACAGTCACTTTAAGAAATGCTATCCTAGCAGAACATATGACTACCCTAAAAATCATGGGAGTAAATGAAAAGGGCTGCATAAGGATTAACATCTTACTTCAAAGGCCTCTGCCTGTGAACAGCCACTCATCCAGAGATGGTGCGAGCAAGATATATACTGCCGCATGCTATGGACACCAGTCACGTTAAGGTCCTTCTCAAGGTATTGTCCCCTGATCTAGAGGAAACAGCTGCCAAGCCCTTAGCATGCTCACAGTGAGGTCAGAGGAGGCATGTGAGGCCTTCCACGGAAAGCCTACCACTTTGTTAGTCACAGAGTCCTACAGGGAGGAAACACAACAGTCCCACAATAAGGCACTTTATCATCAGACTCATCAAAAACCCGTACACGGGTGTGTCACTATTTTAATCCACCCATTCAACAAACATTTACTGAGCACCCGCCAGGCACCAGGTCCTGTAGGGATAGAAGACAATGGTTATTTTCGTGTAACATTTTTTGTGGGTATCAAGAAGAATGCCAAACAACAGGATCCTCTGTGTACAACCCTGCAAAGGGGCCTCATTTTTCTGCGAACAAAAGCCAAAGTCCTTACAACGTCCTACGACATGGGTCTACTTCCCCCCTCCACACCCTGTACCTCTCTGACCTCACCTCCAGCTTTTCTAACCTTGCTCCCTCCACCACAGTTGCTGGCCTCTTCGCTATTCCTCCCAGGCGCCAGCGTGCTCCCTCATTTGGGCCTTCGCACCAACTGTTCCATCTGCCTTGAAAATTTTCCCTGGATTTCCCCAGGGCTCATCTTCCCTGCTTCCTTCAAGACTTTGCTCAAATTGTACCTTCTCAATGAGGCCTACCGACCCTGATCTCATTTAAAATCACAATTCACTTGCCTCTAGAATTTCCTAGTCCTCTTACCCTGCTCTAATTTTCTTTCTCTTGCCATTTTAACATTCTATGTCATTTCTTTACTTATTATACATTTTGTTACTGCTCACCCCCAGACTGTAAGCTCCATGAGGGTAGGGATTTATCTTTTGTCTGTGTTGTGCACTGCTGTCTCTCCAGCACCTGCAATAGTGCGTGTTCCCTAAGTATTCGTTGAATTAACAGAAATAGTAACAACACCTTTAGAACACTTTGCTTACAAGAAAGTCCCTCTGGACTGCATCTTTGGGGACACTCTTTTGGAGCACCTGAAATCACAGCTGTAATCCCCTGGCACTAATAGCTACACCCAGCCTCTGAGATGTGAAGGTGAAGACACCCCATCATTCAACAGCAGATAGCATTTCCTACGATGCCCGAATACCACTCAACTGTGTTTCCCATCCCTGCTCTGCCCGTTAATACCTGTCAGTGAGCTATGTGGGTAGACGAAAATTATTTCTGCGTAAAATGTTTATTATGTAATGCTCTGCATATTCTACAAACAGTCTAAAAGACATTGGAAATAATAAACTGGAAGAGAGAGATATTTACTCTAGTTCCTAAATCTTCTCTGATCTTCATAATCCCCAGTATCTCAAGCGATACATGTGGCCACTTAAATTTTTCATTTCCTCATCTTGTTCTAATTTCTTCCACTCCCAAAAAAAATAAAGAAGAAAAAAGAAAAAAATCCCTGGTGCTTTACTCCTAAGTAAAGTTTATCCATAATGTATTGTTAAAGTTTCCTTGATTTTGTTTGTAATTCCTGTCTAATCTTGTACATTCACAGGCTAAGAAAACTCAAGGCCATTTAATCATGACAGCTCTAATCAACAGAAAAGACTTCATTATTAAAATGTTCATTTAGAAATGTGTGAAAACTTTAAATGGGGATTATCTGTATATGACATGAGATTATCAGGATACAAAACAGGACCAAGTAAGGCGCCTTTGTTTGCCTTTATACAACAGTACAAAAGCAATAACTTGGCTGAGAGCAGATGCTGTTTTTTCTATTCTTGTCCCAGTTAAATCGCTTGTACACACGCATTGTCTTAAAGCATTTCAACTAAATTCCACTGATTTGTCTGTAAAATTGAGAGATTAAGATTAGCCTCTGAACAATTTATTTACCTTCTAAAGAGAAAAAAAAAATGCAGGCACCTTCAGCCAAAAAGGAAAAATCTCATGAATGCCTTTCCTGTTTTCAAAACCTGAGCTTAATTTCTCAGCACTGCGGAGTCCAAAATAATGTATGTTAATGGATTTAGCACTAAGGAATTGAAACATTATATCCAGTTCACCAGAAAAAAAATCAGTAGAAGAGACAGTTTAAGCTTCAATTTTAAATAAATATTTAAGCAAAATATCAACCTGTTTAGAATAATCTAAAACAAATATCAGTTATTTACATCTACCCATTGCAAGTTAAAAGATTCTGCCTTTATGTGCAGGCCTGGTAAAATTTCTTTGAGGTAAAAATGGCTTTTCTTAAGGGTCAAGAAAAATAGAATTTTTTTCCTAATAGGTGAACTTTCAAAAGCAAATGTCAAAACTTGATTCAGAAAAATTCCAGGAGTTCTAATTATACTACTAAAACCAGTTTAAAATAAATTTTAGGTAGCAAGTTTTATACCTGTTAAAATATTTCAAGACATTAAGCACATATTTCAACTGAAAGGAAATGAAAAAAGGAAATTATAAACAAATGAATAAAGACAATGCATAGATGGTGCTCCATTGCTTTAGAAGAGCAAAAAAAAAAATACAACTTACTAGAATTTACAAAACAAATAACAAAATAATAAAGTTAGAAAATAAAGTTTTTAAATTTAAAATTCTATAAGCATATGAGGTAGCACTTGTATAAAATACTTATTTGTATGTGCATGAATGCTATTTTTTAATAAAAAACTAGGAAGCACATGCTAGCCAAGGCTGTCATCAATTTTAAGATGAAAGTCACTGAATGATCAGAAAAGTATGTATTACACCATCTCCCACATGGAACTGGGAATAATGATAATTTCTAAGCTGGTATATTGACTGCAAAACCTTATTTCTTGATCTTTTTTCAAGATCATCCACTTAATCCTTCAAAAATGTTTTGTGAGTGCCTACTCAGTGCCAGGACTGTGCAAGATGCTGGATACGTGTATGAAATAAAAATGATACTTTTGCTTTGCGGTACCGATTTCCTTTACATGATGAGCTTACTGTGCAACTGTAAAGTAAGTTGATCAAAATGAGTCCTCTGTTACATGCTGACCCCACGTTTCCTGGAGCCCAGCTGTACAGGTCTGCAAATGACCAGCCGCATCAGTAGTTGCTACACTATATGACTCCCACTATATAAATATTCCACATAAGGAATCAAAAAGAGGTGAAACAAATCTCTTGGTCCCAGTAGTGGTTACCTTTGTGGGTGAGTATCAACTGGAAGAGAGTGTACTATGGAGGTGCAGTAAATGTTGCATCCTTTTGTCGTCTTAGTGGTAGTTATAGGGCTGTCTACATAAAAATTTACGCTCTCACCATGATTGTGTCTTCTAACTGGTCACCTGATTCTCTGAAGTCAGTAAGCCTGATCATGACAGTCCTCTGTTCAAACCCATCAGTGGCTCCCATTTCACTTAGGGTGAAAGTTAAACTCTTTATCATGGTCCACAATAACCTACACCATTTGGCTCCTACTACTCCTCTCATTTATTCTGCTTCTCGCTACTGCTAAAACATGCCTTGAATATTGCTGTTGCAGGGCCTTAACCCTGGCTGTTCCCTCTGCCCGGGATGTTCTTCCCGCAGACAGTCACCAAGCTCACTCTCTCACCTCCCTCAAGACTTTGTTCAAATGTCACCTTCTCACTCAAGCTCTACCTGATCTCATCCTATTTAAAACTGCAAAGCCCTCACTTGAGTGTGTGAGTGTGTGAGTGTGTGTGTGTGTGTGTGTGTTTGGAACCAATCGCAATCAGATGGACCACACAGGAGAAATAAAAAAGAAACTGGGCTTCTGTGAATTATCAAGAAATAGAAAAATACTTAAGACTTTCAAAAAAATGTTTAACAGCTTTTTTTAATAGGTAAAATTCACTCACATTCTTTCCCTTTTAGTCTTTAGCAAATATTTAGAATATAGAAAAAAACTTTTTATGTGGTCTCTGGGGAAGCTGGAAAAAACCCAGCAGGATGTGGGAAGACTATGACAATATCCCAATAGTTAGTGTCAATGGTGTGAGTGTGTGTGTGTGTCTGTGTGTTCCTGGGCATGCAAACATACCCGACAGAAGGCAAGAATTGAGAGCAGTGATGCAATGTGTAAAAAAGGGCCCCAAAGGAAAGTTAACCAGGGCTCTTCCTTCATTCTGTCCTTACATCGGCCACCAAATATGACTTTTAAAAGGAGTGCTTCTTGTTTCTCCTTCCGGCTGAGGACAGGAGTTCAACTAGGTAAGGATGAGATGTCAAATTGGAGGTGGGACACACAGGGTAAATCAGAAGCAAAATTAGAGAGTAAATTGTTTTCTTCTGTCATGGGAGAAAGTTTAGCAAAAACTTTAGAAAAACTCCCATATTTCTGGGGCTTCCACAGGGCCTCCCACAGACCTGCACAGGCAGCTGCTGAATTACACTCAGGCCACCTGAGTCAGTCGACTGGTTGACCCCACCGGCCCAGGAAGGCAACACAGCAGGTTATCCGTCCTCTGCACAACTGGATTACCCACAGCCACCCGTCCCTGTCCCCACAGGGAAAAGGGAAAAGACTGATGATTGCCTCAAGAGAGTTTTAAAAGATGAAGGTGTGGAGAGACCTTCTTATTTTAGAATAGGCATGTCCTCTGTAAAAGCATGAACAAGAGAAACAGAACGTTGGGTTCAGAGCATTACAAGAATCAGTTTTGCTGAACTGTGCACTAGTGCAGGAGCAGGAGGGACAGGAAAGGGAGCAGGAAATCAGCCAGTGAAACGGAGGGTGCACACTAACTCCAAAGTGCTAGGCAACCGTTAGGTATTTCTCTTATAACCCACCTCAAAAGGTTATTGGGAGGACCAAGTGAGTCAATGCACTGCTGTAATGGTTGGATTTTGTCATTGGTCATCACTTTGCCCTCAGTTTGATACTATAATGAGGAAACCCCAGCTCCAGACGTGAAGGTTGAAATCCCTTGGGGGTCAAGCATGTGTGGAGGGTTGGGAGGTAGGCATATGGGAAGGACACACTGACTTCCCTCCCCTGGCCGAGACCCTGCACTTTCATTTTGCATTGGGTCCTGCAAATCATGTAGCTGGCTCTGTACAGTAGATGGAAAACACTGGGAAATCCTCTCCAAAGAAAAGGACCAGTAATTCCACCTTGCACTTTCTATCACCAAGAAGGAAACACAACACTTGAAAGGCCTCTGTGGGCTTTGGAGGCTACATATTCTACACAAAGGAATTCTGCTTTCTCTCATTTCTTGGGTGACAAGAAACATTACCAGGGTGCCTTGCAGACAAAGGGTGATGCAGCAGCCTTGTCAACTGGGTCATATGACCTGGCAGGTCTATTGTGCTAGTGGCATCTGTTGTGGCAAAAGATGCTATGTGGAGTGTATGGCTAGCTTCAACAGAAAAATCACAGTATAGACCTGTAGGATTCCAGAGCAAGACCATGCCACTTGCAGCAAGGAATTATTATATATAATTCAAAAAGCAGGCCCCAGCATGCCACTGGGCCAGGCATAACAAAAAGCACGGTGCTTTCCTTCCACCACAGGTGACCACCCTGCCGCCCACCACCACGACATCTTACTGCCCTTCCTTTCATCTGGTGGCTGAGATCACAGGCCTAGGCTCCAGACTGGCCTGTCCCAGGAGCACTGGAGGGTAGGGAAGAGGTGCTGGTTGGGAGCCACACCCGTGAAATTCTTCATAGGCCACATGTAAGCCACATGCAAAGATCCGTGCCTTCAGAAGCCTTAAACTGTGATTGTTAATCGCCCTAAAAAGCCTCACGGTCATTCCTAAGTGGGACCAGATTCCAAAAACAAAAATTCTGGGACGATCTGACTAATTGATGGATGCACACCTCAATTTCAAACTGGTTGTTGGTATGCATTAAACTCTGTGATTATTGTTGTAAATAAAAGTAGTTGGGAAAATGCTTCTCAAATTCAAACTAAGTGATGTTAGATAAAGTGTCAAGATAAGATGTTTTACTCCAATCAAAGATTCATGTAAAAATTTTACATGATCAAACATTTCATATTGAGGACAACTTGTGATGTTCCAAATTTTGTTTTCATATTTTGAAACATTTGCCTTTTGGTAAATAAAAACATATCTATATAAATACAAATAATGTCTTCCTTCTAAATGTTCTAGGTGACATAAAACTGACAAAGAGCTTGGCAATGGACAGAAATCACAGGCTAAGAATCTCAGCTTCCATATCCACTTAGTTTTCTCATTCCTATAAATCATATAAGTCATATAAGAACTTTTAATCAAGCAGAGAACAGACTTTACAAGAATAAAAATACAAGTGAAAAGAAGAGTAACCCATTTGAAAAAAAAAAAAAGAACTTACTAGTTTTGGAAGCTATCGTCCCAAATTCTTAATTGCCTCTGGATGAATAGGTTATGGCTTTTGATTTTCTCTATATTATATTTTAAAAATGTATTTGGTTTTAAATGAAAACCTACAAAGTTATTCTCTTAGTCCAATTTAAGTGACTACCTCTGCAGAAGAGTTAGTAAGTAAAATAAGGGTGGAAATATTTTCAAAAGATTTGACATCCAAGACAAGGGCTTTTCACAAGGTCCAAGTCATTCTAAGTACTCTGTGGATACTGTGAAGGCTTCTAGGAGTCTTCCTGAAACAATTCAGAAAACTCTTTGTTTGACACACCTTTTATTGAGAGAAGAACACAGAGATTGGCCAAATTTAAAGGGATCTGTGAAGTCCCTGCCCCCTCCAAAGATTAGGATCTCAGAAATAGTTTAATTAGCACCAGTAGTTCTGAGGGAACTTAGGTAGTATCAGGTTGCAGGGTTTGAGGGGTGGGGCATAATCGTTACAGCAAGTATTGAGCACCTGCTGTGGGGTAGCCCTGGGACTGGTCACAGCGCTGTCAGACCTAGTATTGAGGCACTGTGCCTGCCTTGGAGAAATTCCCACCGCAGTGGTGGAGGCAGACTCAGAACTCTAACGGGGGCAAAGCACTGTACAAACACTGTGCTTTTCCTTCTTATAGTGCAACGGTCGCTGCTGCAAGGCATTTTCCCTTGGGTTGGTGCCTCTGGTCCCTCGACAATCCTGAGAGGCACACAAGAGAGACATACTCAATCCTATTGGAAAGAGGACAACTGAGGTGTTAGGGGACAGCATTCTCTCTCCTCATGTGCCCACCACAGGTCTTAGATCAGGAAGCCTCTGCTCCTCTCTCCAAAGAGGACAGCATGTGAAAAGAATCCCTGGGCCCTTCCCTTGCTATGCTGCCCAGTCACACCTCCTCATGGGAAAAGGATTGGCATATCTATGCTTACCAGCTTGGTGGGGACGAACTGACTGTGGGTTTTTCTCTTTGGGGATCTTCAGGATCCAGAGAAGACATGGATCCTGCTTGGTTCCCACCCTCCTCCGTGTGAGCCCAGGCCAGACTGCTGAGGCAGATCTGGAGGTCCAATGCCAAGGGATGCAAGGGTAGGGTCCTGGTAAAGCGCACCTCCCCTGCAGACCCAAACTCTCCCTCCAGGGAGTTGTCTCAAGGCCATGCTGGGGGAAAGGGAAGAAGAGGATGAATATTAGAGCTCTCAACTGTGGCAGGTTGCCTCATACTTTCTGATTTCGCCATACAGGTGACAAAGGGGCTCTTTGGATCTCCATCTCTGTGAGTCCTGTGTCATTTCTCGGGTGGTTCCAAATTCAAGAGTGGGGAACAAAGTAAGATTCATTATTCTCCCTTAAATTCCCAGCAAGAGTTTTGTAGACCTAAATGATTGAATCAAGATCACATACCCAGTAAGTAGTTTGTCAATGGTAACCACATTTTCCCAATCCCCTACCTTCCCAAAATAAAAGAGTACCGGGAAACAATCTTCACAATTTACGTGTATTATTTGGACAATGAGACAAAGTATTTGAAGTGAAGACTAACCCAGAAAATCTTCCCAGGTGTAGTTCACATTTATTTAAGAAGCAGCACTAACATCATTTTCTACATTGAGTTTCATCTATTTACTGTGAGTTATTTAACATCCTTAGGCCTCATTTTCATTTGTAAAATAAGGGGTTCAAGCGCATGATCTCCCAAAGCCCTCCCAATGTAAACATTCTCTAAGTATTTAAGCCCAAACCAGTCTACCAAGATTTGAAACATTTTTATCTACCACACAATTACAACCTTATCCTCCACCATCGCATTTCATACCTGTATCTATAATTTAAGCACTTTATCATGATATTCTGCTTTATCATAGGTTCTTGCCAGAGAATATCATATGTAACCTCTCTTTGCTGCCCAGATCCTACCAAAAGCTCAGTATCTTTTGTTCATCTAAAAATATCATTAAGAAAGCAAAAACACAAGGCACAGACAGGGAGAAGGTACTCATAATGTAATACATATACCCAAAGAGGGACTCATATTCAGAATATAGAAAGAATTTCTATGAGTGGTTAAGAAAAAGAATCCAATTTTTTTTTAAATGGGCAAAAGAGGCAAACAGGCACTTCACAAAAGAGGCTAACAAAATGACTAAAAGGCATAAGAAAGGGTCTCAACTCATCAATGAAATACAATTTAGAGACACAATGAGATACCACTAGATTACCACCAGAATGGCAAAAATTGAAAAAACATTAACAATATCAAGAATTGATGAAGACACAGAACAACTAGAAAGCTCAAACATTGCTAGTGGAAGTGTATACTGGTTTTGGAAAACAGTTTAGCATCATCATCTAAATCTAAACATGCACTACCCCATGACCAGCAATTCCATTCCTGGAAGAAATGAGTACTTATGTCCAACAAAAGCCAGGCACAAGAATTATCATAGCAGTTTTATTTATAAGAGCAAAAAAAAAAGGGGGGGGTGAAACTACCCAAATGTACATCAGTGATATAAAGGATAAATAAATTGAGGTATATTCATGTAACAGAATACTCAATAGCAAGGAAAAAGAATGAACAACTGCCAAACACAAAACAGGGAGAATAGATACTAGGTGATTCAACTTATGTGAAGTTCATTCACTTAGAAACACAACCAATCACCGGTGACAGAAATCAGAGCAGTGACAGGCATTGGTTAGGAAGGAGGACGAGGTCCTTCTGGACTGCTAGACAGTTCTAAATCTTGATCTGGGTGTTAGTTTTAAAAAAGTGTTTACAGATGTAAATGTTCATGGAACTATACACTTGAGATTAGTGGATCTTTACACACTTTACTAAGTGTATGTTACAACTTAATTTAAAAACTGCAAAACAATAATAAAAGCCCAAGTTCACAAAAGAACACTCATGAAAATTAACTAAAGAATATCCAACCCACTATTTCCTGGGATAGTCTAAATTTTACTCTTGAATGAAAAAAGATCCACACACCTCCTCAGTTGCACTGCACACCTTCAACTTCTAATTAAAAATGCACTTAATTATGCCTTAGACGTTATCTCCTATCTTATGTTGAGGGATTTCTAGGAAACAAGATGAAATCTGATGTCATTTTACCTTGTGGATGTTGCTTGAGGATATTTTCTACCATGTCTCCTTGATGGAGAGGCTTTGGACAAAATTCTTTCAGGGCTCATATCAGAAAAGCTGTTTCTCTCAAGCAACTGGTATGTTTTCACATGATGGATGCTGCTCATTCTGTAACTGAACTTCCTGGTGGTCAGAACAAAAAGGGTGAAAAACCCTATACAGATTTGCTTATGACTTTTCTGGCTTTCCACATACCTCTTGAGGCACTCTCTTTTAGAACCTTCTAGAAAGGTCATCTTTGTTCAAACTACTTTTAGCCCTGGCTTAATTTCACTTCTCCATCATTATTTTCTCTACCATAGTTTCTTTACTATTTTCATCCTACTGTACTATTTATTAATGTACTATTTGTTATTGTACCATATATAAGTCACTACAAATGCTTTGTTCTAAAACAACATAAAGAATCAACAGATTAAGACCAATATAGGGTTGCATACATTATATACCTACATAAGGGAGGACATTATTGTTAACTACTCTTCTCCTGCTCACCAATCTTTTTAAGAAAGCCTGTTTTATCTCTTTATTTTATGGGCCCATGTATGAGTTTTTGAACAGTTTCAGGTAGACGGCAGGGGCATAACAAGTACCATTTGGCTGCTTCTGTGCAATTATGACTAATGGCAATGGTTTCAGAGCATGTGGTACATGAACGCATTTTTAAACCAAGAAAGAACTCTTGCTCTAGGCCTGCAAAAACTTGCACACCATTTGGAAATTGGGTTATTTTAATTATAATGTCATAGAGAACGACATGCATTTTAATCAACTTCAGTTGACAATGCTGCAACCACATCATAGTTGCTGCTGACTCCAAACCATCTGAAGAATTACTTCCAGGTTTTAAGAACTTGCAACTTAGCTAGGCCAGTTCAGAGCATGGCCTTCCCAGCTGCTTCCCGAGCCCAGCCCTGCAGGATCCAGACCTTGTCAGTAGGTAGACTTTGAGGACCGAGGTCCCGGGCCAAATGTGATCTCCAGGACTGGATCCCAGGCCCTGGGGAGGAGGCACCTCCCAGAGGCTATGCTTTTCCTAACAATTTTCTAAACTACTGGCAAGAATTTAGCTTCTCTGCCCTTCAGCATAGTCAGCAAACAGCACCAAAGTTTTGCTTGGCACTTCCTTATGACAACATCTTGCAGTTTACACAGCTGGCCGTCTATTATAAAAGTTGTGGGTGACCTTTAGTACATAATAATGCCTTAACTTTTGAGAAGCTGGTTGCCATTTTTGCCCACTGACCACAAGACTTCCTGAAGGGAGATGATTCTCCACCATTAAAACTGACTGACAAGGTTTCTTGATTTGTTTAATTAAGTAACCATGGGGTAGCTAATGCTGGAATAGTTATTTCAGAATTAAACTTCACTGGTTCTTTGTGTTAATGTTATTCTACACAATGGACAGAACTATAAAAGCTTTTATGGGAGGAAGGACATATAAAAGGAGTCACACTGCTGGCACTCAAATAATTGGTGAATGAGTAAATTAATGATTAAATGAAAAAAAAATATCAGGCAGAGTCTTGAAATATTAGCTTTAAGAGAAACCCTGCAAGTCATTTGGTCCCGCCTCTTCACTTTATAGAAAATAGAAAGGGGCCTCTTCAAGACCATCCAGATAATTAGTGGCAGCAGCAGAGCTAGAACCCAGGACTTCTGCTTCCCAGGTCACTACTTTCTGCATTTCACTGTGTTCTCGTTTTATTTTTAAAAGAAAGCACTCAGAGAAAAAAGGACGCATTGTGTGAGGAGGCTGAACCCTAGTTATTTGCAGGGCCAGGAGAAAACAGTAACTCCTCGTTCTGATAGGACTCACACAGAAGAGAGTTTTTAATCAGAGACTAAAACAGGTTGTTGTTTTAGGGCTGCACTGTGTCTCCCCAAAATTCATATGCTGAAGTCCTAACCCCAGGTACCTCGGATTGTGACTGTATTTGGAGACGGGTTTCTAAAGAGGTACTTAAGGTTAAATAAGGTCAGACGGGTGGGCCCTAATCCAATATGACTTAATAAAAAGAGAAGATTCGAACACAGGTCCAGAGGGAAAACCATGCCAAACACAAGGAGAGGCCTCAGAAGAAACCACCTTGATCTGACACCTCCAGCCTCCAGATTGTGAGAAAACGGACTTCAGTTGCGTGAGCCACCCAGTCTGCGGTACATTGTTACGGCACCTGCAGCAAATTAAACAAGATTGGGCACGTTCAGGGTGGTGTGGCCTTAGACAACTGTAGCAAATTAGTACACAGGTATTGACGCCTTCTGCCCCTCAGCGTCACAATAAAACCTACAATCCAAAATTCAGTTATGGCAAACGGGTTTCAGGTCAAATGCCAACTCCAGTCCATTAGCCATGGCTGGCTGAAGTGCCATGTCTAACACTGATTTCGAGATGGAGACTTGGTTCAGGGAAAGGGGGCCTTTGTAACTCTCCTGGGTACCGGAGGGCTGATGGCAGCAGATATGCCCCAGGGAGTGGCCCATCCAAATGCAGACCTGTAAAATAAATACTGAGGAAACACGCTGTTTGCCTTTTATGTTCAGTTACTCTTGAAAACTGTCTTGATAGACTAATCACGAATATGACATTTTCAATGGGATAAGAACATGGAGAGGATATGGAGAGGAGGAGATAAGAATTGTCTGTCCTCGGCACATGACAGCCACCGCACACAGAATGACGGTGTGTAACAATAAACCAACATACGCACACATGTCCTTTGAAGAACAAGCATAACTCTTCCTCTACTTGTTCTTTCTTCCACTCACCAGCCTCACTGTCCTACCTCTGTGGCTGAAGCATGCAACAGTTAAAAAGCTTGGAATGATGCCAATGTGGTTTATCAAGTAAATAGCAATATAATAGCCATTGGTATACAAACAGTAAAACTGTCCTTAAGGAATTTGCACTTAGAGAAGCACCTTCCTTACTACATAAAAAGACCAGGGGGAATTAACTACTAATAGAAAACTGTGCCATAGGAGCTTTCTGAAATCCTTCTTATTCAATACCACATGTAAAAATCACTGTATTCCCATTAGGGGAGAAAAGCATTTTCATTCTTTTGAACATTTTAAATGTTGTGAATTTCATTATATATTACACATTATATTTATCCAAGTGAAACTTTATGTTGTGAAATACTGAATCATTTTAAGAAAGGCTTTTTCTTGTTTGTTCTACAAAGGATCGGATTAGATCAATTATGGAAATTTTCAAAATAAAATTCAGTTTTAACTTACTAAGTTTTATTTTAAATTATAATTATTATACTGAGTCACAGTAGCTTTGCACATAATTTCACATCCTGGCTTTGTAGATCTGAAATTAGATAGTACTTCATTTCACGGATTTCAAACAAACCCTGAAAATAACAAATTTCATGACAGTAATAAAAATATAAAAGCTGTTGGTTCCCTGCAAATAGAAATACTTTGCACAGTAATGTTAATTCCCTTAAAGTCTGTTTGCTTATTTTTTTAGATTACACAACTTTTCCTCCATCTAATCAATGTGTTACCTTAAGCAATTTCAACAATGTAACAATAATACTATATTATTTAAATGAGGACCTAATGAATAGTAGTAGGTTACGATAAATTCTTATGCATTCAAATTACTCTTAGGGCCTCAGCAATATACACTCTAGCCAAAATCATTTTTCTTTCAAGTAAAGCACAACGGCGAAAGAATTTTAAGAAAAGTAGACCAATAACTGCAGTTCCCCTATAACATTTGTGAATAATTTGCTCGGTTTCAAAAGTGCAAAAAAAAAAAAATGCTGCACATTTGAAATCTGGTGAAAGGTAAATGAAAACAAGGCTTAGAGCAACGCTTACATGCCAAGGATTAGAAAAGAAGTGAACACACAGCTGCTGTAAGTCAAGCATTTCTAACTTAAAATATGTATAAGGAAAACACCCTGTAAATAACAGAATTAGGCATGAGAAACACATTTCTGAATATTTTTTAGCCAAATTCAATAAAATATTCATTAAACAAATTAACAGGCAAAAATTGAACCATAAGTTTTGAAACTTGTGTAAGGTTCATGCCGTGTCTTAAGGCCAAAGCAGTATCGTATTTACAAACCTAGCAACAGCAAACTCCTAAGTAGTTTATGGATATTTTCTGCACTTCTGGGAGATACCACAATACAGAACATACTTAGGCGAACCACTAACTCATGGCTAATTACCTTGCAAATTTATACTTTTTTTAAAAAAAGGAAATTGTGAAAAGCAAATCCACACATCTCTAAAGAGATAAACATTAGTGGTTTCCTAAAATTTACTGCTATAAAAGCTCTTTCTTGCAATAAAATGCCTGAAATTTTCAAAATTGCAATTATAGTATGACCATGACCGTTTTTTTTCACAATAAAAATAACAGCAAATGAACTGTGGCAATAGCTCTGATTTGATGTGACATTCAAGAGTTCAATAAAATTTAATTGTAGCAATGATTGGAATTATAGCTTATATTCAGTTTTAACTCAACAATCTATGGTGGTTATTTCTTCTTCCCTGACCAACAATATTAACTCCTAAGAAGTTCCTCCCCATATATATAAAAACACACATATATAAAATCAATAAGAAGAACACTTATGATTCAACAATTAGATACATGTGGTGCCCCCCTTGATGAAGGGGCAATATTTTCCAGTTTTCTCCCTTCTCCCTGCATGAGGATGGAAAGCCCTGCCAGGGGCTCCCTCCAGAGCAATGGCCCTACAAATAGTGTGGATGCTTTTATTCACTGGATTGTGGATCCTAAAAATAAAGTTTTGCAATAGGTGGGAAGTGAATTATTATTCCTAAACACTGATTTTATTTTGACACTACTGAAACTCAAACCAAGATTTTTTACATTTTTAAGTCAGATTAACTTTAAAAAAAAAACTCATGAATTAAGACACTACGTCTAATTTTTCTGAAAATGTTCCAGTGAATCATTTTTAAGAAGAGGTCATATAACTAAACTGAAATATGTAGAGGCAAGTTTGATAATCCCTAATTTCCATAAAACTCAACACCTGCAGCCCATGTAATAAATCAGTTTGTGAATCTAATTGCTCTTGTTTTGCATGCTTCCATGAGCCTGTATAGCTAAGCTAACACCATTGTTGTAGCCTTAATCACAGCCAGGCTTATTTTTGTTGGCAGCCCTATGCAAATCATTGTATTATGGGTCTTTGCACTTAATTCACTTAGATTATACCCTGATACCGAAAACAGAATGTAAAACAGGAAGGGATCTCTGAATTGTTTAATTAACTATGAGCTATAATTTCTATTTATATGTATCTGAAATGTTATAGCTCTGTGTTAAATATTCATAGGAAAACAGATTATTCTGTTTCCAATTTAAAATACTTAAGCTTGCTGTAATTTAGAAGTTATAGTTACCCATAGAGAGAATATATAAGCATTTTTTTCAATGTTTTAAGCCAATTTCTCTTATGTGAACTAACCTCTGGAACTAAAATCCATCAACAAAACACCTAATTTACTAAATAGTACATTGGTGGCCTAAAAAAGTTATAACAACTTCAAAATGGCCCCAAATTTTACCCTCTGTCTTTAAATCTTTTACCACACACTCTTTCCAGGGAGCCACAGGGAAACCAATTGTATCAGTCAATTACCACCAATTATTGTTGGTCAATTAAATTCTCAAGTGCCAGAAAAAACTGATATCTATCTCACATTTTCTACCTCACTCATTTTTTCTAACATGGTAAACTATCTGAAGAAGAAAAAAAAAAAAAAACAAGGGTTGCCTGGCCCTCAAAGCCAGGAGACAAAAGAAAAATAGGCAAATGGGATTACATACATCAAACTAAAAAGATGCACAGCAAAGGAAACAGAGTGAAGAGACAGCTAACAGAATGGAAGAGTACATTTGCAAACTATATATCTGATAAGGAGTTAACATCCAAAATATATAAGGAACTTAAAAAACTCAATAGCAAGAAACCAAATAACATAATTTGTAAAAATGGGCACAGGACCTGAGTAGACATTTTTCCAAAGAAGACAAAAAAAATGGCCAATAGAATGCTTAACATCATAAAAATGCTCAACATCACTAACCATCAGGAAAATGCAAATTAAAATCACAGTAAGATATCACCTCATACCTGCTAAAATGGCTATTTAAAAAAGTCAAAAGATAACAAACGTTGGCATGAATATAGAGAAAGGGTACCCGCACACACTGTTGGTGGGAAGGTACATTAGTACAACCATTATGGAAAATATTATGGAGCTTTCTCAAAAAATTAAAAATAGAACTAACATATGCTCCAGCAATCCCACTACTGGGTGTATATCCAAAGGAAAAGAACTCAGTATGTTGCAGAGATATCTGCATTTTCATCTTCATTGCTGCATTATTTACAATAGCCAAGATAAGGAATCAACTTTAGAGTTCATCAGTGGATGAATGAGTAAAGAAAATTGTGGTACATATACACAATGGAATACTACTCAGCCATAAAAAGGAAATCCTGTCATTTGTGACAACAGGGATGAAACTGGAGGACGTTATGTCAACTGAAATAAGTGAGGCCCAGGAAGACAAATACTGCACAAGCTCACTCATATGTGGAATCTTAAAACGTTGATCTCATAGAAGTAAAGAGAAGAAGTGGGGTTACCAGAGACTGGGTGTTGGGGGGAGTGGGGCAGGTGGTACCGGGTGGAATAAGTTCAAGAGATCTACTGTACGACATTGTGACTATAGTTAACAACATATTGTACTCTTGAAAAAATGCTAAGAGAGTGGATGTAAAGTGTTCTCATTACAAAAATGCTAACTGTGCGAGGTAATGCATATGTTAATCATCTAGAGTTAGTTACTCCACAATGTATATATACTTCAAAAGAATGTGGTGTACATGGTAAATACATACAATTTTATGTATCAATTTTAAAAAATAAATGTAAAAAAAAATTTAAATCCAATCACATTATAGTCTCTTGCTCTGAGGGAGCACACTGGCATCAAAATGTTCTCATAGTTAGAGTAGAATTACATTCAGGCTTTTCCTATTGATTAACCCGATCTCAGAGCCCTTCTGAACACTAATATTTTCACACAAACTGAGAGGAGGTGGATAAAAGAGGAAGAAGAGTATAGGAGAGCACCACTACAGCCACTCCAGGAACAACCGCCCTTCGGTAGACAGAATGTTCAGGAGCATTAGCTACTACTGACCACGTGGCTGGACAGGCTTTACCCAAAGGCACTCTCAGGATCTCTCTTCACATGTGAGGAGAGGAGCGTTCCTGCAACCATGTTAGAAATCAGGGAGGGCCTGCAGGACTTCTTCTGCTTCTGGGCAGTTAATCTCTGCATCTGTTAAAGTATATGCAGTCTGTGTTTATGGTAAAAATGTAGTGACAGGACTCTGGAAGGTCACTTGAGAGAGTTATCAAAGACTATATTAGAGTTGTGAGCAGAGCTGACAAAAATGAGTCAAAAAAGAATGATCACTCTTGAGACTCCAAGTGTCCCTCATCTTCATGCCAGTATTAAGCCTGAACTGGAAACATCTTCCTGATGAAAGCACCCACTACATTCCCAAACAGGAACCAGGTGGTTGTTTAACACATTTGATTTAGACAAATACAAGGTGTCCCCTGCTGATTCTGGCAGGAGGAGCAGATCCTACACAGGATGGGCCGTTTAGACACTGGGGCACTAAATCAACCAGGGTGTGGCTGTAGATTGTGGGGCTGGAGACCCTCTGCCTAGGGATTTCCCTCCCAGGCTAAATAACACTTACAGGGAGGCACATGTGGTCAAACTCAGCTTTGGGATGAAAAGTAAACGCAAGTCAGCTCTCACCGCTAGCCCCTCACCAAATCCAGCTGGTCCTTTCCCTGTGATGATTTCTCTTTGTACACCTTCAGTTTTCTAAGATACTGAGCACATTCTTTATAATAATATATAACAGTGGTTTGCTCAGTCTATGCCATACTGTCCTAAATGCCTGAGAAGTAGGTATGATCGTTTCTATTTTACAAACACAGAAACTGAGTCACAGGGGTGCTAAGTAACTTGCTAGAAACAGCTCAGTTCCTAAAGGATGGGACTAGGGTTGAGTGCAGTGTGATTCCAGGGCCTGCTTAGAGCCATTATCCTATGCTGAGAAAATGAAAATGAACAAGATTCTGTCCTTGCCTACTAAGAGAACAGAGAGTTTTTGCTTGCTTGTTTGTTTCTTGTTGGCAGGGATGAGGGTGAGTTGAAGGCTACAGAAAGTTCAACAAATTATTTAAATATAGTGTGACATGACTGTAACAGATTTATGAATGGAACATCTAATTAAATCTGGAAAGTAAAACCTAGGTTAAGAAATGGGCCGAGATATTGCAGAAGTTGAGATGGTCAGGTCATGGTGAGCTTCCTATGCCAAGAACCTTGGGGTTTATGCCGTAGCATTAGGAGAGATTGCCTTTGAGATAGATCATTTAGGCTGCATATACCAGAAAGGGACAAGAATGGAGATGGATGGATAATGCTGGCAATTACTGAAATCACCCAGTCAAGGAAATTTAAGGAACAAATTGGAACAGACTTGACAGCAACGTTTGAGAACTATTTTGAAGGTAAAATTAGCAGGATTTGATTGATTGGATTTTAAAATAAGGAATGGCAGGGGTGGACAGTAAAAGATGATTCTCAGGACGAATAGGAATGGAACAAAAACACACAAGAAAGTCAGTTTCAGGCAGATTGAATTGAGCTCTCCAAGTCCTCCGTAAAAGGGATGCCCAGAAAGCGTCTGAATGCATGAAAATGATCCTCAAGGAAGAGATCTGCACTGAAGATAAATGTGTGAGAATATTAGTATATGAATAAATTTGTTCTGATCCATTTTAACTATCTTAAAAGAAAAAAGGATCAGATATGTTCCCAGGGAACAAATGTGTGTTAAAGCAACCTAATTTGAAAGACTGACCTCCAAGTATGAGCAATATTAGAAACCAGACTTGACTGAGAACTTCTGTTGTAGAAGCTACCATGGCTAAGTGCTAGGAGACAATATCTTGTGGAATTTCTACAACGATTCTTCTTGATTCTCTCCTCAACATGCTGTCTCCCCTTCTTTATTTTGTTTCAAGCACTCTTTTATCCTTTTACTCCTAATTTTCCAGTGGTGTTTCAGTATTTCTTCTTTTGAATCTTCCTACTTTCTCTAGGAGTCATGTGTATATACATAGTAAAAAACAAAAACAAAAAACAACAACAACAACAAAAAATCACCTGCTATGAATCAGTATTTACTCTGTGGGTACCTTTATAGTGGCTACTTAATCAATGAATATATGTGTCTTCTTCAATCTTGATATTTCTGTATTTGTGTTTCAATGAAGTCTGTGATCCAAATGCAAGGGAATTATCTACACTTTGCAATGTATTATCACTTCACTACAGCATATGAGTTTTTATTCACTCACTCACACTCTCACACACACACACACACACAGGCAGCTTTATCGTGACTTTATTTTTACTACTATAAAAGGCAAAGACCTCTAAAAGCAACATGAGTCCCTGACCTCAGCCAAACCTTCATAATCTTTACATTTTAAGTCAGCCCCCAAGTTAGGCCAGATAACTTGATGTTTAATGGTATGATTTGATGAGGGCTGAGAGACTGTGCAAAAACATCTCCCCCTCAATGTCTACGCATTGCAATTTATGCTTACATTCCCGCCTTGGCTTCAACTTGGTGTTGAGCCATAGAAGGTCACCATTAAAGTGTAAATATATCATCTGGAGTAGTAACTTATCCTGCCATTAAATTTTATTAGCATACTGAAATAAATTTATTATATTAACTTACAAATCATTCGATACAATTTTAAGACAATAGTATGGTATATTAAACTTGGGTGGTGGGACCAAAGGAAGAGAACAGTCCAGAATATGAGGCAAGGTCTGGGATAAAAGGGAAGCTGGGATCCCTCGGGGCAGGGGGGTGGGGGGAAGGATGTCAAAAGCAGAAGGAATAAACAAATTTGCCTAGAGCAATCTTGCCCAGATGATGAAAAAGCACTTTCACTTCTGAGTCTCTGGTTTTGAGATGATTTAAAACATGGTCATTATTTGCCTGAAATCCTGCAGGAAACTTTGAATTATATATGTACATATTGTACTAGTTATCTTAGAAATGTGATTGGGCTGCAATTATGTCAGTAAAGCTCTAACTACCAAAAGAAAATTGTATGGCATCCTCTATCATGCCTGGACAAATTTAGATGATTGAAAGCATAAAGCAGGCCATATTTTATACTACACATCTATGCAAAGAAAAGCAGGAAAACTCTCAGTTCATGCATGCTGGATGCTAAAACAACTTCGAGACTGTACGGTAGAAAGAGCGTGCTCCACAGGGAAAATGGACACTGAAATACAGTAGCGATCCTGCCTGGGCTACACAAAGTCAAGATAATGATCCACTGACAGAGCACTGAAGAGCTCCATATGGCTTTTAAAATCCAGCCTGAAAGTCAGCTTTTCTAGAAATGGCAAATATTGTACACTTAACTATTTTAGCTAAAGAAACATTTTGCATAATTCTCAGACTCAGATTATGATAAACTGTGAACTCATCCTGTGGTGTGTGCAACTAGAACAACAGCAAGCACAGCATCTTGTCTCTTTTAATATCATAAATTTTCACTCAACAAAGCTCCCAATTCCAGGACCTACTAGCAGTTATTCTTCATTTTATGAGATATTCATGTCAAAGTACTTAGTATAGTACCTGATCTATACTGTGCTTGATAACTGTTAAATCTGAACCTAGGAAAACAAAAAGATTTTTTAAATATATCTCTCACAAAACTTTAATCATTGGTGTCTTCAAACAAAGCAATACCAGATTACTTCCTCCCCCTCTGATATTCCATTCGACTAAATGATACCAAAAGGACTTGAACACCGCCTGACAGATCTGTGAGCTGTGTGAGCATTTCCTGTCTGTATACAACTTATTTTATACCTAGTTTCCAAATAGTTTTCTTTCTCATTCTTCTTCTCCTCCACATATTACTTTTACAGGAAAAGAAAATATCTGGCTTCTCAGTACTCATCACTGATATTGGCAGAGGTAGAGTTTAGTCATCCTAATTCAGGTGGGGTCGCTTATAGGATTGCCGGATTTAGCAGATAAAAAATACAGGATGCCCAATTAAATTTGAATTTCAGATAAATTAAATTTGAATTTTAGAATAATTTTTAGTATAAGTATGTCCCATACAGTAATTGGGACATACTTAACACCAAAAATATTTATTCATTTTTTATCTGAAATTGAAATTTCACTACACATCTTATATTTTATCTGGCAACCCTAGGGATTTGATAAAATCACAGAGTATGACTTTGAATTTAACACTTTATAGGTAAGATGCCTGACACACAGATAAAGAGATTTGTGGAACTCAAACGGGCGCTCAGTAACATGACTACCACTCAGCCTCGAAACCTCCAGTCAATAGCTCCACTACAGTCCCGCCTCCTTGTAATAGCATCATCAGGTTAAATTTAGCCACTTGTCTTTGTTTAGCTGAGTATATCCCATGACTAGCTCAAGGGTACAGGGCATTTTCATCATAGCTGAATGGTGGGTTCTGTTCTGGCCCCCCAACACACAATTATAGCAAGGTCCTTTTTTTGTAATAAATTTGATAATCAGTTAACTAATTACCTTCATTATAGCACTTATAACATTGAATTTTAGTTGTTTCTATACATGTATTTCTTTCCAACAAGAGTTTATACTCCTTGAGGTCAGGAGCTCTATTCATTTTTACATGCTCAGCACAGGGTCCTGGCTCACAGTAGCCTCTCACTAAATACTTAATAAATCTCTGAAAACTATTCAAAAGTTTAAATGAACAGATAGCTTTCAAAATGGGAAAGAAGGCCTTCAGTACACCCAACATAAAGATGGAAAGTTCTGAATAAAGATCTATCTTTGAGGTCTACATGCTTGGAATATCGAAACATACTCTTACACACAGTAATCCTTGATGCCTTTGTCAAAATAAACATTCACAGACATTAGCTCTGGTGCTAATCATACTAAAGGTGACTACTTCTTCAGCAAATGACAGCCAATGTTGATTGAACAGGTATTATGTGTACTCACTATCTCATTTAATCCTCATAAGTTACCACTACTTGATTTACAAATGAATAAACTGAGGCTTACCAAGGTTAGTAATGCACCCAACATCCTCACAAACCATAGCAAAAAATCTAGACATGAACCCAGGTGTCTCCAATTCCAAGCCCATGTACTTAACTACTACTCTGGCAGTTCTAATGGTGGTCTCACATCTCAGTGGTTCCTGCAGTTGTGGGATGGTGGGGGCTGGTCCCAATAGGAGATACCCCTTAGAATGAGAGGCACATACATTATATCAATCATTTTCATAGGTATCATGATCACTTCTTGCTGTAAATAAATTTTTTAATTTATGTTACTTTTTATGAAATTATCTTTTGGGAGGTGAATGTGTTAATGTATTTGCTTCGTCCTGCATGTCTTTCCAGTTGGCAGACAAAATACAAATCACATTTTTATTTACTATAACTCTTAAGAATTTGGATTTAAAGTTGAAAAATGTAAGACTGTAGAAATAGATCATAACTGAATTATTGACCGCAGGGAGATTCTTGATGGTGCAGTTTGCATTTAATTGTCAATGAACTTAAGTCAGTAAGAAAAACTCAAATTTGTAATCAAGTAAATTTTAAAATATGCATAATACAGATATATCATTTAGATTTTTTTCAAATCCCATTTTTAAATGGCTATTAAGCTTCTTTATAAACTACCCAATCAATCATCCATTATTCTTTCCTCGGTGTATATTTTTACTACTGAAAATCATAGTTAATTTCATATATATTTTAAGTCTTTTATAAAGTAGATCTTCTAATACTTATTCAGAGAAAGACAGAGATACAAAATATGATAAAGTTCACTGGATTTTGCTAGGTTTAAATATTCCAGGACTTACTTTCATTATCAGTTTTCAAACTTTAGTGTGCATAAAAATTAACCTGGGATGCTTATCAACACATCCACCTGCAGAGATTCTGCTTTGGCAAATCTTGGGCAGAGTCCTTGAGGCTCCATTTTAACAACAGAGGTAATTCTGACACAGGTGGACCAAAGACCTCACTTTAAGAAACTCTGACATTTGTCCTCCATTATGGCATTCCCCACAAAAATAAAACAGAATAAATATGAATGCAGTGGTTCTCAACCCTGGCAGCCCAGTGGAATCCCTAGGTCTGGGGCCAGGCCAAGTTCCCTAGGTGATTTTGGTCGACAGTCAAGGCTGAGAACCACTGGCTCAATAAATACAAGGAATGACTAGAGAGAACTGTGGCACACTTCCCTATGTTACTTGCAGAATGTGTTTTAATTAATAAGCAAACCCAAACCTTGTATTGAGAAGTAACAAGATCAACAAAAACACTTTCATTAAATTTCTTCATCTTCCGTTCCTTAGCAACTTGTGAAAGGAACAGGCTACTTTCAGGGTGACCACCCACATAGGAGAAGCCCTGCTCTCCCCTCAGTGTCCAAAAAGACCGTGAAATTTAGGAATGCTTTGACAGCAGCAGAGTTTGCCACCCTCTGCACCCTCTCATTTTTGATCTAACAGATTTTTGTGGGTGCTGCAGCAGCCACAGCCAACCTGGAGAACCCAGCCAGCTCAGTCCTGAAGTATATGTCCTTCAGCTGCTTCAGAAACCAGAAAAGCAAGGTTCATTTGCACAGCCAACTTTGTGACCCCTTCCCCACTCTCATGTCTATTAATACTATTTTGTACCAAACTATAGAGAGTGAAGAAGAGGAACCTTCATTCGCTTCCACACGGAGTGTCAAAACCACACCACTATGATGAGTTATGTCAAAGGAAAAGCCAGAGGCAAAAATATTTAGAAAATTAAAGAAGTTGACTCACAAAGGTTTGCAAAAGAGGCCAGCCTTTAGACGTACCAGCTCAAGGCTCTTTTTAATTTGTGAATTAAGCTAGACAGGGTGACCCTGGTTTTATTTGCCTGTTTATCTCAGTGTGTAAAGTATTGTTTTCCTGACTGTGAGATATGATGTATATCTTTAACCATCACCGTAACAAGGCAGATATTGCAGGTGTTTCTTCTCAAACCTATGTGTGCCAATTATACTTGTTATTGTGATTCTGTAATTTAATTTTATTACATAAGATGCCCTCTGAGCGTGAAAAGGGTTCCTTGTTGTTTAAAACTCATGTTATGGCTTTGGAAAAGATCTTTTTGATAAAAGCAAATTAAAATATATTCTATGAGCATATACCAGTTTAAATCTCAATGGTCCAATGAATCAAATGTAAAATATAAAATCATGAAAGTCCTAGAGAAAAACACTGTAGATAATTGCTTTATAACCTTCAAGTGCTTTTCTATGAATCAAAATCCTGAAACCATATAAGATTGATATATTCAATTATGTAAATGTGAAAAACATGCACGACATAAAACACCATAGGCAAAAATAAAGGATAAGCAATGGACTGTGCAAAAATACTAGATTATATACAAAGGGCTAATCTGAACATATTAAGAATTCATAAAAACCCATAAAACAAAAATCAACAAATAATAAAAAAGGAATGGGGGAAAGGACAGAAATTCACAGGAAAGGAATCTTAACTTAAAATAAGTTATCTTCTTGTGAATTTCCACTTAGCCAACTTTTGTCAGTTAATCTGATCACAGCTTGATGGAGTTTTAAAGTGATGCTCCAGGAAATGTGCCTTCTATTTAAGGGACCATCTACATGGTGGTACCACTCACCGCCCAAGAGGGATGACTACCTCCTCCTGCACTTTATCCTTTGTTTGGATTCTCATTTCTCTCCATTATTTAGAAAAACTTTCTATCCATGCTTTTCCTCAGGTCTTCAGAGACAATATAAAAGTATACAGGACTGGTTTTAAAAAAGGACACTGTGTAGAGTTGCTAAGGTTTGAATATTTATGTTTCCCCAAAATTCATGTTGAAACCCAATCACCAATATTATGGTAGTATTAATAGGTGGGACTTTTGAAAGGTGATTAGGTCATGAGGGTGAAGCCCTCAAGAATGGGATTAGTGCCCTTATCAAAGAGGCCCCAGGGAGGTCATCCTCACTTCTATTGTATGAAGACACTGCACTAATGCACCATCTATGAACCAGAAAATGGGAGCTCATTAAATACTGAATTTACTGGCAACTTGATCTTGGGCTTCCCAGTCTCCAGAACTATGAGAAATAAATTTCAGTTGTTTATAAGCCACCCAGTTTACAATATTTTGTTACAGCATCCAAACTAAGACAAGGGTCATCCAGAGAAAACAGATTGTCACCCTTATTCTATTGTACTAAACAACATGGCCAAAATATTAATGCTATACCATATTTTCTCATAACAATTTGTTTTGCTTCTTAAAGCAAGCAAACATATTATTTTTCAGGAAGTAGTCTAAATCACAGAACTTCATAAATATCTGATTTACAAAAATCTTTTTTAATGTCATTATTCCCATTACAAAAGGTCAACTTTTTATAATTCACGCAATAAATTATTTATTTTAGAAACTACTTTCACACAAAAATAAGTGGACAGTTGGCTCCTTAATAAAGCTACTTTAGAAATTATGCTTAAGTAGAAAGTAAGCTATCCCTAGAATTTTTTAATTACTTGTCTAGAAGGGAATTTTGGAATCTCCTAAACAAAGAAAATTTATCCTTTGGCACCAGATTATATATGCTCCTTCCTGAGTGAACTTCACTATACTTTGACTTCCAGTACCTTAAATGTAAAGTTCAAGCCATTTCTCAGCCAGTGCAAGTCAATAAAATATAAAAAGAAAATATCTTCACATGCTTCAATAAGGATATGTCTACAAATACATTACAGTTGCATACAAAAATGCCATTTTTATTTCAAGAATACATTTAGAGAAGGTTTAAATGATTGGCATTTTTATTATGCACTTGAATCTGCTCCACTGGAGAGCACATTGTTCTGTCTCTTAAAAATAGTGAATCATTTCCTGCCTTAAATAGCCAATACTTTAAACAGCACACAGTAGAAAGTGCTAAGGACAGACAGACTGTTACAGGAACTCAGAAGCAAAAGTTACTGCTTCTAGCTAATGGAATCATAGATAAGATGGTATGGTATTTTGGATTATTGTTCTGTAAAAATATACTACCCTCAGACCATAAATTATTATTTTAATGTATTATAAAATACAGTGTTATTTTGTTAAAGTTGGATATGGCCACAGTGACCTACTTTGGCCAATGGAATGTTAGCAAATATGACACAAGTAGCAGCTTAAATGTGTTTTTTTGACTATCAGGTAATCATTAGGCCCAGAATGATGAGAGACTTCTGGAACAAATCTGAACCAAAGCACACCTTGAAACAAACCCAGCTGAGCATGGCTTAAAACATTTGCCCAGCTGAGCTGAGCCTGGGGCAGCCAAACCTCAGTCAACTGCAGACACTTGAGCATGAGATGTTGTTGTAAACCTTTGAGATTTTGAGTTTGCTTGTTATGCAGCATTATTGTGGCAAGGGCTAACTGATGATGGATTTTGAATTGGACATAAAGGGTAGATAAAGTTGAAATGTGAAAAGGGAGGAAATGGCTCAAGAACCATGTAAGTAAAGACATCTATCCAATCAATCTCTCATCTAAACCTGTCATTCTTTCTTTGTAATATTTCTTATGTCTATTTTTTTCTTTCCATTCTGACTACTTGCACCCCAGTTGATTTGTCTTTGTATCACACCTATTACTATAAAGTCTCCTGAGGAATCTTCTGTATTTAGTCTCTTTAAACTTCCCTATACATAAAAGCCACATAAACAGTGCTAAAGAAACCAATAATGTGAACTCCTATTGAGATACCTTCAACACCTCTCCATGCAGACTGAACTAATTTGTCAATCCATTCCTTCATTTCAGTAAATACCTCTGAGTTCCTATTATATTCCAGCACTATTACAGATGTAGGCAATGAAAAGCCAAAATCAGACATAGTCTCTGATCTAAAGGAACCTAAAAGCTCATGGAAGAGATGAGCAAGGAAATCAACTGTTACATGGTAATGAGACAAGACCATAATAGAAATGTGCTGAGAGCTGGCGGACCTTTCAGGCTGGGACAAAACATCCTCTCAAAAGAGATGATGTTAAGTTGGAAGTTTTTTGTTTAGTTTTGCTCTAATGAGTAGAAATTAACTCCAGCATGATGATCTACAGGGGTTAGGAGAGACCAGCAGGGCATTCCATGCAGAGCAAACAGCATGGATGCATACACGGATGGTGCCACAGCACAAAGGTGCAAGTTGGGGAGAGAGGTGGTTGCATGTTCATGAAGCCCTTAGACCTCCTGTATGCTCCATGCCCTTGGCTGCTGCTTAACAACACGCTGTCACTGCTGTTTTTGTTGTCATTTAATAAATCAAGCCTCAGGATTGAATAAAAACTTGGAGAATGTATGCAATTGATACAATAATCTTAGGTGTCATCTTTATACCAACACAAGAAGCAAAGCAGGAAGAGGCAAGCACCAGCAAACTAGGAACCAGTAATGGGCTTCAGTATTGGTTCCACTCACCCCAGTGACCCTGACAAAGACACACACACACACTCTGTGAAATCCAGTCCTTTCAATAGTAAAAAGCAGGCCATATTTCCTGGCTATTCATGTTTTTTGTCATGATCAAATGATATGTCTAAAGTCACTTCCCAATCTGGAAAGTGCCACATAAATTCCAAGCATTCCTACTAAATGTAAGATATCATACATTTTGTACAATGCTGACCTCAATTTATCAGAAGTAATCACTACCTTCTCCACAATCCCTTGGAGTAGCTTCATGAATGAATGATAATATCTTCTAAGCGAATCACAGTTCAAAGCTGAATTTCAGAAACATGCCCAATAGACCAAAGCTCCATATGTCACAAGAGCCATTATTATGCAAGGAGAGTGAAAAAAAGTTTTAAAAAAAAGTTTTTAAAAAAAGATGTTTTAAATAAATTATAGACCACATTATCTCTTAAAGAAACAAAAAGCTCAAATAAGACAACATAAAACAACAAATGGTGATAAAAAGTGAGCAGGTAGAACTCCAGAAAGAAATAGAAAACTAGGGATGTTACAAATAAAAGCTACAACAGAAGCAACAACAAATAGAATAAATATGAATTAGTCAGGGACACCAAAGAGAAGATGGAGAAAATAAAAACAAAATGGAAAAAAATTAAAATCTGATTATATAAAAGATATATGAAGGACAGGTAAAAAACAAACTAATGTGCATAATGAGTATCTAGAAAGAATTAAGCAAGTAAATGAAACAGACCAAAATTTTAAAATATAATGAAATAATATCGTTCCTGAAATTTATACTTGAACTTTTCAACCAAAAGTGAATACCAATCTCACATAACATTAATAAAGTTTTCCTAGTAAATAATTTTTTTAAAAAGACACACCATGTCTTACAAAAAAGAAAAATAATGATATAGAAAAATCAACTGCAAACCTATATTGCTATTAAAACCTCAACAAAGACCATAAGGATATTCAAGGAGAAAAGAATCTAATTATCTATAAGGTGGAAAGATCACTTGATCTCATCATTCTGCATAGCAGCATGCAATGACAGAAAGAGTTAGTGTGATGTCTAAAAACTTGAGGGGAAAAAAGTGAGGCCCAATGATCTTGTACTCCTCCAAGTTGCCTTTAAGTATGAAGGCAACAAAAAAGACATTCTCAAACTTGCACAAAATCCAGGAGCATATAGCCCTTCTTAAAACATTACTAGGCCAGGCACGGTGGCTCACACCCATAATCCAGCACTTTGGGAGGCCAAAGTAGGAAGACTGCTTGAGTCTGGCAGTCTACCATATGTCAAGCACTGTAACAATGGATTTCTTGTAACTCCATGAAATTTTATTAGCTCATTTTTCAGATGAGGAAGGCCAGATAAATAACTTGATGTGGGTCCCATAGCTACTCAGTGGCAAAACCCAAATGGGAATCCAAGTCATATGATCTCAAAGCCACGCTCTACCTTTTCCTATTCAATACCTCCCAATTTCTTGACTCCAACTCTAAGAGAATTAATCTCATTTATCCTTTTATAATAAACAAAGTGTTCAGTTGCTGCTATGTAAAAGCATGAAGCTCACCACAAGCTCAAAATCAAGTTGAATCTGAACAGCAACAAAAAATAAGTTAATTGATTTTGTGTTAGCACATTTTTACTACTGATACAGTTCATACCAGGGCATTGCCATGACAGAAAAGTACCAAGTTTGGTATTGTTGAAATAAATTATGGAAAACAGAAAACTATGTAAAACATTTCTTAACCCAAGTCTTTTTTATACCAATTTTCATTTTGCTTACTTTGAAGATTCTTTTGCAATGGGAGCAACCACTGTAAAGAAAAAAAAAACCTTTTCAACAATAGTCCATTGAACATTAAGCCTCTATTAAAACTATAACTGTATACTTCAAATACTCCTAAGACATTCTGCAACTGAAACTTTCTTTTGAAATTCTAATTTATTTTCTCTTACTTGACAAGTAATGATGAATATAATAATATCTGTACTTTGATATACTACATATAATATAAAGCCTACACAAATATATACATTTCAAGAGGATAAGATTAATAAGCTACACATATCCTCACTTTGAATAAACAGGGATCAACATATGTGTAAACATAATCTGAGTTAACTTTAGTAATTGCCCCTCTTTAAAAATCAAATTAGTCTTTAGATAGCTACACATGGATGAGTATAATGAACATAAATAACATCATAACAAAGATAGTATTTTGGCACTTCTCTTAATACTTACGCTTTGTCTTTTCTCATGTACTCCATTCATTTATTCATTCAAGCAATTGTAGTTGGCAATGTGATAGGCTAGTGATTAAGAGACAGGACAGGGTGCTCCTCTAAGAATTCACAGTTCACTGGATGAAAGATGAGTAAATACCTAGTTGTAAATAAACTTACTAGGGGCCACAGTAGAGCTCTTAAAGGATCGCAGATGAGAAAGGACAAATAGTTGGTGTTACCAGGGTAGGCTTCACATAGGGTTGACCTTTGACTTTTAAATGGGAGGAGGAGGAGGCTTTTGCCAGGCAGAGAGGTGGGCACAGCATATATGAAGTCAAGGAGGAAAATATAGCTTTGGAACCACCAGAGATGATTCAAGATGATCCTCAGTCAGTGACACATAAATGATTATTTGCTACTGTGCCTTATTAGTGCGTCTCCCATTCCCTACAATGCTGCTCTCTGAAGAAGAGGGTGCATGGAAGTGGGAGCAACACCAGAGGGAGGCTGGGATCAGAGCATGAAGGGCAGACTTTCCAACACTCCTCTGCATGGACAACTTCTCCTCTAACAAACTTGCCTCAGTTCTTCATATCTCTCTTGTATGGCCCTGATTCTTCCCTACTCAGCCAAACTTCTAGAAAAGGTAGCTGAGTCTCTAGTACCTCAGTTCTCATCCACTTGCCAATACAAGCAATCTGGATTCCACTCTTCACTGTCCCACTCAGACTGCTAGTGTCCTATCCATTGTATACCTTTCGGTACTTACCTGACTTAATCCCTCAAAGACAAATGACACCATGGATTATTCCTCCTCTTGGAGCAATCTTCCTATCTCTGGTTCATCTGCTTCTCTAACTGCTCCTCAGTCCTCTCTGTGGCTCTGAGATCCCCCTAAATCTTCTCTCATTTGGCCTTTTTTTTCCCTCAACAGACTTTCCTGGGTCATCTTATATATTAGCTTCAATATCACCTATCTGTTGATGACCCTAAATCTATACTTTTAGGCCAGGCCACTCCAGAAACTCAGATCCAAATTCTCAATTGTCTGAACAAATCACTGGGATAGATTCAAAACCCCTGAGATTCAAAATGCCTAAAACTAAACTCATGATCCTATGTTTTTTGCAGTTAAACATATTATGATGAAATTTTCTTCTCCATGAAAATCTTTTAAATATTTGGGGAAAAGCACTCTGCCCTCACTAAGGCTTCTATTTCCAAGTAACTATACAATATTACTTATCCAAATGTCAAATTTATAGTAATTTCAAACGGAAAGAAATGATGAGCCTATGTATACTGAGAAAAAAAGAGTTATTATAAAGTTAACTAACATAATTTCAAAGAAAAGATCAGCTACCTTTTAACCAGGGTTCCTCATTATTATGTGTAAGCATAAAGTAATATTTATGTAATGATATATATTCACACTGCAGTGATTTTAAGCAAAGAACTATTAATAATATCACTTTGTAAAGACTAAAAATAGTGAAACCTCATTAAGATATGTTATTGTCCAGAGCACAGAGAAAAATACAAAATATATATATCCAAAATTAAAATATTTACATGTATTTATTAATCATGAGTATGGAATTTCATAGTTCCATTACTTAGATTCCTGATCAATATATATACAATCCCTGATTCTTAATGGAAAATATGCAAGATAAAGAATATAATGCTAACTATTGTCTAAACTAGCAGCTTCTAAATGTTTTTTAATTGTAAATCCTTTATCAGTAAAAAAAATTTGAGCATACATGTATCTATAGATGACATATAAATGGTGCTTTACTAATATATTACATATAATAAAACTTATACAAAATATATACTTTTCAAAAGGATAAAATTAAAAATTGGAAATTTTTTTTCCCCACAGTTCAATGGATTGTACAGCCCTAGGGAACATCCTACTTGTACTTCACTAGTATAAGCAATCATTATCTGCCAATTGTCCTCCAGTACTTTAAGCTGCACACATTTCTCAAATCTCTGCTATGCACTTAGAGTCTTAGTTCTTATTACTAAAGACAGCTTAACTTACCTTCCCTCCAAAATTCATCAACCCCAGAAAACCATTACTTAAACATCTAACTTTCCTTCTCCTCCAAAGGCCATTTTCCACAACCATTAAAGAGCTGACATTTTTCACTCAGAATCTCAGTAGCTAAAAGGAACATAAAGATGATATAAAAATGAAGGGACAATGATATTTTCTGTAGTACCTAGGAATAATATGATGTCATCTTCCATTAGAACTCTGCCTTCAGAGGTTTTTCTTACATCTACCATGCACTTTGCCTTTGCAAGGGCAGCAAATCAAATGGAAAACTGGTATAAAAATTAAAGATGAAACTTGGAGAATAAAGTTTGACAACTTCAGCAATGAAAATGCAGAATACCAATCAACCCAATTCAAAAACAAGTAAACAAATCTGAAAACAAATGAAAAGAAAGAAAATTACAACTTTTTTAATTCAAATTAATTCATTACATACTTCAACAATTAAAAGAATGAACAATTGCCAGCAACAGGACTGGCATACCTGTGGCCTCATCAGTACCTAAATTACTTTATAATTCTCCAAAATTATAAAATAAAGCCTAAGTTTGTAAAATCAGTTGGCATCTACTAAAACCCAGAACTTTTAAATTACAAGTATTATTTAACACGTTTTCCTAAATAATACTATGGAAGAGCATATTTATATGCTATAGGTGACATTGAATGTATTGTGAATAAAGATGAATTTCTCATTATATCTTAATGTACAATTGTTACTGATCCCTACTTCTAATTTATTTTCCTCACTAAAAACACAGGAGGTATTTTTTTTTCTGTGACAGTGAATATTTATCTACAGTACAAGGAATGAATCTCTTCAAAATGACTTTGATCTCTTCTACTGAATTAGTAGTCAAAAAACATTTGTTACACCTGGATAGTCCTGTGCTTCAATTCACGTGACAGTTTGCTTTAAAGATCTAATGGCCTTAAAAATCTATTAATTTTTTTTAAATTACACAAATATGAAATATCTACTTTGTTTCTAGTAAGCAAATTTATACAGCAAGCTATTTTAAATTATAACCTCTTGTTTAATAAAATTAAGATTAAAATACAGCAATGTTTTTAGATGACAATAAATCAAGGCAATTAATGTTCTCTTTTTAAAATATTAAGAAAATAAATTCAGATATAAATGATAAAAATACAGATATGTTGACTAAAATATATCCCCTCTAAGATTTTTTAAAGGGTATAATAATTTTGATTTTGCCAGCAATCTAGGTTTAGTAAATAAGCTTCTGCTATATACCTTGGAACTTTATTCTCAGTCTGGTTGCCTTCCTGATTACTAAGTCTTTCTAAATTAGAGCAAGCAATTTCTCTTTGTTTTACATAATATTTGAAAATGGCAAAAAATCCCCTGGGTCACTGAAAATTATCCTTTCATTCCAGCCGCCTGTTTCAAGTCAGTCAAAACATTCCAGACTTCAAAAGGAGGCTCTGCCTTCTTAGGCCATTTTGGTGTCCCTCTATGGTTGGCCTAGGAGGGATCGGTTATTTGGATAAATTAATTTCTGGAGCCTGCTGGCCTTCTAGAAGACCTCAATGTCTGACTGCAAATTAGTTCTACTGAACATGAAGAAATCCCTGGACAGGCTAGAAGAAATAAATGGTGATAAAATCTAATACTACAATGTTTGTAATGTGATTTTATTCTGCTATGTAGCTTGTAAGCACAGTTAATGTTGAATTAAATATTTTAAATTTTTTTAAAAAGGGCATGAAAGCAGAAAATCAGATCAGTATCCAAGTCACAGCAGAAAAGGCTAAAAGCCAACTTTAAAATAAAACTTCCAGCAGGAACCTTTTATGAGAACAAACAAAAATGTCCCAGTTTTCCATAAAATCAACTATGTATTTACATTACAGATACGCACCCCCTCATTGGCCACCCCCTCCTCAGAGGCAGGAAGTCACGCAGTTGAATTATGCTTTAGCTGGGCCTGTGAATAAACTTCGAGGCAGCCCCCAGCCCTGCGTGGTACAAGTGCCTTAGGAGAGCTTATCCTGAAGGAAGAGAAGTCTGAGAGCCAAAACTAACAAACAGGGCCCCTCAAGCGGAACAATCGTCCAGAAAACTCAGCAAAAAAGAAAATAAACTTCATTGGCAGTTTGTTTTTGACTGTTAAGAGCTTAGCTACAACTCTATCAAGATTTTTAAGAAGGTAAGAAATTTCACACATACTGCATTCTCACAGCTGCCTGAGAGTTTATAGTGCAAATGTATCATCTTGTCTTGCCATGTCTAATCCACTTTAGGAGATACTTGTATCTTTTCTTTCCAAAGTAAACAAAACCACACCTCTGAGAAAGAGATGAAGAACACTTCCTCTCCCCACCTCCACACCCCCAGGCCTGGGTTCAGTTTGAGTGAGCTGATTCTAGCTCAGGGTCAACTAGTGCTAATGCTAGCAAGGGGTTTTTTTTTTTTTTTTTTTTTAGAGACGGGGTCTCGCTCTTGGTCAGGCTGGTTTCGAACTCCTGACCTTGAGCTATCCACCCGCCTCGGCCTCCCAGAGTGCTAGCAAGGGGTTTTAAACAGCAGAGGTGATGAAGATCAGAAATGAAGACTAAAGCTGTGAATATTTTTTTTAGATTCAAATATATATACATGTAAAATAAATTAACCTAAAATATAGTATCCTCAAGACTTCTAAAAAAATGTTTAATGCATGTCATTCTAAAACTCAACATAAGGAATTGCAATTATATTGTCTTTGTAGTTGGCTACAAATATATTCTGGTTCCCAAAGTTTCATGAATCTCAACAGGTAATTAAATTGAAAAGGTTTTCAAAAATATTTATCACAAGACTGGACATAATAGGTTAACTATTGTTCCAATCCTATATTTCGGTCCCCTCTTTCTTCAAAAAAATCTTTATTTTTTTCCTAACTCAAACTATGCCAGCATTACTTAGAATTGAATCAGAGAATAGTTATAGTATAATTAATAACAGATAGAAATGAATAATAAAAGTGAACATATATAGTACAAATAATAGCATCAATAAATACTGAGGAAAAAACTACCAAATGGTTGACTATAATGCTCTCAGTTATCTTAAATTTGTCCTCAATATCACATTTCAGTGAGATGGAATTAAGGCTAAGATTATTGTATTCGTGAGTTTTATTCTAATTTAACTGAAAATACTTATAGACTAATGTTTTGAAACATTTGGCACTACATATGGGAAGTGATTCATGTATATGTAAAGAAACAATAGAAGTTAAACAAAATGTTGTTCAAAGAAAAGTGAAGATTCATCTGTAGATTCCCCACAGAAATTTCTAAAAGTAGAATACATGGAAAAGCAGCATCTATTCCCTTATGTAAAACTTTAAATGGGGAAATGTGGTCTCTTGACATATTTCTTAGACCATCAAAATCTAAACATACTTCTTTTTTCCCCTACATGCAAAAAAAAGTTAGGTGAATTGCTTTATAAACCATAGGTCAGTGGTTTCCAAACATTTCACAAGCAAGACTCTGTTACACTTTTCTCTCAAGGCTTCACATATTTTCAAAGGTTTGTATTACTTATTCACCAAGTAATTAGTTAAATAACCCGTTTTAAGTTCAGATCTGTCTGTAACTATCGATCTGAGCTTCTGTTAAAAAGAATATAAAAGAAAGAGAAAAGAAGAGAAATGAAAAGGAACAGGATTATTACCCTGAGTTAATTTATGACTGGCTAAAGTATATATTGCTTAGTCATGGGTCAATACATGATTTTGCTAGATATTAAAAAGAATTAAGGGACTTTATTTTAGGGTTCATGGAGGGCTTGAAGGATGGGAAGAAATATCAGAAGCATTTCAAATCTGTGTGTGCTTTATGTGAAACTTTCTGGAAAAATATAGCAAGGTTTCTTTAAAATTATATGCTAACTCCTTGAATATGGAAAAGCCACCTTGATCCTCAGAGCCCCACTCCCTCTCTTTCATTAAGCAGTAGGTAATAAATCATGGAGTCACTACATCTTAGCAGTAGAAGGGATTTTAGAGGTAATCCAGTTCCACCTTATTTTCCATGTAAGAGTCTCTAACAGATTATCACCAAGTAGTAATGAGCCAAGGCTGCATATAGGTAAAGTGCTTAGAACAGCTCCTGCTACATAGTAAATGCCTCAAACATGTTATTTATTCTCTGTAGTAATAGTCGGGCACTAAACATCTCCAAGAACATAATACCTTCCAAGAAAATCAGCTCATTTCATCTCTTCCCAAAACTTGTAGTGCTTAAGGACTATTATTGGTTCAATGACTTAAAAATATACAATGTATGGAGAATTTAGCTATCAATACAAACAACTTTTTGGCAACAACTTAAAAGGACTCTTGGGATAGTATCTCTATCAAGTTAATATGCAATTTTTTTTTCAATTTTTAGCAAAATCCATTTATCATCCTGTTGAAACTTTTCATTATAGGATTATAAACTTTTTTTTAACCTTTATAAATGCCTTTAATATTTACAATCTTTTCTCAGTTTTTAAGGGGGGTAAGAACTTTATAAGAATTTTGGGCCTGGTCTTCCAAAGTCACATCAAAATCTATTATTCGACTTTTATCAGCAGTGTAGGTGAAAGCCACTAACCTCAATTACAATTGCAGCAGATCACTTTTGTCTCAAAAAGTTAATGCAGGCTATGCTCACGCCTGTAATCCTAGCACTCTGGGAGGCTGAGGCAGGAGGATCGTTTGAGCTCAGGAGTTTGAAACCAGCCTGAGCAAGAGCGAGACCCCATCTCTACTAAAAATATAAAGAAATTAGCTGTACAATTAAAAATATATAGAAAAATTAGCCAGGCATGTTGGCGCATGCCTGTAGTCCCAGCTAGTTGGGAGGCTGAGGCAGAAGGATTGCTTGAGCCCAGGAGTTTGAGGTTGCTGTGAGCTAGGCTAATGCCACAGCATTCTAGCCCAGGCAACAAAGTGAGACCGTCTCGGAAAAAAAAAAGTTAATGCAACTTTCGGACTCTAATGCTCAAAGTAATGAGAAGTTCATCATAGAATTTCGTTGCACACTTGTGTGAATCAGCCCAGTTATTTCTCTTGCTGCCATTACTGATGGTTCTGTGACTTATAGTCCTCATTCAATGTCACAAATAGATCACATGTTCATTTGAAAATTTTTTTGTTGGCTATCATTTTGTTTTACCATGGCAGCCTGGCTCACAGTTTGAATTTAAAATGAGTAGGATCTATATCAATTTTGATTGAAATCAGTCACTACATTTTATAAAATTATCCTAGGCCAAACACAAAGATAATAATTTTTTAAACGACTGATTAAAATCCAATTGATGAGGTTAAAATATAGATCTGATTTTGTTAGTCCACAAGAAATAGTGAGTATACTTTTATCCCAAAATAATTTGGAAACTGAACAAATAACTAATTCTAATGTGTAATATAAACTTTTTAACAGATGAATTTTAATAAAAGTCAACTTTATGAATGGATTTTATAAGTTCTTTGGGTTCCATTTCATCACCAGCAGTTTCTTATTTTGAGAACACAAGTGGTTAAATGCAGACATAATTAACTAATTATAAACATTTTTCAGATACATAATGTCACACACCCACACACAAAATACTTTTGAACTCATTTTTAAAATTAATCCACCTAGCTTACTAGGTGAGGCCAGGTAAGCATATATTTTTTAAATGTTTCATAGAAACTTAAATGGACAAATCACTATAAATCACTAATGTAAGCACTAAGAATGAATACAGTAAAATGTATATATGGTCATTTTTCGTTATGCCAGGAAAATTTATTTTTTTATAAATGAAAATCAGAAATGCTATTTTTAATAATCAATCTCAAACCCAGCACTTATTTTTATCCTTGTAAAATATGATTGGTGTTAAAGTTAATATTTGGATGCACAAAGCATAAAATTGTATTCTTGAAAAACATCCCTGAGATGGCTTGTACTTTGAAAGAAATGTAACAGTCTCATTAAAGAAAGAAATCAGTATAGACTGTATACTTTGCCAAATTATTTTTGATGTAATAAAAAATTTGAGAATTTTAAACATCAAAATAAGTTGCCTTAAATTCTGGGATCCTTAAATAGAATTTTAGTTTATACCCAATTTATGTAATAACAAGAACTAGGGAATGAATAGTCATCCATTTCAATATCTGTATGGCCCAATACAACAATCTCTTGCATCCCTTTGCACTAAAACCACCATATTTCAAAATAAAAAAATTAATTAAATAAATTGACGATTTTAAAAAAGTTTCTTTTCTCCTTTCCCTTACACGAAGAAGGAAAAATGTTAAAGAGGACACCTGAACTTTTGTTGTTTTTGTTTTTTATATAACCTGGAGGAAAACACATGTATTTGCTGTTTTTTGAGACATGCTCCTGATAAACATGTAATATTTGTATGTAATAATATATTGCTATATTGCTTAATAAAGGCCCTCATGATTGACTTTAGGTCCTCACAACAATTCTGAGATACCCAGGGCTGAAATATTATCCCCATATTAGAGATGAAGTCTCTAGTTCATCAGAGATTGCACACACGGGCAGCAGCTGAGCCAGACCTCCAAAACGAGCCCTCAGCTACCTGCCAAGCCCCTGCTTCCTCCTCTACCCTCTCACAGGTATGCACTGACTTACACTGATAAAAACCCAAGCTCAGCTATTGCTTCAGTGATATGAGATGAGCGTACATGTTAGCAGAGTTACATGAATAGAAATTTTAAAAAAGAGAACGTTAGCCTGATTTATGTTAAGTTTGAATTTGGGAGACCTCTTAAGGAAATTTCAAGAATTCCTTTGAAATATAAACATTAATTAATCTAGTTTAACCTAGTAGAGCACCTTGGAAAAATGTCTTCAATGAATAAAATTTATTTGCAAAAAGCACATGAAATTTTGGTATGTGATTGTTCACTTATTCTGCCTGCCTTGTATCATGTATTCATGTACACGGGCTAAATTATTAATAATCTGTATTGTTAATTTATTTTATAACCCTATTTTTATAAAGGAACATATATAAAATTAACCTCATCCTCAAAGTATCAGGAATTTTTAATTAATGGAGTTCCAGTTAATGAGATTTCATAGCAGTGGGGTTTGTTTTCGGCATGCCTCTACCTTCAGGAAACCTGGCAGAGCAAGAAAAGCTCTGAGCTGGATCCTGGTCTTTTTCCAAAGGTGCTTGGTTCCCTGGAGCCATGTGGAGTGAAAGCTGCCAAACTAGCACTGGTGAAGATTTCTCTCTGTTTACAAAACCTCCACTCCTGGCAATTGTACTTATTCATTCATTCATTCAACCAAAACATTTTGCACATCTACAATGTACAAAATAGAGAAAAGGCTAAGTGACAGAGGGAGATGGTTATAACTTTTTCATTCTCGCAACCCACAAACAGCTCAGGGTCTAGAAGGCAAACAGACTTTTAAAGCAGGGTGGATGATACAAGCTAGAATAAAATACATGGTAATTAGCAGTTCAAAGCACTTACTGTGTAAAGAAGAAAGATTCTGTTTCAGAGGGCAGATAAAGATAAATAAATTGCCATCTAAATGTATCCAGTCAACGAAAAAACCTAGTGATTGATTTTGCATGAAATGCAATAGGAGAAAGAAGAGTTATGTTGATTATATTAATTATACCTATTATAATTGATTATATATTTATATAGTTATACATAGCATATGTCTATTTATATAATTAATTATATTAATAATCAAGCTTCATTTCTTCTGTTCCAAAATACTATTTTACTACTTTCAATGCGAAAATACGTTGAAAGGATCCACTGTATTAGCTATCTATTGCTGTGTAACACATTACCCCCAAACTTAGCATTTTAAAATAACATGCATTTACTATCTCACACCATTTTTGAGGGTCAGAAATCTGGGAGCAGTTTAACCGGGTGGTACTGGCTCAAGGTCTCATGAAAGAAACATGCCTAGGCTGTCTGATGGGGCTGCAGTCATTCAAGGCCTAACTGGGGCTGGAGGATTTCCCTGCAGGAGGGCTCACTTACATAGTTGTTGCAGAAGGCTTTGGTTCCTGGCCACATGGGCCTCTCCACAGGGCTACCTGAGCATCTTTACAACACAGTTGGCTCCTCCCAGCATGAGTGATCCAATAGAGAGCAAAGAGGAAGCCACAGTGGTTTTTGTGGCCTAATATCCACAATGGCATATCATCACTTCTGCTCTTTTCCTGCCTTTCAGAAGTGAGTCACTACGTCCAGACCACACTCAAAGGGAGAGGTTCATCCAAGTGGCTCCACCTATTAAAGGAGGAGTATCAAAAAATTTGTCAGCATATTTTAAAATCACCACAAACACATTCTGGAAATGGTATGCAAAATGTAGATAGTCTAGGCATCTTTTAAAATTAATCACAGGAACATTGTGTATGATATTATATATAAGGAAAATTACAGACATACAGAAATGTGGGCATCAAAGAATCCTTATCACAACATTAGTGCCAAAATAAAGATACACTATGGACTGAACAAATAAATAATATTCATTGACTGAGGTAGAAAGAAGGTTGCAAAAATAAAACACAAAATTTAGAAATATATAAATGTATCACATTGAGGTTCAAATGCAATACTGGAACTGTAGAACTGGACCATCAAACTGAGCACTTGAGGTCACACAGATGCTGGAATTTTATGATGGTTCCTCATGTCCATCCCTTATTAACCCCCACACATTTATTTTGTAAAGCAAAAACTGTTTTAACTTCAATTATCCAGCACAATATGAATACCAATAGAATCACACTCTGTTAGAATTAGAAGAGACCTCACAAATTCTTCATTTTATAAATAAAGAAAATGAGGCCCAGAGAGAGGAAACAAGTCAAATCCAAGACGACCAGGCTAGCTTGATATGAACAAGATGAGAAATCCTGAAAGAGGAGGAAGTGCAATTGTAGACCCACCTCCCATGCAAGTGCTAACAGGAGAACAAGCCATGGATCCTTATTTTGTCTACACGCATTAACATTGTCCCGGGACTCTGTTCTGAATATATTCAGCAACTTTCATGCCACAACTGCATAGTTGAGTACATGTAATACCTTCTGGCTGCAAAGCCTATAATATTAATATTTCCTATTGGGTGCTTTACAGCAAAAAAATTTGTTATATTATTGTTCTATCGAAATGGCTTTCTTATTACAGTTCACACTTCTGGTGATTACCATCATCCCTAACAGAGTTGCAACCAGGAAGGGTTTTTTTCTTTTTAAGTATTTAAATTGTTTTCCTTACTCCCCTCACTCCCCCCGCCCAAAAAAAAAAAAAATCCAAAGTCCCCAAGTCTGTGCCTTTTACTCAGAGAGAAAGATCCACATGCGATCACCACTAAATGCTCATTTACACCGGTTCATAGTTCTTTGAGCTCTCAGATCTCTGCACACTAAGGATGCTGGATCAGAGGCAACCCAGGGGCAGAGAGTCTGAATGGTTACAGGCCCTCTTTCCTTTCTTGCCAGCATCAGTCATAAGCAATTTTTATCTTTGTCACACTCCATCTGTTCGGTGCACATGGACCAAGTGAACTACACCAGAACACGAGATGTTGGCCAGCTCAGATAAACAAACGTTTACTGAGTGCATGGAGAGGTCTTGACATTGTGTTTGGCCCTGGAAATATAAACATGTCACTGTCCTGGCTCTGGAGTAATTTTCTTGTCTAGGTTTTATTTTTTACCTAAAATACCCAACCGCTAATACAACCTGGTGCCCAATTTGAATCTAGACATCTAGCATTTTCTACCCTCTCAGATCACATTCCAATCTGGGCTCTTTTAATGTGCCCAAGCCAGCCTTCCCTGCTCGAATGAAAAATTTTACCTAATTCCTTCCAGCATGGTCTGACATCCCATGTCATAATCTCATCTTAACCTTTAGAATGGTCCATGACATCTAAATTAAGAGATAGTACCTCATCCCCCCAGTCAAATACATTTTAATTAAATAACAAATCATGGTTTTTAAGCCCTTCCTGTGTATATGCCTGGTATGTTAGAAATAATATCAGTGCATTTTAATTAAATAACAAATCATGGTTTTTAAGCCCTTCCTGTGTGTATGCCTGGCATGTTAGAAATAATATCAGTAATAACAGCAAACACTGTGATAGCATTTGCTGTATGTCAGGCAACATTCTATGCACTCTATAACTTCACTCAATCTTCACAACAACCTACGTTATCATCACCTCAGCTACAGACAAGGAAAATGGTCCAGGGGAGGTACATGGACTTGCCTAAGGTCATGCAGCTAGTTAGTATCACAGCTCAAATCTGAACCCAAGAAGTTGGGCTCCAGAATCTGTGCTCTCATTCACTATAGGTCTTACATATGTTATTTCTAATCACACGATCATGCAAGAAAGGTATTATTATCCCTACTTTACAAATGAGGCTCAAAGGGGTTTAAAAAAACTTGCCCAAGTTTAAAGCAAAGACTACAGCAGCTATCTCCAGCTTGAAATGTCCTGCCCTTTCCAAAAAGATGCCCCATTGGGCTTGGCACTAGTGGCTGTATATATTACTTTACAATTTACAAAGTGCTTTGGCATATAATATCTTATTTCTTTGTCACAGGGACCCAGCACAATACAGACCTATTATGTCTACCTATAAAAACAAAACTGAAGCTCAGAAATTGAAATAAGATTCTTAAAGTTATTTATTGAAAGAACCCATAGTTACTAAACTGTGACTGAAAACCAGGTATTCTGATTCCAAGTCAGGGTTCTCTTCGCTGTGCCTAACTGCCTTACCAAGTTCAAGTTATCTATTTGCTGTGTACTCATCACAACTAGACAGACTACCCCAGCTCTAGGGTAGTCTACCTAGTGCTGAAAATGCAACCCATCAATCACTCTTACCCGACAGATCAAGGGAGAGAAGAAAAATTAGCATATTAGGGATACAGCTTCTAAACAATAGTTGTAAAAAGGACCTTAAGCATTAGAAAATATATAATATATTCATTATTAGATATTTTCATCAAGATGGTTAGAACGTAGGTGATGGCACATCAAGGGCTAAATCTCCCCATCTATGAGATGAAGAGATAGGACTGGAACTGTGGTTTCAAACTGGCATTTCAATGATCACAACCCAAAGGTCCATAAAAGGTGACTATTGGGTGGCCTGCCCATCACCTCCTCTGGGAACTGCGGCATTCCTGCTGCAGATCCCTGCTCCCTCGGCCACAGAATCAAGACTTATGCAAGACCAAGTAGAGTGTGTCCTTCCACACGGTGGATGGCCCAGCAATGTATAAACCATGGTGGTCAGCCAGTGCTGGGCAAAGGGAACAGAGAAAGCCAGTCTATAAACAGAAAGAGGAATGAAAAAAATGTCCAGAGTAAAATAAAAAGAAAACTGTCTCTATTTCCTAGATACTTTTTTCTCAAGACTTTCCTTTCATTTGCTTAAGCCAGCTCACAGTAAGTTCCACTACTTGCAACCACATAAACAGGAGTTAGTCAAGGTGCCGAGACGGTAGGGGCATAGGTAGGCAAAAAGATAAGGTTTTAGGCCTCACATTCTTATTAGTCTTTGCCATGGGTTGAATTGTATCCCTCAAAATATATATATATATATATATATATATATATATTGAAGTCCCAATCCCCAGTATCTGTGAATGTGCCCTTATTTGGAAGTAGAGTCTTTGCAGATGTAATCAAGTTAAGATGAGGTTACTAGGTCCTAATCCAATACGACTGGTTTCCTTATAAGAGGAGAAGAGACACAGACATAAGAGGGGAGACAGCCATGTGACAATGTAGGCAGAGATCGAAGTGCTGCAGCTATAAGCCAAGGAAGACCAAGGATTGTGGGCAAATACCCAGAAGCTAAGCAGAAGCAAGGAGGGTTTCCCCTCTAGGTTTCAGAGGGACATGGCCCTGCCACCATCTTGATTTTGGAGTTCTAGCCTCCAGAACTGTGAAACCATACATTTCTGTTGCTTTAAGCCACCTAGTTTGTGGTACTTTGTTACAGCAACCCTGAAAAACAAACGCAGGCTTCCAATGAAATGCTTCTGCTTAAAAAAAAATTGCAAATTATTGTATTCTATAATTTTAAATTTAGGTTACCTAAAATTTTCACTTATATAAAATATCTCACTTGTGGTGAAGCTGAATAAATAAAACCCTGATTTAATTTATAATTTCCCAGCTAATTTGACCTATATATGCGTATCCTACTTGTCAAACTACTTTCAGAAACTTCTGTTAAAGACCGTGTTTCTTTCTATTAATAAAACAAATATTTAAATTTTCCATTTTGTTTAAAAGTCACCTTTTATTTCCAGGATCTCCAAGTATAGGAATAATGTACATATACATTTGATTTAATGGTTTTCTTGCAAAACTCAGCATCTCAGAAAAAGCTGCTATTAGCATTTCAAATTTACCATAATTTAAAAGAGACTGGAGCGGTACAGTTATAAGAATACAATGGAGCCCTAAGGCATAATTATTTGAAAAGATCATCATCTGAAATTTTTGAAATAAAAGTAAGTTATCTGTCTACCATTTATAATAAAACGCCCCTTTTAGAATCTCAGGAGACCTGATTCCACCCCCTCATCCTGCCAGCTGACAACAGCATGATCAAACATACGTAGTGTTGGTGTTTATATTAATAATACCTGGCACAGGTATGATGGTTGCATTTTAAAAATTTTATTGTAGACTTGCAGGTGGTCAGATAATTTTTTATTCATGACCGCATTTTTCTAGAGATGTTTCCAATAAAAAGTGCATTAGAGTTATATTACACTTTTTAGTTTTCAAAGAACTTTTAAATACATGATCCCACTTGACCCACAAAATTGTGATTTTAAATAAGAGAAGGCAAATATTATCTTCTCTGTTTTATAGCAGAAGAGACTGATGCTTAGAAATCCACCCCAGGTCATACAACTAGTAAAAGGTAAAACCAAGCTTCTGGCTCCAAATTTGAAAAGTAGTTCTCAAAATACCAGGCTGCCTATCTGATTCAGACACAAGGTTTGCATTATTGAGCGGTGAGATTTAAATGCAAGCCTCACAGCTCCATAAGAAAAATATACCGATTTATTTTTTTAATTCCCTTTTTTTCCCAAAGAGTTAGTAGATGCTTTTTTTTTTAATCTTGACATGATTTCTGAAACTGAAAGACACAGCCATAGCTCTGCTCTTTGATGTTTGTGTTTCCGAGACTGCCACTGAGCTATCAGTGGTGCTGCTGAGAAAAGGTGGAGCCGTGCTCCTCCAGACGGGAACTCCTCTGAGGCAAATAGAAAAGTGGCCAAAATTATGAGAGAAATGATGTAAAGCCCCATGGACCTCCTCTTCTCTATTATGTCCTCATGAAGTGAATAGAAGAGTGGATAGAACTTACAAAATAACATGAGTTACCCCCTTTTCCTAGATGCGGGAGACACGTACACAGAACATTCTAGAACAAGAAAGGTAGAATTTCTGATTTAGCATTTTTGCTCAATGCTGTATCTGTGTAGTACCAAAATGAGAAGCTGCTTCACCTCTGCCCATGGTCCCTCATCCCATGGTAGACACATTTCCAAAACTCTGCTAAGCTCAAGAGGCTACAGTATAGGAATATTATACTTTTCAATGTTCTCATAATTAGCCATTTTCCCTCCCTCAAGTGTCATGAGCCACCTCAAAAATCGTAACTTCAAATTCCACAATGCACAGTGGTAGCACCAAGATTAAGCGTGGACGTGCCCTTGTTTAAGGGCTTCTTTACACTGCCACCCTCATGCCCACTGAAACGACAGGGAAGCTCCTCTCAACCTCTCCCACGGAGAGAGCGACTTACGCTCAGGCTCACCAGCTGCTGGGGGGCTAACGTACACTGCTTAGCCTCCTGCTCAGCCCACAGCGCTGGGCTAAAAGGAAGAATGAAGAGGCCCTGCCGCCTCCTCCCCAAGCTTGTCACATCTCTATCAGTGGAGTAGAGAAAGAACCATGGAGACTTGAGAAAGAATCATTGTTTACAAAGGCAATAGAGATTCATAATTTTACAGGAATAATTGCACATGTTGAGAGTTACAAATATATTTTGTAAACTGGAGTTGTGTGCATAAACTTTCACGAAGTTTTTTTCTTTTAATATCATTTTTCCGATAAGAAAACCAAAGGTCTTACTCCTTTCAAGACTGTGCTTAGGGAAGCAAGTATTTAAGTCTTACTAGAAGATGCACAGTCCAGAACAGGCCATTAGCAGGTGTCATTCTGTGAGCAAAGCTCAATAAGAGTGGAAGAAAGTAAGAGTTATAAAACAATAAAGCTGGGGAGGACATTAGGTTATATGGATTTCACTCTTCTCAGTTTACAGATGCAAAAATCAAGGTTCCCGGAGAAGTTCTTAGAATATATTTAATGTCTTTTAAAAGAATGGATGCAATGGATACAACTCACCAATAAAAAAGAATAACCTACCAATGCATGCAACAACATTGGGGAATCTCACTTGATGCTAAATGAAAGAAGCCAGATACAAACAAGAACGCACTGTGTGAGGATTCAATTTACAGAAACTTCTAGAACAGGCACAGCTGATCAAAGGTGTAGACAACTGAAACAGTGGTTGCCTATGGGGCCTGAGGATGGGAAGTATTGAGTGAGAAAGGATACAAGAGGATTTGCTAGGGAGATGGAAATGTTCTGATTTATAACAGGATGTAGGTTACATGGCTATATTCATTTGTAAAAACTGGACAATTAAGATTTGTGCCTTTCAATGCATGTAAAGTTTATCTTTAAAAACACTGTAAAAAATTAGTCATCTCTCAGTGCTGGTGTGGTGGTAAGATGAAATGGGAATGGCAGAATACTGCTAAGTGATGAAGCGGGTACCAGGGTACATGAGGGTATAGGATGCTCTTGTGTTTATTATTAATATGGCTGAAACTTTTGGAAGATAAACTTTAGAAAGATGACTGTGATGAACAACGGAAAGTTTGATCATGTTTAAAAGTGTGAGCACTTTACTACTGGTCCAGAACGCCTTTCAATCTTTTCTTTTCCTGAGCTACCTTAATGTTTTCAGCTAAGTTAGGTCCTCCGTCCATCTTGAGCTCTTTCCCCACCTTCCTACGGGAAAGAGGGAATCTGAGAGCCAAGGAAGCAAGCATGGAGCCCCAAGCAGCCCACTCAGGCCCTCCACCCGGGCCTCCGGAAGAGACAGCGGGATTGAACGGGCAAGAGCCAAATTGCCAGGAAACAGCTTCTCCAATCAACGCCACACAGTGGTTGCCCTTGAGAAATATCCCTCCCTAGTTTTGTACATCTGAGATAGCCAAACACATTTCAAGAACAAAACTGCTTCACTTTCACATAAAAAAAGAACGAAATGATATGCAATTAGATCACCCGTTAAAATGTCTTTTTGTTATGATAGCCAAAGTAATTTTTTAATCTTTACATTTTTTATCTATTTGTTATTTTAGTCTCAAATCGTAGTTAACTTCGACAGTTTTAAATTAGAATCTGCATAATATGAAATAGCGAAAGAAATATTATTGCCGACATTTCTTTATAGATACTATTAAATTTGTTGGTGATTGTCCAGCACATCAACCTGCCACCAACTAATGAGCAAAGCAAAAAAGTAGTGAGTTATTGGTGAGTTGATTTTTCATTTATTTTATATGAACTACAAAAGTGTTTTTAACATAACAAAATCAAATATCACAGACCCATAACAGGAGTTTCAAAAACAAATTAAATGGGTTAAGGGTGCTTTTCCTGTTTAGGGTAAAAGCTATGCCACACAAAGTGATGTGAAGTGCTTTATGTGAATTACCTCACGCGATGACTTAGAGGATCCATAAAAATACACTCTGTAATTGCATACAGTCTGAGTGCAAGACTACCTGGATAGCACTCGACCGTTTGTTATTAAAATTCTCATCCATTAGCAGTTATTGCTTATTGCATAACACCAATAGGTCTTGTAAAACACACATTTACAGGAACCACAACAGCATTACTAAAGATCACAGTTCAGGCCTGTAATAATTCTATTGTGAACAAAGTTGAGCTGTAAAACCACAGGTCTAAAAGCATCGCATGTGACCGGAGAACTTAAAATGCAAAGTCCCATGTGCCGCCCCAAATACTGCTATGGAAATTTTCCAAGGAAACAACTTTACCTTACTGAAATATGCTTTTTTAAAATTAACACTCATTAAATTATTCAAGTTCTAAATAACTCAGAGGTTATTTTGTAAGATTACCTCTAATTGGGAATATTCATTTATGAGCCAAAGGAAGCTTTCTTTCTTCCTGATTTTGAATCTGAGGAAAATTTCTGAACCCTTTCTCTTCCATTCACAAGATAAACAAACAAAATATAACCTAAGGCTCTCTTAATTTAAAGCCCATTCAAGAGTTCATTAAACTGTGAAATTTCTACACTAAACACACATTTTAAAGATACATACGTACATACATATAAATTCATAAAACAAATACATATAAAATAATCCAAAATGTAGACATTAATTTCAAGTTGTGTGAGACAAATATATGTTTTCCCTGAGGCAAAGGAAAATGTTAGCCTGAAAATTATGTTATGCATATTAGTGTAATTACAGAATACTACAGGTTGGCCTTTTCCTCTAGGATTCTACTTTTGATAACTGATACCTCTAAGAAAAGATATAAATTAGGTTAGGATGAGGAAATAGTGTACTACTTAATTCATAAGTTTCAAAATCATTAAAAATTGGTACAGAGCTTTTGAGAAATTTCCAGACACTCAGGTTACAATGAAAATAGCCATTATGATTTTAAAAGTAATAACTCTTTCCTTAGGACTGACGTTCTGTTTACTTACAGATTGTCCATTTATCCCCCGGGAGTCTTCCATCGAAGACCTCTTCTTCTGAATTATATATGGGCTATTAGCTACACACTTCTTCAAAGGGTTGCAACACCCCTGCACCTGTGAACAACAGAGCACCAAGCAGCCGTATTAATTGTGTGCCATGAAATTAAGAGCTGGTCTTCACATCTGCAGCCTTCCATTTACTAGCATGTATACACAAGTCAAGAACACTTACCTTCACTGAATGAATCTTTAAAATAAATATTATGGGCTCATTGTTTATCACAATTTACATGAGGCAAATGTGGCCAAATTATAGCTCCGTTGTGCCTGCTGTCAGCAGCTGCAGTCCAAGAAAAAAAAAAAAAAGAATGTTGGGGAGCAGGAGAGGAGCAGCTAAAGAGCTTTCCACACACATTATTTTTGAGCCAACAGTACAAGCGCTTTTTTTTCCCCCTCTTCTTTTTTCTTTTTGCATTCAGTTTCTACATGCTATCTATCAATGTCAATTGCACCACAATGCAAAGAGGAAATACTAACAAAGAAATATGATTGTAGTCTGGGCAAGGATGAAAGAGAAAAAACTAGAGTTGAGTGTTTTACCCTCAGGGCAAGGATATTATTATACTATTTTTAAGCAAGTTTACATTAGGTCACAGTTTCACGGATGATCAAGTCTGCACCTTTAGAAACTCAACACCTTCAGGAAGAATGGGTCTGGGGGATGCTTCAAAACATGGACAGCAAATGTAGTATTTTGACATATAGTCTACATTTAGCTTTCTTCAGAAAAAAATAATATAGCCATCTAGTTGCCCATTCTAGTTTCCTAACTTTCAGAATTAATTTTCATGCTTGTGCTCAAAATGAGGAACCCAAAAGATACTCTCAGATTTTCTTGCTTGAGTTTGGCAACTGAGAAATTATTCTACATGTCTCACACAAACTTTAATGCAGATATTTAAATATACATGTAATTTTAAGCAAAAAAGAAAATACAATCTTAATATTACCCAAGATAAAATTACACAACAAAGAACATGTAGCAGTTTAACTTCAGTATCACTCTTTGTAAAGGTACTTGAATTTCTGCCTGCTAGCTTGTTGGGAAAACCACTGTAGTAGAAGTCAAGAAATCTGAATTCATGTTCTCACTCTGCCACTAAATAGCTGAATGATCTCAGGCATATAACACAGGCTCTCTGAGCCTCAGTTTTCTCATCTGTGAAATGGGAGATTTTAACTGGATGATATCTTACAGCTTTATATTTTATAAAAATATTTTATATTTTATAATTTAATGAGTACATGCATTTACACACAAATTTTTCAGGTGTACTCCAAGCATGGCTTATTTGAGAAGCAATTTTGTAATACTGGAGTAATTCTCACTTACATTTATTTTGCTCACAATGCTGCAAAATATATGCTGCAAAATATATGCCCAACCCATTGCCAACATAAAGGTGATACCTCTTGGACAACATAATACTCACAAATAACTAGAATCTTAAAATTTTGGGAGCCCTTATTAAAGTTTTGTAATTTTAACAAGAAACAATTTTATAATTTCAACTTGCGAGTAAATAAAAATCATATGAATGTACTTATGATCTGTGAAGCCAAGAAAACACCACATAGCACTCTATTTTGAATTGTACAAAATTTCAGAACAGAATCTTAAAATTAGCCAGCATTGCTTTTAGAAGATCCCTTGCATAATTAGGGAAGAGATATTACAGAATATACTGGACTGTTTTTCATTGCTTAAGTTACTCTAGGGAGGCATATTAACTTTTCCAGGCACTAAGGTGGGATTTTAAAATAATGATAATAATCCTGCCTTACATTGGTAAAACACTTTACAGTTTAGAAAGTGCTTTCACATAAATTGCCCACAGTGCACCTATATACGGTAAGACAAAGCCCAGTCTCATTCCTCACAGAAGGGAGCAGGCCTAAGACAAAGCCCCCTCTGATTTCCCATAAATTCCCATCTTCTCCATACCTGTCCCAAGAACACGTTTCAATCAAATTCTGTATATTTGATATTCCAGGATTATTTCCCATGTGTTTCTTTTCCATATTTCCATATTGAACTTACTGAACAGTTTAAGGTATTAAGAATGGTCAAGTTACATGAGCATGAAAGGTATTTCATTTGTAATTTTATTTCTGCTGAAGATGAAACTATTCTGTACTAAATACTGTGTTTGTTATTGTTTCCTGGGCCAAAAAGAAAAGACGGAGATCATTGAGAAGTCAAAGCAGTCAGCATTCATCTACCTCAGGTAGATGCCTGCAGTAAAAACGACTATCACTCAAAAATCAAAAAATCGCAGAGAGTCATGGACTCTATTTACAAATCCTCCTGTGCTTGCTAAATCAGCATAGTTGTTTCCAGATTTCTACATGTCAATCCAAACCATGAAATATATGACATGACTTGGTCTACTGATATTTAGGAGCCTAGCTCTGGTAAACTCTTAATTCCCTCACTGGACTTGATCTTTCATGGTTTATAAATAAGCCTGCCTCCATTATAGCACTTAGCTAGTGGGACTGCAATTACTTCTCTACCTATCCCCCCTACTAGACTGTAGTTCCATCAAGGCTAGGTCCCATGCCTTACTCTCTCATTTGTGTCCCATATGGCACTCATTAAATATTTTGAATGAATGAATGAATGAATGCGTGTTATTGATACATGACAACTTTTGAATACATGTAAACTCTGAGCTAGAATTATGTGGGTAGTTAAATGGCGGTGCTATCATTCAATCAACTGGAGAAGCATCATCAAATTTTTGGTCCTGAGCATTTGTTTTGAGTACCCTAAGAAATAGTTCTAAGCAAAAATGGTTGATGATGTCTTATCTATCCACCTACTTAGCTACCTACCTACCTACATACATAGAGTAGCTATTCATAAAACTGTATAGGCCTGCACATAAGCACATATGGAGGTAAACTCAGAGATGAACTTCTCAGGGACCTTGATTAAGCCTAGGAGTGGTTCCTAGAAAAGGAGGCTAATATGGGTATAGAGTCGTTGGGGGCGGGGCATGGTACACACTGATAGAAGGATGAGTGGAATGAGGTTTGTTTTGGGAGACGTATGGAGTATAAGAGGCAGGTGCCTTGGTATCAGAGGTTCCCCTACAGTACAAGGTACCGTAAGTCTGGTGGCCATTACCCATTCAAAGGCCATCCACAACATTCATCTTGCTAAAGCAGGGAACTGGACTAATCACCCACTTGTGCATTTACCCCAAATGGCCAAATCCTTTACTCACCCACTCTTGAGTCAACTATGACAGCACCCTTCAGAAGAGTAAACAATGGAAGCCCACCCTGCTATAGGCCACTGAAGTGAAAGATTCCCTTATAAAGAGACAAGGACTGAGAGGTATCCTGGGACCCTGCCTGCCAAGTCCGAGACTCTGGGTTAGCTATCTACCCTGATCATAAAGTAAAAGCCTCTTTCTGAAATGTATTTCACCAACTCCCTAAGTAGGAAAAAAGATCAACTGAACAAAACATTGAGAAAAAGCTGCATTTAAACACAGCCTGGCTCTTCATATTTTCTAACTGTATGAGGCCACCGGAGAAGATGTTCTCCAAGGACAGATGGTGGCAAGCAGCCCCTTCCAAGGTCACCACAGCCCACAGGAGACAGGGTAGAGGCCCCCACAGCTCCAGGCAGTGGAGCTCCTGACTTGCATTCACAGTCCCAGGCCAGATGCTTGCCTGGTGTCTGTTGCAGGTGGCAAGAGGAACAGTAGGAGGTTTCCCCAGCAAGGAAGAAACAAGGAGTGATGGCTCCATTTGAATTGGTCTTTTCAACACCTGAAGGAACTAAGCCTTCTTCAGTCCTATGCTCAAAGAAACCCAGCTAGGGAGAGTGAGGAAGGAGAACGCAGTTATGGTCTTCACCAACCACGAATGAAGGAGGTGCTTTAGAAAGCAAGATTTTGGACTGTTGATGAAAAGCTGGCTTTGTTAGGTAAACTTGCCTGACACAGTATTAATGGAAGCTTTAGGAACTTCCTTACATTTTCCAATCTTGGGGGAGTGGGGCAGAAAGGAGATGAAATTAGTGTATATACACTGGCAAATAAACTATGGCAAATACACATTAGATTTAGGTACTGATAAAACAAACCCTACAAGAAAACATCAAATTGAGACTCCAATCTGACAGAAATTTGCAATCATTCAAAATCCCCCTCAGGGGCCCAGAGGCATTATGAAGTTGGGCCCCAGGTGATGACATTATAATTATACCCATAGAGTTCAGTGGCGCATATTTGGAAGTGACATTTTATACCCGATTGTAATCAATAAGCTGATTAATTTTCAAACTACAGAATGGTTCTAAACACAGAAACTTTAAAGCATGTGAAACAAAACATCTTTTCTGTGCATTCCTGCTATAATTTAAACCCTCCCTGGGCTGCCAATCTTTCTCCCCAATTCTACAAACAGCCCTTACTACTTAAAAAAGGAAAAAAGTACTCAAGAGCTCTAAACCTAAAATTTTCCAGATTCAGTTAAATCTACAGTCACCCTACATAGACACTTACTATTCTTTTTCTACCCATCAGCTAAAACCAGGCAGTTGATAAAATTAGCAATACCACCTCATCTTACAGGTAAAAATTAACTTTCTTTTATTTTAGTTCTAGCTCATCACAAATATCCTGGCTATTTTCAGAATAACAGATTTGGAGAAAAGTTAGAATAAGTGCATAGATCACAGAGAGTGAAGTAGAAAGAGAACGGGTCATGCCAGGCAGGCCATTGGGACAGACTTTCTAGACTGAAGAAAAATAGGAGGGGGAGAGTGGGAGTTGGGAGTAATATGCTTGGGAAGAAAAGAATATTTCTTTTTTATTTTATACATTATATGTATTTTAATTTTTCCTACTGATTTTAGGGAAAAGGTTATATTTTAGATGCCACATTAATCATCTCTAATGAACCAGAGACTCAGCGACACTCTTAATAACTTGTGCCTCTTTGGATGAAAGAATATTTTCATTACAACACACCATCACTTTATTCTTTGCCTCCTCACCAAGTGTTGAGTTTTCTAACATTCCTGAGAAGCAGAAGGAAACTAGTAGTTGAACATTGCTTTATAGAAAAGAAAAGGGCTATTCTGAAATATGTCCCCAGAAGACTACAACTACAGACTGAATAAACATATCAAATCAAGGGGTCTCTAAGAAAATTTACAAACAGAAGCCCGTAGTGAAGTGAACCATTGGATAAATGACCTCCAGAGACCTTCTCAACTCACTACTTCATGGCTCCAGAAGCCACAAGGTGCCATGTCTGTCACCTCTTCTTTGCTTTCCTCACCTTCCTAAGAAATTTGGTTATATTAAGGAAAACTGAGATTGGGCATACTCAGATGAGTCAGACTCAGAAATCATATACACATCAGTCTTTCAAATAGTAAAGGGGCACATCCCAACCACCAAAGCCATTAATGAAAAACAAGTTGATCTCTACCTTGGTGAAAGTCTTCTACAGCTGTCAATGTGGTTTCTGTAGAAGTAAATGTCTACACTAATTATCTTTTATAAATTTTTTTCCACTCCTTTACTGGTACTGCTGATTTAAAGTTTTCAGTATGAAGCCTATCGATAAATAATAGGCTTCAAAGCAAATATGACCATATTTCTGCATCCACCATATGCAACTTCTTTCCAACTTCAAATGAAAAATGCAAGGCAAGGGGAAAGTCACATGAGCTGACACTAATTATTAATAGAAGGATGACATGCTTATTTCGTAACTAAACTTTAATTCAAACTGTATTTTCAAGAACATTAGACCTACAAATTATTTAATATAGCACTTACTATGTTAACAATATTAAGAAAACTCTAAATAAATGTTGATTATGATTGGTTGTACACCCATGAGGAATTTGAGGAACAGTGGTATGCTATAGCACAGTGGTCCCCAACCTTTTTTGCACCAGGGACTGGTTTTATGGAAGACAATTTTTCCAGGGACCCAGGGGTTAAGGGGTAGGGAGGGGAGTGTGGTTCGGGGATGATTTAAGCACATTACATTTATTGTGCAGTCAAACCTCTCTGCTAATAATAATCTGTATTTGCAGCCACTCCTCAACACTAGTATCACCACTTCAGATCATCAGGCATTAGATTCCCATAAGGAACACGCAACCTAGATCCCTCGCTGCACAGTTTACGGTATGGTTCACGCTCCTATGAGAATCTAATACTACAGCTAATCTGGCAGGAGGCGGAGCTTATGAGGTAATGTGAGTGATGGGGAGTGGCTGTAAATACAGATGAAGGTTCCCAGCTTGGCCCCACCACTCACCTACTGCTGTGAGGCCCAGTCCCTAGGGTTGGGGACTGCAGCTATAGCATATAGCTTGAGAACTGCAGCCCTATAAATCCTATGTGTAATGAGGAAATTCAGCCATATAAGAGAAAATAATCTAAACTATAATCTAGTCATACATAATAAACTTATCTGAAATTTACCAGGTTGGTATATTGATTCTGCTGCATCTGCTGAATATGAGGCATTGCTAGTCCTCCACAAATGTCATTTTTTTACAGTGTATCATAGAAATAGCTTCTCAACCCATTAAGTCTATAGTTTCAGTTTTAAGATAACTTAAGCTTCAGAATTAGTGGCAAACAAAACTGGCTCCATTCAGTGGTTTTATGTTTGCTGTGGTTCAAATTAAGTACTAAATGACTGCATCTAAAATGATGAATTTTCTTACTTTATTCAAAAGGAAAAGAGGAAATACGAAATATCTATTCCTTTACTTTTATACAGAAAGATCTACCACCAAACACCTCTTCAGATATTAAAATATACCACAAAAACTCATCCATAATGGAAACAAAACAGTGGCTACCTGGTGCCAAGGGCAGGGGGTTTGTGCACTGCAGAATGGCCTGCGGGAACGTTTGGAGTGTTGAAAGTGTACTGTATCTCAAGAGTAGTGGTTATATGGGTGTACATAACTATCAAGACGCATTGAGCTATTAGCTTAATAAAGGTACATTTAAAAAATATGCTACAACTTACATACCTATAAGTAGTACCTCTTTTTCGCAGTAACATCAAGAAAGTAAGAAACTGTTTAGATCATGACTGCCTTCTTCACTGGGCATACTGACAAGTCCCTGCCCCTTCAAATTAAACATGATGTTAGTGCTAATCTTTGTCCAGATGTTCATCCACCAACATTTCTCTTGAATGCAGGTGACATTTATTCCTACTTGAGTAAATTATAGGGTTTCAAAACGAATAATGTTCATTTTTAGGTGCAGAAGTGGAGAAGGAGCTGAAAAATACATCCTTAGTTTAAGAGGTGAGGATTAGAAATTTAATGTTCTTTATTATTAAGGTTCAATTGATATGTCAATAATTGATATGATCCTGTAAGTTTAATTTTTTTTTTAGGAACTAAATCAGGGATGAGAGAATAGATGCCCCCCTGTTCTACTCCACCACCCCCCTCCAGACCCTTAACAATCGAAACTGAAGTTTAGCAAAGCAATTTCCTCATTTCCTGGATGCTGACTCTTCCTTTTTGCTGCTTCTTAACCAGAGTAAGGATTGCCTGATGGAATCAGACTGCAGGACTGCAGTTTTAGAGGCCAAAAAACCAAAAATAAAAAAGACAGTAATGGAGAAAGCATTAAGCTGTCAGAAAAGAGGCACTGACTCAGGGTTTCTTTGACTTTCACTCTTTTCTTAAAACTGAAGGACAACTTATGTTAAGAAACCTGTCTCCTCCCCACAATTCCATGAGAAAACAGTTAATGGGTGGCATAACATGATGGAAATATACATGGCAAGAGATGTTGTGATGGGGTCATAGAAGGAAGTGGTGGAATCCAAATTTCTTTCCACCTAGGGCAGGAAGCATCTGAAACATCCTTGGCAGATAGCCAACCTGCTTCTGCGTGGACACTATTGGGGACAGAAATTCACCAGCTTGTCAAGCCACCTGGTCTAGAGCTGGAAATTTAGTCTTTAGGCTTTTCCTTATACTAAGCTGAAATAGACCCATCAAACCCTCTTCTCCAGGGTTAATTTTTCTTGTGCACCAACACAAACATATTTTAACATCCTCCTATACAAAACAGTCCTAGAAATATTTGAAGATTATGATGATATTCCCTAAGGGCTTTCCTCTCTAGGCTCCAAACCTGATTATACATCTTTTTTTAATGAGTTACTTAATTTTCTGATCCACCTCTGTAGGACATGCCTATTCGTCAATGACCTCTGGATCTGAACACCAATGGCACTTACTGAGCTTTAGGTGCACTCAAATTCTTCTGCAAATGACCTGTTTTCAAGTCATAATTCCTCTGTTCTGTATTTGGGGAGCTGATTCATCCCTGTGAAATTCTCACCTTGTGAGTTTCTGCCTATCATTGAAGCTCACTCAGATTCTCTTTGACATATGATTCTGTAAGCCAATGACTGAGATATCCATCCCAACTGTGTGTAATATGCCAACCTAAAAACCATTACTTTAGCTTTCTTCTTTCACTGATAGAAATAATTAAGGGAAGAAAGCCAAAAGCAGAGCCATTCCTGATGAGTCAAAGAGTAGAGAAAATGACTACTGAAGACCTGGAGTAGGAGGCTAGGGAACTAAGTCTGTAATTCTGGCACTTATCAACTCTAGAATCTTGGAAAAATTAACCACTCTGAGCCTGTTTCTTCATCAGTACAATGACATTAATGCCATCTAATAGGATAGAGAACATTGATAATATATCCTACACATAGTACATGCTCAATAAATTGTAAGTAGATGATAAGCCCTTTGTAAAAGATAAAAGGTCATAAAACCATAATGCAGTATACTTGTCTCTAGATATACATCCAAAAATGATTAGCTAGATCATATAAGTCAATTGTTTAAGGACAATTAGACACTCTTAGAAGCTGCATTTCAGGCTATTAAGATAACAATTAGTAAATCAATACTACCACTTATTCTACCACTTTCTCTCTCTCTCTTTAATTACCTTTTTGTGAACATCTTGACTTTTTTACAGGCTAAATTCACTATTAGATCTTTTTCACAGTTCTTATTTTATCTTAATTAGCACTTTCCTCTGCCTTCTCTCCAAGGCCTTCACATGGTTCCAAATGGTGAGACATGACTGTGCTCTCTGTCAAGCAGGGAACAGATCTGATTTAGTCTGATTTGGTCTGACATCCGAGCCCTTTGTAATCTGGCCCCAGCTACCATCCCAGCTCATCACTCTTACTCTAGGCCTCTCCTGCTCACCTGCAGCTACACCAGACTACTTCCAGATGTCCATAGTGCCAACAACTCTCCACCTGGCCAATTCTCCTTCCACCCAGACTCCTACATAGCCTCCAAGACTCATCCAGGCTGCTCCTCCAGGAAGCCTTGCCCGTCTGCTTTTTCTCCCATGGGGCACTGGTCACATTGGGTCACAATTGTCCACCAGACTGCTCCTTTAGCACAGAAACCATTTTTATCCATGTAACAAGATGCCTGATACATTGCATCCAGTATTGTTTTCCAATACTGACTGAATGAACAGCCCAGAGCGAGAGACACAGCACAGTTAGGTACTAAGGACTCTGAACAGAAGAGTGCCTGCATTGACCACCACGGACATCCTGCTCCTGCACTCCTCACTCACAGCTGGGATCCTTTGTGCTGAGTACACGCTTTCTACTGATTCTTTTGAATATATAATAAATTCACACCTCATGACAGATTTGAGTCCCTCTCCAAGATAAAAAAAAAATTCATCTGATTGTTTTTAAGAAGTCTTGGGTTTTATGAGATGATTTACCTACCTAGCAGTCAGTCTGGCTACCAGAACAAAACAGTGAGGTGGGTCTTCATTTACATAAAGAAAACGGTGAAAACTGTGTACACAAGTATGCATTATCCAGACCCACCCACCCCCAATCCTCATGAAAGGTAAAGCATAGATCTCGTTTATTTTTCCTTGCTTTCCTAATTATTCACTGAAATAATAATTCCTCAACATTGTCGACCCCTCTATTTCTTTTAACTGGCCTCTTTGATTTGGACCAATCAAACCACTTTGGGCCAAAGGAAAGAAATACCCGGGCCAGAACGCGCTACAAAATAAATACCGGCTCGCCGGGGCTGCCCCCCAAATGTTTCCCATTACTGGAGCTTCAAGCGCGAGCACATGTCTAAGACAGCAATCAAACTTCAAATAAGGCCAGGACGATCCTCCCCTCCATTCCCCGACGTCCCAATCAGTCACCACCTCCCCGAAGGAAAGCAAAGCGGCCCGGGACGCGTCCCTCCACGTGCAGCGCCCTAACGCCGCCCGGTCGGGGGGCGACGGCGGCATCCCGCCACCGACCGCTCCCACGCGCGGCCCCCATAATTGCGCGCCCTCCAGGTGGCTCCGCGTACCTGGCTGCGGTGCCCTCGGCGGAGAAGGCGGCCTCGGAGGCGGCCCGGGCGGGCTGGGGCGCGGGTGGCGCTCGCCGGGGTCGGCCCCCCTCCGCCGCTCCCCGGGCGCCGGTCGCCGCCCTCCTGCCCCGGGTGGGGCCGCTGACGGGCTCTCGGCCGCCGCCTCGGAGCCCAGGGGTCAGATTTAGTTTCACAACAAAGTCTCCTCGTCACCGCAACCCGGCCGAGGCCAACGCCGGCGCAGCGGCCGGGCGGGGGCGGGAGCGCGGCCGCGGCGGCGCGAAGGTGGGAAGAGGGCGCCAGGGGCCGGGGGCGGCCGCGGGGCCCGGCGGCCGGACTTACTCGTGTCACAACTTCGGCGACGCGGGGCTGAGGAACCAGTTCTTCTCAAAGCAAACCGAAAATGGGTAATGGAGAGGCCAGGGCAGCGCTAAGAGGGGTTCTGTCTCGGTGGTTAGGGCAAACTCCCTGCTCCGGCTTCCAGAAATTCGAGCCAGTGGTGGCTTTTTTCTTTCTTTCCTTTTTAAACGCGCCTGTGCCTCCGGGTCGAGGGGCGCCCTTGGCAACACAGCAACACCAGGGCCGGCGCTGGCGAGGGTGGCCCTCTTCCCGGCACCCCTCGGCCTCCCAGGACCCCCACCCCAGCCCCTTCCCTGGGCCCGACTCCCCTCCGCGCCGAGCCGGAGCCTGGGCCCGCAGACCACTGCCCCACGGGGCGTCTCGGACGCCTGGGCCCCTGCAGCGTTTTCTAAATGAGAGGCCTCAGAAACAGGAGGAGGCGGTGGCGGGGTTAGCTGTGTTACCACGGGGGAGCTCGGTGGCCCTGACGGGAAGGATGGGTGGAGTGACTTGGTGATGTTTTTTCTGGTGGGGTAGGTAGGATATAAAGGAATATTCAATCAGCCTGACACTTACTAAAACAATCAGCCTGACATTTACTAAAACATCAGAGATTCAGATAACTTTAGAAGTGGTCTTGAAGGCATGTACTCTGACTTTTTACAGATAGGGAAACTGAGGCAAAGAAGGTTAAATAGATTACCCCCAAATTGTGCAGGGGGCGGGGGGAGCCTGGGCTAAATGCTCAGGCCTAGCCCATATCCTGGCCTCTAAACTTTTTGTCTTTCTTTGCATCAAAGAACCCTTTGGGAGGGTAGAGGGAAGTCCCTCTGCTTCTGTAGCCTAATGGGAGCTAGAGAGTCTTGATTCACTCTGTAAAGTAGTTCAGCATTGGCTGAAGCATCCATTACAGGCCGGTAATCTGAGATATTCCTTCAGGAACTTCCTTTTATTTGATTAGGGAATCCAATCACAAGCAGTGAAAGATATGCAAATACCTTGATGATTTGCTCTTATAAGGACTCATCACTTTTCAGTGAGCATCAAAATGTTGGCTCTTCTCTCCCTCAAATGAAATCCTTTCCCCAACCCCCACTCAATTATTCACATCAAATGAGATAATGTAAGCAAAGGGCCTCAGCAAGTATAAAGCATAGCATGAATGCACTATTATTGTACACACTCTTTCAGAATCGTCTAGATTCACACGCTTTCCTATTGTTTCTGTCAGTCATCGAGTATCTGTTGACTTGTGCTAGATACCATGAACTTAGAGTCAGAACAATGAGACCTAATCCTTCACCTTCAAAGACAACAGATTATAGATTCTAAGATAAGACCAACACACAGGAAATAATTAGAAATCTGCACAAAGACTGATTTGGGGACCCTAAACTGTTTGATGTGTATATGTATACAGATTCAAAAACTTTCTAAAATAAACCATGAATATTGGGTGAGGGAGACTTCTTGTAGAAGTCAATGCAATGATAAATTGTTAACCCAGTAAGACCCCAATACCTTGCCCATATAGAAATATTAACCAAATTATCTAGTTGGTGAGGATGGCTTTGCCTTTTTGAATCCACTGCTTATCCTTTCTGCCCGTTCATAAATATAAAGAATTTCCAGAACATAAAAAAGCAAATCCAGAGTCTCTTCAAGCTTAGGTGATCAAAAATTTTATATAAGGAGGGGGCAGAAATAACCCCAAACTACCAAATATACGCGTCTGCTAAAGAACTCACCAAAGGCAATGAAAGTTTCTCTTGTCAAAGACTGCAGGCATGGTATTTATTTGAAAATCATATTTTAAAAATCAATCTTGATAATTCAGAAGTAACATATCATCTAAAATTTTTATGTATTAATACAAGAATTCTTTTGATCCTTGATCCTGGTATTTCCTAAAATTTGAGAGAACAATTCTCAACCCAAATATCTTACCATTTTATTTTTTTAATTTCTGAAAATTAGTTTCATATGGCCTTTGCATAAAAACAGATCTAAATTTTGAACCAGTTTCTGAATTGGAAGGTGTGGAGAATTATTTCATTGTTGCTTTTTTAAAAATGCCATATGTTTAGAATGTTGGCAGTACTAGATTCAGAAGATAGAGTCAGAATTTTCTATTGAGGAAAATTATTTGCACAAAGTACATTTATTTTAGCACAGTATAAAATTCTTCATATTCTCCAAAACGGGAGTAGCAGGAGCCAATTTATCGAGTGTAATGTATTCCAGACACTTGCTGGAATAAACAATGCTCTTGGGCCCCTCAGATGCACAGCCAATAGGGAGCTGTTGACTACTTGAGGTTTTTACACATCACTCAGCCAAATCAGAAATCCAAATCCCAAATCAGTCACAGGCACACAGTGTGGATTTACAGTCCTGCCTGGGTATAAGGTCACAACCTGCAAATGAGTTATACCACCCAAGATAGGTTTATTTTTTACATAAAATATACTTAATTTTTTTATTTTACATGAATGTAAGTATGAATACAATTTTCAATAAAAATTTAAATGTCCTTTGCAACACCAAGCCAAAACACAGTAGAACCATATATTCCTAATTATCCATTTCAGAATATATATGAGAGTTTATATTCATATATTGATGTATATATAGATATATTTATCTGTAGACTTTCCATGTAAGTAACTAATAAATGCCATAAGGACTCAATTATGTACCTGTTAGTTTATATTGGACTGAGAACATTCAGCTGTTTACATGCCATAAAATGCTAATCCTAACTGCTGTCCCTAAGCTACATTATGTATAATAAAGAAATGACAAAGTTTTTTGCACATGGAAGTATAAAAACTGCTGAAGATTGAAGTTATTATACTCTGGATTATTGCAGAGTATTGCAGAGTATTAACACAGAACACATGTGACAGAAATGTACATTTAAACTCAGGTCCTATTCAAATTCTCAAATACAGATCCACAGAAGGCAAAATTAACAGGAATTTTGTAGTTCTTTGAGCATTTATATTCTGCCTACACTGACAAGTTAGGTATGTTATGACCAATCCTGGCTCCAAAGAAATTGTTCTCTCTCTCTCTCCCTCTCCACCCCCGCCTCACATATACACATACACACACATTCATTTTGAAAATTCCTTTAGTTTGGCAATGTAATTTCATATAGAAAAACTTGCCAAATGCACCTAATGCAAGTTTTTCTTAAGGAGAATGAAGATCTAGCCCACTAATTAGGATCGAGGTTTATTCCTGAACATCAGTGAGATAAGACTGGACCATAGGGGAACAGCTAAGAGTGAAGCCCATGCCCCAAGTGTGAATTAAGAACTTTCTTATGTATAGGAACAATTAAAGAAACTTTTAATGGATGGATCATTTTTTCCAATACTGGGCTTTCTTCTTTCACTTGGCTAAATCACTGAATAGGGTTAGGAGGTTAGGAATTATGTTAACGCTTTCACTATAGAATGCATCTTGAAGGCACCAGAATAATAATACCAATGAAAGTTATGTACAAGACGAAAGACAAGTCTGTAAGCTCTAGGACCTTTATATTATAAATAAATATATTTACTCTTTAGTCTACTGGAATATCCTATAATCTGAAAATTAATTTCTGTGTGTATTGGTCCTCTAAAAAATTGTATGAAGTAAACCAAAGAGAATTTTACTCACTAGGCAGGAATTTATTAAATGTGCCATAAATTTTGACTTTTTCATACAATTTCTTGTTATATTAGAACTGTTTTTTTCAACCAGCTATTGTTGATCAATGTTAGGAAGTACATTTCTCCTTATTAAGGCTTCTAAAGGACATCACCAGATTGTTTAATCATACTAGAAATTTTGGAGGTATGCTGCAAAAGGATCTGGGGTGAAGGGAATAGTTTGCTTATATCTTTATGCAATTATAGCTTAGGAGACCAAGTGAGAAATGCAACACTTGGATCCTTGGCCAGGTTTCTACTAAAACAAAAACTTAAGTTTAATTTTCAAGTGATGTTTTACCCATAGCTTATGTCTCATAAATAATTACTATGGTAAATTTTATCATATATTTGATTTTTAAAAAATCTGTTCTATTGAATTTTTCCTCTTAGGTAAATCTTCCAAAGTTATTGAGGTACAATGTTTCTGCATATTTAACTTAATTTATCTAATTTTTCTTGTATAATTTTTTTTCTCTTGGCACACACACACACATATATATATATATGTTTTTTATTGTCAACTACTGTTATTGGTAGAGCCTTCCTGAGCTTCTAATTTACTTTTATCTAGATCATTCTACATATTAACATATCCATTTGGGAGCTGGCCTTCCCTTTATAAAGTGATGATATCTAACAAGTGCTTTGGGGGAATATGATTCCTCAATGTGGCAGTCACATGTTCCCCCTCTAAAAAAAGGCAATGGCCTGATTGTTCTTTTTAAATTTTATACTATCATATGACAAACAAGCATCACATTTATTATTCTTTCTCACAAGGGAATTTAAAAAATAACACCTTTCCTTCAAGAATAAAATTGCAGGTGAATTTTTAAAAATATTTAACATACTGCTCTTCCAGTATGGTTTAATATAGAACTGCAAGCTCAAAGAGTAAACCCTAATGGCCAGCAGAATGGAGACACTTAGAAGTTTGACTCATGAAGAGTGTGGAGTTGAACCTCAAGTTTATGACTTTTAGATTGTATTTCCCCAGACATACTACTTTCACTTATCTAGGTTAAATCTCATTTGCTATTTCCTGACCATGCTTTTGGCAGATAGCTGATAGTACTTTTGTTGACTTTGGTTTACAGTTGTAAATCACTATTAAACTCTTTTTTAAGAAATCTATCCCATTCTTTGAATTCTGTCATAATGCAAAAATAAAACTAAACAGGTAAATCCTTATTTCAAAAAGCCTAGGATATGAGAGCTTGGATTCAGTGAAAAGATGTAACATAAAGGGTTTATGCTATAAAAACATAGACTGTGGACTGAGGCCCATTTAGACAAAACAAGCAGCTCTCTATTGGCCAACAATAAGCCTTAAGAATAGTTCTAGTGGTAGTGATAATTTTCCAACTTCCTTGCCTTGTATGCCAAACCAAGCACCACTAAAGTGCCAAAATTAGTGGCAAAATTAGTGGAAAGAAGAAAACAAATAATACATTGTTTGATAAGCATAAAATATTTAAAGTGGGGAAAATTATGTTTCCAACACGGTGATTGTCTTTATTTCTTAACATGTAACAAGAGGCACTGAAGAACTATTTTGGTAATGAAAACCTAATGTGTCCTTGAATATTAGTCACACATTCAGAGGGCTGAATAGCTGATTGGGATTGACTTCTTTTGTTTTGCTTTGTTGTGTGTTTTTTTCTATTTTGTTTAGTTTTATTCTTTGCCTCCATGTGGTTTCTGTTCTAACACCAGATATTTTGTTTGTATTGTTTTGCTTGGGCATTCTGTTCTATCAAACAAATATATTATTTTTAAACTATCCTTTAAGGAACAAAACTAAAAATTTCTTTATGGCATCACTTAAACCAGTGCTTTTACATAGTATTAAATCTATATATTAACTGAAGCATAGCCCCAAAGCATATGTTTATGGGGAGCTTGAAAGGAGGGACTCCAAAGGATAAATTTTATAATTTGTTTTACAGAATTCACAGTATACTGACAACTAATGGCCGTTTTATTCTGAAATCTTTGTCCCAGGATTTCATTTTTTAATTTGCTGAAGATAATGAAGTAAATGGCTAGCCTAATAATTTGCCTAAATCTAACATTATATAGATATTTCCCTTCAAATCATGGAATTTATATGAGGAAAACTCAAATCATTTCACAATCAACTAAGGAAACCACTGATGATCAACTGGGGTAAAATATTTTTAGAGTAAAAACGAGTTGTTCGTCTACACACATATATAAACAAGAACACATATGAGCCCTGTGGTCACTGCAGTGTGATTGCTGATAGAAATTTTTAATCTTTGAAGTTATGTATAATTTTTTAGCAGCCTCAAGTCACTAATTTAATAGCTCTGGGTCGCGTTCCAGCAACTCGAGAAATTCTTATGTGCAATCAGATACAATCACATTGATGGAGGCAAGACGCAGTGTGCGTTTACCTGACTGCAGTTGCAAGTGGATTTCCAGTGAAAATTGAAATGCTCATCAAACCGTTTGCATCAGAAAGAGGAGTTTACTGTTCAAGAAATAGTTAGAATGTGGTTGCAGGGATCAAAAGTGGATGACTCATGTGATGTGGAGAAAGAGAGAAAGAGAGAGACAGAGTGTGTCTGAGGTCGCGTGCGGGTCTGTGGAGACGTGGGAGGAATCGCATGACGAAAGGCCATGAAACGACTTGAGCCGGGTTCAGAGAGTTAAGCGAAATTCACCTCAGATAGGAGGGTTTTCTTTCGTCGATTTCGCCTTCTACCAAAATCTAGCTTCTTACGCAAGGCGCGTCTCCTTCCTCAAGCCTAGGAAGCTGGTGTATTTTGAGGCAGTCCTCGAAAAGTCCTGGGAGGCTCCCGGGAGCTGGTACTGTGCAGGCGCGACCAGTAGCTCTATCTGGTGGCTCTGCAATTCGATTTCGGGCCCTTTCCCCTCTCGGCGTTATTTTTTTTTTCCCTACTGCTTGAGAGGAAAAAAACAAAAACTGTATAAGAAACTCGAGAAGAGACTGTGGGATGCAGAACCGCACACGTGGTCCTGCAAATTGGATAGGAGGGTGGGGGAGGCGGGGAAGAGAGAAGAAGTGAAACTAGAAATTATGGTACAGCTGGAGAATTCGAGAATCTCCCTTATTCTTTTCCAATATATATTGTTTTTGGTTCTTCACAGCTGCACTTATCCAATAAAAATGGAAGAGGGAAGATGAAGGTCGGAACAGTGACGGGTCTACAGGGACATAAATGTACAAGCAATTCGGCGGTGAGGATTTTTGCCGCGGAAACCTCAAAGGGAGATGCTGTTCCTGAGGCTGTTTCTCAGTCGTGGTAGATTATTTTCCCAAAGATTCTCAACAGTTTCTTTGTCCAAATCCAAGACAGAGATGTGTAAACTCCCTCAAACAGGGCATTCAAGTTTCATTCATTTAGAGAAATTTCAAGATCTCAAGAATTAGAGAAGATGAAAAGACATCCTTTTATTATATGTTTTGGGTAGCTAAACAGGTAGGCAGAGAAATAAAAAAGAGTGGCTTACTTCTGGAAGCTGTTTTGAGTCAAAATGTACCTTCTTTTTGCTAAAAAGAATAGATTATTGTAAATAAGATGAAAAGACAAACTGTCAATGTAGACGCTTCATTTGTTAAGTACAAACACACAAATTTTCTTTGGAAAGGATAAGATAAACCAAAGTGCTACTGATGATATCTCAATCAAGTCAGAATTTAAGAAAAATTATTCCCCCTTAAGAATGTTGAGTTTTGTTTTTCTTTTTTAACATGTCTTGAATTAAACAAAACATGTTAACAAGATTGTAACAAAAACTCTGCATATTGTAAACACCCAAAGAAGGAAATTCTAGATTGATTATATTATGGGACCTCAAAGGTTTTATCATTAGATATCGCTGAAGTAGTGGGACCAGAGGCTATCAAAGCAGTGGGACTCTGGGGGGAAAATTCTTTAGAGAACTTCCTCCCAATTAAAAAATATACTGCATAAAAGTTGAGCTGAGTTTTATTTTCCCAGGATTCAAATATATAGGTTTTGAAGGCCAATGCTAATTCACGAATGTATCAGAATAAAATATGAGCAAATGCCAAATGCCTGTGGTTTATGTACACTACATAAAAATCACGGCTTTTTATATTCAGGTGGATAACAGAGATATAAAATGATAAATATCAGTTGTAATGCTTTGTCGTGTATTTCTACCCACGATAGAAATTTTCCTAAGTTTCCAAATATTTCATTTACAAACACGTGCCTAGTATTTAAAGCTTCTGAAACTGCGGCAGGCATTTCCTTGTTTCGCTTTTCGGAAATACTTGGGTAAAGATAATCAAAGAATTTCTTCTAAGTGAAGCGCGTCCTTGCTGCTTGATCTCAGGAAACAATAGGAAGTGTTTGGCCATCTCTGCAAGGATGCTGGGTGTGAAGAAAAGAGGTGAGGGGTCTTTAACTGAAGTCCAGCGTCCCACCTCTTTATGAAGCTTTGAATAACGCCTATTTAGCACCATTTTTCGGGCGCAAGGAGAGAAAAGCGGAGAGCTCCTCTGGGTGAGAGAAATGGGGTGCGGGGGCATTTTCTCAAGTTTGGGTGAGGAAGGAAGATCAGGAAAGCCCTCTGTGACTGTTCGGTGCCACAGGCTAGGTGAGTCTGCAGTTGAGGCCTGCCAGTTGAGCGGGTCGCTCCTGCGGGTGGTTGCTCTGGCCACGCCGCCGCCCTCGCGCCCGCAGCAGCCGCGAGCGTCCGGGGCTGGGAAACCCGTTCCCTCCCAGCGGCGCCCATTAACCAGCAGCTGCTTTTGCTTAGCCCGGCGAGGATCAGTTTGCCCCAACCCACGGCCTCTCCCAGGGGTCGGTCTCCTCCCGCCCCTCCCTTTCTCCCCCGCCTCTCCCCCTAGCTCCGCAGTGGCTGCGGCGGGTCAGCGCTGTCGCGCAGTCACTGGCGCAGGTTCCCAGCTCCAAGGAAGGGGCAGCTGGGGGAGGGAGCAGGAGGAATGAGCCAGAAGCATCGAGAGGCTTTAAGCCCACCAAGGGGGGTTAGAGGAAGGCGCTAGGGCTGTGGGATTAGGAGGCCGCAGGCGGGAAGGACGCCGGGCTAAACTAGCTGCAGAAAGCTGCCTCTCCGCCAGTCCGGGCGCACCGAAAAGAAGTCGGAGGCCTGGGCGGGAGAGAAGCGCTCCAGCTCCCGACACCTGTGGCGTCGGGGAGACCCGACCCTCCGAGAGGGTGCAGGGCCGCGGCTGTCCCCGGGGGCTCGGGAAACGTTTCCCTGAGCCGGCGCGGGAGGAGCGCTCGGTGCCCCAAAGGCACAGTGGCTGGGGCGCTCGTCTCCGTGGTCCTCGCACTCCCTTTCCAACGTCTGCTACAGGCGACAGCCCGGCAAACGATAGCAGACGCTCACAAAGGTTTCGATGGAAGGTGGGGCGGGAATGTGGGCCCTGCAGCGCCTGGCGGTGCAGGCCGCGGGCCGGGCCGCCGTGGTGGTTCTGGCTCTAACTAGCTGGAGCCGGTTTCTCCTCCGAGCGCCCGGCGGGAGTGGGACCCCGGGTCGCGGCAAGAGTCGCTTGGTGAGGACGGACAGAGCCCCTGGTGAAGGGGCCTAATTCCGCCGGTTGCCGCGGAGGCCTGTTGGGACAGCAAGGCGGGTCAGATACTCAAGGATACGCTTCCGAAGGGAGTTTTCACCAAGTCTGTGGAAGTATTTTGGAAAACGAGCCTCTCGTGGTCGGGATGAGTTAGGTTCCCGCACCCTTGCACTGTTTTGTTTTGGCAGCTTAGCAGGAGAACAATGGCATCTCGCCTGCCCAGAAGTGACCAAAATGGCCTATCGGGTCCTTCTCCCCGCCCACCGCGAGAGTAGGGGGCTCATCCGTCAGCGGAGGGCACACCCATTCGCGCCTGTGTCTTATTTGACAGTTGAAGGGATCTTAGCTGTAGTGTGTAGTTGTCCATCCTCGCAGTTCTGCATATGAAGAAACTGACACTCCCAGGGGTCAAGTGACATGTCCAAGACTACAGCGCGTATGCCCAGGGTCTAGAATAGTGCCTGGCGCGGGACAAGTCACTAGTAAATATGTGTGCAATGAGTGAGCACCCAGCACGGCGGTGGTAGACTCGGGATCGGAACCCAGGTCAGATTCCTAGTGCATGTCCTTTACCCAAGTCCAAGCGTAACCACACGCTGGGGCGTTTTCCTCCCAACCTGGTGCGCTCCAAGGCCAGGACACAGCGCTCCCAAACCCGGATACCCTTTTGCTTACAGATTCCGGGGAACCAAAACCTTTCGCCCTTCGCCCTTCTTTTCTGATTTCTAAGAATCCGCGGTCTCCAGCCCGCACCCCACCTCGGTTTTCCCGTAGTTCTGGGGACTGTCTTGTGGTCAGTATCATTTCCTTACTATCAAAAACGGCCGCAGGCATAAAATTACAGTGAGTAAAACCTAGTCTCCTCTCTCCTTTATGGACATCCCCTCTCCCCCTTTAACCGCGGCCAAGTACGAACCGTAGGTTTCCTGGCAGGGGTGGAGCCTTTAAAGGGTCGCTTGGGGGAAGCTTTAGCATCCCTCCCCCAACCGCCCTCCAGGAACACACGATCTAAGTGGTACAAAAGCGAGCGTGCAGTGCATCTCAGCTTGAAGACAAGACCCCCAGCCACACGCCAGGAAAATTGGTGCCCTTAGCTAAGGCGTCCTAGAATTTCTGGGGCTGCCACTGCTCTGTGGGAACCGTGGGACACAGTCCTGGGAAGGAACAAGACAAGGCGCGGGGAAGTGCGCATTGGCCGGGACAGGTCAGCCGGGTCCCGGCAATCTCCCGTTCTTTCCGCAAAGCGGGGAGGGAGGTGGCTAGGCAGGACGCAGTCAAACGACGCCCAGTTCCCGTTTACTGGAGATGCACCTTTGCTAATGCATTTAGGGAGGTCGCTAGTCGTCCGCTATGTGCCACCAATAGGGCTTCTTCCAGGTAAAGACACCCTCCCCCAGAGTGCGGATGTCGGCAGTTTCGGGAGGTGGAGAGCGATTGGGCACATTTTGGAGGTTTAGATCAGCAGTTTACAAAAACACACTCGGACAGAAATGTTTTTACAACTCGACACTCGTTGAGGGGCACCTGCAGAAAAGGCCGCTTCTCGCCCCTAACTCAGGGCTTGCACATCAGAAGTGCAGTGATCGTTGAATGAATGTGTGACGGGCATTGTTTTTCTCCAGCGATCCCTCCGCCGCTGTCATTTTCCCTGTTTCTGTGATTGCTCTGGGACCCAAGTAAATAATTTCAATGTCATGATTGTCAGCTTGGAAAGCTGTTGAAGAAACTGCTTGTCTTATCTAATACATCTAAGTTACCGGTAGGGTCTTAGAATTGGGGTTCCCTCAGACATTTTTGTTAATATTTTCTGAGATTATCTCTGTTCCTTGTGATCAGAAAAACACGTGTCCGTGTTTATACTCACAACTAAGAAATGTAAAGTAACATATACTATTTTTTTAACAATGTAAAGAAATTGGTTTCTTTAGAAGGTAAATGGGAGAAATACTCCCAGATCTATTTACTGATAATGAATTTGGGCAGTACATAATGTCTAGAGAAATAGTCGCTGTAGCAGAAATACCACAGCAGCAAAACTACTCTGGTGATGCAACTATCTTTTCCAAATATCCCCTATTCTATCGTTGTACCTGTGCATGAGTTCAGGAACCTCACATATTTCCATTTTCTTATATTAGCAAAGGTTCTGGAAAATACTACAAATCATTCAAGGAAGAAAAAAAATGAAGAATGACATTCCCTAAGACTAGCTGTAGACACCTGCAAATTTCTCATTTTCCTGAGGTTAAGCCTCGCTTTCTTTTTCTGTTGCAATTTAAACTTGAAAAAATATTTGTAGGTAATATTGAATTCTGGTCCCACATCTCTCAACAAAGAGATTTTGTCTTGCCTCTACCAAAGTATTTTGCAATAATGGGTTTTTCATTTTTCACCTTTTAATGCCATACACCCTGGATTCTTAGTGTTCTTTGAGCACACATTGTCAATATGTGCATTGAAGGAGTGTAAAAAAAAACCCAAAAATCTCCCTCTGGCCAGCCAATCTGTGGAGTCTGTGGGGATGCACAGTGCTGTTAATTCCTTTGAGCTCCATCTGTGGGAATGATGAAGCTTCACCATTAAGGAGAATTGTGAGGTTAAATTAATTAGGTTTTTCCATTATACTGCAGTCTTCTGGAGATGGTTGCCATTTTCTCTTTAAATGTCATTATTTCTAGATCTAGTTAGCAGCTGATGCAATTAAAGAGGAGATAATGTAAATTTAACAACACAAATAACACTTTCTTTCATGTATGTCAAAAAACACATGAAGAGAAAGCCCAGCCAAGTTGTACCTGCTCTCCATAAACAAGCAATGTAACTCTGGTACTTGAAAAGAATAAACTAAAACCAGCCAGTGTGCACTTGGATTCTTTTCTTCAGTAAATTCTTGAATCAATACTTTTGTTTCATGTTTTCATGTTCTCAGTAATGTTAAAGTATCCAGTTACAAACTCTTGCCAGTAAGAAAGAAAATATGCCCTGCTGTGCACCCTTCTAAACACTTTTAAAGAATCATGCTTTCTTTTCATTTGGAATTATGATTTTGATTGTCTGCTGTATCTTTGCAATCTCCAATCGATAATGAGTGGACACACTTAATTCCCTACACTAATCACCTGAGTTGAAAAACAAGGTCACGTTAGCAGACCCAGTAACGTCTCTGATCTTGTACAAAAAGGGCACACATAAGCATAAAAATAACAATAATTATGATACTTATTCTACCACTGCAGAAACAGATCAGAAGGACTGGTAGGCTAATGAATCTATACAGCAAGTATTAAAAACAGATGTATTCCTGTTGCATTAGAGAGTAACAATGTATTACTAATAGACGGTAAACTACACATTCTAATTAAAATAGTGCAATATAATTTTTTAAAACTTATTCTGCCTTTCAAGGAATATTAATTTTATAGTTAACAAAAATTTTGGTACTCAATATCCAATAATTCTAGCACCAATATTTAAACAGATCACAGATCACAAATGAAAGCCCTTTTGTCCACAAATAGTTGTGTTTTGTTTGCTGGAGGTATTTTCAGCTTTTCTCTTTTGTTTCCTATGAAATAGCTAAAACGTTTTTAATTGTCCATAAGGGGCACTGCAAGATACAATTTAACTTATGAAAATCACAGCTCGCTTAGATGGAGGAGATCCAGGTACACCGTTGGCCTTTTAATTGCATTTGTGGGTTTTCCGTGACAGTTGAATGGGCATTGAAGTCTGGGTTATGTGCCGCTTCTTCAAAGAGATGTACGTAAAGATGTGTCCTGGCCATCATTCCCTCCTCCACCCCGGGGTGCTGCGTGTGTTTGGGCGGAGGATCACAGCAACACTTTTACCGCGGGCTGTGTGGCCTCGATGGGTTCCAGGGGAAGACAGCTGGAGATCAGGGATGCTTCGGTGCGCAGAGAGCGCGCGTGCCCAGGTGACAATAGGCGCAGGCACCGGCAGACGGTGACAACTCCCAAAGATGCCTCCGATTCAAGATCTTACGCTCTTGTCCAAATGCACAGGGAAGCCTTTAGGTGGTATCAGTAGTCCCGGAATCTAAAAGTACTGTACTTCGAACTGCAAACGTCTGTGGTTGATGGAAATTTACAGTTTAGTAAATACTTGGGTTGAGGATAGGGAACAGAACAATTAAGTCGAAAAATCGAACTAAAATAAACATTTTATTATAAGATAGCCCAAATATGTCACCAGCAATCAGAAAGCCATACTGTCACCCCCATCCCTTTTCTACGTCTTTTCTCTTTTATGCCATGTTCCCAAAGCAACATTGTCCTTTACTTTCAAAAGGGAGGATCTAGATTTTGGACCTTTGAAAACTATTCTTCCAGACCTACTGAGGATGTAAATCAGATGTGTGTGTGTGTGTGTGTGTGTGTGTGAGAGAGAGAGAGAGAGAGAGAGAGAGAATATGAATGAGATGCTTACATTTGAAGGAGTTTTCCCCTCCCTTCCCCCCTTTTTTTTCAGTAGAGGGAGGAAAAAACGGTGAAATTCTCTGCAACACACGCTATAAATTGCCTTTTGCTGAAAGTTTTAATACTTAATTTAAAGTCAAAGGACATTTTCTTGACTACTTTAGCTCTTGCTGTTCATCTGGGAGAAAATCCAGGTGGCAAATTTAATGAAATTCAGTAAAATTTTCCAGTGAGCCTTGTTTAAGGCAAATATCTTGAGTGCAGCAGGTACTTTTAGACAAAAATCAAAATCTGTTTTTGTTGACATAAAAAGCAACTGGCATTCATTCAAATATTCATTAGTTCAGAACTTTTAAAGAGTGGATAAAGTGAGTATTCAGAGGAGGAAATGAAATGGATGAATAATTATGAGCAGGATCTGCAGGTAGTAAAGTTCTTCAGGATAACTTCTGGATAATCTTATCTCTCAAGTAATATTTAAAGTTGGCTGGGGGAATCAACTCTTGATGCTTTTGTATTATAAAATGTATAGTTAACAAATCCAGGACTTCTGAAAAGACCAAAAAATATATGGATTCTGACACTTAAAAAAATTAATCACTTTACATTAGCCTAAAAGGAAAATGTGATGACTCATTCAAGGAAAGTTCTTACTCTTTTCTGATTTGTAACCTGCTTGGAAATACTGTTAATAATTGCATTAACTATTTTCTGATTCTATTTAGATACATTTGCAAAGAAATTCTGCAGAATGCACAAGGAATCCACCTTGTTTTTAAAAACAAAAAAATGTTCCTAGTGTAGTTAATACTTTTTTTTTTCCACCAGAGATGTGATGAAACCAAGCCTCAGAACATTTTTTAATGTTGATAGAGCAGGCTTGAAAAAACTTGTCATATAAATCAAACTGTTCTGGGGGCCAAGCGGTGTTGTTTTTAAACCACAGAGTGGGGCAATGGGTGTGGTTATGCACATGGTTGAATGGTGAATGTATAGATTAAAATACATTTTGCCACACTAGTTTCCAGAGGATTGTTTTGGCCTGGTGTTCCAAACCGTGAGCCAAAACTTTGGTCAGTATTTTGACAACAGAGCCAGGAAAAACAAAAAGGCTTAGCCTGTGAAAAAGAAATGAAGATGTAGTGAAGGAAAACAGTAGTCCCTCTGCCACTGCCTTACTCAATCCATATGTGGGCTTAAACACAGGAAATACCCACCATTCACCGCAATCAAGCCAGAGGCTTGTGCATCAGAAAGTGCCTTGTGGAACTAATTGGACTCTATTAAGATTGTCATTGACATGGGAAAGCATTTTGAAATTTTAAATCAGAACATGCAATGTACATAGAAAAAGATAACAGTCACATTGTTGATTCAGGACTACAAATGTAGGCATAATACACATATGGACATGCACATTTTGTGTGCTTTATTGAGTGATGTACTGTATTAATTATCATTCAGGAGCATGTTTATCTTCCTTCACTTTGTATGTTTACTTTTAATCTATGATCTTTCCAGAATGGGCAGATTTCACTATGTTCTGGCACTAGCTCATAAGGCAGAGAAAATCCAAGCATTGCCAGTTTAAAACAATAATCAGCGAAGTTCATGGTACTTGCCATAACAGCAAAGTTCACAGAAAAAAAAAAACATAGTTTGCAATAATGGAACTTACAGGGAACTTTTCACTCATGATGTTGGACAAAAACACGTACAGCGTAAGTATTCATGCACACACACAAAGCTGACTTTGCCAACAAATCTTTGGGAAAGAGTATATTTTAGCATTTTCATTACAGATGCCTTTAAAATTTACCCAAAATAAGGAAGCTTACCCTCCCTTTGTTCTTGCTGCACACCATCATATTTTTACTTTGAAGACTTACATTGGAGTCATATGTGCTTAGCTCTGACAACTGTCTCATTGTTAGGGTTGTCAATCACATTTGTTTTATAGATAAGTTTAACTCATTGCTAATATTCTTGGGTCTGAAATCTGTATTTGGTTTGCTTTTCTAAAACTATGATTTCCCATTATTATGAAGAACATGTAGGTATTTCATCTACCCAAAAGGTTTAGATGTATTATGTAGTCATTTAAGACTTCTTTTATATGAAAGGTGACAATAGCCATAACCACAATCTATATTAGAAGATAATTGAAGATAAATATAGACAAGATGATCTCTCACCAAATTTCTCAGTCCAATGTTTACTGCCATTTTTTAGTAGGAAGCTTCTTTATTTTATTGGTTTCAAAATGTCTTCTTTGTCATGGGTCACTTCTAGTGTAGTTCAGCATTTCTCCAATTTCAAAAACACAATGATTGCAACTAGGAAGGGTATGTAATTTGTGTTCATGAAACTTAGATTTACCATGAAAATTTTGCCAAAGGGGAACGCAAGACATGCAACAAATCATTGGAAAGCTTTGATTTGTGTGTGTGTGTGTGTGTGTGTGTGTGTGTAAGTACCTTTATAATCCTAATATCATGAAAATTTCAATCCAATCCTCTGATTGCCAGGTTCTTTACATGAATTCTGAGAGCTAGGACTTTTATATAAATTAACTCATTTTATCCTCACACCAACTCTTTGGAGTAGGTATATTTATCATTCCCAGTTTTTGAGGACACTGAGTCACAGAGAAGCAATTTATCTGAAAGCACACAGCTAGAAATCAGAGCATAAGTATTTTATTGGCAAATGATAACTCTTCTTAAGGTGATTTAAGCGTCTAAAAATCCATACCCTCATTTTTTTTTCTTATTTTCAAGCATTGAAAGTATTATGTGAAAATATCAGGTGAAAAGTGGGCAAAGATCAAAAATAGCTACCACAGAAATATATTATGGTATTAGTTTAAGATGGTGTCATTTACCCTCAAGATCACATTGTCTTCCATACATACACATCACTTGCCAGCTAACACTGGTCTCACTGAGGAAGGGTGAGGTAGGCCACCTGTTAACTCTGTGGGCATAGAGATCTTAAAAAGATTTTTATTTTTAACCACATGGAAAAATTCTCTTCAGTGGGAGGAAAAAGCACTACACTACACAAAGGGAGAATTGAAGAACATTGATTATTTATACTTTTTAAAAGTAAAATGATTTTAAGGGGGGGTGAGATTTAGATGGCACAGTGGACAAAGCTTTGTTTTGAAGTCAAGCAAAGCTGTGATCTTACCCAAGGCCACAGCCTGTTTCTCCAGGTGCAAAATGGAGGTAGTAAAAACTCAGAGGTTTTTGAACATCCTGGATGGCACTCTCACCTTGAGAAGTAGTTTAGCAGCCTGGTTTAAGTTAGGTGCTCCGGAATTAGACAGCTGGGTCTGAATCCCCTGGCTCCGTGAGACCGAGGTAAATCATTTAATCTTTTCAGCTTGCATATCCTCATCTGTAGAGTGGTTGTGAAGACAACAACTTTCTAATATTGTTGTGAGAATTAAATACGATAATGTAGATTAAGCACCTAGTAGAATTCTTGGGACAGAGTAGATGTTCAGTAAGCACCATTATAATAATGGACATTTGAGAGAGAGTAAAACAAAAACAGTAGGATTGGATCCCCCTACCTTTTTTAATCCCTTAAAGAAATCTTCAAATAATAAATTTCTGTTTTCTGTATAGCAAAAGCCTAGGTTATACATTTCTTGTTTTTCCTTCCTTGTGAATTTTACATTTGAACTTCAGTTTCTTCATCTATAAAATGGGTGTATATCCACCCCTAATTCTATGCTGGTTAATTTTAAAGATATCATTAGGGCATCTTTACATGGAATTAAATTTCTCAAAATAACATCTCTATGGTATGGCACATAAAAATTATTAATGAACTGACATCTAGTGATGCATGGGCTATCATTTTGTTAGGCCAAATTCTTAACCTCAGAAACCCAGGGGGTAATTTTGCTTTATTGGCTTGAATAGGATGATAATCTATCCAAACAGATTTAATTCTAAAAAGTAAATTTCAAGACAAGTCTTTCTTTCTTTTAAAACAGATCGTGCATAAATATAAATGTCATACAACAACTTACAAATGCCAGTGAGAAAAACAAGTGAAAGAAAATATATAATAATATTTCCAGACTTAAAGGAAAGACTGTCAGTTGGGAATGTTGTAGGTGACTGTTACACTGTAAGTCACCAAGAAAAGATCAAGGCACTTTGGACAGTATCTCTGTGTTCTTTATATCCTGACCTTTGTTATAGCAGACTTGGAGTGATCTTGACTAAAAATCACCCCTGAGGGTACAGTGAAATTTGCTCGTTAAACTATTTTAGTGTTTTTTCTGGATATCATGCATAGCATGCTGCTGTCTCTCTGTGGTGGAACCAAAAGCTAATAGCTTTTACTGATTCTGCAGATAAATATCGTATGTCATTGCCCATTAAAAATCCGTCCTAAAACCCAAGTTCCCATTAATCAACACTGTCTTTGTTTTCAAATAATTAATTTAAAAAACACTCAAAAAAACTTACAGAGAATCCACAGCTAGTTATGAATAGAAAAATTTAACTTGAATATGATAAAGTAATTTTATAAATTCATATTTAGTTCTTAGATATTTTCTTTGTTTCTTTTGAAATACAGTACTATGTTCTGTTCTGTAGATCATTTATCCGTAAGTAACCTGACATATATTTTATTTTCCAAGCAAAGATACTTTTAAGAATGTTGCCCAAAACAATAGGGATTGTTCCAGGAAGAGAAGGAAGAAAAGTTCCCCTACCTACAAGCACAGGTTTTAATCACTCTAAGGGTGCAATTCTGTAGATTGTGGAATAAGTTGGTGGTTTCATGAAAAAAAAAGCCATAATATTATCAACTAATAGTAATACTGATAACAGATGTGCAAGGATCTTTAAAACCTAATAATTTTTCAAATTAGGTAGTGAGTTGTCATAAATCCATATTATTTTATATTATTTGCTGATTTTTAGAACAGATTACATGACCATTTTTGCCTTTTCATTAAATAGTCTTAGATTTGCCAATAGGTCTACATAATAAAAAAAAACTCCTAATAGAAAATGAATCTAATTTTTATTATATCTCTAGCATTTAAAACAGTATATTCGGTATATTCAGTGAATATCTGTTGAATAAATGAAAAAGTAAACCAAGATATTTCTGGTTAATTTGGGGCTCTCTGGTTCATTCAGATGTAATCAACAAATGAAAAAAATTCATCATTTCAAATTTCTATGTAAAAAGAAGAGCACATTCTACCTCTTTTTGGAAGGTCCTGTATAAACATGACCATATTGTTTACTAGAAAAATCAAGCCATTATGGGCACAATACTGAGATAAATCACACAATTCACCTTCAAAGACACAGAAATGCCACCTCTTACAAAATCAGTAACTTTGCTGTTTTAATTAATGGAGTCATTTTTATGACTAGCATGTTCCTTCAAAATCTTGAGAAATCATGATCTAATAATATCCTTGAGACAGTTATTTAGCAGTAGTTTATTTTTTCATATTTAGACACTATTTAATACCACCAACTATGTTCATCTTTCAGAAAATAAATATAAGAATTTTTAGTTGTCTCATTTGAGGACCACCATGTCCAGACAATACAAATACTTCATGACATCTCATTATCCTCGGGTCTCAAGGTTGTACGGCAACTTGAAGGTTACCTGTTACAAGCACTTGACCATCAATCTTCTACTGTACTGTCATTCCCAAATGCCCTATGTTTTCTTGTCCTTGACCAGCTCTGAGATTTGGTGAACTAAGAAGCCATTTTCACGAAGTCTCTGGAGTCGTAGTTGTCTGTTTTCCAATACTCTACTCTGCTTAGGACCTAGGAGTGGTTTTTCTCCCCACTGCTGCTCTCAGAGGATGGGTCATCTCCTGCTTGAGGCCCGTGCCATTCAGTTAGGCCATTCTTCCAACCTCCCAGCCAGTAAAAGACATTGGTTTACGACCCTTCTCTCACCCCCCACCCTGCCGCCATTTTGAGTTACTTCCCAGCCTCAGGCTCCACTGGATCCCTCTCAGTTCCTCCCTTCCCTCCAGTCAGCCAGGCCACTGTCCCACCTCAGACATTGTCATCTCTTGTGATTTCTCCACCTCCAATATTACTAATTTTAGTGCTTGCCTCTGACCACAACCCTCTCATTTTCAGCTTATCTGAACTGGGATTCAACTACTCCCATGATATTGCTTCTTTTGCCTCATTTGAGACCTTGAAGTCACTGATCATTTCAGTTCTCACTTTATTTCACTGTTTAAATTAGAGTTTTCAGGCCACCATTCCAGTGATAATGACAATCTTTTCAATAACCTAAAATTCCTCTCCCTCTTGTCTTTTGACTCTATTTCCCTACCAATCATGAAGCTTGGTGAGCCCAGCTATTTACTTACTCTGTGTTGTATAACATGGAGGCTTGGTTCTGCCACAATCATGACCAGCCTCAAACAGGGCTTCTTTTATTTATTTATTTGTTGTTGTTGTTGTTAACTCATTTTCCCATTCTCCTTACATCTCTAACCTTGCATCCCTGCACCTTCCCCCACCTCCTAAGTTATAGAGAAGACAAAAGAGATCAGAGAGGAACCTTCTCGGGTTTTTGCCTCAACACCAAATATACCTTTATCCATACCCATTCTATATTTCTTCTCTGCTATTTCAAAATACAGTGTGGGCTGGGCACAGTGGCTCACACCTGTAATCCCAACACTTTGAGAGGCCAAGGCAATAGGATTACTTGAGGCCAGAAGTTCGAGGCTGCAGTGAGCTATATTCATGCCACTGCACTCCAGCCTGGGTGATAGAACGAGACCCTGTCTCTAAAACAAAACAAAAAACAAAATAAAATCTCACTTTTCACCTAAAACTAACTCCTCTGCCATGTAGGAGGCTACTGCAATTATCAAAGGGGGAGATAACATTGATTTAGAATAGACTGGTGATGATTGGTTATATTCACTGTATATTTCAAAGGTAGAACCCATGGGACATTCTGGCAAATCAAATGTGGGTGTAGAAAAAAATATCAGTTGACTCCTATGGGTTCTGCTCTGGCTATGGTGTATAAAATTTTATCAGATCATGTACTAAGAACTAGAAAAGGTGGATAAAATATAAAAATCATGGGTATAAAGACATTGAGCTACCAAGACAGCCAGAACACGACATTTCAAGAACCATTCTCCTCCTCTAGGAAGAGTAAGTACAGAAAATGAGCCCAACTTTCAGTGTTGCTTTTCACCTTGAGATATTTAGAGATCCGCAAGGGGAAACAGAGAGGCTGAAAAACAATGCCGAACTCTCAGCAGTCTCAGGAGGCTAGAGAGACAAAAATAGGAGTTCAGGGCCCCTCCATCTTGGAGTAACTCCTCACACTTGGGAACCCGGAGGGCTACACCCATGAGTAAAAGTGAATTGGAAATAGAGCAGACTTTCTAAACACTGAAAGACAAACCAGAATCAGCTCAAACCCTGATTTCTTTAAGATTTTCTTTTCCTTCCTGCTAGGCATAAAAGTAAATTCTCTGATGGAAAATATCATCCAGAGCCTCGAATGTCTGGTAATTAATCAAAAATAAATGAGCATATCAGAAAATACGACTAAATGACTGAAAACCAAGAGAATAACGAAAGACAGGTTCACTGAAGATCCGGTTATTGCAGTATCAGACATGAGCTTCAAAAAGAATCCACTATGAAAATATGTTCAAAAAATAAAGGACAATATGGTGAAGTTTAGCAGATAACTAGAGTATAAAAAAGAATTAAATAGCAATTGTAATGCTAAAAAATAATTAAAATTAAGGACTCAATAGTTGGGTTTAACTGCACGTTAGACATAGTAAAAAAGAGGATAAATGAACTGGAAGAAAAGTCAATAGAAATGAAGTACAAAGAGAAAATGTATAAGAGACACATGGAACATAGTCTTGAGCAATAAGTGAAGATAGGGGAGTCAAACATTTTGCAAACTGATAAAAGCCATATCTTATAAATCCTATAATGACACATGGGTGGTTTTGTTCTGAAAAGCTGGATGAATAATAATGTCATTTACCAAAGATGAGTAACACTGAGGAGAAGAGGTTTCAGTGGGGTGGGATTTGAGGAATCAAGAATTTAGTTTGGGGCATGTTAATTTTGAGAAACCTGTTAGATAATCTAAGAAAAATGTTGTATAGCTAATTTGATATAAAACAGATGGGTGAAAAATTCAGAATTCATAAGTTTTTATTCTATTTCTACTTTGTGGTAGAAGGCAAATTATTTCCCTTTACTTTCTCTAATAGTGACTGCTCATTTTTTATGAGGGGTAAAAACTTCATTAAACTACAAGATCATTTGAGTACTTAATGTTACTTTATGTGCATACAATGCCCTTTGAAATTTACCAGCCAAAATATAATGCTTATATAATCGAAAAAAATATGAAAGGTAAATGTCCCTATGATGTTTAGTATTAGGAATTGATTCATACATAATATTTGACAGTCAAGATGTGTGTGTATGTTATTGAAACTTGCAGGAGATCACCTAGGAAGTAGGCATAGAGAAGGGAAATTTTGCAAAGAATTAGCCCTGTTCACGTGGATACTTAGGATCCAGTTCAAGGAAGAGATTCCAGCACACGAGCCTGGGAAGCAGCAGCTAGCTGAAGTGGGAGAAGACCCAGGAGAGTGGACCATCCCAGAAACCAAGTGGGTAAAGGAAGGTTTGACTGTTAATACCAGATGTTGCTGAAAGGTCAAGATGAGAACTGGTAATTGACCAAGGGGATTGCCAATTAGAGAGTCATAGGGATGTTGAGAAGAGCTGTTTTAGTGGAGAGATAGGGATGAAATTGTGATTTGAATGTTTTTATGAGAGAATGGGGAATTTATGCTTCTTATAATGGTAGTCTAGGTTATTCAGACTAAGACTCCAACTAAGACAGCTCAAAAATATGGATGAAATATCTTTCAGAAATTCTAAGAGCAATAAAGAGCTTAAAAAAATAGAGAGAGAGCAGCTGTGGAAGAAGATATAAATCCGGAGAAGGGAGTCTGCAATATGTGGCTATTTTTGCCCAGGAAGTGTTTGGTGATATGAGAGCTGCAGCCCCAGAGGGTAAGCAGTGTTAGTCACCTCAAAGAGCTGGGGAGCTAACATTTTAGTCCAGGGTCTGCCAAGGGAGAGGGTCTGGTGGACCACCATGTGCTTTAGGTTAATGCCCTGAAAGAATGCACACTAAAAAGGAAAAGAAAGTGGAAGTAAAAACTGGTCTCTGCACTGACTATCACCTTTGACTCATTTTGGTAGTCTGGAAAATCTCAAACCCTGAAATTAGATTGAAATGATCCTGGTTTATTATTGTCCTTGTGTGTTTGGCTAAATGAATGAATGAATGAATGACTATTTTTAAAACCTTCTTAGACAAGCAGATGTGATAAAGTAAAATATTAAAGGTAGAGTCTAGGTGGTGAATATAAAAGTGTTCACTGTTAAATCCTTTAAAATTTTCAGTATTTTTGAACATTTAAAAAATAAAATGTTGGTAAAAGAAGATAATTGCCTCTGGAGGAAAGTAATATCATCTTAATTCTTGAATAATGTCCGTCTCTGCCATTCCCAGGTGTTGTGAACTAAATGTGTACCCTCAAAAGTCTTATGTTGAAATCATAACGCCCAACCTGATGGTATTAGGAGGTGGGGAATTTGGGAGGTAATTAGGTCATGAGAGTGGAGCCCTCCTTAATGGGATTAGTGCCCCTATTAAAAGTCATGGAATAGTTTGCTTTTTCTCATTCTCTCTGCTCTCCAACACGTGAAAATACAAGAGGTTGGTAGTCTGCAACTCAGAAGAGGACTTGCACCAGAATCTGACCATGCTGACACTCTGATCTTGGACTTCTAGCCTCCAGAACTGTGAGAAATAAATGTTTGTTGTGTAGAAGCCACCCAGTCCATGGTACTTTGTTATAGCAGTGCGAACTACACCACTAGGCCAGGGGTGGGGAGCCTGTGGCCTTCTAGGTCCTTAAGTGTAGCCTTTTGACTGAATACAAATTTTACAGAACAAATCCTTTTATTTTTATTAATATATTTTTCATCTTTTATATTTTTAAAATGAAAGTATTTAAAATACCAAAGAATAAAATAAGTTTAAACCAAATAATTCTCCCAGATTAACCAGCACAATTAGAACATTACTAAGTCATAAACATTAGTAGGGCTAAATTGACTGCTGCCACGCTTATGATTTAGTTCTAACTTCCCCTGCCTACCTGCCACCACTACCGCACCAGGCTGATCGGTGAGAGTTTATGGGGGTCTAGTACGCCAGTCTGTTATCAACTTTTGACAATGGTGCATTTTGTTTCTGTTTGAAGTGGAATATGTGAATAGTTGCACAGCTCAACAGTATTTTTTAATTCTGTCTGCTTAATAGCCCATCATGTCAAAGAAGACCAAGAGAGCCCTGAAGGAAGAAAATAGATTTTTTATTGAGGATTGGGAATTGCAATATTATCTTGTTTCTGCTAAAGATAAGATGATTTGCCTGCTTTGTGATACTGCAATTAAAGAAATTAAATGCTCATCAGCATTATCACACTCATAAGGACTGCAAATACTTAAAATTAAAGGGAGAGGTGCAAAAGGTTGTATTGCAGAAATTAAAAGATGAAAAGCAAAGACGATTCTTTCAAGCAGCAACAAGACCTGGAAATAATGCTACTGAAGCAACTTATGAAGTAGCTTATATACTCGGAGGGAAAAGGGAAGCCATCTAGTGATGTAGAGATTGTGAAAGAATGCATTGTCATCTAAAAAAAAAAAAAGAATGCATTGTCGAAGTTGTAGGATGCTTGGACCCTAATAACGTTTCCAAGTACAAACAACTGCCTCTTTCAAGGAGAACCATAACTGATCATCAGCATGAAATAGCTTTCAATGTAACAGAATAACTTTATGCAATACTTGAAAAGGAAAATATATAATATTCAATCGCTTTGGATGAATCAACACATACTAATGATTTGGCACAGATTTATACTTCATTCAGGTCATAACAGAAGATTTTCTTTGCTAAATAAAGTTACTCTCTTTGGGCACTCTTGCAAACAGAACACAGGTAATAGATATATATCTTCAACAACTTTCAAGATCAATGTTGTGAAGTTGGACTGAATTTGGTAAATTTAGTGAGTTGTTGTTTCAGGTGGGAGGATAAATCTGGTCCCTGTTACTCAATGTTGGCTGAAAACAGAAGTCTAACATTGGATTTTGATGTTGTTCAGATCTTATATGTTCTTACACACTTAATGCATGCTTGTTCTACTAATTACTGAGAGGAATGTGTTCAAGTCTCCCACTCTGACTTGTTACCTCCTCTTTATAGGGCTTTCCATTTTTGCTGTATTATTTGAGACAAACTTACTTTGTAAAAGCCCTTTAGCATGTTTGAAAAAGTTTTCTTTTATTTCTGGTTTTCTGAAAGGTTTTCAAATTCTTTTTCTGCATTGATTGAGATGATCACATGGTTTCTCTTTCTTAATTCATTAAAATAGTCAATCATACTGAACAATTTTTGCTTGTTAAATGAACCTTTTCTTTCCTCCTTTTCCTCCTCTTCCCCTCTTACTTCCCTCCTTCCTTTTCCTCTTACTCCTCTTTTTCTTTTTCTTATCCTTTCGCCCCCTCTCTCTTTCCCTCTTCATCCTTCCTTTTTTATGTGTAATATCTTTGTCTGGTTTTGACATCATACTAATACTGGCACCATAGGATGAGTTGGAACATATTTTATCCTCTTCAATTTTATAGACTATGTATCAACTGGGCATTATTTCTTCTTTTAATCTTTGGTAGAATTCGCCAGTGAAACCACCTGGGCCTGGTGTTTTCTTCGTTGGAAGGGTTTTAATGATAAAGTTAATTTCTTTAATAGATAGAGGCTGATTCAGGCTTATTTCTTCTTGAGTGAGCTTTGAAAATTTATGTCTTTCAGGGAATTTGTCTATTTCAACAAAGCTGCTGAGTTTATTGGCATAAAGTTGTTCATAATATTAGCTTTTACATTTTTAGTATGTTTAGATTCTATAGTTATATCACCTTTCTCATTTCTAATATTGGTAATTGATATCTCCATATTTTTTAATTCCTCATTAGTATGGCTAATAGGTTTATCAATTTTATTGATCTTTTCAAAAACTCAGCTTTTGGTTTCATTGACTTTCTCTGTCATTTTTCTTTTTTCTTTCACTGATTTCTACTCCCATCTTTACTATTGCTTCTATCTTTCTTACTTTGTATTTTAATTTAAATCTCTTTTTCTAGTTTATTACATTGGAAGCTGTAATCATTGATTTGAAATTTCTTTCTAATGTAGTCATTAAATATTACAAATTACCTGTAATTACTGCTTTAACTGTATCCCACAACTTTTGATATGTTGTGTTTTTATTCAGTTAAAAATACTTTCCAACTTCTCTTTTGATTTATTCTTTGATCCATGGGTTATTTATAAATGTGTTAGCTTACGAATAGGTGGATATTTTCCAGAGTTGTTTTTTTTTTTAATTTCTAACTTAATTCCATTGTGGTCAAAGAACATACATTATATGACTTGAAATATTTCCAAATTTATTGAGAACTGTTTTAATTTAATCTATCATAGCAAATGTTCTATGTTTATTTAAAAAGAATGTGTACTCTGATGTTAGGTGGAGTGTTCTATAAATGTCAATTAAGTTGTTTCGTAGTGTTTTTCAAGTCATTTATATCGTTACTGATTTTCTGTCTACTTCTACTTCTGTCGATTATCTCTGACTAAAATCTGTCTAAAATTGTGAATTCATCTATTTCTTCTCATAGATTTTTCAGTTTTTGCTTCATGCATTTTCTTGAGAGAGCTTTTTAATCTCTCTTATTAAGTGCATAAACATTTAGGATTGTTATGCTCCTTGATAAGTTGATCCCTTTATCATCATGAGATAACCCTCTTTATATCCGGTAATACCTTTTTCTGATCTAGTTTGTCTGATGTTAGTATAGCTAATTCAGATTTCTTTTCATTTGTATTATATGGTGTATTTTTTCACATCCTTTTATTTGTAACCTATATGTGTCTTTGCATATAGAGTTTGTTTCTTGTAGAAAGTATATAATTGGGTCTTCCTTTTTATTCCAACCTGGTAATGTGTACCTTTTAATTAGAATGTTTAGACCATTTGCATTTAATGTGATTATTAATTTGGTTTGGTGCTACATGTTTTGTGTTCGTATACTTTTTCTTAAGCTTTACCTTGGAATGTGGTTATTTAGAACTAGTTAGATCTTTTGGGGTTTTATTTTATCCTTTGTTATAAGGGACAAGAGCAGCATCTAGCCTACAGTTAGTTTTTCCTCACTACTGAGGTAAGACCAATCTAATCAATGATTCATGAATTATGAGGTCTTTAACTCTGGTCCTTGGGAGCAGGCACTATTCCTGTCCCTAGTGATCTGGGAGGCACTGTTCCTTCTAACATTTTGGATATTTCTTTTCCTGGCCTGGGGTGGTTTCCTCATATGCATGTGTTGATCAGTATTCAACTGAATACTTGAGGCAAATTGTTTGCAGATCTCCAGATTGTTTTCTTTTTGTAGCTCTCTTCTTTTCAGTATTCTGTTTTACAGACCCTGTTCTTCCTTTGACATTTCTACAACTCAGAAATGCCACCTGGTTCTCCATGGGATTCCCACCTCTGCACCACAGTCTGGAAACTTTTCCACTCAGTAAGCAGGGGCAATCCTTGGGCTTACCTCATTGGTTTCTTGCCTATCAGGAATCACTATCCTTAGTTTCTTTATGTCCAATGTCTTGAGAGCTATTTTTTCATATATTTTATCTGTACTTTCAGGTGGGAGGATAAATCTGATCCCTATTACTCGATGTTGGCTGAAAACAGAAGTCTAACATTAGATTTTGATGAGTTGAGCATACATATTATAATTTCTAGGATAAGAACTAATAAAATAGGAAGAAAACATTTAATTTCCAAACCAATAAAAAAGAAAATGGAATAAATAACTAATTAGCCTAAAATAAGGCAAGAATGGGGTAAAGGAGTAATAAAGAGCAAGCATAACAAATAGACATAGTAAAATGGTAGATTTAACCCAAATATATTAGTAATTACATTAAAAATTAAATATAGTGGATTATGCAATCAAAAGGCAAAGATAATACTGGATTAAACAAAAACCAACCATATGCTGTTTTCAAGAGTAATAACTATTACATAAGCTTGCAGAAAGGTTGAACATTAAAAAAAGGAAAAAATATGCCCTATTAAGCTAAAAACGACAACAAAAATCTACTGAAGCTATATTGATACCAAACAAAATAGAAGTATAGAATTTAAGGCAAAAATTACGAGAGACTGGGACTCACTTCTTGATATTAAAAAAATTTAGAGTGTGTAATTCTAAATTTATGTGTCTAATAAGATTCTCTCAAATAATACAGCAAAAATGGAAAGACCTGCAAGGAGGAGGTAACAAGACATAGTGGGATATTTGAACATATTTGTCTCAGTAATTAGCAGAACAAGAACGCATTAAGTATGCAAGAATATATAAGATCTGAACAACATAATTAAAAAATGTGATCTAATGGACACATTGGGTGCACGGTGCACCCAACAAATGAAGAAAAGTCTTTATTTTCCTGCATGTATAGAACATTCATAAATATTGATTGAGCCATAAAGCAAGTGGCCCATAGAAGGCATGATAATGTATAGTTTCATGACCATGATACAATTAAATAGAAATTAGTAATAAAACAATGTCCAGAAAATCCCCATATGTTTAGAAATTAGATAATATACCACTAAATAACCTATGTGTAAAAAGAAATCATAGAGGAAATTAGAAAATATTTTGAACAGAATGGTAATGAATGTATTATATAATATATTCATGGTGATGTAAAAATTTATAGCCTTAAATGCATATATAAGACAAGTACAAAGGTTGAAAATAAATAAGTTAATCATTTATCTCAGGTAGTTAGAAAAAGAACTCCACTCAATCCAAAAAGAAGAAGGAAATAATAAAGTAAGACATTACTGAAACAGCTATAATTTTTTTAAAAACCTAAAGGAGCCATAGCTATTGAAGAGATTAATTCTGTCATCTTGAAACTTCAACAATAACTGGAAAAAACAAACAAAACCAAAAACCCTCTGGGGCTAGATGGATCATTGGCAAAGTCTACTAAACATGTAAGGAAGGATTAGCATACAAATTTTTTCAGAGAATTGAAAAAAGAAGAAATGCTCTCTAACTCATTTTTATAAAGCCAACATAATTCTAATACTCAAACCTGATATAACTATTATAGGAAAAGAATCACTTAGGCTGATATTACTCTTGGGGATAGATACAAAAATTATAAACAAAATACATAGAAGAAGAATCCAGTAACACAAAAATTAGATAATACATGATCAAACCAGATTGATTTCAGGAATGTAATGTTGGTTTAACATTTATAAAATGCACCAGTGGTGTTTGTCTAATTAGTAGAATAAAGGAAAAAAATTATATGATTATTTCAGTAGATGCAGAAAAAATATTTAGTAAAATTCATATTTATGATTAAATATTCTTAGCAAGCTGGGAATAGAAGAGAATCACCTTATTGACAAAATGTCTGCAGCTAAAATCATACTGTGGACCACATGATCAATATGAATCAACACTGTGATGTAGCTGCCAAAGAACTTGATCCAAACTTAGAAGGAAACACGGAGCTCTGCTCAGAAGGCAAAATTCTACTCTGCCTAGGTCAAATAGCACCGAGTATATTGTGTTGGTTTTGGGGGGGCCATACTCTAACACGCACATTGACAAACTGGAGAGACCTAGAAAAGACGATGAAGACCATAAACCATGATAAGTCAGCAATGATGAAAACAGCCTCATTTCAGTTATTGTTGAAGTTTCAGGATGACAGAATTAAGGAGAAGAGAAGATGTCACAAGTGGGCAGTGTTTCCTGGTAAGGAGGGTCCAAACACACTTGCTCGGCTAGGGAGTATGTAACTGGGAGTAGAGAAGAGTAGTTAAAGAGAGATGCATTTTGTAAATCTACCAGGAAGAATATTTTAGCAATTAAAATTCTCTGGAAATGAGAACCATCTCCTTTCTATGTTCTCTGGTGTTGACATTACTTATTAAGAAGCTGGATGAGTCTTTAGCAGGGACATTTTGGAAAGGATTGGGATGAATTAGGAATATCTAAAATGACTTCTAACCCTAAGATTCTATAATTCAATAACCATAAATCAGAACATACATGCTTTTTACAAAAGGCCATTGCAAATTTCCACCATGATTCTTATGGCAGCAAATATGACAGCCATAACAGAATAGCTTTAAGTGTTAAAGCCTTTGTACTTCCTTTCTGAATGTTGTTAGAAATTACTGACAAAGCTTATTTTCTAAAAGGATATTTTGCTTATCTTGCCATTGATACACTCTAAAGTCATTTTAATAAGACTCTAGGTCAGTCACCATAATGTTGCATGTGGTACTTAAAGTCCATCACTTAGCTTTTACTCCTGGAGTCAGGATACTTAATGAACTGCTCAAAGAAGTTGAACTGGTTTCTCAACATCCCTGAATTTGCTCATGACTTCTTGAACTCTTCTCATCCATTATACTCACTTTACATATCATGTTTCTTCTCTTGAGACTGGCTCTGTTTCCAAACTGCCTTTCATATTTCTTCCCACCTCAACAGATTTTAAATTAAATAACAGCAAAAATGTAGCATTTAAACAAAATTTCCCATCTAAATTTCCTGGGAATCATTACCTTGTTAATGCATACTTCTAACTTATTTGTCTGAGTATTCACTCTTATTTGAGCTGTGGTCCTTTAAAATTGTATCTCATTTCTATGGGTTCCTGGGAATAAGAATACCTCATATTGCCACTCAATTTGGCTACATATCAGTTCCATAAAAATATGCAGGTAGTTCTAATGTCTTAATGGAGAATTTGTGTGGATTCCTCTATTTATTCCAAAGCCATCAGTAGTTCTTTTCAGGTAAAATCTTTGTTAGTTGAGTAGTAAGAGAGGGTGTGTCACAAACTCAAGCCCTACAAACAGCCGATCTTGTCAAAAGACCTTCACGGCTCTGTGTCTAGTGTTTGGAAACCACTCCTGGTTACATATTTTATCTCTTCAGAAACATCTAAGCATTGAGACAACCGTTAATGTCAAGGTTAGGACCCTTGCATCTGAGTTGTAGTAATGTATCAAAAGGATTTAAACACATGTATCATTTTTTGCCATCTTTTGTGATTTGTGGTTTGTTCAGATTGCTATGTGGAATATCACCAATGTTTCTTTAGTTACAATTCACTGTATTTCAACTGTGTTTGAAAGAAGTTTAAGAAAATCTTTACCCTCCTCTTTTAAATAAATAATTTTATTTGCGCAAATAAATATTTGCTCCTTTATTTTACTTTTTGCCTTGTTATTTTATTACTTTGTCAAACTTAAATTTCTAATAAGGCTAGAATAATTATATATTGCTAATATTGAGATATTTTCAAGTGCCATTACAGATACTTTTAAAGATTATTTCTTTTTATATCAGTATTTGTTTTTAACCCGCTCAAATTTTAATATTACCACAGGTATGTGAATGGTCTTAAGGAATCCTTCCTAGTTTATTTTTAAAATTACCTAACATTTTCAGGTAATTATTTGAAAGTATGCTATTTTAGAGGGTTAATATAAATCTTATATAGTATACAATATTTTAAACAATATACTAGTAACTCATCAAATGATATTTATAGAAAATATTAAAACAAAATCTAATATTACAGTTTTTTGCATGATTAATCTGTATAAAATTTTCATTTTTTATTGAAACATTTAAATTGAAATATTTGAATGATTAAAAGCAGATACTTTAGTAATACACATATCTAATTACCTCCAAATTTATCTATTTAGAATTTCACAAATCAGGTCATAAACACCTATATTATAATTTTGTTAAATTAAGTTGGATTGTATGTTAACACATTACAAAACATACAAGAAAACATTACAAAATGCATGGGTGTTATATTGTAACTCAACATTGCATAAACTTTGGTACAAATAATATAATTCTGGGTTCCTTCCAAAAGAGGTTAGCTACTAGCAATGCTGGAAAGAATTTATTCTTCCCATGAATCCTGAGGACATTGTGAGAGCAATAAAATGCAATTAAAAATCAAAAAATGGTTAAAAAGCCAATATAAATCAAAATCAACCTTGTAGTAATTTTATGTTAAAGTCATCAAAACCATACTTAGGAGCTGGGTTTCCCAGAGCAAAGATCAACCAAGGTTTTTACTCACATACATTTAATAAATTTTGTGTCCTAAATAAATAAAAGGTGAATGAACTTTCAGCAGGATACATTTTCAGAGAGTACAATAAAGAAAATTTTCCCTGGGATAAGTCAAAAGAAGATAATTCAAAATTTTTGGCTTTATGATTTCTAATAAAATTTGAAAATGACATGAGGAAATGTAAAGATCTAATTTCTCTATTATAATGAAAGGAGACTCAAAATTACAAAGCTCAAGACTCTGGAACCATGCTATTCAATATAGTAGCTGTAACAGCACTGGACAAATCTGGCTCAACTTTTATGTAACTAAGTTGTGAGTTGTTTTCCTGTTGCCATGGACCCATAGGTTGGAGGTCACGTAACCTGAGCATGACCACATGAACCAAGAGTGCAACCATGGGCAGAACCTAAGTGCTTGGACAGAGGAGTGGGGATTGAGTTATGCAGCAGACGCCACATGGCAGGATCCAGGATCTAATCAGATCGAGCACTGGCGTCACCCCAAGTCAGGATTCAGTCAAATCACACCTCCTGGTATCACCTCATTGCAAGATCCAATCAGATCATGCCTCATTATCCTCTGACTATAAAAACAGCCCAACCCTCTTGTTTGGGGACATATTGCTTTGGGAACTATCCCTGGTGTGATTCTTACTTGTGCTAAGTATTATAATAAAACCCCCTTGCTATAACCAACCTGACTGTGTCTACTGGCCTGATACCTGCCAAGCAAACCACCCCCTCCATTTGGGAGTTAAAGCCACTAGTCATATGTGGCTATTTAAGTTTAAATTTTAATTAATCACATAAAGTTTAAAATTTATTTCCTTAGTTGCACTAGCCACGTTTCAAGTATTCAGTAGCCAAATATGGCCAGTGGCTATTGTATTGGACCACACAGATATAAAGCATTTCCATCACCATAGAAGAAAGTTCTATTGTACAGCACTGCTCTAGAATGTAAGAGAGGAAAGGTGTGTCTCTATTAAAGGGGAAAAAAGCCCAAGTCCTCTGGATTAACAGCATGCAGCAGGTCCTTCTTTTCTCCCTTTTTTTCTTCTTCAATTTTTATTTAACCAGAAAATACATATATTCCAAAAGGTCATTCTTTGGTCTTTTTGAAGCAATAGTTTATTTCTGATGAGAGGAAGAATTGCTGTCAAAAACTGACCAGTTCTTTAAATGAAAAGACCAAAACTTTACCAGTTGGCAAGCCACTGAAAAGGCATACCAGTCTTAGAGCAGCAGAATTGATTAATGCTGGATTTTTATAGAGTGGTAAGGGGGAAAAAATCATTAATACAAATAATGCATATGAGATGGGTAGCTTGGTTATTGAGAATGGATTTGGGTCTCTGTAGACTGAACTGCCTGAGATCTCACTGTTGTCTTCAGGAAGGGTCTCTATAGCCAACTGGGAAGAGAGGGAGACAAATAGTTGCAGGTTGCTCAGGCTGGTGACTCAAGACAGCAAGTGAACCAGAAAATTCTGGTTGGAGAGTAGGGGTTGAAAAGTCTCTTTAAGACAGAAAAAAAATGTTAAACCATGTAAATTTCAGCCTTGGGAAACCAGTTCAATGAAAACCACAGTGACTCAGCAGAAAATGTGCTTATTGGAAGAAATGTTTTTAAACGGAGACTCAAACTCTGCATTTGATTAAGCCCACTTAAGAAGAAAACACCCTCATTTTGTGTTGGCCTATTATCTTCAAATGATTAAAATGATATCATTACCACTTATAAATTTTATATCTCCTTTAAAGATTACATTTTTAAAAACCACTTAAGTGATACCAGGCCACCATAAAAGGCAGTTTCTCCTCTCACTGAAATAATATTCCCTTAGGGCTAAGATTTACATCTCATGCACGCCATGGGAGAATTAGACTCCAAGAAAGCAAAGAGAATCCTCATAGAGTTACATAGGATGAAAATTTGGCTCAGACATTATTTTTTAGATGGAAACTGATAAACAGAATAAAAGTTAAAATATACAGAAATGGGGATCCAAGGTAACAATGCCAAAAGAAAGGAGTCTTTTGTTGTTGTCGTCTCCAGATTGTTTTTTTCTCCCTTCTCTGTGCTATTTTGGCCAATTCTCTTGTGGTCTCTCTTATGGTCCTTGTGCTACTAAGGTGTGTTCAAAGTAGGAAGTCAAGTAAAAATAAAATGGCTCCTTGTCCTACTTACTTTTCATAAGGATTAGCTTTCAGTTGCATATTCCATCTGTCTCAAACTAAACTAAAAGACCAGACTTCTGAAATTATTCCATGGGACACACTAAGCACAGGGCAGCGAGTACACAGAATGCCTCTTCTACTCTCTTCAGGAGCCATCCCCTGGGCTGTGGCATCTTCATGTTTAGGAAACCAATGAGGTCTCATGCTTATTAGAATTGCAAATGTGAACCTTGAGATGTGTATGTTGCAAGTGTAAAAGTGATAGATTTCATTTCTTTTTCTTACAGTTCCTTTCATGCTTATATTTTCTTTCTATTGCTTTATTGCTATCACAAAATATCCTAGTATATTTTTGGGCTAATTCCAAGAACAGATTAATTGCAGTCAGCATTACTTATTATTACAGAAATAGCCTATAACAGCTCCTTGTAATTTCAAAAACCCAGACTGTGGAGTTCTTTCTCACTTTGTGTGAAAATGTAATATACTTTCTAGGTATATGTAATATTTCTATATAACATAGTCTGGGCTATTCCCAAATTGCTTTTTGATTAATATTATTTGGATAAAATTCAATTCCACAACTATACACCATCTTACAGAATGTGGAAAATGTTATTTTACACCAGCATTAGGCATATTTTCAGATATTTCTAAAATGTTAATTGCTGATTTTAGAGACATAAGTCTAATAAATGAAATCTGTGAAAGAAGTATATATCGCTCAAAACATTGCTTTATTTCTGTTGCTCTTGTATCTATGTATAGTTGTTAGTCTATGACTGTGGTTGGTATGTTTCAAAATTCCAGGTGCTTTCTTAATGAAGAAGCGAGGCTGCTTTAGCTTGCAAACTGAAAAACCATACCACTATTCAAAGAGTATGCAAATATGCAGTACATTGTTCTAAGCACTTAAGTGTATTATTGTCTTCTTTAATTGTCATAACACTTCTTTTATTGTCTCCATTTTTAGACAAAGAAACCCAGCCCAGGAGAGGTTAAGTAACTTGTCCAAGGCCTCACAGCTAAAAAATGATAGAACCATAATGTGACCCCCAGAAAATTTGACTTCCAAGAATCAATCAACATGAGGAGAAATGTACATCTGGATGTTTAAATCATCATGGGGATTATTAAAGAAATTTTTATATTAATATTTAGTTGCTTATTACTATTTAAGTCTCCTTGGCATCCACAACACAATCATGGCTTATTTAAAAGGATTGAAAGAAATGGTGCTAAACTTATTGGATATCTGTCATGTGCTCAACACTGTGTCATTTCATGATTAGCAGGAAAGTTTAAAGATGTTTGATTTTCCATTGTTCCCCAAAAAGCACTTCTTTTTTAATATTTAAATTTCTTGAATTGTTTTGAAATATATTTGAAGGAGGAGATTAAAGCAAAAAGTTCAGTAAAATAAGAAATGAAAAGCTGAATTGAAATATTTATTGCCCATTTTCAACATTTGTCATAATATGAAGATATCTGAGATATATAAGCATGTAATATTATGGTAATGCATAATATATTCAAAAGGTAACAAAATATTTTTCAACAGGAGAAAGATATTATCTCTCTCACTCTCTCTCTCTCTGCATATATCTATCCATCCACTAATCCATTTTATTTTTGTATAAGAATTTTTGTAGAGAATTATAGTTTCTATCACCTTATGCCATGAATGTTTAATAGTTCCAAATCTCTTTTTGCTGGTAACATCAGTCCCTAATAGCTATGTGGCTTCATTATACTTCCTGTGCTTAGCGTTTACTAAAGAAAAAATAAGATGAAATAGAAGGAAGTTGTTATGGTTTGAATGTCCCCTCTAAAAGTTATGTTGAAATTTAATTGCCAATGTAATGGCATTGGGAGGTGAGGGCTTTAAGAGGTGATTAGGCCATGAGGGCTCTATCCTCATAGAGGATTAATCATGGGAGTGGGTTATTTATCACAGGAGTGGGTTCCAGATAAAAGGATGAACTTCAGCCCCCATTTCTCTCTCAGTCTCACACACTCACTTGTCTTTCTGCTTTTTAACATGGGATTATGCAACAAAAGAGGCCCCTACCACATGGCAGAGCAGATGCCAGTAGTATGACCTTGGACTTCCCAGTCTCCAGAACTATGACCCAATAAATCTCTTTTCTTCATAAATTACCCAGCCTGTGGTATTATGTTATAGCAGCATGAAATGGACTAAGACAGTTGTTCGCTCTTGGAGCAATATGGTTTCACTTTTCCCTCTCTAGCTTCCCAGAGTTCCCCTTACCATTGCATTAGTACTGCCCCTTAGGCTTCTCATCTGTCTACCCCAGTGCAGCCAGTTCTGGAACCAACATCATGCTCCAGTTAGAGGTTCTTGTTCTTTATGAACAGCCTGGCTGACCAGATGGAGCAAGTGTGAATACTTGCACCAGTATAGGGGGATACCTGGGTGTGGCTTCAACCAAAGGCTTGCTTGAAAGGACTGAGAGAAATTATAGAGATGGTGTAAGGCAATGCATGTATGTGTTAGGAAGACAGGAGAAAATTGTTCTTTTGTCCAGAGGCAGAAAGCAGTCGCCCTTACCCTCTAACTATGGAGAAGAACTACAAGAGGCATTTTCCATTTTTGTTAGAAAGGGAGCCAGGATCACACATGGTTATCTCCTCTAAAATGTAACCTTAAAAGCAGGAATGCTGAAATATTCCTATTTGTATCTGCAAGGCTACCATACTGTCCAGCACATTGTTGGCATTTATTTCCCATATAATTGTATAATGAATGATGGAATGAATAAATTTGTATGATATGGGGGATGCTGGATCACAGATAAAATATATGAGAAGATTGTAATAAATGTATTGCAGGAGGGGATGGTGTGTATGCACACTTTGAGGGAAGCCTGAGACAGGTGACCGATGATGTGCAACTTAGAGAACTTGCTTGTATTTGCCCCACCCTCACTCCTTCACTCCATCCAAGCTTAGATGATTGCAGAAAACAATCTATGGATCACTTGGGTATGGGCAGGACTATTGCAGAAAGGAGGTGGGTTACTTAAAGGTATCCTAATGTTGTGGTCCCCAACCCCTGGGCTGCAGACCGGTACCTGACTGTGGCCTGTTAGGAACCAGGCTGTGCAGCAGGAGGTGAATGGTGGGTGAGCTAGCGAAGCTTCATTTGTATTTACAGCCACTTCCCATTGCTTGATTGCTTGAATTACTGCATAATGACTGCATAATAAACTCTGCCTCCTGTCAGATCAGCGGTGGCAGCATTAGATTTTCCTAGGAGCATGATCCCTACCATAAACTGTGCATGTGAGGGATCTAGGTTGTGTGCACCTTATGACAATCTAATGCCTGATGATCTGAGGTGGAGCTGAGGTGGTGATGCTAGTGCTGGGGAGCAGCTGCAAATACAGATTATCATTAGCAGAGAGGTTTGACTGCACAATAAATGTAATGCACTTGAATCATCCTGAAACCACACCCCACTCCCCACCTCCAATCCCCCAGGTCTGTGGAAAAATTGTCTTCTATAATACCAGTCCCTGGAGCCAGAGAGGTTGGGGACAGCTGTCCTAATGTATCCACTGATTCACTATTTCCCTCACTCATTTATTCATTCATTAATCCATAAAACATTTATGGAAGACTCATGTGTTCCAATAACTGTTCTAGGAAATTGGGATACAAAGATAAATAACACACTGTCATTGTGCTTAGCAATTTACTGTCCAGCAGGGGAAGTAATTATAATGGACTGTAAGTGCTAAGACAAAGTAACAAAGGGTATTGTGGGACCACAAAGTAGAGTTACTTACCCTAATCCTTGGAATCAGAGAAGACTTCCGGAAGAAGTGATGCCTGAGTTAAGTGTTGAAGGTTAAGTCTGTCTTAGCCAACTGTATATAAGAGGAAAAAAAGAGTAGGAGGGTAGAAGAGAAGAGCACCCCACACCAAAACTATGCACATGCCAAAGCACAGAATCATGACATAACAGACATATTTAGAATTATGACATGAAGTTCTAAGTTCAGTGTAGTGAAGCCCTGTGTTTGAAGTAGGAAATGATAGGAGATGAGGCTAATAAAATGGTCTGGAGCAAGAAGATCTCCATTCAATAAACCTTGGCATTTAATTTCTAGGGCAATGGGAAACTTTAGAGGTGTTTAAGAAACATAACGATCAAATTTCCATTCAGGGGCTCTCAGATGGCTGTGTGAGGAGTATGGAGGCCTTTCCAGTAGTGCTGTATGAGATGATGAAGGCTTTCCATAGTAAGGACAAAGAAGGGGGAACAAAGGTGTTGCAGATTTCTGGTGTGAATGATGGTGCCTCTATCTGAGCAATAGAATCTAGAAAAATAGATTCTAGAAGGTGATGAATTCAGTTTTGGATATATTAAATTTGAGGGGCTTGGGAGAAATCCAGGTGATGTGCATGAGTGAGTTAGTGCTGTGGTTTGAATGTTTGTGTCCCTTCAGAATTCACATTGAAACTTAATCCCCAATGCAATACTGTTAAGAGGTGGGATCTTTAAGAGGTGATTAGGTCATGAGGGCTTTGCCCTCACAGATGGGATTAATGCCCTCATAAAAGGGCTCATGGAACTATCTAGATCCTTGCGTCCTTCTGCCACACGAGGATGCAACAGGAAGGTGCCATCTTGGCAGCAGAGAGCAGCCCTCACTAGACGTCAGATCTGCTTACATCTTGATCTTGGACTTCCCAGTTTCAGAACTGTGAGAAATAAATTTCTATTATTTATAAATTACCCAGTCTAAAGTATTTTGTTATAGCAGTAGGAATGGACTAAGAAACATCTAGCGCTAAGGAGGGGTCTGGGTTGTAGATAAAGCATTAGAAAATTCTCCCATAGAGTGGTCACGGAAATTGTGAGTGAATGAGCAATTCAGGGACAGCAGATATAGTTAGAAAAACCTTAAGGAACATCACTATTTAGTAGTCGAGAGAAGGAAAAAGAGCTCACCAAGGAAAGAATAGTCTGAGAACACAAGGAATATAATAAAGTATGATGACAGGGGAGTCTTCTCGATACCTCCTTTAGATGCTTTTCTTCTGTGCTTCTGTAACATCATAAACTCATCTTTTGTTATAACATTTACTGCATGACATTGGTGATATTAATATTCTTTCTCTTGCTTTGATCTTTTCCCACCAGACTGGAGGCTCCAACTGAACTGGGACTGTGTCTTAGTCATCATTGTATCTCCAGTGTCGAGTACGGAGGATAGAGGAAGCATTCAATATGTTAGGCATACATAAACAATACAAACATACATGCATGCTCCCCTGTCTCTTACATGAGACTATTTTGGTTGTAAGTTATAGAAACTCAACTTGAACTTGACAGTGGCTCATGGCATCCAAGGAATAATTAAACATTCAAGCTCTGTGAATGACAGGGAAGGACTTAGGCTTTAGGAGCATCAGGAATCAGGAAACTGAAGGCCCTCAATACTTCATTTATTTCAGTTTTTACGGCATTCTCTCTCCAGATGGCTTTGTAAAAAAACTTTCTGGGAAATGTAACCACTGATGGCTCCTACATTTTGCACTTTACACCTTCAGCCACAGTCAGAAATTGATCTGAGACTTTCACTTGGTATAAGTCCAAAAATCCAGGAGCGTAGATTCATTAGTCTAGTGTAGATCATGTCACCATATCTGGACCAATTGTGCCCAGAAGTAAAGTCAAGTTTTACCAAGTTTGTCTGCTCTCACTGAAACCATGAAGATGAGGGAACATTCCACCCAGAAAGGGTATCCACCACAGAGGCTTTCCTTGTTGGAACTATTCAAGGATCAAAGAACATGAAGACTGGAGTAGAATCCTGATTACCCGGAAATCTTGAGAGTCCTGGAAATAGCCCATGAGTTGAAGTAACATGCGTAGTAGTAAAAGTAGGGTCTTGGCAGAGATTTCATTTTCAGCTGTATTTCTTACTAGCCTCTTGGACTTGCTGAAATTATTTTATCTGCTAAAGGTTTTTCCTCAGATTTATTATAATATGCAGATAATGAATATGATTGGGTGGTTATAAGGATAAAGTGAGATAATGTGATAATAATATTAATCACTAGTATTTATTACATGTTTATTAAGGGCCAGATATTGTTCTAAGTGTGTTGTGTGTATCTATGATAGATATTATATTTATTTTCATTTTTTCAGAGAAGGAAACTGAGATCTCACTTCCCAAAGTTTCACAGCCAGTAAGTGATGAGTTGAAGTTTGACTCCAGTAGTTTGGTGCTAGAGCCCACACTATAAACCACTGTGTTCTACTGCCTTGAGTATTAGCTATTATTATCATTATACATTATCATGTATGCAAAGGGATTACAGTACCTGGCCCACAATTAGGGAACAAATTCATCTGACTAATATTTATTATTTACTATGTTGAAGATACAATTCTATAATAGATACTGGAAGTAAAGCAATAAGACAAAAATCCCTGACTGCATAAAGTTTACATTCTAGTATGGGAAGAATTGTCATAAATACATACATAAAAATATATGGATAATTTTAAGTAGTGATCGATGTCATAAAATAAATAAAATAGATCAATGATACAGCTCATGTCTGGGTAGTTGGGGAAGGCCCTTTCGGCTTAGATGGTCAAGAACTTACTCTCCAAGGAGGTGACATTTGGCCTGAGATGTAAATGATGAGGGGGAGACAGCTGTGCAAAGACCCAAGGGAAGAATTTTCCAGGCAGAGGAAACGGCACTGCCGAGGCCCAGAATGGGAATGAGCATGGGTTTGAGGAATACAAAGGAGACCAATTTGGCTAGAGGCAGGTGGGGTTGGGGAGTGGAGGGTAAGAATTTTAGGTAATGATTGATGAGATTATTAGGAATTTTAGAGCATGGTGAATAGTTTGGAAATTTTTTCTTGGTATAATGGGCTGTTTTAGAGTTTTGGTTTCCTGTTTTAAAATTTTTTTTATTTCAGCATATTATGGGGGTACAAATGTTTAGGTTACATATATTGCCTTTGCCCCACCTGAGTCAGAGCTTCAAGCTTGTCCTTCCCCCAGAGAGTGTGCACCGCACCCATTAGGTGTGTATATACCCATTCCTTCTCTCCCCTCCCATCTGCCCGACACTCGATGACTGTTACTACTATATGTGCACTTAAGTGTTGATCAGTTAATACCAATTTGATGATGAGTACATGTGGTGCTTGTTTTAAAGTTTTATGAAGGGTAGTGATACTATCTGATTTAGACTTGGAGATGATCACTCTGACTGCTACCTGGAGAATGAAAAGTAGGCAGTAGGGAAAGCAATAGAGGATGCAAAAATGATGATGGCTCAAACTAGTGTTTTGGGGTGCCAAGAAGTGATCAGATTAAGACTATATATTGGAAGTAGTACTGATAAGATGTGCCAATCCATTAAAAGTGGATACAAAGGAAAGAGAGGCATTAAGGATACATCTTAAGTTATTGAGGGGATATAGAGATAAGGAAGAGAGGGGAAGTGCTTGGGTGGAAGAACAAAAAATTCTCTTAGGAATGTTAACTCTGTGATACACCCAAGCAAAACTGCAGCAGCTATCAGCTGTCCACTTCCCAAGGATGTTGTAGGGGGAATACAAAAGTGGTTTGCAAATTATATAGCAATTTGGATTTAAATTGAATTAAATTTAAAATGCAACTGGATTGGGATTTAAAATTTTGCATTTTTTAGCCCAGTGTGAATTGCTGTGTTCTGGGAAAGGCAGGAAATTATTCTTATAAGATTTTTTATTGATCAGATTTAAGTTCTTAGAGATCATATGTAAAAAGCCCTCAGGTAGCAAATTGATCCACAAATTCTACAAATCTTGTTAGTTTGTAGCCCCATTCTCTCCATCTAACTTTATTGCTGTTGACACTGGGACCTAAGTAAAGCCCTGGTTTGAAAGCTGATTCACGTGGGACTCAACTGCCCAGACCACCATGACAACAGGGCACTAAATTCCTCCACCCCTTTTTTTTTTTCTGTCTTTGGGATAAAGATTTGATTTTCCTGGGGGGTGATTAAGTACAGGGCTGGTGATCAGTGTGGTAGCATGGTTTATTTTTTCCTACTTTTCTAGTGGTGGGAAGAACAGTCAATTACTGCTTCCCTGCAAATTTAGTCTAATTTCATGACATGGGAAATTGGCCAGGCTACTTTTGTAGGTGGTCCACTTCCCATTTCCAAGTCTCCAATTTGTGGCTTCTAGCATCAAATCCTATCTTTGTGAGTGTGAAATGTCCACCTAGATACCAAGGATGCCAAGGCAGGCTTGATCTGCAGACCATCTGGAGAACGTGCCCCAGACCTTTCTCTCAAGTGTCTAGGCATGACTGTGGCGTAACTTTTGTCCACATACTCAATTTAAGAGTGATTTAGGTCAGTGGTTTTCAAAAGGCTTTCTGTGGAATCCTGAGGGAGAAGGAAGCCAAGCAGGAGCAACTCTGGGCCTCCCGCCTCCATTTCAGCATAGCAGCTCCACAATTTTCTGTTTTATATTTTAGGGTTCCAAGTGAGGTTACATGGGGAACTGCTGAAGAAAAAAATGCTTGAAAAGCTCCATTTAGACTAATAAATCTATGACTTAAAAAAAAATAGCCTAACAGATTAGATTTGTACCTTTCCCCTAGCTTTAATTTACTGCAAATGCTTTAATATTAATACATTTTTTAGGGAAGTTAAAATGGACTAGGGAGCTGAGGCGAAGAAAACTCGTAGGCTCCTCTTATTATATTGATATGCCATTTGTCACCAGGATAGAGGTAGCTGTCCAGAAGTCCCTTCGGGATCTCTGTCTTGGTCTAGATTTTATTAATTGCTTTTGGTTCTGGTTTAGGCTAAAATCCTCATCAAGCTCATTTGTTCTTGAGTAAAGAAATATTCAGTGATTGTTGCCTTGTCGTTTACAGGTTCTCTGACCACCCTTGCTGACTGATGTGCGTGCAGGAAGAATGGGTGAAATAGCCGGGGTTTTGTTTTCTTTCTTTCTTCAAGTTCCTGATGAGTTTTCAGGATCGGCTGGCAACCTATCAAACTAAAAATCTTCCCTCTGGTTATCTTTGATTAGGTCAAGAAGATGTGAATCAGCTTGCAGGTTTCCCACGGTGATTTGTTATTTTCCATGGAGAACTAGAGAGTTCTGTCTGGTCAGCATCTTCCCTCCGCCTCTCTCTCCTTTAGTACTCTAGCCCAGCCATTGAGTAAGTGGGTTTACAAAAAGAAAAAGAAAAAAAAAAAAAAAGAAAGAAAAAAGCATGGAAAAGTTTCTCAGCTGCACTAACACATGGGGAACTTGTCCTGCATCCAGATCTCTAGCAAGTCCTTTGGGATCCCGGCAGACAGATTCTGGCGTCAACATGGCACCAAGCTCTAGATCAAGCTAGAGGTCTACAAATAATGGAGCTGTCCGAAAGGCTGTGAGGCTCTGATACCTGGCCTGCTACAGATACTACTTTCAACTCCTGGGCTGCGTCCTATCAGTTATATCTATAAGCTTTATTTAAGAAGGCCACCATTAATGCGGTTCCTCTGTGTGCTCGAGGAAGCCATTTCTTTTCAGTTCGGTTTCACAGGGCTGTGTGTCTTAGGATCACGATGCCCTGCCCAAGTTGCTAATGGGCTGAACTAAAGTAACCTTGAAGAAACAATATAAATACAGCAGAACCTAACATTAATTGCTTAGACTTCAAGGAAAAAGTTTCAAATAGGTTTCCTTTGAGTACCTTTCCCACCTTTTCCAAGACTCCCTTCCCCTCCATTGATGTGGTTACAACAGGGGTTTGCCATGTCCTTCTATGACCCCGCATTGTCACTCCTTTGAGGTAGCCACTCGTGAGCCATAGTTCATTGGTCAGGGAGAGACACCAGACCCAAGTCTGTTCACTGGGCTGACTGATTAGACTTTGGAAAGTCAGAGATACAGCGAGGACCCTCCTCTGTGGCTGCAAGGTGCAATATTGGGGAATCATTGGTGGTCCTGTTTTGTGTCATTTAAAAAAGCCATTTTGTAGCAAGAGAAAAATAAATCAATGTGCAAGGAGCAGCTCTCTGGATTTGCCTTGCAGTCTCACACCTTTCTGCTCTGGGTGGAGTTCTTTCCTCTGCTACAGATGTTCTTCATCCCTGAATTCACCTGGAAAGCCCTATTTTTCCTTCAAGGTTTGGCTCAGATATAATTTCTTCTGTAAAGAATCCTTTCAGTTCCCCAGCCCTTGGGGAGATGTCTTTCATCTCTCTATTCTCCAGATCTTCTTGTAAATAAGAAGGAACCTGAGGGCAGGAACCTTGACATTAATCCTCTTGGTAATTCTCATGGTCCCTCAGCACAAGGCCAGGGACATCACAGGTTTCTTAAGTAGAAATCTGCCTTGAGTTGTGTCAAGTTGTCACGACAACAGGCCATTCTTTGGAATGGCAGGGAAAAAGACTTTGCGATTGGGCTTTGCTTTATCATGTCTCTTGGCAGCACTGGGTGAAGAACCTCATGTCTGTTGGGGGTATCTGAGTTTCATCATCCCAGCTGAAAGCATTCCCAGGGGTTCCACAGCCTGGATGAGTTGTTGGAACAAGGAACTGTTCCCTTGCCTTCACTGAAACTATCAGTAAATTTTTTTTCTGCAAAAGTTCACGATTCCCAGGTATCAACTTCCTCTGAAGGCACATAGTGTGCCTATTTGTTGATTAACAAAAGAGAGCATGATTTCATGAAGAATTTTCTATATTCACTCACCTGTGAGCACAACTCCAGTGTTCACTTACTTGGAAAGTGTAGTGTATATGCTCCTCGGGGTCTGTGAGCTGGGGCAATGGGACACATCCCTGAGAAGGGCTGAGAAACCTGCCTGACTCAACTATTATTGAGGGGGATCCTAAGCTTTAGGCTGGTATGCAAGAGGGTTACCTACTCTATTTTACTTCACTTCTGTTGACTATGCCTCTGATAGCACTACTTGTGAGAAGCGACCTGATCTGTCGTTCCTGGTACTGAAAAGAGTCAGCTTAGGTTGTTTAGTGCACTTGGGACTTACCTCAAATATATTAGCAAAATCTAGCATTGCATTTTCGTTCCATTAATTAACTCATTCAACAAATATTTATTGAGTGCCTACTGTGTGTAGAGTGCCTACTGTGTGTGAACACAACAGGGAACAAAAGCTGACATGTCCCTATTATGGTATCTTGGAGTTTACCTCCAGTAGAGAAGAGAGACACAAAAATTAATATGAAATTGCTACCAGTAGGTACTACAGAAGAGAGATTGCCAGGGCTAGGAAAACTCATAAGAAAATTTAACTGTGCCTGGGAGATAAAGGAAACCTTCCCTGAGAAGGCAAAAAGAGGAAAGAAGACCATTCCAAGGTGATAGAACAACATGTGCAAACTCTGTGCAGCAGAACATAGCACATTTAAGGTGCTGAAAGAAGGCTGGTGGCCCTGGAGTTCAGGGAAAGAGCAGGAGGGAAGCTTGACAAGGGGCCTGGAGGGGATCTACCATGTTACAGAGGGTTGGCTTCATTCTGGGAGCAACGGGAAACCTTCAAGGGGTTTAAGCCAAGTGAGATGGTCAGATTCATACTTTTAGAATACTTCTTCTGGTTGCAAGGTGGAAAATGAATTGAAGGAGGCTAGATGCAGTAGACTAGGTAGGAGGCTACTACGGCCCCGGTGAAAAATGCTGGTGGATTAGACAAGGGTGATAGTGAAAGAGATATATTCAAGGCGACAGATTTGAGGAATATTTAGTATGTAGATGTATATTTTCCAAGGCAAACTGTAGGGATTCTTATGTCATAGGATCAGATTCTGACCTTTGCATCAGAGAAGTGAATGTACATTAATAGTGAGGAAAAAAGGCATTTGTTCGCACAAAAAAAGGAAAGGAAAAATTCTTCTATTCTGTGTAAGCTATTGCCCTATGCAGAATTACCTGAATCTTCAAGGCATAAAAACAACTCTATCATATGTGGCTTGTGCTTAATGCTAAAACAGGGTAGAAAAGGTTTATAAAATGTGATTTAAAGATTTCAATAAATGTGCAGCAGGAATTGAATTTAATATTTAACATAGCTAGTTATGTTAATTTATTTTCATATTGGGTTCTTCATTGTTAAAATATTTTGGAAGGAAAATGACCATTTCTACTCCTTAAAATAATTCTAGTTGATGTGAATAATTAGAGTCAAGAAAAAATAAGTTACTCGGAGTAGTCAGCTTCTAGTGAAAACATTCCAAGATCAACAAGCAATTTTTTCCCTGTGTTTATCCCTGGGACTTCACTACTATACCACAGAGACACAGGGTCTTCTATGTGTCTCTGTGCAGAGATTTAATTAACCATGAAGGTGCTTGATGGTGAGGAATCCTGCTTATTCATGGTGTTTTAACATCTACAAAAAAGGAAATACCACGGTTTTTAGGTCTGGTCATGCAGCCATACATTTCCATTGAGAAACATAATTGGGAGGAGGCATATTCCCTAAATAAATAAACTGGTTGAAAATATGTACTGCTCTAGATGAGATATCAGAAGGACTGACAGTTACTGTTCCTAGATTGATCAAAATGACTTGAATTAAAAGAACTTTATATACATCTGTGTGTATATATATAAAATAAAAGCAAATTTATAAATGAGAATATATAATCATGTTACCCTGAAGCAAATGTTTTAATCAGAAAACATCTTAGAAAACATATACATAAAAAACTTGGAGTCATAAGCTCAAGTTAGACCGCTTGACTGTAATTTCAAATTATGTGATATAGATTTATCCTCTGGTGAAAAGTATTTCTCATCAAAAATAGCCATTATTTAGATTCACTAGAGCACTGGAAAAGAAAATCAGAAAAGCCATATGTGCCCCAACCAACAGTAAAATTTGAAACAAAAACTGTAAATGTAAAGACTAGACTTCCAGTGCTTTCAACTTCTACAATCTGTTTGAAGAAGGCTCAACGCCATTTTTCATATGGGGCCATGTGTTGCCTGGTGGTCATTTTTCCTGGCACTGGATCCATTTTCAGCTGCATAAACCAGTAACTTGTTCGTAGCCGTCAGTTGGTCTAGACAGACAATTCTTTTGAGATCCATTCTCTTTTGATGGGTTTATCAGATTTCCACCCCATTTTTCCTTTTTGATTTTCTATATCTTCCTGTCTCTCCTGCTTGCACATATGATGCAATGACACTCACCAGCAAAGGTCATTCGGTGGCCTAACGTCTCCAACAGCGGCAGAAACAGTAGAATAGCGGTGCATGGTGTGTTCTGTGCATGCATCCCAAACTCTCCTGTTAGGAATAATTCTTTCCTCACCTACTTCCATAAAAATAACCTACTTTCAATTTCTTTAAGTATGGAATACCAAGGGAAGTCCCGGCCACCTAATAGGCAATGAAATGGAACCGTTGAGGAACACACACTCTGGATGTCAGGCTCCTAGGTTCAAGCCCTAATTTTGTCACTGTCAGATATGTAACCATAGCCAATTACTAAACCTTCTCATATTCATTTTCCCCACCTGTAAAGGTGAGGGTAATTGTTGTGAGGTCATGGGGTTGTTGTGAAAAGTACATGAAAAAAGGGTCTAAAAAGATCCCTATACAATGCCTGGCATGTTATAATCAGTCAATAAATGTTGCTCCTAGGAAAGGTCAAAGACACAATCATTGGAACCCCAGCAAGGAGACAGTAGGAACACAGCATATAGAATTCTGTGTCCGTAACAACCTTGTACAGATATTTCCTCTGGCAAGCTTTATTTTGCATAAGAACAAAAAAGAGTTCTGTCCACAGAGAGGATTATTTAAAAAAATAAAAAAGAGTATAGGGAGCACTTTAATCAAGTTGTGTTCAACCATGGGGATATTTTTTTTGTTTATTTTCAGAGTAGGAGGACTGTGTTCTGGGAGTCCCGTCCTGCCGGATGTGTGATATATTTAAAAATCAATTCCAGAAATCAAAGCAGTACCGTTTAAGATGCATCAAGGGCTAGATTTGAGCCACACGGTCAATGTAAATAATGGAAAGGCATAAGCCACACTTTATGGTAAGTTGAACAAAATAGAAGCAAGAAAAGCTAATGAAATAATTTAAATCAATGGAAAATAAGCAGTTGAGAGCAACAAGTCCTTTTTTTTGTGTACATGCTACTTAGTCCTACATACGTCTATATATATATATATACACACACACATACATAGATGATGGCTACAAATGAGCTTGCGATTTTCTTCTGAAAGTATTTGAGCAGGAAATAAAATCTTTTCCCAGTGGATGAAATAACAGTCATTTCTGCCAATCTAAGCAAGGCAGATTTAAATTTTATACGTGTCCAACTGCTTGTTCCCCTTTAGCTAATAACCTGCATGCTGGAAACATTTCAAATGAAAGGGAGTTCACAGCCCCACAGCCCAGCTCTGAATATATCTACCATGCATGTAAACAAGTAAACCATTATGTTTCTTACTGAGATAAAGAACACAATGATAAGTGGGGACTTTCGCAAAACAAAGAGCTTCCTATTGCGAGTGTGGATAATCTTCCAGAAAACCCTGTGTTTTGGCAAATCATGCCAGATTAATCTATTAGGCATCTCCTTTCATTATCAAATTTCCGCTGCCTATCACAGTGGCTGCCTTATCAAGCACCCCTTTTTTAATAGCAACCCCATTCCTAAGATTTCAGATGCTGGCCTTCCCTGCTCAGAAAACAGGTGTCCCTACTGTTTGCAGGCAGCAAAGGTCCCTGCACAGAGCCTGGGAAAGGGCAGGGCTATCAGGCTCTGTTCTACCTGAAGGAACAGGTAACAGAAAACTGTTGATTTCAATGAATAGAACTTAATTGGCACACATTAGGCAGAAGTGTTTTTTGAGAATTAAAATTCCTTAAAAATTTCCCACTGACAAGAAAAGCTTAAAAAAATAAAAGACACAAAAGATTGTTTTGTAATAATCAAATGGACAGCTCCAAACAACAGAACTATTCTCCATGGAATTCCTTTGTAAACAATATTCACCCAAATTCATTCTTAAAATTAGGCATTGTGGTTTAGGACAACTTCAGAGTCACCTATGGGGCTTAAAAGTTGTTGGGCATATTGTCTGCATTCGGGAGGAAGCATATTTCATGGGTCTGCAAGAGGCTAATGTTGCAAGTCAATTAGGATGATATATCAGGTTTTCTGGTTCTCAGTGTCTCCACTTGCCAGCCTGTCTTCTCTTTCTTACTTAATAAAACTGGGCATGTGGTTTCTGACCGGCTCTTTTGTGTGCTAGGCCAGGGTCACCCACCAACACGGAGCAGTGAAACCCACTGCTAACAAAAAACTCAGGTTTAACAGTGGTTTGCAAAATATGCACACTAGTATATAAACAGTATCACCTGGTTGTTTGTTTATATTACAGATAATATTTGTAGTATAGATATACGTCATGCTTATGTTGAAATTTAGTTGCAGAAGATCATTCAGAGGATGACAATCATCCATTCGGCTTAGTCAATGCCAGGATATCTTTAATTTCTACTTGTCAAATTGGTACCCGGCACGTTCTTGTCTTGCTAGTATATCTATGTCCATCTGCATTCTCCAGTAAGTAGAAAGACTTCATTCTCTGCTCTGAACTTAGCCCTTAAAAACTTGGCTGGTGTGTGCTTTACTGTAATAAAATAAAGGCATTCAGGAAGGCCACCGTACTGACAACCGGAAGATCCAGTCTGCCTGCAGCTTCCCCGCAGGACGGCTCAGAGATGGGTGCTGGGTCTGCTGGGTGGGTAGGAAGCAATTGATAAGCACATGCCTTTGCTTCCGGCCCTCTACAGCACCAGCTTTGTTTCATCTACAGATGATTAAATGGTCTACAGGGCAATTATGAACTGGAGGAAGGAACGGCCAGCTCTCTCCAGGTTTCCTCAATCAGCGTGATTGAATTTCTCAAAGGCAGGCAGCAGTAGCAGAAGCAGTTTCAATGACTTTTCTTGGAAAATGTTCGGCAGCTCAGAATTGAGCCTTTCATTTAACTACTTGCTGTTTCATTTTATTATGTGCAAATTGTGGCTTAATAGATTTACAGTCGCTATAAACTCTCAACTGTTAAGGTAGCCCAAGTGGCTAATACATATTAAAATGAATGGTATAATATGAACCCCCCAAAAAGTGATAGTTGCAAATTCTATCCAGAGATGGAATAAATTCTAATAAATAGCATAGTGACATCTTACACTATTTTCATCCAAGGAGCAATATTTTTATTGCCCCTTATAAATGACAGAAAAATATAAGGCATTCCTTCCAAAGAAATGGAAGGAGCTCTTGAGAAAGTTGAAATAATTATTTATCATGTCACAGTTGAAAGGTAAAGTGCTCTTATTGAAAGGTATTGGTTTAAAAATTTATACAGTAGGTGAATGTACTATAAATATAAGGTTTATAAAGTTTCACTTTCAAAAAAATAAGTAGATATAGAAATGCATTCCTTTCTTCTTCCTTGCAGGTTAAATAGCAGTAAAACAAAACAAAAGTCATTGTTGAAGCCCAATATGCAACTTCTGTGTCAGCATCTTCATCATGGCTTTTTACCAAAAATGATCATAACCAGATCAGAATCTCAATTGTTGAGTTCCTTACCTAATATGAATGATGTTTATAGATATGTTAAAATAATCTGTTACCCAAACAGGGCTTTTGGAAACAGCTTTATTAAAACTGTGTGACTCATTTGAACAATTGGCTTATAGAAGGAATCCTGGACTAGGTGTCATAAGCCCTGCATACACTTCCTAAAGCACATTAACTTGCTGTTTGCCCTTGGACTCAGTGACTTAGGCTTGACTTTGGACCTTTGGGACTCAGGTTTCTCATCTGTTAAATGGGGTTTTATCTTCCCTTGGCTCATGCCATTTCGAGAGTCTAAAATAATGTGAAATAGCTTTGACAAATATAAAATGGTATAAAAAGAACATATTAATGTAAGAATAACACTTTGTCAAAAAGAGGCCATTGGATAGATTAGATTGGTTGCCTAAGTTGATTAGTTCTTTACCAATCATCAGAAACTTCTATAAGGATTGAATCACAACACTAAAAATGTGGCCTGCAAGAGAAAGAAGGTAAAACAACTTAATGCGATAAAATCTTTTGCATTATGACATAAGTTTCCAAGAGAATCGCATCAGAAATGGAATATATTCGTGATTCTGTAAATGCATGTAGCCATTCGAAGCATGCGCAACCAATGGTTTAGACTACTGTTTGAATGCTCAAATCCAGGGGTGGTTAAGTCTGGAAAATTTCATGACTGTGAAGAACAAAGCGAGTCCTAATTTTACATGACTTGTTGGAAACAAACACAAATCGGTAAACATTGAATAATAAAAAATGTCATATGAAGCTTTCATCAAGATAATATAATTTCTGTTGGTATCATTTAGAGTAAGAGAAACTTTTTGTCCTTAAATGTATAATAAAACCTATGGTCAAATACTAATCTTAGGAATCTGAGTTCAAGCCACTGATTTAAGTGAAATAACCTTTAAACATTTAAATAATATATTTTTACTCCAGAGTAATTTCATTGACTAATTTATTTTTCCTATGAGTGTTTTCCAAGAGAAAAATCAACTTAATTTATTAGAGATTGGATTAAATAATTAGTGAATTATTCAGACTCCCACAGTCTATTTTAACTTTTAGCAAAACCTATACAAGAAGAAAAAGGTTGTGAAATTAACATCAATTAGATTCTTACCTTTTTAAAATTAGTAAATGACTTGAAGTAGTAGGGAAATAAAAGCAAAGATTATTTTATATACTTTATGTCAACTAGAGAATGTGCTGCTGATTTAAATACATTTAAACTCACAACTATGCTTATCTGAAAAAGATTGACATTCTATAACTGATTTGGAAATAATAAAGTAGAGATGTGACAATCCAAATGTGACAATAAAATAAAAATTTGGGGTAAAAATGTATTAAAGCAAAAACATAAAATGAGAAATATAAAATTGTTTTCTGAGAAACTTTAATTACGGTCTCTTTAAATTGTACCCCAAAATTCCAAAGATGTTTTTAAAAACATGTACATAAAACATTTAAATAATTTAATGTCTATAAGTATTTTTATTTTGTTTATAAATTTCCCGTCTTCCTAAAAACAAAGGAATATATAATTATTCACTGAGAAACATCATTTGGGAAAAAAAAATCTTTTATGATATATACTTGAAATAACATCTGTTTTGTATAATGTAGATAGGAGAACAATCTTTAATTTATCCATCCACACAACCACTTAAAGTGTAAGAATATATAAAGTATAATGTGATTTGCTGCATTTTTGTCGTGAAACATAATATTAAAATGGTTCAGATGCTCCCGAATGTAATTTTAAAATTGCATAGGCTTCTACACTTCATTAACAAACTACAGATGTATAGATAACAAGGCTCTTTATTGGAGAATATGTTATTATGCAGCTGTTAGCACAATGCAGCAAACGAGGCCATTTGCAAATCTCATTAATAGTTCTACCATTTTCCACCACTTGAATGAAAAGTGATAATGTATAGATCTCACAGTCATTAAGAACTTTCCGTTACTCCTTTAGGATTAATTTGCACTGACCCAGAATTTTGTATTTGTTTAACACAAGCCGTGGGTTACTTTGATGTTATCTGCTTCTATAAACAGTAATATACAGTCCTCTCCTGGGCTAAAACAGCTCTTATTCCAGGGAGAATTGACGTTATTAATCATTCTGAAGTCCAAGAGTGCTGATCATAAATTGTATCAGGGGACCTCACTTAGTACCTCCCAGGACTCCCATTCATCAGCAATTCCTTTTTTCCACCTGGATATAAAGTATATAAAGAGTAATTTATCTCAGAACTTGGGCTCTGTGATCTTCTTGATGTCTAGGTGACTTGAGAAACAGTTGGCAACAAATAAATATTGATTCTCCTATCTTTGGAAATAAAGACCTAAATTGTGTGCCATTTCTCAAGTCTGATTCCCTCAAGTGGCCAGAATGGAAAATGCACATCTTGCCTTAAAGTTTCATGCATGTGAAATAAGCAGAAATGACAGCAAATAAAGAGAATCACTTTCAACAATGTTAAAAATAAAAGGTAGTAATTTTAAATCATGACCAAGATATCAACGCAGACCTTTTTACCATACATTAAGGCTAAAAATGATAGCCTATAATTTGGGAACTGTCAGGTCTGGAAAAATGTTTAGAGAGCATTATTTTTTAAAATGCAAACCTGCACAGATCTGCAGAAATATTTATCTTAAACAAACACTAAACAAATAAATCAGCTCCAGAACAATGCAATTCAAGAGAAAACAGAAATAAACTCTATTACCATAGATATTATTGGCAGAGTCTCCTTTCCACACCACATTAGCTGTCAAATCTGAGAAATGGTTGCCTTTGGTACTTTTAGGGAAAAATATATCTTCATAGAGAATGGAAGAAAATAGACCACAGGAACAACAACTAGGAAGTATGTTTAGAGGCTTGATGGAACTCTTGAATTTCAGGAGGTACACATTTCGCTCTGTGATCTCATTTTGTAGATTTGGGGATTTTCTATCACATAAGTGAAAGAAGGCAAACCTATACACATAGACGCAAATTCTTGACCATCGAGACATTTTTGCAACATTTCTTCTTTCATCCTAAGCTTAGCTTTGATTTGTGAATTTCAAAGCTCTCTCTGTTTCATTGTGAATGTGTGGTTTTAACATTTTGCTGGGCTCCAGATTTATCAGTGTGTGAGTTTACTTTATCTTAAGCACCTTAAAAATCCAATCCTTAAAATGCCAATAGAAACAAAAAATAAATAAATTATTGCACTGAGCCAAAAAGATCCAATTTAAGAAGGCAAACTTAAAAGATTTTTGCCAGAGTCTAAACTGACGGGATTAAAAATCTTGCAAACACAAACTATATTTTCTCCTGCAACTATAAACTTCACAACAGTTCTTTTTTTTTCTAACGTGATAAAAAATGGAGAGTGGGAATATGTGATATCCAAAGTTATTCTACAGACTGCTATTTGATAGTCTCCTTTGGAAGATTTAGTTTTTCCAGAGTTTTAGTATCATAGCACAACTTTCTTGGTATTCTATAATACCAACTTCTATAAGTTCCTCATTAGATTACTGAAAGAACCTCATTCACATGTTAAAATATGTCCGAGTTTGCCATTTGTGAATTATGTCATTCACTGAATTGAACACTGAACTAGTAGTGAGTCAAGAATAGCACAGGTATTCTTGTTCCTTTCTAGGAATTCAGCCTATTCCCTACAGGTTATAATCTGAATTATACAGAGAAAATATTTGCAAATAGTATTTCTGATAAGTGACTTGTATCTAGAGAAAGAACTGTTGTAACTCAATAATGAAGCCAAATCACCCCATTAAAATGAGAAAAATATTTGAACAGATATTTCTCCAAAAAAAGATGCACAAATGTCCAATAACCACATGGCAAGATGTTAAACATCACTAGTCATTAGAAAAATGCAAATCAATACCACAATGAGATACCATTTCATATCTTCTAGGATGGCTGTAATAGGCAGACAATAACAAGTGTTGACAAACATGGAAAAATTGAAATATTTATATATTGCTGGTGGCAATATAAAATTGTGAAGCTACTTTGGAAAACGGTTTTTTAGCAAAAAGTTAAACACAGATTAATCATATGACCTAGCAATTTCACTCCTACACATCCATCCAGGAGCAGTGAAAATACATCTTGATACAAAGACTTGAACATGAATGTTCATAGTAGCATTATTTATAATACCCAAGCAATAGAAACAACCCAAATTTCCATCAACTGATGAATGAATATACAAAATGTGGTAAATCCATACAATAAAATACTATTAAGTACTGACAGACGCTACAACACAGAAGAATCTCAGAAACGTCATACTTAGTGAAAGAAGCCAGTCACAAAAGACCACACATTATATACTTGTATTTATATGGGATGTCCAGAAAATCTATGAAAACAGAAAGTAGATTAGTAGCTGTCTTTGGCTGTGGGTTGGAATGAGAAATGATTCAATGAATATTAGGTTTCCTTTTAGGGGGATGGAAATGTTCTGAACTTAGATTGTAATGATGGTTGTATAACTCTGTAAACATACTAAATTTTTTAAATTGTACACTTAAAACAGGTGAAGAGTAACTTTTATGGTATGTAAATTATATCTCAATAAAGCTGTTTAAAAAAATAACCAGATGGTGAATGTTTAGGGACACCAGAGCTGAGTGATGCAGGGTCTCATAGGCTGGTCATGTTAAGAAGCATTGTCTTTTTCCTCAAAGCAATGGAAAACCATAAAAGGATTTTAGTAAGGGGTGAGTGGTAGTGGTGATGTGGCCAGATTTGTAGTGGTGATGTGACCAGATTTGCATTCTGAAGAACACTATGGCTAATGTATGCAAAATAGCTTAGAACCTCACCAAGTCCTATGTCCCTAACTCCTCAGTTGTCATGTGACTTATATGTCAATGAGTGATTTACCCATTTACCTGTGTTTATTTATCCATTTACTCTTTCTTCCTGTAGCCCCACAATGAGTTCTGAGAGTAGGGATGAATGTCTCACTTGACCTTGTATTCTTAGCACCCAACACTTGGTCTGGCATTCAGCAGACTCTCAATGTTTGTACAAGGAATGATGTTGAAAGGAGCTCAGGAACACAGGAAAAAAATACAACCTCAGGTCCACCACTGCCTGCTAATTTGATAGGCTGGCTGTCTTCTGTCCCAGTTGGTAGTTTTGCGTATGGAATCATAATCTCATCTCTAATCAGAGCATTCCACGTCATTTTCATGCTACCCACTTTGCTCTAAACTCCTTTGGAATCAAAATTTTAGGCAAAAATAAATAAATCAAAAAATTATGTGTGACGAGAACACATTCTCTGTGTGCCTGCTGAAGATGTGCAGACATTGGTTACAAAATTCTACTTTTAAAATTAAGATAGTTTCTGAATTTTGTACACTTTCAGCATGAAATCCTAACAGCCTGTCTCAATAGGTTTGATTTGTTAAGCCAAATAAAATATTGGTAAAACTGATTATACTACCTATAAAATTGATGTATAACATAGATATGCTAATTATATAGAGCAAAATATCTTTTTTTTTCCTAGAGGCTCATATAATTGCTAGCTCACTATAATTCATTTCTAAGGGAAAGAAGGGAACAATCTCATGTCATAGGATATGTAAAAACAAAGCCAAGCCAAAACAACTCTGAGCTTATATCCAGGAGATAGTCCATGTTCAGCCCAATCATTTACATTGAAAATACACATATGATGCTTTGAAAAAGAACTGAGGTCCAGAATTATGAACATGAGATTTTGAATGATCCTAACAGGAAAGAAAGACTACTCTGTGGTATCAAGGATTATAAATAGTGGTAAAAGCAAAAACAGCTTTGGAAATTAATTGGCCAGAACTATTCCCTATCATTTATTTGAGTCTGTTTTATATGGATTTGCCAAAAATAGGAATACATTAGGCAATATTAAATAACTGGCATCAATCGATCCCAAGGCACATTTCTTTGTATCTTTTTAGCTAGAGCCTCTATTGAGTTCATACTCCTCAAACTGAAGAACTGGAGTTGACTGTAACATATATTACTTAGATAAGCTGTTGGTTGCTCTATAGTTTTTCTCTACGCAAGATTCCTGATCTGACAGACACAAAGCCAAATTGACCTTGAAAAAATTTTGCCCAACAACCATTTTAATCATCTGTTCTGTTTAATTTTTTTAATGTCCATATTAACCAGTTATCTAAATTGACTGTTTTTGCATTTGTGTCTTGGGAGTTACCATTGACAACCTTTTTGATTGGCTATAATGAACTGGGCTAACATCTTTATTGTTTTAGCCAACATAATCATCTATTTCATATAAGTAGTCTGGCATTTTCAAACCACTTCATTAAATTTTGGATAACTTTTTCCAATTTGCTTTTCTCATTGAGCTGTACCTATAAGGACTGTCTGACATTTCAAGGTTTAGACGTATTTGAGTAATTTGAAAGGGAAAAAACGCAAAAGAGGTAAAAAATATGTTTCCTTCATGTTGCTATCACTAAGAAATAAAAGCTGATTTCTCTCAGATTAGACCCCTATCCACAAATTAACTTTGGGAAGCATCAAATATTAATATTTAATTTCAAAAGAAAATTTTTTAGAAAATGACCCAAGCCATTATGGTTGTATTGCTAAATAATTTGGAATCCATCCATAGCATAGAGTCTTTATTATAAAGTCCATGTGCCATTTTAAGCATTTTAATTTTAATAATTTAAATTATAGGTATGATATAAGCCATCTGTATCTTCCTGGTTGCAAGCAGTGAATTTTCTTGTCATAGCTGGCCTGGACTTAACTTCCGTGAGCCAAGGTGGGCAGCTGACCTCTCCAAATATGTTAGCCATCTTTTGTAATAGGAAATGAAATAAGAATATGTTTTGCAAAGTTGTGTAATGTGGTCCTAAACTTTACTAAATCAGTTTTGAATGCTGGCTAAACATTATTTCTATTGTGTGTTTTGAACTCAAGTTGTTGAGTTTAAAAGTCCGGAAAATTTTATGAAGACCCCATATTTTGGATTACAGAGGCTCAAAATTTTCCAGTAGTCAGAGAACTTCATAATTTAGTCATCCAGAGTAAAAACTCCTTTTACAGGTGTTAAGAATAGTTCACCAAATTCGGCAAATCTCAGGCTATTGGATAAGGCACACATAAGCACATTCTTGAATGAATGCTTAAAGGTGCCATCAAAATTCATTTGTGGGGCAGAGGTGATGCAATGGTTCATGAAATCTCTTGGCTTGTGTTTTAAAACAGGTAATCAGCGAGCTAAGATAACAGAGTTAGCATTTGTAGACATCTCATTAGTATCCAGGAAGAGGGTTAAAGGAAAGCCAGAATGGCACTCACCTCTGCAGCCTGAGACCACCTTCAGCAAGCAGGAGAAAAGTTGTCAGGATGCAGTGGAGTATTGCGGAGAACAGTTTAAAAGAGGAACGCCCGGTGTCAGCAGATGGAGCCAAGGCCGCTGAATCAGCACGCAGAATCAGTAGTGAAGCGAAAGTCACCAAGAATGGGAAGGCATGGTGGGGGAGGGGTGGCACTTGATGCCATGCTCTGTATGCTCACAGCAACATCAGGGTGCCATCCCCAGCTCACCCACCGCGATCCCCTTGGTGGGCTTGGCCAGCACGTTGTCCTTTGGGTCCGAGGGAAGTGCGGGCCAAGCAGCCACCCCGCAATGCTGAGATTTGTGTGCGGTGTAGCCCTGCATCGATGCAGCTTGCACCTCTCTATGCCAGACACTGCAACTTTCAGGCAGGTAAAAACAAGGCTGCTAAGTAAAAGGTAATGTCTATTGGAAAGAACAATTCAGCGACTTTATGCAATGATGAATTCTGGGTTAGTTTTAACATGTCAGGAAAAAAAATGATCTAGCCATGCACGATAAAACCACTTTTGACAGCTCAGTGGAAGCTTAGTATGTAACAGCTGGTAGCAACCCCAATGTAAGAGAGAGCCAGGCACAGGTGGAAGCCCCACTGATAGGTCACAACTGCCCAAACACCCCAGCCCATGGCATATATGGTGAAGGCACCTCGGTCCATATAGAAACTACCAAGACATGTTTTATTATCACTAGATATGTAGATGGATATGTATATACACGCACACTTTGATGATTTTGCCACTAGAAAATTCATGATAGAAATAATATTAAAGATCAATAATACCCTTTTAGCTCTGAAATTGTTGCAGAGTGAGGAATATATTTATCCTTAAAAAAAGACCATAACTTTAATTTAGAAAGAAACAACACACTTCAATAAATATTTATGGAGCATCTACTGTGTACAAGAGTAGATGCAACATAAAAAAATTGCATAAAAGATAGTCCTTGCTCTTGTTGGCCTCATCAGAATCTAGGAAGGGAGAAATACTTGCATAATTACCTAATTATAATATGTGAAAGGAGGTGAGAGTGCTTTAGGTAGAGGCCCTTGAGAAATGCTAGTACAGTGTTGTGCAGGATGGATTTATTCTAGAGGGTTTTTGTGAAACATCAACATTGTATCTTCCCACATGTGTCACCATCATGCTTCATGCCTAATGCTGTAGTTAAAATAATTGATGCTGTTCCATTCAGGGCAACTCAGTTTTCATGGTGGTTTGAAGTGTAGATGCTTTAGGTGAAATAATCAATCCAGGCTTTGGACTTAGTCATTGGAGAGGTCAAACTTTACATGGAGCTTTCTTTTCTCCCAAGGATTTGCCCCTTACCAACCTCAGGACATTGTCTGGTGTACGGGAGGTTGTCTGGGTGTCTGAGTGTTGCCTCTGTGCCTCTCGGGTCTCTGTTGAGATGTCCCATCCCTTGTGGCCTATGGTGCTGGCCTCTGTCCTACAGCATCTGCAGTTGCTGTACCTGGCCTCACCTGCCCGGGGCAGCACCAGCACCTTCTGCATGCGGTTGATGTCCACAGCCTGAGCACCCTGCACACTGCTCTTGGCCACGACACAACAACTGCATGCATGGGGACACACGCGCAGGGGATCTCCCCAGGCCAGCTCCACGGCAAAAGGATGGAAATTGTTAGATTGGGCTTTCTCTTTCTCCAAGTATTCCATGCTGACGTGTCTTCTTCATTATAACCACCCCATATAGAAATAGCAAATACAGTGAGGCTACCTCCTCTCTGAATTCCAGGTGGGAAGCAGGGCCCAGCTCTTTTCTGCTCTTGGAATCCGGATCCAGAGCTCTATTTTGGGGCTTCCCTCACCCTTCCTAAGGCAAAAACCCAGAGGTGGGCAGCAAGGAGCACACTCAGTTGCCATCTGGGTTTCCTTTCTCTTTCCCTTTAGCCTCTTCCTGTCAGCATGGAAGGAGTGAGAAAACCCCACCGTATCCAGTGTGCTCTCCTTTCTGGTTTGGGATAAAGACTCTTCTTAATGTTTAACACAAATGTTTATAACTCAGGAAAACCTTTCACTCTCAAAAACCAAGCTCTTGCGAATCAAAAGATAATTGATTTATGCTCAAGTACCTGATTATTGTCTAAAATTGCCTTTATAGTTTTGATCATATTTTTTCTCACTTAGAGTGAGGATGTTATAGGTAGAGAACTACAAAGTTCTAGCACATCCTGTCTAGCACATCATCTGGGTTATCTGTGTCCTTCATTGTCTGAGTTATTTCACAACTCTGTAAGCAGTAGAAAGCTGATGCAATGCAAATGATTCCTGTTACTAAAAATGCAAATAAATTTTGTCTGGTGGAGATGCCTATTGACTACTTTTGCATCTATTAGCAAATTCCTTTCAGCATTTGTAATGGTATATATGTGTGTGTGCTTTTGAATTCTCCTTTGTGCCAGTTTTAATAGCTAACTGTTTTTCTCATCAAATTAATGGGTAAAGTAAAATCTTTGACATGCATTCATTTTACATTTGTATGAGAATCATGAGTTTACCTTTTAAAATAATTATTCTTTAGCAATTTTTTATCTCCAATTAACTGATGAGGGAATTAAGGTTTAAAGAAATCTAACAAATTTCCCAAGGTCAGAGAAGTTATAATTGATAGAAGCAAAATTTGAACCTGTATAATTGACCCTAAATCCAAGCTTTAAATTCTGTACTGCTCCATCATTAAAACATAATGAAATCTGAAAAATATCTTAAAGGTACACAGACAAGTATTCTAAAAATAAAAATTCCAGAATTATCCCATCATTTTTTTCTTTACCATGTATAACAGTCCCCGTTTTGTGCCTGTGCTGAGAGAGAATTTAAGTTCTTTGCATTGTAATTTTAAAGCAAAAAGCTGTGGAACTCATTGCCATATATATAATTTTATAGATAGCCACCCCCGCCTCACCCCTAAGTTTAATGGTTATGTGAGAAAAAAAATCTAATGGCATTTCTGGACATATACTAGGGCAATTTTTCAAAGTAAATTTTTATATTATGCTTTGTGGAAAAACTATGAGTCATAGCTGGGAAGAAATATCTCCAATTTCTATGCCATATAATTAAATATTCCACATAATTAAATACTCTATATGGAGATGAGAGAGATAAAAAAGGGATTTATTAGAGTCACTTAAAATTGTTTCTGAAGAGGGTTAGGTTAGAAGTATCATCTCAAATTTATTTTTGAGTGATAATTCCTAAAAAACAAAAAACAAACAAAAAAACATTACATATGCCCAGACATAAAACAAAGAATTCTTTGAGAAAAACAGAGAAATACTTCAGCTATGTTGTCAGCATTTCATAAGGTGATAAATGTCACGTGTATTCAGCCAGATTTCAAATCACTTTTTCTTAAAAACATTCACAATTATATGTTTCAAAAAATTTTGAAGTTTGCTAAACAAGCTCAACTATGTGTCAATTCATATTTTTAAATGAATTTAAAAAATTCATATGGAGAATGAATATCCCAAGAAAAGTGATTAATAAGATCTAATTTACAGATATACAACATTCAATGAGCAATAAATGCCATTTCCTTCCTTTCACACATTTTCCTTTTTGTCTAATGTGTAGAAGTACATTTACAGTTTTATAGTTTAAGTAGATTTAACTATTGAGCCTATTCTTTTATTTTCTGATTTTTCCACTTAATTTATAATTATATTTCAAGTTGATTATTTTAATGCCTTAATACTATTCAGGTTTCCTTCATAATATTCCATTTACTTTGGGTGACATATCCATTTTCTAACTTAGGAGCATTTGAGTTCTTTCTGGATCTATTTTTGCTCTTCCACCTTTAATATGTTCCTAACTATTGTCTCTTTTATTATACTTAAGGCCTTGAATTCTTAAAACAAAGCCAACCCACTAGGGTGGTGTTCAGTGCCTAGCACACAGTGGGCAGCCAATAAGCAAATGAATGAGTTATGAGTTCACATCTAAACTTAAGGTGTGAGTGTGCTTTGTTTACATATGAAATGTAAACAACATTAACCATGGGTTTTCTTTTCTCATTATAGTAGGAGACACATTACAGAAAAATTGGTAAATATGGAAAGGTGCAATGATGAAAGCCCAAATCATCCATAGCATGTATATATTTTTTTCATACTTAATATGGATCTATAGACACAATGCCTGTAAAGCCACAGGAAAAAGCCCACCAGTAAGTAGAAAGCTCTGGGCCATAGACCACTGTGGGGATGTTTAGGGTTGGTCAGGTCTGGGAGTATCTCTGGGCCTGTGTTAAGTACTGTATGTGTTTGTGCCACTCCTCCCTGCCAAAGGGGGGTGGTTTGTTACCTGTGGCTACTTTAAGTTAACCACCCATTTCCGGATGTCTTGCTGAATGGCTGTGTTTCCTAGCTACAACTCCTTTGAATGTTCTAGGCACAAGCACAAGTGAGGGACCGAAAGAGGAAAACCCCACTTAATTTCCATAGTTTGGTCCCATCTATTAGCTCCATGCAGTAGGTACATGCCAGGGTGGCAGTACAGAATTAAAAGATTTGATTGATTTTCAAGGAGGATGGATCAGGCAGAGAAGTGAAAGAAGATAAGGAAAAGGGACCAAGCACCGGCATGGAACAGAAGTTCTCTTCTGGCTGGTCAGAGGGAGTCGTAGCCACTTGGGCCACTTGGGCCACAATCACTTCTATGCATGTACTTCAGTTTTGCTAGGGACAGGGGGTCAGTGCTGCTCCCAGCTGCAGCAGGACCACACTGCTTAACAGAGAGGCCAAGACTTTTTAATGCCAGAAACGTCAAGAAAGGAAGAAAAGCTTTCCTACAGAAATCTACTTTTTTCAATGTTGACATTTTTATCGTATCCCTGCATAGCCAATCTCACATTTAGGTTAAGTAATTTCCAATCTAGATAGCAATCCACTTTGAACAAATTTTTGTTTTTATTTTTCCTTTCTGTTTTGGACAACACAGCCAACAGTGAGACCACCAGAATCAACAATTTCTCAAAACTGTTCATCTGCTGACTCACCCCCTAGTTCAGCTACTTGTCAACAATGGATTAATTCCATTCAGCTGAACTTGCAGGCATGATCTCAATACATGTTTGAAAGAGCTCCGAGTTGGAGATTTCCACTGGAGGAGAATGTAGAAAATAGGAATCTATTGTACGCATTTATCTTTTGAAGTTCATTTTCACATATTGAAGGATTCCACGTGACTTGAGTAGGGATAGGATGTATTACCTTCTCACCCTTCTGCTCTGAGAACATTTTGACTATTGTGAAACAGTATCATAATTTAATGAAGGTCCTGAGGGGTGATGGGGTGGAAGCAAACTCATTTTAAGGTATAGGGAAAAACAATCTCCAGAGCAGAGAAAATAGCAGATGACCATGAAGAAATGTAATATTTCCAGGAATTTGGAAATGTAACTTTTGTATTTGATGTATCACTGAGATTAGAGGGCCATCTTCAGTTTCAAACCTGCCACGTTACTCTTTCTATCATTAGCCAATAAAAGTCTGCTATGTCACATTTTTGTGGTATATTCTCAGGGTTATAGAGTTTCTCTTCTTTGAGTTTTTTCCCAAGGCTCTGCTGCCTAATGAAAGAAGGAGTTAATGGCCTTGGCCGTCAGCAAAAAAGTTACAAGCAGGGAGAAAATACATGATTGAAGAACCGAACACTTAATTACATATGGAAGTATTAAAAGAAACATTCCTTGAGCTAACAGACCATAGGACAATGGATCAGCAATTTTAGAATCTATTTCTGACTCTCTCATTGACTCAAGATACTGGAAAAGTACTATATTTCTGTTTTTCAAAAATTTATTGCACCATCATGGTAATCATCATTTTTGTGGTATAAATGATGCTTGCTGAGTACTCAGAATCTAGGAACTTTTTAGCAGAGCAGAAACTAAAATGATTTTCATCTCTAAACAAAAGGGAAGAATATCATATGAATTCAAATGGTCAGCAAAAACAACAGCAAAGACATCTACGGGAGTGAAGGAATGGGGTATGATATTGGAAATGTTCATTTTGGGGCTCATGCAAGGGTTTTATTTTCCCTGTGAATTTGTGCATATAGACAGAAGCTGATATTTGTGGAACACCATTTCCACGTGTCCGGAACATGATGCACATTGTTTCCTTTAAAGCCTAAGATAGGTAGTATCTCTATTTTGCAAATAGGAAAGCTGAGCGTGGAAGAGCATAGAAATATTGCTAAAGCCCCTGATGTTGGTGGCTCTAAAGCCTGTACTTCAAGCCTTGTATTTCACAGGCCTAAAATTATTTTCAGTAGGTGAGTATTAATCTCGACCCATTAACATTGCTTTCCTGCTCTTTCTTCCCTAATTCTACTTTATCTCTTAAATTCCAGGGTTAGATCTGGAAATATGGAATTATAGTGTACACAGCTTACATGTGCAGATATTCTAATTAATATGAAAAGGCTCCTAAGGAAAGGGAGCTCCACTGGTTCCACTTTCATTAGCAGAGGTGACTTCAGGCTGGGCATAGCTCAAGGGACCTGTGTTTTCTTACCCTTCCAGCTCTTTCTGCAAGAAGAATGCTTCTTTCGAGCTCATGGTCTTTGAATAGACAGTCTTCCCTCTTCTGTCTCTGCTCTTTGTTCCTATGTAGTTGGTGGCAGAGTTTACTACCACCCATGCCAAAATTTCACTCGGCATCAGCAGGACTCTATCAAAGCATTATAGCATCACTTGCCTGGAGCAGAACTTCTTCCTGCAGTGTGACAGGTTGCCATCCTGCCTCTTCATTAGGATAGTGCCTTGTAACTTTCGCACACAAGTTTTAACTCTGTTTTACTAACAAATATAACTTGGGGGAAAATTTGGAACCTTGCATCAGTCAGCATTCAACCTGAAAAGCAGAACAAGTAGGAGATAATATATGAGAGATTTCTTGTAAGGAATTGCCTTACATGACTGAGAGCTTACTTGGTAGGTCTGAAATCTGCAGGGCAGGCTGGCAGGAAGGAGGGGCTGGAACACTATACGGGCTGAGGCTTCTGTCTACAGGTGGAATTTCTTCTTCATCAGTTCTGCTCTTCACACCATTCAGTTGCTGCGTCAGGTCCACCTAGATCACTAGGATATTCTCCCTTACTTACAGCCAACTGATTATGGGCTTTAATCACATCTATAATATAATACCTTCGCAGCAACACCTAGATTAATGTTTGATTAAACACCTGGGGACTGTAGCCTTACCACATTGACACATCAAAAGACCATGCAAACATGGAGTAATTGGTTGTATTAAATTTTCAAAAGCTAAAAGACAGCATGAGAGTCTCAGGCCTGGAAGCAAGAAAGTTGTAAGTGACAACTGTCCACGGGAAGCCTGTACCCACCCTGTCCCAGAGCTGGGTGGGTAGAGCTACTTCCTCAGTGATTTGGCTCTCATTTAGCTCCCAACGGATCTCTGCCTACTACAACACATTTAAATATCCACAGTGACACTTGATATTTGTAAGAAGATTTAGAAAGTAATTCTGGCTCTGCAGTGACGCAACATGAAACTAGAAGGGTCTGCTTATAGTTAGATGTGAGACAAATGGAACAGTATGCCCAGTTGTTCTGAAAAGTGGACACTGAATCTGAAAAAGATTATTGATTGTGGATAAAACAAATAAAATGTGCAAAAATACTGGTGGAGAAATTCAGAAGAAAAATACTAGATCTAATTGTTCCTTATTATGTACTGAATGTTTATATTCCCCAAAATTCATATATTGAAGCCTTAACCCCCAATGTGATGGTATTTGAAGGTAGGGTTAGATAAGGTCATGAGGGTGGGGCCTTGGTCTGATGGGATTAGTGCCTTTATAAGAAGACTCACCGGAGAGCTCACTCTCTCTCTCCCCACTATGAGAGGACACAGTGAGAAGGCAGCTGTCTGCGTGCCAGGAAGAGAACCCTCAGCAGAAACCAAACCTTGTTTGACCTTGATCTTATGCTTTTCAGCCTCCAGAGCTGTGAGAAAAAAAATTCCTGTTGTTTAAGCCACCAAGTCTGTAGTATGTTGTTATGATGGCCTGAGCTGACTAATAAACTTCCCAGTATTTTTTCTTCTTCTAGTATCTTTTAATTGCATTTACAAATCCTTATCTTGACAGTCAAATTCTTCTATTAATTAACATTACTTTTACTCTTTAGCCTCATCTTCCTCAGATTTTTGTCTATCACACACATCCTACTGCTTTTGAGATGTAAGGATCTCTTGGGTAAGGAGCTTCTCCAAGGAGTTATGGACTTGGAATTATGTGACCAGGAGATAAGGATGATAGTCATGGAGGAGTTAGTGAATTATTCTAAAATTTCAAAGAATCTATCAGAAATTGCATGTACGCAAACAATCCACCCAGGACAAAAATAATATTAAACGTCTTTACTTTTTGCTAGAATTTATGTTACCCCTCAGGAAAAAATTATTGGTAGGAGAAGGAAAATGTTATAAATGTTTGAAAGTAATGGAAAAAAAATAATAATCAAATGAAAGGGTGAGGAATGGGTTTAGATATAAATGATATGAGAATGGCAGGTCTTGGTAAGTGTTGAAGTTGAATGATGAGTATATGGGAGTTTTATTATACTACTGATTTTACTTAATATGTGTTTAGAAATTTTTATAATAAAAAGCTAAGGAAATTTTGAAAAAGTAATGGGCTGACACAAGTTGGAAGGTGGAGTTGGAGAGCAGAGATTGAGGAAACCACAGGGGCAGCTTCTATTATGAGGATCCAAGATATTCTGTGAAAGACTGAAGGTTTAAGTCTACTACTTAAAGTTACATCGATCATCAGATGCAGAACTAAATTTCAAGTTCATCAAGAAGCCCTTTATAACCATTTGCTGTGTTATTTACAATGACTCCACTCTTTCGGGCCTCAAATAACCAGTTTGTATGAGTTTTCCAATTTGTATACTGAGAAGGTCATACTAGATATGTATGGGCCTTTCAAATTTTATATTCTCTAAAAGCCATTTTGTAAAGATTTCCAGGCGATGTTTCTGTAAACACTGAAAGTAAAACTAGAGTTCATTAGCGTCACATAATGCCCAAATCCTAGAATTGATTTTGCATTAATTCTTAACTCTTGTCTTCCTTGGTCTGAATTATTGATGTTTTATTCTATTTTATTGGAATGAATTCCATTAGTGTTCACAACAAAACAGATTCCTATTTTTATTGACTTGCTACAGTTTTAGTTTGGGGTTTTCGAAAAAGATCTCTTCATATTTTAGAGAGCTAGATGGCCAAAAAATTAAAAATGGCTAAAGAAGACAGTGTAGGAGAACAGTTTTAGAACTCTTGAGGCTACAAAACACTGTCTCAACTTTCAGGGCATTGAATATATTCTACTCTAGTAGCACTTTTATTTTGCTTTAATTATCCATATGCTAATATTATTGGTGTAGCTGTATCCCCTATCAGACTGTAAACTTCCTGAGGGGAGAAATGAATCTAACATCATAACTTGAACATAGTAGGTGCTCACTTAATATTAATTGAATTTCTTTAAATTATAACACTGTAGAATTTCAGAGCCAGAGAAGAATCTTTGAGATCATCACAAACATTTTGCAACTAGGATATCTGAGGCCTAGAGGAGTTAAGGTATTGACTCAAGGTTACGCAGATGTTATTGACACAAAGAATCATAACTGTCAGAGCCACTGGGATCTGCCCCATGTTCTGGGTCTCAGAAATAAGGGAGAGCCTACAGCATCTTCCCTGTTTCTTGATGGTCCAAACCATGATGTGGCCACATTCACAAGTGCAAGAAAGCACTTGTGTTGTTGTTGGCTTGATTCACGATGTAGTATTAACCTGCTTTCTTTTTGCTGTAGTCACTCTTACCTTCCCCCCGTAGAAACTCTAGATTGTATTGCATCTACATGTGCCTCCAAGGAAATAGTGTTTCCATAAGAGAAAGATGGTCTCTGATAGTTTATTGATAAGCATAGGATGTTGCAACAGATGAAACCCAACAGACCTTTACCAATACCAACAACCTCATTGTTGGTATAACCTTTCCAAACCCCAGCACTACATTTCATGCCATATGCATGCACCACAAGCTCCACCAGCCTAGTACACTGAAGTGGAAGAAACTCTTCAAAACTAGCTCCCTATGGTTTTGAAATTATATTGCGTGCTGTTCCCTGTTATAAAATATGGTGAAAGCTAAATATTTTCAGATGTGAGTTTTTATACTAACTTCTCATCTTATTGCAAGAGTAATATAAGTTGATTGTAGAATAAAAGAAAATACAGATAAGAAATAAAAATAAAAATCACCTGGAATCTTACCACATTGAGATAACCACAGCTAATGTTTTGGTGTATATACGTATTCACCGAGCTATATATATTGTGTATATTTTTTACATAATACTTAAATGTATTTTCATGATAGTACATGTAATTCTAAATATTTGCTAATGTCCACATTATATTCCAATGAACTGATGTACCATAGTTTATAAAATTCTTTCCTGTTGCAAGTGTAGATTATTTCCAGTCTTTCCAAATTTAATGATAATGTAAACATGTTCAGTATTCATTATTTTTCTGCTCTTGTTTCTTTTTTGTATTTTAAAACACTGACAAGATAAAATACATGATAGAGCACCATTTTTATGAGTTATTATATAGTTAGAGATTCTGTTGAAACTATCTGCTTAAAAAAATCCCCCTATATGAAAAGGTACAGGCTATTTTGCTGTCCTGTGTCTTTCAGTAATCCAAGCCAGCCCATACTGACTGGTAAACAAGGAACATTGTGGGTATACTGAGAAGTTTCATATGCAATTTTCACATAAAATTTCCCCCATCATGCTGGTATTTTATACCATGAAGTAACAGCAGGTAAACACAAACTACCTGAGCACTACTGAATGCCAGCTGCAGAAGACTTCAGTACTGTGTGGGTGCCCTTGTCCCCGAAGCCTCCCTTGAGCTCAGTTTTGGCCACATGCTGCTCTGTCTTAGAATTCCTTGTTGTGATGTGCCCCCCACGGGCATTTTGTCCTGGTCTCCCCAACTCAGCAGCCTCAACTTTTCCTTATTTCTTCTTCCATCATTTCCTTTCTTTTTTTTTTTTTAATCAATGTGTCTTTTAACTGTGCTAGTATTTTCATTAGATTGTTATTTCTTTGTTGATTCTCTGATTATAAAGTTGCATAGGTTTTGAGAGATCTACACCATTAGAAGATATCTTTTCCATTAGCCCTCTTATTTTTGGTATAATTTTGCAGAATGTGGACTTATTAAAAAATGCATACATCGTGTTGCAGCCAAAACCTGTGTCTCATGCTCAGGCTTCTGAGTAAAGTTAGCAGAATAAAGGCACATCACTAATAATTTTTCCCCTGATACCTCACAAAATGATCCACCCCAGCCTCCAAACCAAAGGAGAAAAACCCAGAAAAAAATTTACCAACACCAAACTGATAAGGAAACTGATACAATTTCATGACATAAAACCTGGAGATGAGAACATACTTTGGCGTGTTCTAATTTCACCCTTTTGACTTAAAAAAAACTGTATCAGAGCAATAAGGTAAGTCAAGAAAATCTAAAGAATTCAACCTTATATGCTTCTGTGTAAAAGGTGGTATACTAGAAAGATAACTATACAATTTGGGGAAAATTAGAGGAAAAATTCTCAGGAATAGGATCCCTTAGTTATTACGATCGACAATTCACTAGAGAAGTATAAAAATTCTATGTTCAATCATTTTTAGGAGTTCATGCTCTAAACTTAAAGATGCAAAACAGGGGTATCCTACTCAGAAAATAAGTTATATCCTCAACTGGATTAGGAGCTGGAGTGGTACTGAACCTGGCCCAGGACATTTAGCAAAATGTGGAGAGAGAGCAGAGCTTAGGTTGTTTGACAAAAGTTGCTCGAGTTAAGAAAACATAGGCAGTACCATAATTTGCTAGTTCACAAATGGTTGCTTGAAGTGAGAGATAAACAGGTATAAGATAGGGGAGAAGGGTGCCAAGAAGAATTTATCATCTGTATCAGACTTTTTGGAAGCCTCAAACTGAGCTTTCCATTTGAAATATGAAAATAACTAGAAACAATATGGAAATCACACTCACACAAATATCTTAACCTTACACTCCCTCCAAATAAAGAAGAAAAGCATGTGTGCAAAATGGTCTCTAATTTACTTTATGTCACAACTGAGTTGTGCAAGGAAACTTTACTTTCTCTGGAACTGCTCTAATCTTCTTCCCAAGAACCCCACCCCTATGTGTAACAGAGGAAAGTCAGTAAAGCTGTCCTGATACAATAATCAAAACAGATACCTAAAAAAATACCAAATCTCTTAATATTGTAGTTGCCACATGGATTACATCTACATGCAGTGAGAACACCACCAGGCAATGCTATGATTTTGGCTTGCACCAGTCATATACATTTTAAAGACCTTACAGGGATAACATTTACCCAGATTTTAACCATTTCTGTTGCTTTTTCTTCTTACCTGAATATAGAATTGTGGGATGGCAGTTCTTTTCCTGAAGTACTTTAATGCTATTATTTTAAAGGTATTGTTCCACTGTCTTCTGGCTTCTGTGGCCTCAGAAGAGAAATCCACAGTCACTGAAATAATTGTTCTGCTGTATGTAAAGTGTCATGTTTCTCTGGTTGCTTTTGAGATTTGTCTTTATCACTGGTTTTCAGTCATTTGATTATGATGTGATTAGGCATGGTTTTCTTTGAGTTAATAGGATTTGGAATTTTTGGAGTTTCTTAAATCTCTACATTTCTGTCTTTCACAAAACTTGGGAACTTTTCAGCCAATATTTCTTCAAATATTTTTTCAGTCCTGTCGTCTTTCTCTTCTCTCTCTGAGACCCCAATGACACAAATATGAGACTTTTTGTTATTGTCCCACAGGTCCTCAGGGTCTGTTTATTTTTTTTAAATATTTTCCCTCTTTCTTTTCAGATTAGATTATTTCTGCTGGCCTGTCTTCAAGTTTTCTGACTCTTTCCTCCATTATCTCCATTCTGTTATTGAGTCCGTACAGCAAATTTTCTAATTTCAATTGTTGTCCCCCCCCCCCTTTGGTATGATGAGTAGTTTAGGAGTGTACCTTGGGCATTTGGGATATTATAGTGTGAGGCTTTGGGACCTGTTAAAATCCTCTGGAGAATGTTGATTTGTTTGTTCTAGCTAGGTATGCTCAGGCCACATATTCTATCTTGCCTTGTTTGGTTAGCAGTTACAATTAAGTTTTCCAAGTGTTTGCTATGCTGTTCAGATCTGCTCTCACATGAGTTACTCAGTGGTTAGATTGAGACTTGGGTGGTGTTTTTGTTATGGTTCAGACCTAAAGACTTTGCTGTATTTCTTTGCCAGGGTAGCTCTGGGGTGAGCCTGGAAGGTGGGTTGATTGATACACAGGGGGTCCCCTTCTCCAGCTCTCTCCTCTCTGAAATTTCTCCTCTACTCTCAGACTTACAAGAATCCCTTTTCCTAATTCTCTGGCTAGAAATCTGGGGTTCCTCTCAGAGATTTAGCTCCTAGCACCAGGATGGTCTTCCGTGCTAAGCAGTGAGACAAAGGAGAGAGAAAAATAACAGACATAAGATTCCCTGACACTTTTCAGACACGGGACCCCACTTATTCTGTTCTGGCCAGAGAAGTGGATTTTCTTTTAGGGACTGGAGGTGCCTTTACTGCCAACATCACCTCATAGTGCAATTTCATGAGTGGTGCAGACCTCAGGAAAGGACAGGGGAGGGGAGGGAAAGAGAGAGAGAGAGAGAGAGGGAGAGAGAGAGAGAGAACAGCCTCTATACACTATCCAGCTCAAAAGAGCCTCATTGTGCTGTCCTCTGGCCAGAAGCAGTAGAAACAGGCAGGTCTATCTTGGAGGTTTTGCTGTCCATACCAGTTCTAGGACAGCAGTTGCCCTTGAGTCAAAGTCAAAGATAAAGGAAGGGAAAAATCCCAGTATACTGACAGCCATCCTGCTCATGCTTCAGGTTTTTACCCTTCTCCAGTCTGTCTGCTATTGTTTTCTTTTCAAAGTGCTCACATAGTTGCTTTTTTACTCTGCTCAGAATTGTTAGTTGGAGACAATAGAAGAGGTAGGCTGTAGTGGGCTCACTTCATTGTGGCTGGCACCAGAAATTTCTCATCCTCTTTATGTGAAATGCCCAGCCTCTTGAATATTTTTCATTTCCATCTCCTGTCCCCAAGTCTCTCCAAGATAGTGTCGAGGTGACTGGAGAGAGGTGTGTGTGTATGTGTGTGCACATACATGTGTGTTCTGCATATCTAATGTCAGCAGTAGAGTAGGGGACCTCTGATTCCCTTCTGTGTCCTCTGGGCAGCCACAGATGGGCTGTAGGGTCCTATGATGTAGTGCCTTTTAGGATGCTACTAGTCCCATCTGGCATTTTGGGGACAATGTTTTGTTCACCTCTAAGAGTCCAAGGTCTCAGGAGTTTGAGGTTGCTGTGAGCTAGACTGATGCCATAGCACTCTAGCCCAGGCAACAGATTGAGTTGGTGTCAAAGTTCCTGCCTGCTTCATCTGATTTCTCTCTTGTACCCTCTGGGGCCCATGAGAATTACGAATGTGCTCCAGGCTCACCCACCTACCTGTCTGCCTTCCGACACCTTTTCACCTTGGCTCCTGTGCCATGTTGGAAGTGGCCGCATGGAGCTTTCTCTAGGGGCCTGCAGCCTTCCCTATTATGTCTGGGGAATCAAGTCACCTGGCCTAGACTTTGCAGGCACCCTGATACCCATCTGGTTGTTGTTAAGGGCCAAGCTCTAGCCTCTGCAAAAAGTGTGGTCTTGATGAAAGAATGGTTGTGAGGAGAGAGAGACCTTGGCATCCTATGGACTCGTTCAATCACTGTTCCTCCACTTCCTCCCATGATTTCTCAGGCTAAAGTCTTAGTCTGTCTCCTTTCTCTTCCTGTCTGGCACAGACCTCTCACGTGTAAATGTTGTCATCTCAGTCTTGGTATGTTTAAAAGACAAATAAAGAATCTTAGAAAATCCTTTTAAACAACAACCATAGTCAAGAACAGAGAAACCATAAAAAACGAACATGTACAATATCCAAATGCCAGGGGATTGTGCCACAAAGTCTTCCATGTGATCCAGATTTGAACTCAGGCAAGTTGACATTCTACTCTAGAGGAAAGTGACATTTTCTAATATGCAGGAACTCTGAGGATAACACCAAGAGCTATTCTTAGAAAACCCACTTGACAATGAAATCTAGCTAATCAAAATCAAAAAGTGCATTAAAATAACAAATTCAAATAGAGGAGCTGGTGTAAATTATTCATGGTTGAGATTAAATCCATTTAAAAAAAGACAAAGTAACCATTGGAATTATGTTTATAAGACAGACTGGAAATGTTATATATCTTACCAATAATACTAATGAGGACATTACAAACAAAATTAGGAAATAAAGGAGGAAGAGTTAGAGAAACTATTAGAGAAAAATTTTGTCATTTCATGATTTATAGGAGTGAATCAATACAGTCTACAATCAAATTATACACATGATTCCAATTTCTTCCTGTATAACCATAATATTTTTTCTTAACCTTAGTAGGAATGTTTAAGACTATGTCTTGTAGCAAAGAAACGTTTAAGATCAGTAATGCATTCAAGTTTATTTCATTTATATTTTCTTTACTAAATAAAAACTTCTTGTTAAAATTGCACACACTATATACTCTCATTTTATGTGATTATTTTGATCCATCCACCCCCATCTACCACTCTTTCACCTTTTGATGTATATATGATATTCTCATAACAATATAATACAAACTACATCTGGAATTATGCTGACTTAATGTTAATGATAGTTATTTCTGATCATGTAATTTTAGAGGTATTTTATTATACTGCTTGAATTGTTTTTTGTAATGGACATATATCCTTTTCATCAAAAAATTAAGTCAGTCCTCTCTTTGGGAATTTTGGCAGATGTAGAATGAATTGGATAATATTTCATGAATGAATTTTCCTAATTTCCACTCAGGAGAACCTGCAGTCTCTGTAAGCAGTGGAGCTGTTCAGCAAAGGTTGATTAAGCTTGGTAGTGAACAACTTCTTTATACTAATGCAAACACAGTCATATTTAGTCATTTAGTTGGCCTTGTCACTGGTAGTGATTTCACTGTATCTTGATGGACATTTAAAGCAGATAAACTTTTTGGTGTGGGCTGTTTTGAAGGAATGTCAGAAAGAACTGTGGATGCTTAGCCTTCTGGTTTGAAGATTCCAGCACTTAGCAGTGCCCAGCACACTTTAGGAACACAATGTTTATTCCATTGAACAGAAATAATAAAGGTTTTCACATATTTGAGGCTGACATGTAAAAGAGAGATTTTGCTTTCTTTGTTTCACAACAGATAGCAGTACAAAGACCATGGGTGAAAGCTGTCAGAAGGTAGACTTGACTCAATATGGAAAATATTTAGCCATTCAGAAATCACATAGCCACTTCAGAAGTGAAATGGTCTCCACCTCGACATGTTCAAGAGAATCTGGGGGATTATTTTAAGATCATATTGTAAAGGAGATTCATGCATCACAGCCTGTCTCTAACCTCCAATCTGTTCCCACTGAGATTTCATGATTCTGTAAACTTGAAAAGACAAGTGACTATTGGCAATCGAAGGCTTTTAAAAAGGATGACTTTGTAGCTTTGATCTTACTCACTGCCTTAGTATTCCATTAATAAAATGAGAGGGCTGGTTAAGGTGATTGCTATTACTTTTCCAGTTCTAAGATTTTCTGATCCTGTAATCTTCTGTATGTGATGATTTTATATAGTCAAGTTTCAATTCAACTCAGCAAATATCCACTGATTGCCAGTTGTGTGTAGGCACTACGTTAGGCACTGAGACAGTGGCTTCCTCAATCTCTTTATGCTTTTAGTCTTAGAGAAACACAGAACTGGTTAAGGCGGAGGTGTCCTTTGCCTGGCTTTTACACTGTGGAAAACAGAGTCCGAACATTCCAGAATGTACAGTTTCTACCCCCAGAAGGTTCAGATGTTCTGTTTGTGCTGATTGACAGCAGCAAACAGTTCCTCATTGGCTTGACATACATTTCTTTTTCAGGGAGCCTTTCTGATAGATCATGTGAAGACTTAAAATCCACAGAAGCCTCTTCAACTGCACGACCACATGGGCGTGAAGAGGTGTTACATTAATCTAAACAAATATTCAAAGTCTTCCTAAAAAACTAAACCTCGAGGAATAAACAAAAAGATGTCTCTTTAAAACATTGTTGAGAAATGACCTGGTGACAGATTTCAGCTTCCTACTGAGATAAGTAAAGCATGGGAATTCTCTATTTTAAAAAATGAAACCAGCAGTGATTACATGTAAAAAAAAAAAATCATCCAGAAGCACCCTCTCTAATATATTTATTTTCTGTTGTGAAGTTAATAGAAATTTTCAACTAACTACCCAAACTTAAGATCATGAAATTTTATATTTACTCCAATTAAGTTTTAAGAATAAAGTTTGGATTTCCTATTATGGGTTTTCTCCACCATTCCATCTCTGTTGTTATTCACTTTGAGTACTGTTTATTGAATGCAGTCATGGGGTGGAAAGTCAACAAACCGAGGAGATGCAGGTGTGAATGTAATGAGATCTGATAGAGCCCACAGTCCTGAAGGAAAATAAACAGGAGCCATTGATTTAAGTGAACTTAAATGTTGTCTGTAACCCTAAGGTCATTATCCTTCCTTTCCCTCTTCCTTTATCTTCTACATATATGCATTTAATTGCCACATAAACATTTGGACTTAAAGATGAATTTGAGGCAATTCCTCAGAAACCTAATAGAAGTCTTGCTCACCGCAGAAAATTCAAAATTAATAATGCCAAGGGTAATGACTCATTAAATAATATCAGCAAGCAAATTTGTTAAAACTTGTCATCTTTGATAGAATGCGGACTCAGGGAGCTGTTTTGTATTACTTCTAATTTTTCAAAGGTTCTACTGGGAAAGCATTGTTACCAAATGAAATAAGCCTGATTATTGCATGTAGGATGACTCTAAGAGGATTGCAGATAATTTAACATAAATTGCTTTCAGCTGAAACCAAACTTGTCTCATTTTATAATAATTCTCCACTGTTTTCTACTCTTCAATAGTTGCTTTGAAATTTCTCAAACTCACTTTTTCTTGCTTTGCTGTGACATCTTTGAGTCAATAATCTTTGGCTGCAGTGTTTTGAAAAAAATGCACTATTCATACATTAAAAAAATTGTGCCTTCCAGATTTTGATGGTGTCAGGATAGTAGCCCTTGATGTAGACACTTTTAATTTCCATTTATGTGTATTACATTTCCCAAATTGGTAGCCCATGGATAGAACACTGTTATAGAGTTTTCTCTAGGTCACCTTCACACCTTTAACGTGCTAAGAGGACCAGAGGGTGTCTAAGGGGAGGTTATAGTGCAAGATTCCTCACACTTGTTTAACCATGACTTTTCTTTGTTGTGAGCTATTAGTGCTTCTAGAAACAAGTTCTTGAGTAACAACATTCAGGAAAGATCGAACAACAAAGATACAGAAAAAACTAACATAACACCAAGAACTAATCTAACACAAATATTTCTGGTTCTTTTTTCTCCTCCCTTAAGGATCATCTCAGCATAGTGTCATGTTCTTAAACAAATCCAACCCTCAAATGCCTTTCAAAGAAATGTATTTTTTTTCTGAAGTACTTTTAAGGAAAGTTAGGAGAGGGTTAGAGAGCACAGGACACAGCAACACTTTCTAAAATTCCAACCTACAACTTCCCCTTTCCCCAAATTCTATGTTGGATTATACCAAATTTCTCTCTAACCTAACTCCAGTCCCTCATCCCCATGGCATTTTCCCCTTTTGAATATTTTGCAAGTTCTAAAAAGGACTAGGGATCTACCTCATTTGCATCCTCATCTATTTCACACTTCAGCCAATCAAGAGGAAACTTCTTTGACCCATCCTGTTTTAAAGACTAGGGACAGGAGAATTGCAAATATTAATCCAATAGGGGGATTTTTTGGGAGAAAGGAGATTAACTAGGGCTGGCTAATAAAAGGGGGGTCCTTTTATTTTTTTCTTATTGTATACTTATCTAGGGAGAATGAAAAATGGAGGTATTTCATTTACTAGTTCCCTTTCCTCTTTCTTCCCAGGAAGTAGCAGCCAGATTTTCATGTCAGAGAGATAGGTGTATTTCAGGACCAAGTAGAAGTAGACATTCCTCTTGGAGGACTAGGTTAGTTTGAGTGAGTTGGAGAGAGAATTAAGCTAATGGGTCAATGGGAGTGGGCCAGGACTTTGGGGTGTTTGGAGGAAGCTGGAGTTCGGAGGAAGCCTGCCCGAGGAGCCTGAGCAGTGCCGACATCGGCCAGAGCCATCAGGAGCACACACAACGCTTCTTAAAACATTGAAGAAGGGGCACTTCTTCTTCAAGACATTGCCTCTGCTGCCAGAAAATTGTGATTGTACACAAATTTTGTTAGAACAAGACAGTGTTCTAACAAACATGTGTTCAAAATTCATAGTAAGTATGTCTATCTATGATGTCAACAATATGCATGGTGCTCCCTTGGGTTGTGCAGTATCCAACCTGCGAAGCTATACATGGCGGCCCCAGTTCTAGCCTTGGAAGCTGTAGGGAGGGATTCTGCGCTGTGCTTGGTCAGTGGATAGCACGTGGGTGGTGGGATTGGGAGCGTAGTGTTTGAGAGGACATCAAGTAGCAGAAGTAGCAACATGGAAAATGGTGGCTACCGAGGACTAGACTTCTTATGGTTTTCCAGAGAAGGCAGAAGGATTCAATCCAACAAAAGTGTAGAGGAGGCCTAGGAGGAATTTCCTCTGATAAGAAGGCAGAGAGAGTTCTACTGAAAAAAAAGTAATAAATGTCCTGCCTGTGTCTTACTTTCTTTCCTGACACTGTACAGGACCTGTAGCCTGTACCCCAGGGACACACAATACAACTGGCTGCCAAGGCTGTGCTACCAGGTGCTGCAGTACCTGTCTAGGGAGATAGGTTCGTGCAGTAGCAAAGAGGGTGGCCATTAGAACCAGACTTCCTGGATTTAAGTACGGGTCCTGCTACTTACCTACTGCTACAAAGAGTCTAGCTATCTGTGTCTCAGTTTTCTTATCTATAAAATGAGGATAATAATAGAACCTACCTTATAGAATTGGTGTAAAAATTAAATGAGGTTTATAAAATACTTAGGACATGGCCTGACACACAGTATTGTTGGATCCCACTGTTACTATCCCTGGCCACCTTAGTCCCAAATGCTTCCAGATCCATCGCAAGACTGAAGGTCCCCCAAAATACAAGGTATAAAGTTGGAAGCATGGGTGGGTAGAGAGGGAGAAAGGGTGACCGAGAGGGGCCACTGCCTCCTGGCAGGTACAGTCCCCATAGGAAGTGCTAAAGGCAAAGGCAGATAGAGAAAGATGGCTCTGTGTGTGCTACTGCGAATATTTGGTTCAGTGCTTCAGAAAACTAATACAGTGGAGGAGAACTACCCTATCCTAGGAGAGTGCAACTATTCTTGGTAAATACCCAAGAACTAATGGGAATTGGGCTGGAAGATGAACACTTCATCCTGCCATCTGCTATAAAGCTGGAAGGGTATTTGCTTCTGAACTAGAAGATCAATGGGTTAAACCAAGGAAAAGGCAGTGTCTTAGTTTTCTTAGACTGCTATAACAAAACACCACACATGGGGTGGCTTAAACAACAGATGTTTATTTCTCATAGTTCTAGAGGTTAAAAGTCGACAATCAAGATGCCAGCAGATTTGGTTCTTGGTGAGGGCCCTCTTCCTGGCTTGCAGATGGGCACCTTAGCTCTGTATTCTCACTCACATGCTAGAGAGTGGAAGCTGTGGTATCTCTTCCTCTTTTCACAAGGGCACTAATCCCATCATAGGGACCCCATGCTTATGAACTCCCAAAGGCTACATCTTCAATACCATGACCTTGGGGGTTAAGGCTTCAACACATGAATTCTGGGAAGACACAAACATTCAGTCCAAAACAGTCAGTGTCTAGTCTTTTAGCAAAGATGAGATCTCATTTTAGAATCAGCAAAGTGTTGGAATAGCAGACACTGTGCTAAACCTTCATGTGGATTATCTCAATTTTCATAACAACTTTTGAGGTTGACACTATTGCCCAATGTCACATGGCTTTATATATAAGTGGAGAAGCCGGCTTAAAACTTACCAGCTGAAAGTGATAAGGGCATATACTTTCTATTTCAACATCAGTCAAATCTTTAAATTTCTTCACTTGTTTCTTATAAATGAGGTTTAAAGTTTTTATTATTATGATAGTTACTATAAAATGCTACTTTTTCTTCTTAGCTTATTATTTATAACCAAGCTGTATCTCTACTGAAAATTTTCCCAATCCCTGAGTTGTGCTTTTGCCAGGTTTTTCCCCACTTTGATTTCTTATGAAGCTTGAAGTACAACTTTTTGGGCTATGTGCCAAAGAAAATATATGCAACTTCTTTCCTTTCCTTCTTTAAACAGTTCTGGAAACTGATGAAGTTTAGTTTAAAAATTTCCTTTCCTAATTATGTTCAAATTTTTGTATTTTGCTCCTTTGCCTGTATAACCTCATTAGGAAAGGGGGAATTGAAAACTGATACAGTCTAAATCAAAGTTTTTTTTTCTCACATAATTGAGTTATCTTCACATAATTAAGGATGAAAAGGAAGAGAAATTTATTATGTAGATACATTCATATTATGTTGTTTCATTAATAAATCTTTCCATCCAATAAGACTCACTTCTGATTTTAAAAGGATTAATTTCTTCCAAACATATTTAAAAACTAATATTCCATCTTCTACCCAATTGTTCCTATACGGAATCTCCTATTCAAATATGAGTTTCATGACTGTAGGTCCCTAAACTTGGGATTCTGTGTTGTTCCTTTCCTTGCTACATTAAATCCTCAGAACATCTTGTGATTTCTCCATCCCTATCTGTTGGTTTGATATCTCATGCCCATTGTCGTAGCTGTTGTCACAGCCCAGGCTCCCATCACTGGGTCCCTTCTTATTACGCCAATGACCCCTCCCCCAGTGGCCCTGCTCTAATTTCTGTCTCCATTTACAGTTCATAAAGCTCCAGGCTTGGTCACCCTAAAACATCAAGATTAGGCATTCCATCCACAGAAGTCAGCCAGAGGTGGGTAACAGTTTTAAAAAATTAAAGTATAAAATTTATGTATATGTGTATATATCAGTAGGCCTGAAACCATGAGCGGCTGAGCCACTGGCTGACTTTCAAGTTTTATGCACCAATTCCAGCGGGGAGTCGCGGGAGAGTGGGGGGAGGGCCTGGATGAACAGGCAGGGAGGGCTAGAGAGGAACGTGGGGGTAGGATCTTGTTCTCTCTTGGCCTTTCTAGCTCTTTCTCCCCCCCCCCCCCCCCCCCCCCCCCCCCCCCCGCTTTCTTCTCTAGCTTTCTCTTCCTCCTACTACTCACTCTTTTTCCATGCTCTCCTTTTTAGTTTCTTTTTCTGCCTCTTTCTACCATTTGATTTATTTTTTTCCCCTTCTTCCCTTTCACTTTTTCTCCTTCTCTTTTCCCCTCCTCAAACAACTACATGAACTCACTCTTCCCAGGGGCTCTGCATATAGCTGGCTCTGCAGGCTGTGCAGCTGCCCAGTTCCAAGGGCCGAGTCTCTGTGAGTGTGACCTACTGGAGTTGAGCAGTGCACAACCTGAGCAGCCTTACGGTGAGGGAAGACAGTACCTTTTAACTAGTCTGTACACAGCTCTTTGTTTGACACACTGTAGATAATGCCAACATAGACGGAACTGGAGACTTTGTGAAAATGGACAAATTCTCCATTCCCGCAATACAATGCTCTACCCATTTAGCTACGTGTATAGAACACGTTACTGGGTGCAAGCCACCATTTTAGGGGCTGGGCTACGATAGTGAACAAAACAAACAAAAGTTCCTGAGATGTGACAGAGTATGAACAAATAAATAAATATATACCTAGCACATGAGACTGCAACAAGTGCCATGGAAAAATAAGATGTGGAAGGGGGGTAGGGAGAGTGTGTGTGTGTGTGTACACATGGCAGTGTTGGTGGCTAAGAATTGCAATTTAAGTGAGATGGTCCTGGAAGGCCTCCCTGAGAAAGTGGCACCTGAGCCTTACCTGAGTCAGGTGAAAGAGGTGACGTGGGTGTCTGGGAGATGAGCACCCCAGGCACAGTGGACAAGTGCAAAGGCCTCAGGCGGGAACAAGCCTGATACCATGTTTGGTGATGCTATGGTCATACATGTGACCACAGAAGTGGCTTCAAATGATGTGTGACTGGCTCATTTTTAAAGTACCGATCCACAAAAGGGTGAGAATCTTGTCAGCGACTTTCAAACATTCTGGATTTTGCTATTGCTTTCCTTACGGCCACCCCTGATGTTTTGTTAAATGCTTCAGTGGCAAATAAAAATTTCTGACCGTGTTACCATATTATAGAATCAGTGCCCCAAAAGGCTGTGCTGCACAAACAGATCAAGGGCAGCATTACTCAGTTTTTCAGCTATTTAAACACAAATATCTTTCAGGCTTCTGCTGTGTTTCTGGAACAATACCATGTTTTAGGGATGGAGTGGTGAACTAAACAGAAGGATTCTGCTTTGCTGTTGGGTCAGATAATAAATAATGATGATGATGATAGTAACACATTGTTGATAACACTAGGAGAAAAATAACCAGGGCTTGTTGATTACATCGCATGAGAGGAAATTACTGAAGGAAGTAAGGAGAAGATGGTCCAAGAAGGCCTCTCTGGGGATGATTCTTAGAAGCTACATCGTCAAAGGCTCCGACCCTGAAAAGAGGAGAAGGAGGAGCACTTCAGGTGGAGACCCTGGGCAGGACTGCACAGGGGATGCCGTGGAAATGGTCAGGAGGCCCCGAGGCCAGGAACTTGCTTATCAAAGAGGAGAATAGGACGAGATGAAGTTAGAAAGGCACCCAGAGGCTGGAGCATACAAAGCTTGTAGGACTTGGAAAGGGGCTTGTATTTTGTTCCCCACTCCATGGGAGCTGCTGATCTACGCGTTACCCCAGCTGCTGTATGAAGACGGGCTTGGAGGGGAGCACCCGTGGAAGCAGGATGGCCGGTGGGAGGCTATTGTGGATTTCTGGTGAGAGACGTTGAGGCGTGGAGAGGAGCAGAGTGTGCTCATTGAAGATACATTTTGGATGTAAAGCAACAGGACCTGCTTCTTGAATGAACGTGTTGGGAGAGAGGAAAAGGGAAGGGTCAAAGATGACCTCCCAGGTTTCTAGCATATGAGATGAATGGTGGTGTCAGTTATTAAAATGGGTAAAACCTGGGGTGAGGAGACAGAAGTGGGGGCTCCCTGTGGACTTCCTCCAGCAGATACCAGCCACAAAGCTTTATTCGGGCCTCTTGAGTAACAGTCCAGCGTAGAAAGGGGAGCCACTCCCACCCCTCTGGCAGCTGGCTCATGAGAGTCTCCGTGGGGGAACAGGGTCCGCTAAGCAGCCCTGCACGCTCGACCCCTGCACCTGCCCGTGGGCCCCGGCTGTCAGGCAGAAGGGGCAGCACAGGAGAGAGTGGACCCTGGCCCAGGCAGGCAAAGGTGTGGGGGGGCAGGGTGAGGGGTCTAATTTTTTGCTTTTCAGGCAAAAAAACCCACTTTGATTTATAAGGATCTCACAATAAAGTCAAGTTTTACTGTACTATTGCCCCCTCCTGAGAAGCCCCTCTTAGATGGAAAACTAAGAAGCAGATATGAAGGGATTCCCTCCAGTAGAACTCATCCAAGTCTGGAGACGACAAGCCCGTAGATTGCTGATAGAATAGGATAGGCCTTGTTTCCCACACCACAAATTCTGCTTAAATAGCTCTGCTTTATGAATAGTTAGGAAATATGAACAGCGAATACCCAGCCTAAATACCTGTGGGTGGATGATTATACTTAATGAAGCAAGTAGTCCTCTGATCATCGTCGTTTACTATTGGATACAGTGCCTTTTAGTGTTTATTATTCACCATGGTCACTGTCAGTACCTAAAGAAAAATGTGCTGACTAGGAAATTTTTAAAATTAATTCACTCTGTTTTAATGACCGCAGCTCCTGAAGTATGGCAAAGGTGCTTAGTTTCAGTTATAAAATTATTTATAAAGTATTAAATTAAATAAATTAACTATTATATTAATAGTAAAGGATAGTAAATGAACATCTACATGGAGCAGACATTGAGTATATTAATAAATACATGTTAAAATAATATAAATTATTCTTCTCTAGTATTTGGAATGCCAAGATCAATCTAACTGTATTCTCTCTTAAGTACTCCTCAATACTAAGCACGATAAATAGAGCTTGAAATTAAAGCTCGTATTTTTCTATTATGGGAACACGTAAAGCTACTGTAAGTCAGGTAACGAGGGAGCTCTAGTTAATTCTGTGGCAAAAATGTTTGCTTTCATCTTTAAAATGAGGATGTTATTTAAAAATAACACTCTAAGAGCAATGGTTCTGAATTCACTTCAGGGATTGACCTTCAATTCTGCAAATGACCTTTGGGAGATCATGAGAATCTATGAGGTCATGGGAACCTTGCAAGCCTCTGATAGGCGCCCTGGAATTCTGCGACACTGGGGCGGCCACTAGGGGGCGCTGGCTTCAAGAAAGCTGCGAGGCGGGGGAGGAGCCCTGAGTCCCTTGGGGACAGGCAGCCTCTCAGTGGCTCGGCTGGGGGGTGGGGCCAGAGATAAAGATAAACCCTCTAAGAAGGCTGGCCTGACTCATGTCTAACTTTGTAGGTTGTATTATTTAACACATATACATTTTTAAATGTGATTTCTGCTTAGTTTTTTAAAACGTAATTTATTCATGTTTCCAAAGAGTAAAAGGACTTGAGAGTTGCTTTCCAATATGTGTTGTTTTCTTCCTTACCAGCCAACAACCTACCTTTCCTAGAAGCCCCTTGCAAAAATGGTGTGGCCGCCTGCCTAACGTGGGTCGGTTGGGGGTCTGCGGTGGGAGTGTTGGGGAGTAGCCTTGGGAGGCCTCCTGGAGAAGGGGGTCCCCTTCTTCCTTCCTGCTTCCTGGCAGGAGACCCGATGCTGGGGCCTCGGAGGACACAGGTCTCTCTCCAGGAAGGTGGAGCGGAGAGCAGGAAAGACCCCGGGCTGCACTGACTTTCTGGAACTGTCCTCCAGCCCTGGGTGATCGTCCTCTGCACTTACTTCGTGAGAGAGAGAGAGACATTTCTCTCTCTTATTTATACCCTTGTTTTTAAAATTTTTCTGTTGAATGTTGCCAACCCTAATTTGAACTAATTTAGATTAACAATGAAAAGACTCCTTTTTACCCTGATCCCATGCAAGCATGTACTTCCCACCCTCAAACTGTTTTGACATATCTTATGAATGTATTTTATCTGGTAGCATATTACATGTGTATGTATGTGTGTGTGTGTATACATACCCGTGTATCTTGGGAAGTAATTTCTATCAATACATGAAGAGCTTCGTCATTCTTTTGAGTTGTAGAGATTTCAATTGGGTTGATAGAATGTAAAGTATATGGATAAATATTTAGATTGTTTCCAGTCTTTGGCTATTACAAATAACACTGCAATAAACAATTTCTCTTTATTTCTAACTTCCTTGATTTATATCCTGTGAGTACGTCTATTGGATAAATTCTTGGAAGTCAAAGTGCTAGGTCAAAGAAGATGTGGATTTGTAATTTCAATAGCTGCTCTTCATTATAATGATTTATCTTTAGTAGCACCTTAGAGTGCCCTCTCCCCTTGTGTCCTTCCTAACATCGTGTTATCAGAGAAGGATGAATTTATATCCTTTCTTGAACTGATCAGAAAGGAAAGATGGAAGGAACGAGGGAAGGCAGGCAGGCAGGCCGTAGGTGGGATTAGGTGGAGATATAAGTGCAAGGTTTGCTGTTATAACTTTCCATGTTGCATGCATAGGGGGTGTAGTTGAGGGGAGACTTGGAAGACACAGGCCTTTAGTTCATTCAATTCAGTTTACTTATGGAAAAGTGGTAAGGATGGGAATATAGAACTTAATGAGATGGTTTAAATGCTATGGAAGGAATTGTGGTTTATGTGATGTCTCTGCCAGAGATGAGTCTGTGGTAGGATTGACTGTGCATTTTTGTTATCTAATCTGAAGAGGTGTGATACTTGCATTGATGTTGGGGTTTGCAGCTTACCAGCACAGCTTCTCCAGAAGTCCCTGAAGGAGACTCTGGAGGTCGCAAGGCAGGATTTGCTGCCTGCAGTGGGCTGCAGATAAGCCAGTGCTGCACTGAACAAGGCCTCGCCCTCTTTGTCGTGAGACAGGTTAGCTCTGGGCCAAATCATGTAACCCAGAAACTGTGGCCTGTCCGTACTTCTCTCCCTGCTTTCATAGCAAGTCCTTCCTCTGGGGCTTGCATTCTGGTGCTCCCTGGAGAGGGCTGTAGATACCTCACACACAAGTGAGGAGAGAGCGGGCTCAATGATAATGACCACCTTATAAGCATTGGCACTTACTATGGCCAGGAACTGTTCTAAGCACTTATTATATATCAACACACAGACCCGCATCACAACCCTATAATTGATAGCACTAATGATCATCTCCATCTTATGGGGAAACTGAGGCACGGAGCAATTAAGTGAAGGTTACATAGCTAGTAAGGAGTAGAGCCAGGATTTGAATCTAAGCTGTCAGGATCCAGAGTCTGCGTGTAATCTCTGCACTATATTTTCATGACATTTCCTCAGAGGACTCTTGAAGCACTATGCTTTTTCTCCCCAAAGCACAGTAGCCTGAGGGGATGATTAAGTAACTTCTTACATTGTACTCAGAAGAGGAAGACTCTAGAGAACAACACACAATTTCCTCTGCACGGCAGAGGAAAGAAAAAGACCAAGAGAGCCCAGAAATGGATGGAGAAAAGTATCAGCAACAGAGATGGAAAGGAAAGCAGAGCCTTAGAAAATGGAAGAGCAGAGTGGACTTAAGTGGAATGGCAATTTCAGTCATGGAAATAGCAGCAGGACATGGGCTTTGCAAAACTGTAAAGAGTTTTAGCAAAACTGTAGAGAGTGCCTACAACGGTGTAGGTATCCACATTGCCTGGAATAGGACTTGGCACCTAGTAAGTGCTCAGTAAAAGTCTGTGGGATGAAGAAGAGACATTTATGAAAAGGACCCAGGAAATCAGGAAAGAAGAAGAAGACTAAACATGAATCTGATATCTAGGACTAGAGAACTAAAACAAGCAAGGGGCAGGGTTTGGAATTTGTACTTAAATTTAGAGGCTCTATCAAGGTGCTTTCAGCTGCAGGTCTCAGAAACTCCAACTCAAAAAGGCTTGAAGTTCAACACAAAGAAAATGTGGATCTCTCCTAATAGGTCCTGAGGAACACAACCTTGCTGATTATTTAATTCAGGGCCTCCCCCACGCAGACCTTTTTCTCCTGAAGTTCTGCTGTCCTTGGGCTGAGTCCGGAACCCACTGTAGCATCCTAGGAGTGACATTCAGCAAAACAACATTCAGAGAAACAAAAGGAAATGTCTCTGCTCATGGCCTTCTTTCCCAGTGTTGAAAATTTCCCTTGAAACTGTCCCCAACAGGACTTTCCTTCACATCTCACTGTCTGCATGCCACAGGGGATGCGACGACCCTTAGCCTCACGAGCCCACCTCAAACAAATGTCATCTTCCCGAGGAGTGGCTCTACATGGGAGAGGAACAGGCACCAAAACGAAAGCCAATCCTTTTAGGGAGGAAAGACTAGGCAATAGATTCTGTTAGCAATGCTGCAGACTCTAGCATACAGGTATTTGATATCCTTGAGGATATTCGTAAATAAATACATATACTGAATTTAAGTGCTTATTAAATTATCAAATAATTAAAGACCCCATTTAATAACTATAGAATTATTCTTATTGGTTTTATTTGTACCAGAAATTTGTTAACTTTGATACTTTTCCAGTTACAAATGGGTTTCTGATATTTCAAATAAATAATTTTTGTAGAGAATAGCATGTAGTGGCCTGAAAAGGGGTGGGGATATTTTCTGGGCAGGAAAACATGATGAGGTAGATGGTTTGTTTTATAGTTTTCACTGTAGAGATTTTTACCTTATTGGTTAAATGCATTCCTAAGTATTGTACAGTGTACAATAGCGGTTAAATTCTATCATGAAGTTAAGTGATAGTGAGAGTTTGAAGAGGTGACGAATCAAAGTATATTCACTTAAGTGGGGGCAAAATCCTTATCTTCATCATACTCAGATGTCAACATGGGCAGTTAGGTAACAAATTTAAAAATTAAAAGCTCTGTGATCTTAGTGTTTATTCCTGTAAATATTTGTGAGTTTGTTGCTTTTGGGGACTTACATGTTTAGCTAAGTCACATACAGAGTCTCAAGGAGCTACTTGGGCGCTTTTGAATCCCACCAATCTTCATCCATCCCCTTTCTAATCTACACCAAATAAACACATACACTAAGGGAGGGTAATGTGCTTTCTGGACAATTCCTCTAGTCATTCTTTCCAACCCAAAATTGTGGTTCTTAACTCCTTTTACATAGAAATTCTGAGATGTCTTTGTGTTTAGTTGATACATGCCTCTCACAAAGACTATTAAATATCATAATTACCTAAATCTCTAGTCTACGACATAAGAGATGCTTTCAGAATACTATTATGTAATATACATCTCATATTTATCACTAAGTTTATAAGCACAAGGAAATTATATACAGTATTAAATACTGAAACTTGGGATAAGCATTCATCAATAGGAATAAGCAAAATTTTTATAAGCAAATGCGTATCCAAGTATAAAAAGCTACACAAAGGGAATTTGTGCTATTCACATTTCTCATAGGACTGTTTCTGTCATCTGTAGCTGTTAATTTGGTACACTTTTCCCACGGTCTCCCATCTTTATTTCTAGAAATCATTGATTAACAGTAAAGTATATGATGTATCTATACCACAAACCAATCTTATGACTGCAGTGGCTTGGAGGGTGATGCTCCCATTGCAATGTAATACTATAGTATGAAACTTACTGCTAAGATTAAAAGGGAATTGTAGTGGTAATATCACATGCAACACAAAACATTGGAATTTCTGAACAGAAACAGATTTGAAAAAATATAATTGTATGTAATTTATTTTATTTTATGTTGCCTTTGTTTCTTGCATTATTGCCTTGGAAGACTTCACTGAGATTGAGATGCTTAATCTCAAGAGACTTTTTTTAAATAAAAATGATTAATAAATAGCCCAAATGATTGAGGCCTTGAGGGTATATATAATTTATCAACGAGGGATTAAGTAGGCAAGGCCTTTAAAAGCTTAGGGGAAAACTGATTAAGTTGGGATCTCATGGAGGATATAGATTTCTGGAAGAACGAGAAAGGGACTAATTGAATCCCATAAACTGTTTGATGAAGCACTTAATTTAAAGACAAGAGACTTGTGACTGAAGAAAGGGAAGGAAATGGAGCCAAACATAGATGCCAACAAAGGAAACTGAATTGTAGTTCCAGGATTCCCAAGAAGAGGGGTCCAACTTTGTGATAACATTAATGGCTTTTGACTGTTTAAGTACCCTCAAATGATTGCTTGGAGCCAGCAGTCCATTTGTTTTGAGGCAGCGATGTTTTCCTTTATCTTTAAGAGTGCAATAGAAGCTTTGAAGTAATAAGGTCAAATTCAACCACTTTTGCCCAGACTCTGTGCAAAAATACTGGGTTTGAGTTTCCAGGGAACATGAAGAAGTCATTTCAGCCAATCTTTTACCACCCAGCAAGTCCTTTTAAAAGACTTTTCAGAAGCATCCCAAATTTGCACATTACCTTCTTGACCTTGCAAGTAGGGGTCGGAGCTGGAGCACGTGGTTTCAATTGTCTGATAAGATACATCACTTCATTCCTGGGCTGACTAAAGGTTAAACCAGCTGGTTTCTATCTCTTCTTCTCTAATCATTAGACATTAGGCAAGCCATGAAAATGTTATAGCATTTTATTAAAGTCGCTACCAAGTCACATGATGAATGGGAAAAAAATAAAAACAAACAAAATGAGACTTCTCTAACAAAAGCCTGGATTCCTAAATAAATTTAAAAACACCTGATTCTTGGTTATAAGGAAATCTTAAAAAAAAAAAGATTTCATGACAAGCTTATCTCTTTTGAATAACAGACAAACTTCCTTTTATCAGAAAATAAAAATCATGAAATTCTTTCTAATTTTCTTTTGTCTTTGTTTGCTAGAAAGTTTACACTTAAATTTATGGTCTAGTGACAGTACCAAAAGTGTGTTATCCCCATTTTCTAAACAGTGATCTCTCTTTTCTCTACATAATATCCTCTTTTTAAAATTGAGTTCACTATTATTTAATGTCATTTTTATTTAATTGCTATCATAAGTCCATCCGTCTAACTGGAAGTATCTTATAGTACCAAAAGCAAAAAAAAAAAAAAAAAAGAAAAGAAGAAATCAAGAGAGCATAAATTGTGAGTGTGGCCCCAAAATGCTAAATAATTTATTAATGACATTGAAATATAAGTCACCCTAGTAGACCCATTGAATATATCAATTTCCAATTGGTCTTTTGGGCTGCGTGAAAAATAACCTTAAGTACTTTGAAATGTATTAAATATTTGCTACCATTTAAGACTCACATTCTTAAGAACGTAATGGAAACCTATGCTTTTATAAGGTAATAGTTATTACATTAGGACTCTTTCAATTGTATGTGATGAAAAATTTAACTCAAACTGGCTTAAAGTAAAAAGAAAATATATTGGCTCATGTAATTGAAAAACGCAAGGGTGAGCTTAAATACAGTTGGGTCTAACAGCTAAACAATGTCATCAGGTGTGTGTGTGTGTGTGTGTGTCTCTCTCTCTCGTATGTTGATTTCATATTTTCTCTGGCAGTCAGCTTCCTTATGATGGTACCAGACGGTTGCCAGCAACAACTACCTTACAGCCTACCCACTCAGCAGCCCAACAGAAAGAGAGATTCTTCATATTTAACAGGACCAAAAAAGCCCTGGTATTGACTCCAGTTGGTTCTAACTGGTCCACATGTCCACCCCAAACCACTCCCTGGGGCCAGTCATCCACAGTGCTTTATCTGAACTTTGCCTAAGTCACAAGCACACCCACAGGTACAGCACCCCTCAAACCACAGAGGCCAAGAACAGGGTTTAGGTATTTTCAAGAGGAAATCATGGAGCTCTTATCAGAACGGGACAGGCAAAAATCACAGATGTCTGCTACAATATTTCACTCAACTAGACCATTTTTTCAGGACCTTGTTTTTCCAGGAAATTTGATTGCTGCCTAAAAATTAAGATTGATCAGTGAACCAGCGAGGAAAGGAAATCCTGGTCTTGATTATTTACATGAGACTCCCATGAATCCCTGATGAATTTATTAATGAAGACTGTACTGTGACATTAATGAGTGACATATACCAAATTTTGCTTTCTAACATCACAGTTGTGCCACTATGCTAGCTTATTCAAATACTTAACTGCACATTATTGTACAACCTTGCTATAATAAAATAGATCATATTTTGTGTGTTGTTTATAAAATCTCCAGGTTACATTCTGCACACAGCACGAAAATAGGTATTTTTATCCATTATTTTTAGCCATGGTGCTTCAGGGAGCTAACATGGAAAGTAGTAACTACCTGGCTGATTTCCTTTGATCCCTTTTTTATCCTAATTATTACAAATAAATAGAGTGTATTAAAAATAAATAATAGGCCTCTTTCCAATGGCACATGTTAAATTAAAAATAAAAGAAATAGACCCAAACTCATGGCAAAAAACCAGATCAATTTAATTATATTATGTGCTTGAAGTTCTTTAGGGAAAGCAAAATTCTAGAAATATTTGCACCTAATCCAACTTTACTTAATGCTCTTGTTATTTAACCATATAGGTGACTTTTGGGCACAATCAGACCCAGGTTTGAATTCTAGTCCTGCCATGTTCTATCTGTATGATCATAGGCAAGTTATTTGACCTTTTAAAGTATCAGTTTTCTGATTTGCAAAATGGAGACAAAATACCTACTTTGTAGGGTCAATGGGAATAATAAACGAGGTAATGAGTGCAATAAAAGCAAACATTTAAAGAACACTTACACCAGACTAGGCAGGGTTCTAAGTGCTTTACATCAGCAACTCATTTAATCTTCACATAACCCCATGAGGTAAGTGCTATTGTTACCAACTCCATCATACACTTGGGGAAACCAAGATGCACAGACATTTATGACCTTATCTGAAAAGGCAGAGTTGGGATTTGAACACAAGCAGTCTGGCTCCAAAGCCCATGCTCTTTGCTGTAGACACAGAGATGCGCCTTCAGGTCACTCTTCAAGGAGGGTCCAGCTTCAGCGAGTGCAGGGAGTGGCTGCCCCCCAGCTCTTAGCTCTGTGAAGGTCTCTCTCAGCTGCAGAAAACTCCCTTAGCCAGGATCATGCCCTTCCTGGGAAAGCCTGGAGCTGGTGACTGAGCAGTGTGAGGTTATGAAGTCCTGGCTGCTTCAGCCTGACCCAGGACATAGTGCTAGGCATATTCCACCCAGCACTCTCTGCGAGGATGGCCGGGGCTTTGCCAGGTCTGCGCCAATCTGCTCTATCTGTTTCTGTCCTCTTCTGTTCATAGGTGAGGATCCCTGGTCTAATTACATGGCTGCTTGAAGTTGTGCCACAGCTCACTGATGCTTTGTTCACATTAAAACTTCTTTTCCTCTCTCTTTGTTTCATTTTGGATAGTTTCTTTTGCTATGTCTTCAAGTTCATTGATTTTTTTTTTTCCTTCTGTACTATCTCATCTGTCGTTAAAACCAATCAATATATTTCTCATTTCACACATTATAGTTTTCATCACTAGAAGTTAGATTTGGGTGTTTTAAAATATCTTACATGTTTCTTACTTAACTTTTGGAATATATCAAATACAGTTATAGTAACCCCTTTAATATAGCTGTCTGCTAATTTTAACATTTGTGTCTATTCTGGTTTGGTTTAGATTTCCCCATAATCTGTCTTATTTTCCTGCTTCTTTGGATGCCTGGTAATTTCTGATTAGATAACATATATTTTGAGCTGTACCTTGTTGGCTGCTGGCTATTTTTTCTGCCTATAATTATTCTTGAGCTTTGTTCTGAGATGCAACTAAATTACTTGGAAACAGTGTGATTCTTTGAGTGCTTGCATTTAAGATTCACTAGGCAGGACCAAAGAAGTGTTTATTCTAGAGCTGATTACTTCCCACTCTTGAGGCAAGCAGACCCTTCTGAGGCCTCTGCCGCATGGCCCGTCCTTTGTGAGGTTTCCAGTCTGACTGGTAGAGGCGGCCACCGTTCTCCCCCTTGTGAGTGCTGGATACTATCTTCTTTGATGTTTGCAGATGATTCTTTTTCCAGCCTCAAGTCCTTTCCTCACACAAATGTGCTCATCAGTACTCACTGTTCAATATTTGTTGCCTAGCGTACAATGTTTTGATAACAATTGTTTTATATACTTGGTCTGATTTTTATTTTTTGTTTGGTTTAGGCAGGAGTGTAATTCTGGTTCCTGTTACTCCACCTTAATCAGAAGTGGAAATCTTACTATTTTGTAAACATATAAATAAAGTGTTATAAAATATGGAGTAACTTAAGATTTGGGGGATTCATGAAAATTTGTGAAAATCCTGATTTCTTTATCTGGTAGATACTGTGATGCTAGACCTAGATTCCCCACCCTGGGGCCAGAGAATACTCTTCTGGCTCTTGGGAGTATCTGCCACTGAGAACTCCCAGCTACACCCCTGCCTGGAAATTGCCTTCAGACACAGAGAACAGAGAAGATGTTTGCTACTGAGCCAAACACATAAGTATATCTCTTTGCACTCCTGTGCCTAATTTTAATGTTCAGCGGGCAAGCACAGCTGCCACAGCCTGTGAAGTGCTTGGGAACCAAGGGCTCAGACACCTCAGGAGTGGATCACCCCCACGAATGAACTGCCTAGAGGCGAGACGTGTGGAGGGTGAGGGGAACCCAGAGTGGGTGGTGAGGAAGGGCTGGGTACCAGCTACAGGTTTCCTTAGATCTGCTGGAAAGGCCATAGTTTATCCTTTAAACCCTGAGTTTCCTGGGGAATAAGGCCTGGAGACGCTGTTCACAGATGGAAAAACTTACTCTAAGAAAAATGTATCAGAGGTGGAAAATAGTGCTCCACAGAGATCCTCCTTCAGGGCCACTGAGCCATCCCCAGCTGCTGTGAACATTACCTGCTAGTGCCTCACAGCCCTGTCCCTCACCAGGCTGTTGCCCTTGGTAACAGGGAACTGCCCATCCTAGGTTATGCGCCTTCTTCAATAACTATTCTTTTTTGATATCAAGAAAGTTTCTAAGATTTACCCTTATCCAGCTTTTATCATCTCTCTATACTAGTTCTCCTAAGTGCTTTATGTTACCAACCAAGCATGTTCTTGGAACTATGTGTGCATGCAAATATATAGATATGATAATTTCTGCAGTTAGATTCTGATTTTCCAATAGAAGCACTCTACAAGTTGTCCCAAAAGTTGCCATACATAGGGAAAAGGGGTACATTTAGCTACAATATATCCCATTTCCCTATGTATGGTGACTTTGCCGATACCCTGTATTTCTTTAGAATCTCCAACAGTGTACAGATTAAACAGAATTATGTGTAGGAGTCTGGGTGGGGCAGTGAGCAGGAACATTTTTAGTTTGCTTTAATATCCTCTCTCATTTTTCTTTTATCTTCAAATGTAAGTACATTTATGTATTACTTGTGTTATATAAAAAAAGTGTTTTAAAGGAGAAAAGTAAATCAGGTATACAAAAAGTACAGTACTGAGGTCAAAAAGTTCAAATCCTAATTCTGCCTCTTACTCGTATGACTAGAACTAGTTACTTAACTTGTCCAGCTCTAGGTTTTTTTATCTGTAAAAATGGAGATAACAGTCATTTCTAGGAACACATTTGAATTTTACAGGGCCTGAAGCTTTTAAAATTGTGGAAGCCTTCCTTAAGAAAAAGAGTATGAAATATGTATATAAAATGAGGTATGGAAGTGGGTATTTATATAGAAAGAGAAAATAAATAATGACAAATTTATAAAACAATAACAAACACCACAAACCTCAGAATGCTTGTGACCACGTGAACACATCACTAGGACACCTCACAGGGGCTTGGCAAAGGCCGGTGGAAGGAGAGGCCTTGGGCCTTGAGACTTAAGCTTTATTGTAATAGCTTTGTGCTCAGTTCACATGGTGGCTTAGAGAGTGAAATGCAATAAAGTGTCTGCTTAGCCCAGAGCCTGACACATACCGTGTTTCACCAAAAATAAGACAGGGTCTTATATTTATTTTTCCTCAAGAAGACACCCTAGGGCTTATTTTCAGGGGATGTGTTATTTTCCCTTTGCAGCATACACAGGATGGCCGGGACCTGACAGAGGGAGCCGACCTTGTTGGTGGCGCTGCCCGCACCTTTCCGGTCACCTCTGGGATAGTAGCTGTCACAATGGGGCAGATGAAAAGGGCTGCTGGTCTTCTTTACCGCTCTGCGACGAAATGCATGGGTTGTGCAGACACCCTGCGTAGCCACGCCCATCACTAGGTCTTATTTTAGGGGTAGGGCTTATATTGCGCAAATGCTTAGAAATCCTACTAGGGCCTATTTTATGGGTAGGTCTTATTTTCAGAGAAACACAGTAGTACATCTCTCATGCATGTAAATTTCTGTGTCTCGCCTTGTTTATTCCCCCCCAGAATTTCTCAGGCAAAGGAGGCCTTTAAGAGGTGCAGTTACTTTTTTGTTAATTCCACAGATTCCTACTTTGTCTTGTGCAGCAGTTTGAAGACACATATGGTAAAATTATTACAGTGAGTAACAAGAGAATTAGATTAGACAAAGTGTATGGAAGTGCCTTGCATAGTGCCTGGTCTCTATTAAATTAATACACGACTGTTGAATTGGATTATAGCCTGCTGAAAGCTGATACCTCTAAGGGTAGATAAATCTAAGCTACGTGCAAAATAAGGTGCATGCACCATAATAGAGATGAGAACTTATGTCTGAGAAAGCATTTGGAGAAATCTTGCTACCCAACTGAAAAGAATACTCTCATTTCAAAAAAAAGGCTTTTGCTGAATCGCTTACCGTGTGAATTCAGTGTCATTGCTAACACTCTGCCATACATGCTGTCCTGTGCTCATTCCTTCCCCAAATGACATAAAAATGTCATTTGGAAAACCATGAAGCAGACAGGGCCATCAGTATTGCCAGACATGTGCTCCACTGCTTCCAGAGAAGTGGTATTTGTGAGATGGTCCTTACAGGCTCCATGTACCCCCAAATCTAGATTTGTGAGGTGTGACACTGAGGATTCTACTTTGGGATTACATCTGCCAGGGCAATGAGGTACTCAGTGAGACACAAGGAAATCAGGAAGGAAAAGAGGCTTTTCTTCCCTTCTGCCAAGAAATTGGCATCTCAATAGCCATGTCTTGCACGGTTATCTAGTAAATAGGCAAGATGGAATCAACTAGGAATTCCTGTTTTAAGTGTTGCCAGAAATCCTGTCTTGGTATGTTTACACATGAAACCACTGTAGTTTGTCATGACTTAAAGGGTGACATCTTTTTTAGCATATTTTATTAGTTGTAACAATGTATTCACCAATTGCCCAAAGATTACACACGGTGAACAAATATGAAACATAAAAAACATAAAAAAGGAACAATCCAATGGAAACATGGATAATTGTTATCTTAGACAATTGCCCAAAGATTACACACGGTGAACAAATATGAAAGTTTCAAATAATGAAAACCTGAAAAATATGACAGAAAGAAAATAGAAAAAAAATTAAAGAAAAAAAAATCACACCCAGGGCTGTTGAAAGTTCCAGGAAACAGGACTCTCATACTTTGCTGACATAAATAAATTTGATAGGATCTTTCTATATGTCACACTGGCAATATGTCAAATCTCCTAAAACTGTGAGTATACTCTAATATAGTACATTTTAAAACATGGCCTAGAAAAATGACCCCATAAATGCTACCTATACAAATGTTCATCAGAGCCCTGTTTCTAACAGTATAAATCTGCAAACATCAACATGTCTAATAATAGGAACTCTATTACATAATGTTAGCTCACCTATACAATGAGTTAATACATAGTCATTAAAATTGGTAATGTAGAAGGTTATTTAATAACATAGGAAAACATTTGTGACATTTTTATTAGTGAAAAAGCAGGTCACAAAAGTCATAATTTATATTTATAATATATATATATAACTTTATATACAAAGATGAGTTGATGCAATCGTACAAAGATGTACATGATGATTTCTTCTGGTGATATTTTTGGTGGTTTATCTTTATTTTCTTTTGTATACTTTTCTTTCCTTTTAAGAACTATTTTTAATAATGAGGAATTTCAAAAGCACAGAAAAGTTAAACAAACAAACAAAAAGAATAACATCCTTGCATCCACTAATCAAAATAAATAATCATTAATATTTTTCTTACAGAAATTCCAGGAGTGGATAGAGAGGTTGATGAGGTTGGTCCTCAAATGGAAGCCATGGGAACAGGGAATTAAACTCTCCATTAGAAGTTTCCTGCATTTTCCTGGTGGAAAGTCTTAATCTATTTATGAGTGTTCTACAGGAGACACACAGATTTTCGTTAGTATTCCTTGGGCTGTGGTTGTCACCACGAATTGCAGATAAGACTCCAATATCTCCTATACAACATACTTCTGCTGTATGTGATGGATTCTCTGGTCAGGGAATATGTGGTCTAGTGAGGTCAGGCCAAGTTTCCATAAGTCATGTAGAGCAGGTACAAATAGAAGATGGTAAATTGGCATGAAGAATTATTGGCTTGATCACCTCTGTCAACTTGAACATCTCCGAGTGTCACTCTTCAGCTTTCAGTACCAGCATGTACGATGTATGGTCTAGGGGAAAAGCCACGTGACATCTGTCAAATGTTTTTATTCCCATTGCTAGTTTATTCATTATTCTGGTCCCTAATACACTAGAAGTTTCCTTGAAATGTGATTGGAGTTCTGTCATCTGCTTAAGACCTGACTTCCATCCAGGATATCAGTGGTATGAAGGAATCACGGAGGTAGTAGGAGTGGAAACAATAATGGCAATGGCACAGCGTGCTCCATGTAGGGGAAGAAAACATGTCAATATACCAAAACTCTATGGTTAGACTTACTTGTCTGCTGGTAGAATGTTTAGCAATATAAATGTAATTTAAGAGCCTGCTAATTCATTTCACTGACACTCTGTGGATAATGGAGCTATATAGGCAACTAAAGAGTTGAAAGGATTTCTGTTGAGACTTCTTGATCTTGGAGAATAATTGAGAGCTGTGGCTAAGTACTCTGTGCAGGTCAAAGATCATATAATAAATAGGCTGGCAGTTACTTATAAAACCATGGACCCAGTGCAAGGGATGTTTTAAGGGTATTTGAGGTTGAAAGGAAATGCAATAATCTTTGAGGATGCTGAAAATGGTCTCAGGTAGTTGTATAACAAACAAGGTATTGTTACAGGACCATTAGAGGTCCCTGAAGCCCCTACTCAATTTCTTGAATGGGCCATAGTAACAAGCTGGGAGTGGTCCCACTGTATAGTGCAAAATGTTAACACAGGTAATTCCACCTGGAATGTACATCTCCAACCCTCTCAGCAATCTAAATGGAATACATGTTCTCTACCAATTGCCTAAGGATGAGTAGGATTCATCCTTCCAGACTCATTTGAAATATAAATTCCTCCTTTGCTCCTCTGCCAACAGAATGTGAGCCCCATTTGCTAGGTGAACTTCAAGTATCTCCTACTACTGTTGCCTTTGAAATGTTTGTTATCTTTGTAATTATTTGTTTAATTTATGACTTTTTCTGCTAGACTATAAGTTCCAGGAAGGCAAGGAAAATGCTCATCTACTGAGAACAAGGCTTGCAATAATGATGATAATTGACCAAAGAAGTAAATGAACCAATGGTTATGATAAATGAGCCCCTGAAAATCCCTGGAACTCTGAAAGATATTTTTGCTTGTTGCCTTTAAAGAAATATCTCAGCTGGTGGTGTTGAATTACTTCAAGAAATTTCAATCAGAGGACTTCTCAATGCAATATGTGTTGTCTGGCTTCAGGGCAGAAATGTATGTCTGCCAGTTTGGTGATATAAGATAGCAAACTTAAAGCATTTAAAAATAATGACCTAAACAGACACTTCACAAAATAAGAGTATGATGCCAGTAAGCACATTAAAAAGTGTTCAATATCATTATTTAGCAGAGAAATTAAAATTAAAGCCATATGACATAACACTACACACCCACTGGAATGGCTGAAATTTTAAAAGACAAACAGTACCAAGTATTGTCAAAAAAAAAAAAGAGGAATCAGAATTCTCAAACATTACTGGTGGAAGTAAGAAAATGATACAACCACTTTGTAAAACAGTTTGGCAGTTTTTAACAAAGATAACCATATGCCTATTGTATGACTCAACAATTTCACTCACAGGCATTTACCCAAGAGAAATGAAACAGATGTATACAAAAGGATTTTTATATGAATATCCATGGCAGCTTCATTTATAATAGTAAAAAATTAGAAACAGCCCAGGTATCCATTCAGTAGTTGAATGCATCAATAAATTATGATATATATTCACAAAATGGGATGCTAATCAGCAATAAAAAAGAACAAACTACTAATACACACAAATGTGGGTAAATCTGAAAAACATTATGTTAAGCAACTCAAATGAATACATTCTGTGTGACTCCATTTATATAGAAATGGGCACAATGGTTGTCCCAGGGCAACCTATATAGGATGATGGAAATGTTCTTGATTTGGATGATATTTAGTTGGGTGTATAATTTATCAAAATTCATCAAAATGTAAACTTAAGATCTATGCATTTTACCATATACAAACTATACCTAATTAAAAAATTTAAAAATAATTATTTGGGCCAGATGCAGTGGCTCATGCCTGTGATCCCAACACTTTGGGAGGCCAGGAGCTCAAGACCAGCTTGGGCAACATAGCATGACCTTGTCTCTACAAAAAAAAAAAAAATTAGCCAGGTGTGGTGGTGTGCACCTGTAGTCCCAGCTACTCAGGAGGCTGAGGCAGGTAGATTGCTTGAGCCCAGGAGTTCCAAACTGCAGTGAGCTATGATCACACCACAGCCTGGATGACAGAACAAGACCCTGTCTCTAAATAGTAATAATAGTGATGATAACAATTTGCAAATAAATAAGAGAGATCTGTCACCTTCCTATAGTCAACCAAGCTCAATACTCTACAGTGGCAAGAACTTATTACCCCTGAGTTACAGAAACCTTCAAACCTATAAGAGCCTCTTCAGGGCAAATCATTCCCATTTTTCACTGGGCTAGTTGACCTTTGTTGGCACTACCTACCCTACCAGAAAAAGCAGGTCTGCAGTCGCACTGATTTGTGGACAAAGGTCAGCTCAACTAGAATGAAGGTACTGGAATGTGACAGTGGCCTCCAGGAACCAAACAAGTTCCTTTAGCCCTTTTAGGGGAAAAAGTTTCTTTACCTTTTTTTAGGTGAAAAAGCTACAATGGCCAAAAAATGAGGAATAAACATTAGTAATAGATAGAAAACTCCAGAGTCCGTATCCTGAGAAAAGTGGGGACTGTCTGAATTAAGTCCTCAGTAGAGGGTAGAAAGGGTAGAAAACAAGAAAGGAATTAAAGTGAAAGGTTAGCAACAGGGAGGTGAACAAAATGGAGAGAAGAGGTTTAGGAGCCAGAGGAAGAAATGGCCTGCCTCAGGTGGAAGCATTCTTTTAAAGTCCCCTTGCAGATGAGCTTGTGAATGAGCATAAACCTGCTCAGGAGGCATTGGGTTGCCTTGGACAGTGGCAGGAAGTCATTTTAACTGGATGTCCTATATTTTTCAACCTGTGATTGCATCATGCAGATGCGGCCATGGTCTATGTTTCGTGCACACTTCAAAGTAAATATTTTAGAAGGAAGGAATTATAAATGTTAGAAATCTGGAATCTCCCTTTGAAAAATAAGCTAAAAGTAATTTAAATTAAAATACACTGATTAAAATAGCCCTGTTTCAGATTTTAAGGCATGCCATTTCTTTCTGATTATTATCTCTCAGTTACCTAATATAAACCACTCCTAGATCAAGAGAATCAGGCAGAAATTTTGTGATAAAACTCAGGAACTATTCACAAACAGCCAAAAACAGCTTCACAGATAGCCTCCTGAAGACATTTAATAAGTCTGTCATAATCAGCACATGATCATCAAGAAATTAGAATAAGAAACAGCTGCTTTGTAGCAAATCCCAACTACAGTAGGGATTAATTCTAAACTCATGCCACATTTAGTCAGTTTTCATTTAGGACAACAGGGAAAATCTTCACCAGGCTGAGGCCAATTAGGTATTTGTCAAAACAGATGAAACATAAAATGTTAATTTTGTTTTTTTCTTAAATATTTTTGTGGAACACGGAATCTTTTATTGTTGGAATAATCAATGAAGAAAGGCTTCTAGCCGTTCCCACTGTGACTTGCCTTTTCTGTCCCGCTTCACTTTTTTAAATCTGGTCTTCACTCCCTTTGAAATTCTTCGGTGGTAATGATGAATTCTCACTCCCTTTTATTTGTCTCCATAATATATTCATTCTTCACAATCAAACAATGCTACCGATAGGGTTTCTACTATTTCTGACAATAAGAAAATTATAATTAAGAGCTCATATTTTAGGGTTCTAAGGACCCGAGTTTGAATCCCATTTCCACCATTAGTAAGCCACGTGATTTTTCCAAGCCTTAACATTTTTGTATGTTAGTTATTTCATCCCTAAAATAGGAATGATAATAGTGATTTCTCTATATGGTTGCAAGGAGACAATTCATGTAAAGCACAGTCTTAGCACATAGCAAGAGCTAAATGAATGGTAGCCCTGATGCTGGTGATGGTGGTGAATGCTCTGGCAGTGCTTTCGCACTTTAACTGCCGATGAATCACCTGGGCAGGGGTGGATGAATGGAATCTGATGCAGCAGGTCCGGTGACAGGCCTGAAGTCTGCAGATCTGTCAAGCTCCTCGGGGAGGCCCATACTGCCTGGACATGAACCACACTTTGAATAGCAAGGACCTAAGGACCTCTTTCCTTTCCTGTGCACAATTTGGTCTGTTTTCTGATGCTTGTCAGTCATGTGCTACTTTGCCTTCCAATTCTTGACTATGTGATTTAGTGGACTTGTATCTTCAGGAGACTGAAACAACTGCGATAGATGTACAGTTTTATCCAGATGTTTGGTCTATACCACGCCAAACATTTGGATGTGATGGAGTGCAAGTATGTGAGTGGCTATTAATTCTTAAAATTTTGAATCAGATATCTTCAGTCTTACATAAGAAGAGGCTGAGTGCTTAACCATTTTCCCTCTATTGATCTGGCCTCTCAATGACCATTTTACTTGCTCCCAGATCTGGGTTTACAGCTAGCTGTTCATCCCCTCTGTACCCTCACCAGCTGGGATTGCAAAAAGGCTTCTGGTGTTAGAAGAGCCCCTAGGCAAGTCTGACACTCTTGTCTCTCCTTTAATCAGAGGTGTGTTGATCTTGTTCCATGACTGTCCCCATGATTGTATCATGCATTTGTGCCCGACCTCTGACTGGTCCCAACTATCCTAACATGTGGAAAGAGGAAATAAGAGGGCAAATATCTCCTGTGCGGGGGTCAGGCTCCTCCATCTCCTCACTTCTATCTGAGGGTGCCCTGTCTACAATTCCCTATGTTGTCCTCTTGCCTGCCTTGACCACAACATCTCTGATTCAAAAGCCTGAAGTTTGTTATTTATCACTGTAGACACTTGCTAAACCGTCCCAGCTTCCCTCTTGACCTCCTAGTTCTCAGACAGCTCAAAACTCCACTAATTTCACTGAATGTCTGAGAACTAGTGGAGCTTTGAGCCCTGACACCAGCTGCAGACACTTACCCTGTTGTGTCCTGACACTGATACTGTCCAGCTAGCGTTACTGGAAGATCTGGGCTACAGTAGATCAGCTACTGGGGACCCACAAGGGTCTAGAATGCATTGTCTATAGAGAGACGTCACTTGGTTTTTGGCAGTTGTGAGCGGTCAGACACAGAGCCGCAGGTACTACTCTTGTCCTCAGCAACTCAGATTGTAAATTCCATCAGGGAAGACATCCTTTCACTTTCAGAGTCTGTCATTGATAGTTGGTGAGGTGGAATGAATTGACAGACACTGAGGGAACATTTTCTCACCCACATTTAGAGGCAGCGTGACGTATTCAGTGTAGAGAGCAGGCCATCTGGAATATGATCATAGTTTGAATTGCAGCTTCATTCCTTACCAGTTATGAGAATTTGTACAAATAACTATATACACATACGCATATATATGTGTGTGTATATATTCCTTTTTAAAAAGAAAACATTCTTGTAAGCATTTAAAAACATATACTAAGTAATACGACAAACCTTAAAGCACTTGGTGCTCAAACTGTTCTTTAACAATTATCAGCTCTTGTCCAATCTTGTTTCATCTCTATTTCTATTCATTCCCTTTTCCGTATTATTTAGAAGCAAATACAAGAAATCATGAGTTCATCAATAAATATTTTAGTATATATCTTTAAAAGACAAGGTCTCTAACAGAACACTCACTCATGATGTTTTGCCTGACAAAGTTTAAAACTCCTTAATCTGATTAATATCCTGTAAATGTTCAAGTTTCCAATTAACTCTTAATTTTTGATATTATGTTTGCTTAAATGAGAATGTAACTAAGATTTATACATTGTGATCTAAGACCTATACATTGTGATTTCTTAAAATGTCTTAGATCTCTTGTAATTTATCTTCTCCCAATTACATTTTTTCCCTTGCAATATATCTTTTGAAAAAACTGAATTATTTGTCCTATAGAGTTTTCCATCATCTGAATTTTGCTTAGTGCAGTATTGTAGTGTCATTTAGCATGTTTCTTTATCCAATTTCCTGCTAAATTGTCATTGGATCTATAGGCTTGATCAGATTCAAGTTTGATTTTTGGCCAAAGTACTGTATAGGTAGTGCTGTGTTCTTTTGTCAACAGGTACGTTTCTGTTTCTCTCTTTGGTGATATTAACAGCCATTGATGAGCATGGTTAGATTCACTAATCCACTAGGGATTGCAAAATGGTGATACTCTAAACTATCATTACTTCTTCACTTATTAGCTGAAATAGCTATATAAGGAGAAACCGTCCCTCATCTGCTGTTGGATTACCCAAAGGTATAGTTTGCATAGAAAAAAGCAATATTCAAATTAGAGTTGATATACGAGCATCATTCAGTAATGGTTGATAAGTTTATATTTATAAGTTCCTATATTTAAATGTACTTGAAGTGCTTCCATCCAATTGCAATTATTGTCTTTATTTATCCTTACCCATTTTTGGTCAGTAGGTGACTCTGAGTTTATTCTTATGTTCTTTGACATGACTTTAGTCATCTTTCGTAGCTTTATTGCTATGTAATATAATAAATGTATCCAGATTCATCATGTAAATTTCTCACTGAGACCTGGAAATCACTGAAATCTCCAAGGGGTCCTGATTCTTTTTGGTGGGGAATTGTAATTGGAGGTTTTAATCTAGGCACTAAGAGTATTTGCTGCTACTAGGTTGATCACTATTTCTAGGTGTTTTCAGAAAACAAAGCTAGGAAAAATTTTATTTTAAACACAATTCATCATAAGTTTAGATTGATACTTTCAATTCAAATTGAGGACAATAGCATTTTTAATTTAACCTCTTTGATATCAAATCTGACTCTCTTTTTCCTCATGCTGAGAATCTGAGTTCTAATGCAGAATGATCGAATATCAAATATTTCTCAATTGCTTTATCTCACAATATACCTACAGCAGTCTCAGAATAATTAAAAAATACCACCAACCAAATGATTAGTGAAAACAGTGTAAGATTTTTCTTGCAGATTTTTTCATTCTTAAGATATATCATATTAGAGATTATAGCCAAATTACTGTTTTTAAGTCACTTTGAATCTCTGTGTGGGTATGCTACCTACTCACTTATTTAATTTCATTTTTTATTTTTATAGATTTACTTTTTTACTTTAATTTTTTCACAAGTATGTGAAATCTTTCCATGGTCCATGTCAAATCTGTAAAACAAGTCTAGTTTCTAGCCCAGACTACTTCACCCTATTTCCTCTCTCCCCTTCTATGTATATATAAACCACTTTTTCCATTTTATGTTTTCTTTTCTATATTAGTTTTCTATTTCTGCTATAAAAAAGTTCTACAGATTAAGTGAATTAAAACAACACAAATTTGTTATCTATAGTTGTGTAGGTTAAAAGTCTGACAGGGCTCTCGCTGGGCTAAAATTGGTATGTTGGCAGGACCGTGTGACTTTCTGGAGGCTCTAGGGAAAAGTCCATTGTCTTGCTTTTTGTAGCTCTTAGAGGCCATCCAACCCCTTGGCTCCTGGCCCCTTCCTCCATCTTCACAGGCAGCAACGTTGCATTCTGACATTTCCTCTCTGGTCACATCTCCTGCTCGCTCTCCTCTTTTGCTTCCATCTTGAGATCAACTTGGCCTACCTACACCGTTCAGGGCAATCTCCCATCTTAAGGTCTTTAATGTAATCACATCTGAAAAGTCCCTTTTGCCATGCAAACTAATGTATTTCAGGTTCTAGAACTAGGACTAGTATATATTTGGGGGGCTCGATTTTGCCTGCATGATTCTCCACTCTTAGATGAGCAGGATCATACTATTCACATTCTCTCTACCTTGCTCTTTGCACCCAACACTACATCCACTCCATAGTAGTACACAGAGGTAGCCAACGCTTACTCATTATTTATAGCCACATAGTATTTTATTGCAAGATGTACCTCACTGTATCTGACCAGCCCCCCCATTAATGGACCTTTGCGTCTATAGTCATCACTATTATATGTATCCTAGAATAAATAGCCTTGTGAATTTATCTTTTTGTATTTTACAACTGTACCTGTAGTATTTGCTGAATGAATCAAAAAGTAAAATAAGTAAGTATTTTTTTCTATAGGCTACAAATTTCCCTCCACATAATTATACCATTTTGCATTCATATTACAAATGTATGAGTGCTCTGACATTTGAATATATTGTCAAACTTTTGAATTTTTATCAATCTCAGTATACTTTTAATTTCCATTACTCTTATGAGTGAGTTGTGCCTATTTTTGTATGGCTAAGGTACATGTAAGTTTTATTTTCTGTGTGTTCTATGCTTGCCTTTTCAACCTATTTGTAGGATTTTGCATCTTCCTTTTCTCCTTTTTTGGAACACTTTATAAATTAGGATATCCTCTGTTCTGTGTTATAAGTTACAAACATTGATCTTGTCTTTTTACTTTACTTATTGCATCTTTTGCTGTTCAAGAATTTGTATTTTTATGTAATCAAATTTATCTGTATTTTTCATTATTGCTTCTGGATTTTGAGATTCTCTAAGGTTATGGATAGATTCATCTAGTATTTCTTCTAGTACTTTTATAGATTCATTTTTATATTTAAATATCTGAAACATTTGTAATTTATCCTGGTGTGTCCTGTGAGAAATGAATCCAAATTTACTTTCCCATAAGCTATCCAGTTATTCCATTTGGAAGTTCTTTAACCTCTCTCTGCTTATATCCTCAGCCAAAGAATCAGTTTGCTAATAGCACTTGCCTTATGGATTTGCTGTAGGGAGTAAATAAGATAATGCATGTGTAATACTTAGCATGATGCCTGGCATGTGCCAAAAGCTTAATAAATGCTAACTACGATGATGACGATGACGATGATGATGATGTAGTATTAATAGTAGTAGTAGAAGAGACTTCAATGGTTCTAGCTTCTTATTCTGGTCCAAGGTCAAGTTACCCTTGATAATTAGTGTAAGCCTAACATTTTACCCTGGTGGGATGCTGTTTTTCTCTTATTCCTGAGATGTGGTACCCAGTCCTTTCACCTGATTTGCTACCTGAGTACTCTTCCTGCGTGTCTGGTCCAGTCCCTGGAGTGCCCTATTTCCCTCCTAGGACCAGGCCCCTCCCTGCCTTACTGTTTCCAGTCCTTTTCTCTGAATTCACCAACTTCATGAACTGACCAATTCTCCTGATGCTGACTATTTACCTGGATTTATGAAACTGAATCCCCATCATCTTTTGGGGGCTTTTATTATACTTATTGGGAAATCCATATACTATGTATGAAAACTGCTTACTCCTGCTCACCTGGACATCAGCTGCTGTTGCCTTGGAAGCCAGGTTTTGCCTGAAAACTCTTCTTTGGTGGGGATATTGCTGATTCAGAGTCTATCTCTTCTCCTCACCTCCCATCCTGAGGGTGGGCTTGGGGGTCCTGGGGTGGCTTAGCCAGTTACCAGGCATGTGGTCAGAACAGGGATTGTGTTGCAATGGCCTGAGCCTGTGATGGAGGAAGTTATACTCTGGGTAGAAGATCCTTACCACTTATTTGGAATCAAAAGGTTAAGACAAGCTATACCTATAGAAGAAAACCAAAGGGATGCAAAGTTAAGAGATCAAAATTGCAAGATGTGATTTTTTCTAATGTCCAATTGTATGATGTGTGGCTGCACCCTCCTGGATCAAAGACCCAGTGTTGAAAGGACAGTCATTTTCCTTAATGTCTATCTTACCCAATGGAGAGGGTTGACTTAAAGCCCATTCCTTCTCCATACACCCTCTATGTTACCTGGAATTCTGACTGTGACATAAGACAGGAAAGGTTGTGTGTTTCAGCCACTAACCAATATCCACCTTTATTAGACAAAGTCATGTCTTGCATGAAGTATAGATTACATATCATCAGAATAATCAGCTGCTTCTGCAGTGTGATTTTGGGATTCCGTGAGAACTTCCTAGCTTAAAACACACCCTCCTTACACTGGTCTCTTTCTGATGCTTAACTCTCCAGTGTCTGTTTGCAAAATACACATCCTACTTAAATGGCGACACCTCCATTCCTATTCTACCCTTCCCCACTGCCATAATATTGATTGCCATCAGAACACTATTGAAGATATTAAAGATATAATTAATCTATTTTCCTACTTTAAACCCTAATTCATGGCTTCCCTCTGTTTTCAGAATTTTTTGGTCTGATGTGACAGAAATACATTTTTGTTCAATGCTTGTGGAAGATGATATGCCACATTTATTTCTTTTAAAAATCAACTCATACCAATCCCGGACAACTCCCACCCCTCCACTGACCAAGGCAATTGGAAATTCAGTGTCCATACTTTTTCATAGTTCATGGTTCATGCCTTTCACCTTGCATCGTGATAGGATTCTAGGATTTAAACAGTTTTATGCACATGGGGGAAGAAGTCTCTGAACATCAATCCTCCTAATCATGTTAAAAACTTATCATCTAGGTCTGTATAGTCCATTCAAGGACTGGTAATTCCATTCACTCTACATCAAGCTTGACATCTAGGGCATTCAATGGGGCCTTGGACTTAGACCCAGCCTCCATATGGACTTGGGCATCCACCCTAATAAAAAGTCTGACCTGGCTGCAACACTGTAAGTGACCTGGAAGCAGGACCTCACCTTTCACAGGACCCTTTACTCTGCTTTGTCTCTAGTCAGCCCACTAATCTCATCTATCCTGAAGTCATCCACAGGTGAGTGTGTGTACACATGTCCTCAGGGTTGCCCATCTCGCCACTCATCCCATAGGGCACAGAATCCCAGAATAAACAACACAAGACTTGACCACCCATTTTTTAAGGAGAGAGAAGTATTTCATGAGGTTATTCTATCAAAAGCAAAACAAAACAAAAATGAAAAAAATAACTGATACTTCACAAAACTTAACACATCATTGATTATCAGATACATCATTATTTTATATATTAGTATGAAAGAAAAACATGCCAATTAAACTATGGCATAATGCTTTTTGTCACTTAGCCTTCTTAATTTATATTTATTGAAAGAATCTTTTTGGAATTACTTGCTTCTCTAATATCAAATGTAAGCCCTGCTGCTCTGTTTCTGTGCCTTTCTGCATAAATAATAATCTTTCTTTGCTTTCACACTGAATGATGTGTAAGTTTTTAAAAGACGTTTTAATGACACTAACCCCACATGTTGTATCTAACTCAACTGAAGCCTGGACTAGCTATGACTGTACATATGCCAGCCATAACAACAATATCCCAAATGACAGTGACCACAAGATGCCGTCACAGGAAAGATGCATCCCAATCTCAGAGATGTTAGAGTGTGACAATGTGTGCATCTTAGAATTGATGAAATACAAGATACTTTCCCACTCTACTGGCATACCCAATTCCCCGTCTATCTCTGCAGTGCATGTCTCACCCATTTGCTCCCCAGCACTCTGTATTCCAGCCACTAACAGTGCTCTGCACATTCAAGCTATTTGTGCATTTCCATATGCAGTGCCCACTTTCTGGAAGTCCTTCCTCCTTCCTCCCTTTGGCTGTATCCACAATTCCTACTCATCTCTCAAAATCAGAACTAAAATATTTCCTTACTTCTTTGAGAAAACTTTGTCCCTTACCCTCCAGCAAAGTTCCCTCCCTGCATGCTCCCTGCTGGCCCTGGCGCATGCATCCCTTCCTGTACCAACACAGAGGATTGGGGATTTTTTCTGCTATACTGGAGTCCCTTAAGAGCAGGAGTTATGCTGCCTTGTTGTGCAATGATATGTAATAGGCACGAAAAGGAGCTTCCATAAATGGCTGGAGAGTTTCTCAGACAGCCATCCTACAACAAAAGGGATGGTTTTCACTCCAGAACTAGTTGTCAAGGGCAGATGAAACTCCTGTGTAACAAGAATGGGTAAAACTATAAGAGGTTAAAAGATAGACCTAAAGACAAACATTTTAACTTCTTCAAGATATACATGAGCCAACAGCATACTCTTAGGTCTGATTTCTGCTTTTAATAGCTAAGCAATTACCATTCTGGGCATACTTAGAGGCTGGGGTTAAGAAAATGAAAGAGATTACAATGTAGTGAAATCTTATCAATTAAGATCTTTAGTTAAGCACTACATGTTTATAATTCTGATATTCATGCATAGTTTAATATCACCTTCATTAATCTTATCCAGCTATTTTCCTTGACCACCTGCTTGCTATAAAAGAACTCTAAATGGACAATGTGCTTCCACATCCAAAAAAAAAAAGATGTTATTTCCAACATAAGGTATATGTTTCAGTGTTACTTTGCTGATTAAAAAATAGTAATATCAAATAAGACTTAAACAATATAAATGTGAATGATGCCCTGTTTATAAGTATCCCACATGTTGTTATGGAGATAAACTGGCAGACCAATATTTATTTAAAATTTTCATTGACTGTGTTTTATCCCCTTTTGAAGGATCCAAGGTGCTCAGAATATCTGCTATTACTTCTGACTGTCTCTTTCAAATAGAAATTGCATAGTACAGACCTCATCCAAAGTGGCTGTTTGGCTGAGATAAATTGAGTACAGAAGAGTTCACATTTCTAAGCTATTCTGTTCTGTTGCGTGTGCAAAATATGACAAGTTTAAGTAGATCCAAAGTGGATAATATTTTTAATCTTCTGGCTATTTAAATAGAAGCTTTAATTTCAAGCAGAGAATAACATACAACTTAAATTTCATTTAAGTTTTTCACCAGAAAAGCACATATACTTTACTACCCCATTATATTTAGTATATATGAAATAAGAATTGAGGAAACACTTTTTTGAGTACTGTTGGTAAGTACTTGTGTGCCATGGATGACTTAATGTCCAACCATTTTCTTTTTATGTTTTCTTAATCAAACAGCTAATTATATAGATAATTAAGTTGTCTATATACCTAAAATAAAGTTATTCATAACCATGCAATAAGCACTTCATCTGTCTGCTACTCTTATATGGGCTTAATTGAGTTGAATTTAAGAAAAGTCAATTTAAAAATATATGAAGGAAGTAGGATACATGTGCTGTGACTTACTGTTTAAATCTTGGTACCAATTACACAAAAATATCAGTTAATATAAGGCTGTTGATATTGAAATTCTGTCTACATTTCTATCTAGAAATGTCACTTACATTTAAGACATGAACATAAATCTCTGTGGCATTGCGTACATTTAAATCACAGTTAATAACTACACAAAAAATTTACATTGGGGTCTAATAAATTTATGGAAAAATTAGGCATATACACATAATTTTTCATAAGCTCAAAAGAGAATAGAGTGAAAAAATAACTGTGAAAAAGCTCTAAGTAAGAGTGCAAGCTGAGGACAGTGATGGAGAGGACCACGTCAATATATCACCATCATCACTGTTGTTCCTTTGTCATGTATATATGACAAATACATACAAAAGAATGGAAAAAAGAGGTAATAAATACTGTTATCTAAAAGTATAGTAGATATTATATATGTGCTGTATATAATAATAGATAATATATGCTATTATCTAATAAATGCTATAATGTAATGATGCTTACAAAGGGTTACTATGTGCTCTGGTCCATGTGCCAGGTGACATGGAAGGTTCCCATATTTGAGCGGAGCATGAAACATAAAAAGGGCGCTATAGCAGGTCTAGGCTGTGATACAATCAGCCTTGCCACTTAGGCCATACAATTTTGGAGACCCTATGATGTTGGAGGTGTCAGTAGTTGGCAATGATGCAGTAAAGAGCTCTTCTAACTACTTTTTTCTTTGGCAAAGATGTATGAAAATCTAAACAAACATTGACTATATCCACAGTAAGAACAATCTTTAATATTGGAAGGAAGGTTAAAAATAAGAGAGAACCAAAAGACTTTTACAATAACACGTATGCTGGGATGTGGGTGGTCAGAGTTAACCCACTCTGAAATCCTTGCATTATCTTGTAGAAAGATAAAGGTTTTAATTAATTTTATACTCCAGTATATAACAGTATATTCCAGTATTCTAACAGTATTCATGTTAGAATTTTAGAATAACCACTGGAAAAATTGGAATAGATTGAAACTTGTACAATATTATAAAGCAAATATGGAATAAAAACACTAAAAACTCAATGTACATCAGAAAAGATTGAAAAAGAAAAAGAAAGAAAAGCAGGATAAATAGATGCAAAAAATAAGACTGTGGTAGAAATAAATCTAAATATATCAGTAATCACAAGATATTATTTTGAGATATATACACATGTTATAAAACTATGAAAAAAAGCAATGAATGATAAACACAATTTCATGATAATGTTTTCTTGGGAGTGACAAAGTTGATTGCTGTCACAGAGGGTTACAGAAATAGCTTCAAATGTTAAAGGCAATGTTCTTTTTCTTAACCTAGGTAATGAATACATAGATATTTCTCTCTCTCTCATTATATATAGATACATACACAAATTGCATTTATTTTCATGTGTTTAAAATATTTCATAATTTCACAATGTATACATGTATCATAACATCACACTGTACCCCATAAATACACGCAACTATTATTTTCCACTTAAAAATAAGATAAAATTTTAAAAATAGATTAAATGCAAATGGTCTAAGGACATTAATTAAAAGACATTCTTAGAAAAAAATAGAATATTTTATCATTTTAAAAGAGAAAAACTACATATTTGATAAGATTCAGAGACAAATAATCATGGGAGAATTATTAGAGTGTGGAAATCTCATTTAATGAGGGAAGCATTCAGAACTATACTTGGAAAAAAAACAGACTATTTTCAGTCCTAAATGAAGAATTATTAAACTTGACAAGGTTTGTTTGTTTTTGGAGTTGCTTTTTTAAATCTTTCTTAGCTTCTCTTCCAGTGTTTATGTCTAGTTACTGTCGAGAACTTTTATTCTATTTATCTAATGGAATCATCACCTTAAGGCACTTTGTAACATTTCACTGTTTATAAGAAGAGCAATTGAAATATTGTTATTATTCTTTCAAATCACATCAGTGGCATTTATTCCACTCTCTGAGCTCTCCTGGCCTCTCTGTTCCCCAGCAGATTCTGAAGCTGTAGGTGTGTAGAGTTGAGATTTAGCTACACCAGGACACTTGTTTCCATTTAAATGCCACCTCTTCCCTTGCAGAGAGGCAGAATGTCCACTTGAACATGTCTGGTTTGGTTTTTGTCTTTTGTTTCTACTCTGTCCATGGCTGATTGGTTTCCTCCTCCTCTAAGTCAAGCACAATTCAAGGTCTTTGCGTAGTTTGGGCGACTCATGGCAGTTTGATGGGATAACTCTCCTTGGCCTTCTGTGGCCACCAAGTGTATAGCTAGTGTATGTAGAAAGGGCAATAGCCCTCATCAAATATAGCGCAGAATGCAGCTTATTTTGGCAGTGAAAGGAACTATTCTCCAAGGTGAGACCCAGGAGGATGGATGGTAGCAGGAGCAGGTGAATGGCAGGTATAGAACCTAAAACCACACAGATGATGCCCATGCCTAAATGATGAGCAAACATAATGCTGCCCATGAAATCACTGGAGATTTTGTGAGGTTCACTTCTCTGTCTGAATGTTGATTACTTTGAAAGAGTCTCAAAAAGCTACCTTCGTCTACTCTTTGAGGAAAAACCTGCTTTTCTTGGTGATGCATTCTAATGCCTCACACCTTGTAGTCTAACAATGAAGACAGTGAAACTCAAAGTGGCCCCTTCTGAGCTGTGGGTCTGACTTGTGTAAATATCAGTTTTTCCTAATGATAATGTGGGCCAGAGATAGCACCTGTGATGTAGGGTGCTAGGGAGGATGAAAAAAGGCAATGCAGGCAGAGTTCTTAATAAATATTAGCTGTTCTCACCACTGACCTGTTAGAGCAGTCCTGTTCTTTTATTTGCTTTTCTCTTCTTTCCTTTCTTTTTCTTTTCTTTTTGCTTCGAGACAGGGTCATAGTCTGTCACTCAGGCTGGAGTGCTGTGATGTGATCATAGTTCACTGCAGCCTTGAACTCCTGGTCTCAAGCAATCCTCCTGCCTCAGCCTCCAAGTAGCTGGGACTGTAGGTTAATTTAAAAATTAGCCACATTCAGCTAATTTTTAAATTTTTTTTGTAGAGATGAGGTCTTACTATGTTGTCCAGGCTGGTCTCAAACTCCTGGCCTCAAGCAATCCTCATGCCTCAGCCTCCCAAAGTGCTGGAATTATACGCATGAGCCTCTATGCCCAGCCAGAGCAGTGTCTTCAAACTTTAAAATACATCTTTATATATTTTTATATAAAAAAAATAATTCTGACCAACCCCAAGTTTTTCTTTATATTATTCTGTACTTCTCAAATAGGTACAAAAGTAAAAGTAGATGTAAACTCTGTATTTCTATAGATATTTCACATCTATAAACAAAAATGTGTTTATAGATTAAATTCAAACCCACAACACCAATAAAATTCAATTTGATAATATTAATTTAATGTTGTTTTGTTAAAAATGGTGCTGGGTGCAATAGCACACATTCTTTAGACATCTTTTGAGTTTAGCATGCTTTAATTATCATGTGCTACATGATACTTTCTTTCATTATTTAAAATCTATCTAAATTGCTTTAAAAGTGCATGCCTGAACACTTCACTAACATATAAACTTTTATTCTATACTCATTAGTCTGAAGTTTAGTTTTAATGCAATGGATGCTGAGGCTATTGTGTAAGTGAATACAAACTTGGAACACACAGTTCCTTGTGTACAAGATACACAAACACTGAATGGTACCAATGCTCAGTGAAATGTGGTCCTCTAAGTGCACCAGAAAGTGCTTCCTTAACTTTTCATATAATCAGCTAAGTAAATGAACAAGCAGATTTAAAATATTTTATGGGAATTTTATAAATGTCCCAGATGAATTGCATGGACCTCAGCTGAGAAATTTTGAATTAATATTTCTTTGTTAAAACTGGAGATAATTATTTCTTAAAGTGATAGGGAACAGTGTAAGACAATGGTTAAAGAATTTCCATGATAAATTCCATGAGGTCTACCAAGTGGAAAGCATCACTTTCTGTTCTATACTTTTCTACTAAAGGCAAAAGATATTTCCTTCCCAGGGCAATAATAGCTCTTCATGGCATACACATTAATCTGAGAACTGAGAAACTTTGACTGGGAACTCTGAATGCTAATGGTTGTGGGTGTAAAATGAAGTAATTTATGTGTCATAGCTAATTAAGATTACAGTATTTCAAGGCACTTAAAAATCAAGTTCAAAGAAATTGTAGTGCTTTGGTCTGATAGGTGGTGTCAAGGAGCTCTTGAGAGGGCTTCCTGCCTACAGCACTAGGCATGCAGTAGCTCATTCACCATATCCTATAATTAAAATAGAATAAAACTTCACTCATACCTCTTTTGGGTCATCATTTGCTGCAATTTTATTAAAAAATGGAAAGGTTCGTGGGATTTATTTCATAATCTTTTCATTAGGAATTGGCTTTGATTTGAGCTATTTTTATAATGGAAGGGAAGTATGAAATTATGAGTAGAAAGTAACAGAGGACAACCACACAGAGAAATAGTGTAGCATTATCTACTAGAGATGAAGACATTCATTTCTACAATCTAATAATTCTTCAGTGGAATATATCCTGCAACAATGTGTACAGATGTATGCTAAGAGATAGGTATGAAAAAATTTATATCAGTAATATGCTTAATAGGAAAAAAACCTAAAACAAAAAAAAGTCCATTGACCATACAATTGTTAAATAAATGTGGTATATTCATATATGAAAAACTATACAGCACTGAAAATAAACAAACTACAACTACACACAATGGCATGCATAAATTCCACAAATAATGAGTGAAAGACACCAGACACCAAATAATACATTCTATATGATTTCATTTATATTGAATTTAAAATATGTACATTAATTCATCATGTTTGAAGTCAAGATAGTGGTTACTTTGAGGGAGAGAAGACTGATTGAGGGGTTTCTAAAGTTATGGCAGGGTTTGGTTTCTTGACCAATACCTACTGGGTGTTCATGGTTTAGCTCCTTAGACACTTTAAATTTCACTTGTGAAATGGCATTATGTCTACCTCAAGAGATCATTGCAAATATTAAATAACAATGTATATAAAGCAATACACAGTGTACCTGATACATAAACATAGTACAACAGCTGTAATTGTCATTGCTATTATTACCAATGCTAAGTCGCACATACAATCAGTTTTGAAAACTTATGCTGTTAACCATATCAAATCTCCATTTGGTGTTACACAATTCTCAAACACTGAGGCACTTTCCTGGAAAAAGCCCTATGAAAGCAGCTGCTCCATTAGCGTGAGGATGTCATTGTGAGTATCATTTATTATAGCACATGTGTTCTCTTGAGAAGGACCTACAGAAGGAATATCTTTCTGATCTCAATACGGAAATAATTGTACTACTCCTGAGCAACATGTTTTGATTATTGTCCAAGTTTAATTTTCTATATATCATGAATCCTATAAATAAATATACCTTTTGTCTCAGCTTTATATTCAGACACTGAAAATCTCAGAATCAGATCTGTGCTCTAACTTTGTCAAATGTGTAGAGACTACAGCATGCACTTTCTGCATAAATTCTATTTTGCTCATTGTTTTTGTTTTGTTTTTGTTCTGTTTTTATGTAAGCTACCTAAAATTATTTTTGGAGGAAGAGAAAGAAGGTATAAATATATAAATTAAAAAACAAACAAATGATATGATATGATATTAAATATGAAAATATCTGCCAAGGCAGTAGTATTCACAAAGTTGATGCTGTATTTAGAAATGTGCTAAATAAATGAATACACGAGTGATTTGGCATTTGGGGGTGGCTCCATAAAGAAGTAGAACCTGAGCAAGATTTTAGGAAATATGAAGGCTGTGGCATGTATGATGGACTGGAATGTATTGAAAATGAGAGATTGTAGAAGCAAGAATGGAGTCAAATCATCATGCACTGTGGTCGACAGAACATTCTATAGAGAGTACAGAGTGTTGCCAAAAGATGTTTGTTGATGACTGTCATGGGGACCCCTTATTCTTCAAAGTGAAAATGAAGAAGGGGCAAAACTAAGTAGAAGAATTCGTAACAAATTACACAGGAAGGGAAAAATATGGTCATTTCAAGATTGTCTTTGGCTTAGGATAAAAATGCGAATTTGAGGGAGAGTGAACTGAAGAAGCAATACTCAAGTAGCTCAGGAGACACACTTAGAAGTCTAGGATATTAATGTTTTTACTGTAAATCATTTACAAATTTAGAATTTGTGGATTTTGATGAAATAGGCTTTGTATTTCATACATTAGATCAGCGACATGTAAGATTCTTTTTTTGGGTTCGAGTGTAGCAAAGTTCAGTTAGGACTGACCAATGCATAGAGAAGCGAAAAATATTCCATCACGGTTTTAGACTTTAACAACAAAATATAAAAGCTGGGTTTATATTAGAAAAATGAAGAAAACATTGTAAATGTGATCTACATTTAGGATTTTTTATTAATTTATTTGTCCAAAACTATTAATTAGTATAAAGGGCATGCAAGGCACAATAGTGGGCAAGGTGGATATAGCCTTTGGCCTATCAAAGCTTATATTTTGGAAATACAGACCTAAATTAACACCTGCTCCTGAAAAATAATTCGTAATTTCTAGTAAAGTGTTGGAAGTTACTGATAAAATGGTTTCCCTTTTCCTTTAGGCTATACGAAAATATTACTCACAAAATATAAGTTGCTGTCTCTTTGTGACTTTTTTTTTGTAGATTTAAAACCACATTATTATTCACAAAGCAGCATTACTAAAGTAATGAATATTTCTTCCTTATTGATTTTTCTGAAAACTGCCTTCCTTATTTCATTCACACTTCATCTATAATTGGGAAAGGGAAACTACTAAATTTGTAAATTCAACAAAGGGGGAATATATCTTGAATAAGAAGTGTTATTACTGTTGACAGTCCAATAAGAAAGACACAATGGAAGAATTTATGGGAGTTCTTGAAATTGGCTGAAGCAATTTTCAACACACGATATTTCATTCTTAGACAAAACTGAAGCCCTATTTCTTACACAATTTTTTTTCGAAGTCAACATGTAGCAGGCAGAGGAGATATCTCCAAAAGTTACTTGGCATTATCTGATTCCATCAAGTTTTTAAAACTAAGGTATTTGAATATTGTGACCTCTAATTGGGATGCCTAGCCACTTAATAATTCTAAGAAGTTTATTTTATAGGGTATGTGCCTGGCAGTATCATTCCACAATTGCTTAAATGCCTCATTTTTCAAACTATTTGTGGGAGGGGCTTGGTAGTTACACCTTCCTCGAGCCCTGCAGGTTTACTGGGCACACAGGGAAACCTTAATTAGCTAAATGACCTAGATACACTCACCTGCTTTGGTTTTCAGTTTCCCCACCTTTCATTTGATTTTTTCACCTTTTAAAGTTTTCCTCCGTGAGGCAATTTCCTCAGGAAAAACTGGGGTTACTTCCCTCAGTGTCTGCTTAGCCCCAGCAAGCTTTTCCTTTTGTGTTATCCAATTTTTTCTTTCCTTCCTTTTTTCTTTGAAACACATGTATCCCTAAGTTCTTTTACTCAGTGATTGAGAATCCCGGAGCAGAACTACACCTTGAGCCTGAAATTTGGGGGATATATTTTTAAACACATCATCTTCACTTTGAAGGTGAAGAAGCCAACCTTAGGTGAATTTCCCAGGGTTCAGCAGAGTTCAGAGTTCCAAAATCATACACATAGCACACCAACAGTGAATCCTGGTCTCCTCCTCCCTGTTCTTTTAACTTCTGCATGTTTTCCAACTATGGCCTTTATCCTTGTCTTTCTCTACACATCATCATTGTCACTATGTGTATTGGAGGCCAAATTTGGTCAAGAGTACCCTGTAAGGTGAGAAAATAATGTTTTGAGCACAGAATAAACTATGTGTTCTTTGTCACTTAAAAAATGATCTTGGCGCACTATTAAATTTTAAATGATTTTAATACATATTCTTAGGTTTTCCCTCATTTTGGAAAACATTAGAATATTTATCCCTCCAAGATATTTGTCAGGATAAAACTTTCTTTATAATAATTAAATTATGGAAAAATTACAGTGTATTGTTTTTGTTTTAATGTATGGTAGGTACCTTCCTGCCTGTTACTCCTGCAAATACTTCAAAACAACCCAAAAGCAAAACCCCAAATCATCCAGGACACTGTTGACCCACAGTGTATATTCCACAAGGGTCTGCTTAGTCTTGAAGATACAGAGAGGGAAATAATAGTCGAACAGCCAGTTTATAAAGAGAAGTTGCCCTTCAATTCTTGGGAATGATTTTTGGGTATGTCACTCTCACATTTGGACAGATCTTTGATGGGGCTACATAGATCACAGAATAAAGTTCAAATCTGGCTCCTACTTACCTTTCCAAAGTAATTCCCTGCCCCACCTGCCTCTCTGTTTAGCCTCATGCTGCATCACCAGTGACAAATGCACTGGCCAGGGAGCTTGCTAGGTCGTGTACATGGGTGAATGATGCAGGGACAAGAGCATAGGCCTGTTGTTTGGGTGACAGCTGAGAAAAACCAGAGAAGACTCCTAAGTCTAAAGGGTGGCTGCTACTCAGGTCCACAGTGTGGCAGGGTATTTTTTTATTCCTTCCACTGACCACATTGATGAATCATTTCTCATTCATTGGCTGGTAGCTGGTGGCCTCTCCAAATCTACGCTCTAGTGACCCTGGCTACTTGGGACTTTCTCAGAATGGACTGTATTGTCACGCCGCCCAGCTCTGGCTCATGCTGTTCTCTCAGCCTGGACACTCTCTCCACGCATCTACTCGGCAAAGCCATGCATGCCTCAGAGGCAGTCTCAGAAGGGCCTTAAGAGTGCTTGACTTTGGGTAGGAGGAATTTAGGTGATTTAGTTTACCTCTTTTATGCTTTTCTATGGTTTTCAATAGAATGATAAGTTTTACTTTTATAATCAGAATAAAACCCAGAACATTTATTTTTAAAAGACAATAAAACTATCCAAATAGTCAGTCTAACTTATTAATAGCCAAATCAAATGAACTATTTAGTATATTATTCTATAATTTTTTTTTTTTTTTTTTTGAGACAGGGTCTTACTCTTACTCTGTCACCTGAGCTGCAACCTCAAACTCCTGGGCTTAAGCGATCCTCCTACCTCAGCCTCCCTGAGGTGCATGCCACCACCTTAGCTAATTTTTTCTATTTTTGGTAGAGACAGGGTCTCACTCTTGCTCAGGCTGATCTTGAACTTGTGGCCTCAAGTCATCCTCCTGCCTCAGCCTCCCAAAGTGATAGAATTACAGGCGTGAGCCACCATGCCTGGCCCTATAACTGGTTTTTACAGTGGCGATCTTTATATGGTCTTAAAATGGTCGAATTAAATTCTGTTGAGATAGACACTGAAAAGTATTTAAACATGCACATATAATACATACATGAGACAATTGAGTGAAAGAAAACATATCCACAACAAAGCACCACAGATTTTCACAGTTTGCACAAAGGCAGCTGTGCTCTGGTTCAAAGAGAATTGTTTCAGGGCATGATTTCTTGTTAACAAATTATACTTACCAGATTTATAGACCAAAGTCCCAGTTTTCTTATTTATAGGACATGGATAAGTTCCCCACCTTTTCCTTTTCTACGATATTTGTTAAAGCCACACTAGCTCTTAGAGAACAAAAACATGGGACAGAAATGGAAGGTCCGAGAAACTGTCTAATAGCGTTTTAGAAAACATTTACTTTGTGCAGACCTGACATAGGGTAAGAAAGTATTTTCACTGTGTGGAAGCATCCCGAAAGGGAAGACATGTTCATTCACGAGTGCCGGACATAGTGACAGGCCCAGGGAGTACCATCTGGAGCAAGACCAGGATCCTGCCCTTGTGGGGCTTACAGTCTAGTGAACAAGATAGACAATAAATATGAAAATAATGAATAGGTAAAATTAGGTGAATTAATTACCTAATTAATACAAATGCTAAGCAGAGTCACATAATTATAATTAGTTTTGTAAAAAGTAATAGCGCTTGGTGCTATGAAGTACAGATTGTGTTGTGCATAAACATGCATTGTAGGTCTTACATAGGTTGAGATAGTTGCGCCTTGCCCTTTTAAATATCGGGATTGAACATTCAATCAGAAATTCTAGAAATGCAAAATTAGCTGCAATGTGAAGAACTAATTACCTACAAAGAAGCACTTTTTAGTATGAGGGACATTTAGTGTCTTGAGATTCATCTCATCTTGAATCATATCCATACACACAATCATTTTACTTTTAGTTTCTGCAGCATCTTTGACCTTGTTGGAAATGTCAGAAAATTGCTGAACCTTTGCTCAGCCCCTACAGAGCCATTATAAACCCATTTTGAGAAAGTAACCAGTAGAAGGATGGGTGGAAAAAAGAAAAACAAATTTTGTCACTCGTGAAATATGCCCAGATCCAACCTTCACTAACCCCATTGTGTAAAACGTTCAGAATATTATTAAGAGAAAGCTTACAAGTGTAAATATACTTATTCTCAATGAAATCAACACCATCCGACTGATTTGTAACTACTCCCTTAATGCTGCTATAAACTTTATTGCAGTGAAAACACTGGTTCTACAGATTGCTTTCCTCTTCCTCAGGATGTGTTTGACCTTTCTGGCATTGCCACTATAAATCTCATGGCCCAACAACCCCTTGTCTGCAAGTGATTTCAAGCACTATCATAAAAATGAAACAGACAGACTTAATTTGAGTTCCAGACTTGAGGAAACTCAGCTAAAATATTAGCATAATTTCACTGAGGACGGAGGAAATTGTTAAAATATGTGTATTAGAGAGTGTCTGCAATTCAATCCATCTTTTTTTCTGGCTCTTGGGTGCCACCCAGTGATTAGCTTAGCTGCAGGTTTCTGAAGGAGTCTGGGGTGCACGGATAGCCACCGGTTACAGGAGAGAGGGGACAAGGATATTAGGAGTAGTAAGAGGCCACAGTCCTAAATTCAATTTAGGAATCATATTTCTTTTTAAAAAAAAATTCTCTGTTTAGAAATTTTTGTACCATCCACAAAAACCTGACCATTGAGGATGTGTTCCTTCCAGACATCCAGACATTGTAGACATGAATAAGGAAAATTCTGTGTTTACAACACAGGCTGGGGCTACAGCCACATGGAGGCAAATGCTTCAGGGACAGCAATAGCACAGGTGACACTATCCCTTTCCTAATCCTCTTCCCTGCCCCTGTTCCATCCAGTCCCTTTCCCCACACGCAAGACAGAGCTTGAAAAACTCTGCTTTGTAACCACATAGACGGGCAGCTGACTCAACCAGGTTGTTATTTTCATCTCTCAAACTTACTAGACTGTTTCTTATCCTTATAACTCACCAGGGTTGGGCATAAGAACAAACATTCCTCTTTGGCTTACGTGCCACAAAAATTAACAGCCATCCCGTAGTTTGTTGTTTTTCTTTTTAAACTAGTTTCTCTCTTTTTCTTTTTCTCTATAGTTGTTGTGAAATATTTAGTAACATCTTATCAAGGATTCTGTGACCTTTGGGAGGTGAAGCAATAGAGATTCAACTCAATGGGCCTTCTGTTTCCTCTAGAAAAATATAGTGACTTTCAAAATAATATATATAACATACATAATATCATCTACTTACCATGTATCTTGTCTCCCCTGCACTAACGTCTCAACGGTCTATCTAGGCCCTGCTTGGGGACAGAAGTATGGATGTGAGATGGATTCCTCAAGCTGTGATGTTTTCTCCCTGCTCAGTTGCTATTATGGTGGTCTGAGGGAGGAAGGGTAAGAAGACAGATGGTTGGGAAAGGAACAAGGAGGATATGCTCTGAAGAACTAGGAAGGTCCCTTTGGATGGGGCAGGAAGGTGGTGGTGGCAGCAGGTGGGGAGGGAATTTGGGAGCAGAATCTGGAATGGGCAACAAGTACCTGCATGAGTCCCTCAGGTACACGTGCCTGCTCCATCTCCCACCTTCCTGCCCATGTCTTCCTCCTCCTCACCACCCTCTCAGCCCCTCTGTCCTCTCGCTCTGCCCTGGATCTGCAACTCATAAAGCAAAGGGGTTGGCAGTGGTGGTGACGGCAGCAGTAGTTCCCGCTGTTGACCTGAGGCAGACAGGGACAGCAAAACTCATCCATGGGAATGAAGAACCATTTCCCTCTGGTGGTTTTCATACTGCCTTCAGCAGGACAGAGGGGCAAGAAGGAAATCATGTTTCCAGACCCTTTGGGTTGCATGTTCCCTTCTCACAAGGAGGCTGCCTTACCAAAAACAAACAAATTGGCGTTTAGGCCCTTCTGCTGGTCCATGAAAGAGCTGCTGGAGACCCTCCCTCATGATAGTATCACAATAGGAGAAAGATTAATGAAATGCTCTGGTCTCTGATGACATCATACACTTTGGTTGATTTTAATCATCTGTTGATTATTTACATATGCCAGGCACTAGGCCTAAGTCAATTGCAACTTTGAATCTCTAAATATATATCATAATTATTTTCCTTTTCACGGTCATATAAACTGAGGCATAGCAAGCTGAGTACTTGCCCAAGGTCATATTGTTGGTAACCAGCAGCTAGGATCCGTTTTCTGGCAATTTGACCCTAGAACCTTTTAGTAGCTCACCATTTGATACAAAACTTGAAGTAGCATATATTATAAACTGAAAAAAAAATTGCAAGTAAAAGTTAGTTCAGTCTCAATAAGGATTTAGCAAACTAACCTAGTGTCAATATGGATTAAATAAATATTTAAATAAGCTAATTTCCATTTTTTAACTCTGCTGTTTTCTGACTTTGTATCAACTTGCAAATATGACTTGGAAACACAAGCAGTTTGTAAATTGGGTATTAACTAGTGTATATATAATTTACTGGGAAAACTTACCCAAATTTTTACTTACCACAAAATCTGATATTTTAAATGTGTAATTTCTGAGTTCCATTCCAGCCCTGTTTATTTGTATAAACATTTATGAAGGTTAATTCTTTTACCTCATAACTGCTGGCAGTCAAGCCTTGCTTACATAGAAGCTTTGGATTCAGCCAATGCTCAAATGAGTACTTCACTGAAGCCCTAGTTTTCTGCATTTTAAAGCATGAAAGAAATAACCATAGTCAGTGAGACTTATAGCCCAGGCATGAGCAAGTCTCTCCTTCACCAAAGAGACGTCCAAAAAGCATTTCATTTTGCACAGGCTTATACTGATGCATCCACTAGAAGAAACTGGCCCCCACATCCATTCTCGAATAGTGAATACATTAACATATTGAATGGCATTGTTTTATATTATCCAACAGAATGTCAAAAATAATTATTTTGATTAGTGCATAAATCTTATTTGTCCCTAAAAATAATTGGTTAAAACGTCCATTTGCTAGTTGACCATTGGCAACGGTGGTTCTCCTGGAATGAGACAGACAATTTCAATTATCATTATATTAATGGATGAGCATTTTCCTATTTGTTGGAGGAGGAAAGCATGATTTCAATCCATCTAAAAAGTTTGAGGTGATCCTTGTACGAACTTTCAAAGGAAAGGCTAGACAAAGCCTTATTTTATACTATTTAAACAAAAATTTACTGAGCCAAAAAGCCATCGCTGCTATTGTAATTCTGTGTTGCATTGCAACAGGGATGAGCAGAGAATGACTTTTACCAGATTGATGCTGATTTCCACAGCTCGGCTTGTAATCACAGCATGGTTGTGGTGCTTGAATGCTCCTCTGCACTCTGGAAACAGACTCATCGCTGAGAGGGAGGGAGGCGGGAATTGGCTCCCTTTGAAGATGATTAGATCTCAAGATCCCAAACGGATTTTTGCAAGGTAGTCAAGGCTGTTCAGGAAATATAAATTCAATTATCAGCAACTAACCCCAAAGTTTAGAACTTTGGAATCAGACAAACCTGATTTTATATTCTAGGTCCGCCACTTTTCCACTGCTTTGGAAAAGAATTTTACCTTTCTCATGCCTACTCAAATATTGTCTTATCAAAGAAGACTTCCTTGACTGCATTCCCCTCCACTCCACTCTCTACTCCCTTCTCCTGCTTCATTCTTCCTCAGAGCACTGACCACATGTGGGTACATTTTTCATCTATTTGTTTCCTGGCAGTTTCCATCAGCTAAAAGGTAAGCTCCATGAGAGTAGGGCCGTTGCTGTGATAACATTCAGTAAGTAACTGGTCAGTTAATTTCTCTGTAAGATCTTATTTTTCAAGATTAGATGAGCTATGTTCCTTAGTTCCTACTGTTCCTCAGTAGGTACTTTTCTGTGCATTTTTCACACTAGTTAGAGGGAAAGCAGCTTTGTTCTGGGCAGTGCTCAATCACATTCCCTAATATACATCACTGCAAACATCAAAACCACAGCTGTATTTGTTTATGGTTTGTGGGTAGCTAGGATGGTCCGTTAGATTGAGTAATTTATTCAGCATATATAGAGGATACTGCAATACTTTGTGAAGATCCCTTTTCTCCCCAGGTCCTAGAATCCTCATTTTTCCTGGACCTAGACTGTCCCTGAGGCCACACCACTGCTTCATCTCGAGTCCGGGTTGAAAGTCTGTGGTGGCTTCTCCATAAGGGCCCTTCTTTCTTTCCACAGCTTTTTATTGGCATGAGAAATATGCTATTTTGTCTTTCCTTGACTTAGTCAGGGCAAACTTCACTTCTTTCCTGAGCTCTTCATCCAGAAAATTATTTTCCTAAGGAAATATCATAGCAAATAATTTGATTTCAAGGATAGAGGCAGAAAGCTTTGTTCTAGCCCCATAGTTCTTAGAAAAACCTCTTGTTTGTAATAGAAATGGGTGAAAATAGTTAAGAAAGCAGCAACTAAAATACGTGTTTATCTTAAATACCCTGGCACCCAACATACCTGCTGACATGTGTCTCAGCAAAACCAATATTTTTTCATTCACTGGAAAGAGATGCAGCATTAATCTTATAACAATTGCCCTCACAATATTTTTAAGTGAGTAGCACTCTCTCGGGGGCTAATTATTTGCTTCAGATAGATAAGGTATGATGATGAAACCCAGGCAACGTTCTACCCAAGATTTCCTAAAGTTCTATTGACAGTGGTCAAAAACAACGCTCCTGGAAACCCGTACGTTGTGAATAATTGGCCCCCAACCTCATTTTAGTATTGTAAGTCTGAGATGGACGGAGGAGCATTTTAGCCGATTTGTCAGAATCAAAAATGCCTTGTGTGAAACTCACATGGAGTCTTGGCCAAGCTCTCTTAATTCACTCTCATTAAAAAGAATGTATGTGGCTTTGATAAAGTAGTGATGCTTCCAATCTTTGCTTTTAAGCTAAGGAATTCCAGATACCATGATAGTGCAGTGGTCACCTTCAGACAATGCAGTCCATCTGCAAATGGAATTTTTGTCTGTGTGCGTGGCCAAAGTACCTCATGCTTATCATTTTGGCATGGCTTTAACCTCTCTGGCGGTTCCTTTACTAAACTCTGTAGAAAATATAAGATACACCTTAGTGGACATATAGGAATAACATTTGTTGGGTGTCGGGCAGGTGGGAGGGGGGAGGGGGGATGGGTATATACAAACATAATGAGTGAGGTGTGCAACATTTGGGGGATGGTCATGCTTGAGGCTCTGCCTCGAGGGGGGAGGGGGGGCCTGGGCAATATACATAACCATAATATTTGTACCCCCATAATATGCTGAAATAAAAAAAAAGAAAATATAAGATACAGAATCTCAGAATCTTGAACAATCGTGTGATATGGTTTGCTGTAAGAGAAAGACCAGAGATTAATATTAAAGTGTTCAGCGATAGAGGAACAACATGATTTTTGATATTCAGTGGCAGATGGATTCAGCACATTTGTGTTTGTTGTTGTTCTTTAGAGTTGTGGGTGGCTATACAGTCAGAGCCCTTAGTCAAAAGTACAGCAGCATTTGGGATAGTACCAACACAATTTTGAACTGTGAATTTTAAGACAAGGCCTTGAAAGTAACTGTAGAAGTTCCTGATTCTGACAAAAATGATTATGTTCCCTTGTGTTTGGCTATGGTGATTCCAGTCTGTCTATTTTTCTTGATTAATGAATATTATTCATTCTTCTCGCATTGTGTAGCAAAACGTATCTCCAATGCACCAGTACTTGGGCCCTCTTAAATTTACTTTATAATGCTAAAATATGCTTACAACCATGGTTGGTTTTTACCTATGAGACCTTCTTTGGACATCGGTTTTCATAAAAATATTGTTTTATATGAAAACAAATTTATTATAGAATAGAATCCAAAATTTAAGTGTGTTTTAAATATAAAACATGAGATTTCAAGGAAATTCTGCATTTGCTGTGCATCAGTTCTGGCCATGCTATGGCCCTTGGATCTACCTGGCCCTCTCTCTGCCATTGGAGACACTTAGTGGGAAAGGCTCAGAAGCATTGCTTTATGCTGGAGTACTAGGGAGAAGAAATATTAATGTGCTCAGAGATTCAGAAGGGAATGACCATTTTACAGTTTAGAAAATTCTCATTAGACTGGCAAATCCAACATCATGGAATTTTTTTTTTTTTTTTTTTGTAGGCAAAAACAAGGCTCTGCGATGGCTGCCTTTTAGGGAAGAATAACATGGTAGAAATTCAATGGTACTAGAAAGATCTGAAGTGCATAGTTTGCTTTTGGAGAAAGGTGACTTGTGGTTTATCCTCTCCCTCCCTATCTTGAATGAAGCAAATATCAACTCTGTTCTGGGGCAGTGACTTAATAACATCACTACTGTAGTTCTGATTTTACAGTTTTCTTTTTCCAATGATATGTCAAAGCCATGTAGGACTTCCTAAAATATTTCTGTTATTTCCAGTTGCTGCCATAACATATTCACCCAGCTGTCCTGTAGAGCCCTTGAATCCATCAGAACCCTAAACCTTTCTCTTCCACTATGCTAATAGGTTGGCAACTTTTTCTGTAGGGAGTCAGATGACAAATATTTTAGGCTTTGCAAGCTATAAGGTTTCACCCACAACTACTTAATTCTGTGTTTTAGCAGGAAATCAGCTATAGACAATATGTAAACAAATGAATGTGACTGTGTTCCAATAAAACTTTATTAACAAAAATATGAAGGGCAGGTGGGGGAGAGGGCAGATTTTGACTGAGGGCTATAGTTTGCTGATCTTTGCTTGATGCTCTTGCTTAGTAGGTTTCACTCCCCCATATTCAAACTTCTCCCTCTGCATTCCTATCCAAACAGTCTTTAAATCTTAGTCATTTTCCTTCCTATATTAATTTCCTAGGGCCATTGTAACAAATTACAGTGAATTTGGTGCCTTAAAACAACAAAAATATATTCTTTCACTGGAGGCTAGAAGTTCAAAATCAGGTGTTGTTAGGGCCATGCTCTCTGTGAATCCTCTAGGGAAGGAATCTTCCTTGCTTCTTCCTAGCTCTGGTGGCTGCTGAAATCCTTGGTATTCTTTGGCTTGCAATTGCAGCACTTCAGTCTCTGTCTCTGTTGTCACATGGCCTTTTCCCTGGGTCTCTGTGTCTGTGTCCAAATTTCCCTCTTATAAGGACAAGAGTCATATTGGATTTAGGGCCCAACCTAATCCAACATAACCTCATCTTAACTTTATGACAGCCACAAAGACCCTACTTCTACACAGTGTCACATTCACAGGTGCTAGGTGGACATAAATTTTGGGGGGACACTTCCTGTTTTTCTGATCTGTCTTCTACTTCCTATCAGCTACCACTACCCTAATTCAGATCTCTATTATACCTCATTTCTCACCTGACTATTCCAACCTCCTCCTAATAGGTCTTACCTTTCCCATTATCCAGAGTGACCTTTCTGAAATGCAAATTTCACCATATCTCTCTCCTTTTAAAAATCCTTCTTGTCCCTTTTCATCTCAGCAGTGGTTCTCAATCTTTTTGTCAACACATATGATGGATGAGTTCACTGTGGGACAACTTATTGAGGTGCCCAGATGATGTGTGGACTGGCTGTGACTCCACTCCTTTCCCTCCACACAATTAATTGAATCTGCTTTAATTTATATAATAAAGTAAGTCATTTACATTATTATTGCCAACACATTACTTTCAACTCACCAACGATTGGGCCAAACAGTGCTTTTCAACTTTATGGCAGAAAATCCCCGGTATTCTGGCTACAAATTCCCTTATGATGGGGCCTTAGCAGCCACTCCTTCTGCCCTTTGTCCTCCAGAAACCAACCGACTGTGCTCCTCCTCCTTATTACTTCACTTATACAACTCTTGCTTCTCCGTTTGGAATAAGACATGGACTCGGCCTTCAAGAAACTTTAAGATGATGAGGTCTCATCTTATCCTTGGGCATATGAGGAGTTTGGTTGGTGTCATTGGATAAGTCTGAGAGGTACAAGTGTACTTTGGGGAATAATGAGACAGGTGTTTGAAATCAGGTCTGTCCCAGGAAACTTAGGACCATGGCTGCCCCAGGGGAATAGAACAATACACTAAAAGGCTTTTGAAAATAATCTGTGTTTTCCAAATTTTCTGCAACGAGAAGGTGCTATCATGAAGGAAAGAAGTCTGTCTCCTGGTTGCAGTTCTCTTTATGCCAGGACAGTTGTCTTCAAAGGAAAATCTTATCATTTGTTCCTCACTGTCTTCTAGGGGAAGATACTTATTTTTAATTTGATAAACAAGGCCCTTTGTGTCTCATTCTTGCCAACCTGTTGGCCACCCCAGAACACAGCCCAGGACCTGCCCCTTAGTAGTTTCTCAGAAAATATTTGTTGAATGAATCATTGAATGAATGACCGAATTGAATTTTTTTGTTTTGTTTTGTTTTTTTTTTAATTTTTTTTTATTCCATCTTGTAATGGGGGTACAAATATTGTTTGGGTTACATACATTGCCCCTCCCCCCCTCCCCCCCACATGCCTGCGCTTCAAGCGAGTCCAATCGAATTGAATTTTTAACAATTTAAAGAAAATGCTTCTAAATAAGTTGTAGCTTCAGTCCCCTTTAAACAGGCTAGGAAAGTAAAAAGCAGAGAAAGTGAATATCTTACCCAAAGTCACACATGTGAACCATAGGTATTCAGACTTCACATCCTGTTCCCCATAAGCATATTGCATATTCTTTTACTTTTTTCAGTTTTCTAACTGAGCTATCCTGCTATAGTCAACTTTATAGTTCCAGAAGTCATTGGCCTGGTTGATAAATTTGTTTCAGAGTCATACAAGTAACATCTTCTGGGTTCATAGGATACATTCTCCACTTTTAACCATTGAATACATAGAAATTAATCTTCTATGTTCATTTTATCTTTTTGTTGTAAAACCATTAAGAATTAAATAATAATCTTTGCACCTAGGCTTTGTAATGTATAAACATCATGGCTAAGGTATATGCTGTTCAAAGATTTGAAAATATAGCGCACAAAAGCACATTTTCTCTTTGTTTCCACTTTAGTGCCGGCTTGATAGCATTTTCTTATTTAATGTTATTAAATTTCTTAGGTAAAAATATTTGTGTCTATCCTTATAGGTGTGGTAAGTGCTGTCTACTAACAACGCCACTAAGAAATACAGGACTTGTCTGAAGAAGAAGAAGATGATGATTATACAAAGATAAATATCCAAAGACTTGGCAAATTGAAGAAACAAGCTGTAGCATGTTGGCTAAAGTATACTGTACAGCAGTTAAGGAAATAGAATCCAAAAGGATGAGACTTCTCGTTACTGCTTAATGCTAAGACAACACAGTCAGTGGAAAAATATAAAAGTAAATATTTAATCCTAATGTTAGACGAAAGTGAAACAAGTTTGCTAAAAATTTGTTTTAGTTTTCTTTTTGCTAGTAGTAGCACACACAAATCAGCATTATTACTCTCTTGCCTTGATACAGCAATCAAACTGCCTTGCACTGGTGGACGTAAGCTTAATGTCGGTTTGCCAAGAACATTATAGAACACTGTAGGGAATATTAGAGTGAGCCTCGTTCTGTGGGTGGATTAAAAAAAAAAATGTCAGAGACCAAACTCCCTCAGCTTTCCTCCTTACTTCCTGGCTTTCCTGTTCTCAAAATTTCCCTGCGTCTTCATCCAACTTCTCCCCCACTTCCCCATCTTTTCTCCTATTCCATTCTAATCCTTCTACTTAATCCCTTGTTCCCATCCTGAACACTGCTGAATCAATTAACCGGTCCCCACCCTACCCCCACTGACATTTGTTAATCTCTCTCTCTTCACAAATCCCTTCCTTTCAGCATGCCGGCATGCTATTGTTTTTGCATCCAAACCCAACTTTCTCTTGATCCTGCTGTTCCCTTGAACTATGCCATGTTTTCCATGTTTTTTCTTCGGACCATTGCCAAACTTCTGGAAAGATGATTGCCCATGTACACTGACCACAGCTGCCGAGCGCTTACTCAGACGACTGATCCGAGGCTTCCAATTTCTTGGAACATCTCTCTCCAAAACTCATGTTGGCTGATATGATTGTGAGTCATCTCTCCTGGTTGTCTTACTATGCCTTCTCTGTCACTTCTTCCACCTGCCATTCAATATAGTCTGCAAGGAAGGATATGTCTTGGCCTCTCCACTTCTGTCTCTGGGGTTGTTTCTTCCTTCCTTCTCCTCCCCTTCCAACTCCTTCTTTTGTTTCTTGGTAATGTCATCCAGTCTCAACCATTAACCTATACAGGTAAATACCAAATCTTTAGCTTTAAAAATTTAGTACATATAAACGCACTTAAAGAGTGCATTTCTAGACTCTGAACATGTACTTCTGTCTGTTCCTGAATATCTTTATTTTAATTTTCTAACTTGGTCTTAAACTCATTCATGAATTTGTTTATTCAAACACTTATTCAGTATATATTTATAAAATGCCTATGATGTTAGCTAAGATGAAGGTTAAGCTGCTATCCAAATGCAATGGCTTTAATAAGGTAGAAGTTTATTTTTCTCTTGTTTAACAAGATGATAGAGCCCCTATTCTTCCACAGAGTCATTCAGGGATCGAAGAGTGTTTCCAGCTTGTTGCTCTGACCTTCCAAAGGGTGTCTATATCTGTATGACCAGAGCTGGATCACTTTCCTATCAGCATGTGAAAAAGAGAAAGAGAAAATGGAAAGGTGAGTGCCCAATGTTTTAAAACCAAGCCCCAGAGGGATCTACTTCACTCTAGCTCACATGTCATTGCTCTACTCTGACTTAGGTCGCCACACCTAACTTGGAAGGAAAGCTGAGACATGAAGTCTTTAGCTGCGTGGCCCTGCTATTATCTATTGCTGTGGAAGAAGGGAAGAACATATTTTGGGGGACAACTAGTGGTCTGTCACTCCTACCAGAACTAGGTATTGTATCAAGCATTGAAATTCACTAAGTTTGGAAAAATTATCATTATATTTCCTTCCAACTCTGATTTTTGTTCAGTATGTTACACTTCTATGGATGACACTAGCACCCTTCCAGCCACAGTGTTTAAAAACACCCAAGACATCTTTAATCCTCAATCAACCTTTCCTAATTTCCTCCCTCAACAATCACAATTTTCCAAAGTATTCTGTCACCTTCTCATATATTTCTAACCTAGCCATGTCCTCTTCTACTTTCCCAAACATTTTTATAGAATTAGTGTCTATTACCATTTATTTGAAACAAAGACAGTGCCTTTTAACTGGTCTCCTGTGTGTACAGCCTTGCTGTGCTCTTTATGTGTCCCTCAGTAGTCTTTCTGAAACATGCTCAGCCTCTGTGCATAAAGGGATAAAGTGGGGACTCCTTAGAGTGGCATTCAAGGTTTATAAGAAGGATTGTCTGGGGTTACTGGGGTTTCCCATCCAATTCCCTGCCACCAGCCCTGACATGTTCTACATTGAGCCATGGTACATCCTTCTTATTTTCCTCCTCTGTGCATTTATTCATATTTTTCTCTTGGTTGCAATGTCCTTCAAGATCCACAAATCCAAATGCTATCAATATTTCAAGGCCCAGTTTAAATTGTACCTCTTCCAAAAAAGCTTTTTTTGTTTCTTTTGGGGAAAAAATTCTCTCTCTTTCCTCTGACCTTATATAAAATTTTATCTGTACCTCTTTTGTGATACCTAACTCTTTGTTTCTTATATTCTGGCTTGTAGGTACATGTCTTACCTTCCATAGTAAGCTCTTTAGTCTTGGGACCAAGACTAATTCATCAGTGTATATCACTTAGGTTCTAGTACAACGCATGACACATAGTAGGTTTTCAACAGATATCAATTTATCTAATTAATGTTTGAATAATAAGTTTAAAGAAATTCAGAATATGATAAATATGAAACAGAGAGTGTATTAGGAAATACATACCATTTTCACTGAAGGATCAATAAACTATTACTTGTGGAGCAAATTTTCACTCAGTTAAAATACCAGTAAGCCCTGGTCATTCATTTAGGAAGACACGTTTAAAGTAATAGTGAGCAGTATCTTGGTCTTGTAAGGTTAGTAATAGTGGTACAGGTTTAGAAAAATTATGAAAATACAAGTATTTTCTTTATCAAGACACAATTCCCAAAGGATCATCTAAAATGCTGGTGAAGTCCTGAGTTTTTGAAATATTGTGGGTTTTTCTTTTTTTTTTTGCATGACATTTTCCAGTGAAGCCTATGAATATTGAAATCATTTTCATTCTAATTATTCAGTGGTATTTCCAGTCATAGTCAAGGCTCTGAAAACTTTTGCTAGAAAAGATCCTTTTCATAGATTTTTCCAAGTGAATTTTATAGCCTGGAGATATTGCAAATCTTAAGATAATTTCCCCCCAAAGTATAACATTTTTCCAAGCAAAAACTCCACTCTTTTTACGTTTATGTATCTGAAGCATTGGTAAAATAAAACTAGCATTTCACATCTAGCTATTCTACATTTGCCTTCTGGAATTAGGGCAACATTTTAAAGTGGTGGGATCTCATAAATGTTTCATGGAAAATAAGAAAAACATGCTATAAAAATCACCAAACCGTGAGATAAGAAGGAAGAGGAAGGAGTGGGTGATCAATGAGGCCCTCTGGGATGATTGTGGAATAAGTTGTTCTAAGTCTTGGGCCAGATTTTCACAACTCACAAGCAGCTTTCTGGCCATAGGTCAGACAATTTTGGAAATTGCTTTAACTCCTTCAGGAACCATACCACCATTATCTACACAGCTAAATTCAGTCACTTCCATGTAGTCTATGTTTTACTCTGGAGTTCCATCAATTTCTGTTAGAAGTGGCTCCTTGTTAAATGTGGAATCTTGGCAAGTTACTTTATTTACCCCCTGTGAGCCTCCACATCATTATTATTAAAATGCCCATAATAGAGACATCCATTGTATTAGGATAATGGGCACATGGGCTTTTATTTTATGATTTTTTTCAGTACTTAAAATATTTTATTATAAATTTAATATGCAGTCAAAACATATACAAAGTTTGTAAGAGTACAAGAGGATAATGAATGGAAACCACCCAGTTCAGCACATGACTTAATAATTGATTATTATTGCTTATAATGATGATTCTGCAGATGAAAATAACTGTATTTTTTTTAGCCATAATTATGCACAGAGGAATGTTCTGGGAACTGGAATTGGGGAAGATAGGATAGATTAAAAAAATATATAAGACTTAACCTCAGTCTTTCACGATCTAAGTATTCTACTTTGGGGCAATAAATAGAACTTACAGACATGAAACTGTTAAGTAAGAATGAAAGGCAGTATGTGATCAAAGTCAAAATGAATTACGTAGACTATGTGTTCCAAAAGAGTTCAGAGAACCATGTGTTCAAATAATTAGTCTGTGTGTGTGTGTGTATGTGTGTGTATAACACACACTAAATTGGACTATGCAGGACTTTAAGAAAGCAGACACTTTCACATTTCAGCCCAGAATGCTAGAGTACCACCAGAGTTTGTTATTTAAGAGGAATTCATTCAGGGCCCACTTTCAGAAATCCAGGGACCTGTCCGTGACAAATCTTTCCCCTCCTGCCTACAAATGCCACCCGTGTACCATTATTCTGACATATATGGTAAAGCATAAAATAAGCAGAAACCACTGAATTGACGAGTTAACAAAACACACATGAGCACCAGGAAATTAACAAGATGATGGTCCCAGGTTAGCGTGAGCACAATAGCATTCTGCTCCGTGTGGTTTTCTGGCGTGCTTATTAGACTCCTGGGCAAGGAAATGCTTCTACCTGGAGATTTAGATATTAGAATTGATACTCCCAAGTTAGAGCATGCTGTTTGAAATAAAAGCAGCCTTTGTGTGGAGAGAATAAAACTACAATCTTTGTACACTTGTAAACCACCACTGGCTCACAAATTATTCCTATTTTACTCTCAGATTGGAAAAAAAGACATTTGATTCTGATATATTTCAGTCTGTAAAAAAACAGAGAGAGCGAGCAGTATTCTGTCAGCCTAATCTCATTACACATGTAGCCATTACAGTCAAAATGAGTTTCCTCTGAGCAAGTTTGGGTGAGTTTCAAAACCAATTCTCAGAGGAAAAGAGTCATTACGCTCAAGTAGTATGTTACAAATGGAGCTTCCTATTTTACTGAAGTATTCACATTCACGATCGCTTAAGCCATAGGGTGATGAGATGAATAATCCAGGTTTTGTTCAATACAAAATTGAACTGAATGAAAGAAAAGGAAACAAAACATTTAAAATGCATAATGCTTATACCTTGTTAAAGGTTTTATTTAACAAGAAAGAAATAGCTATGGAAAAACATGCTCACAATACTTTCCTCTTGCTTCTAACTTCCATCCTACCAATCTCTTCATTGTACATATTATGTTCAGAATCACTTGCCAGTTGATCACCTCACTTCCATCCCCTTCCTTTTCCCTGTCTATAAAACTGGGTCCTTTCAGAATATAAGCTACTTGGGACTTGGCCTGGTCTCTGCTCTATCTTTAGACATAAGAAAGGTGTCCCAGACACACAGTAGGTCTCCAATAAACATTTGCTAAATACTGCGTTCTGGAGGATCTCTCTGCGGGTGAGTCCTTGTGAACTAAACATGGTAAGAGATGAAGCCCACCATGTACATTTCACTGGATGAGGACAGTCATAGCTACATGTGCAATAAGATTAAATGGATATGATAGAACCCTGGATTCTAAAGCAAACGTTCAGAAAGAACCTTGCTACTAAGGCGATGCTGCAGAACAGTGAATTGGTTTGAGAAAAGATGGACAGACCCTTGATTTACTAGGCATTTACTCTTTATCTACCACAATTCCTCAAAAGTCAGTCGGTGAGAGTTTTGTTGTTGTTTGTAGTATCAATATGAACTTGAGGATTTAAACATATTTGATACGTTCCAATCCATTGCTGTTATTATTCTCACTGATGCTCAACTGCCTCTTCCCTGGCAAAGGAGAGCCTTTTTAAGTTGGTACGTTGGTTCTTTTGACAAAACACTAGCTAGCATCCTTGTTTTATAGTCAGGATGACATGTAGTAATCTGTAGTAGTTTTATTTTGTTCATTTTCTGCCCTAGACCTGGAATTAGCTATTTCTCTAAGAAGCATTAGTTCTTTTCAACAGGAAATAATATTTGGAGGCCACAATTTGTGCAATAGGGACACTCATTGTTTCTGTGTTGGTCATTGTTCCTCGGCTTTTTAAGTGGACAGACTAGGATGTGTGTGTGTGTGTGTGTGTGTGTGAGAGAGAGAGAGAGAGAGAGAGAGAGAGGGAGGGAGAGAGAGAGAGAGAGAATCTGTGTTAAAATAAATCATCAGGTCACATTGATTCTTCCAATTCAAATTCAGGGATGTGGGGTTTTTACTTAACCTCATCAGTGTAATATCTGTACCCACTTTCTTATACAACAAATATCTTGGTTTTCAATGATGCTAATAAAAATCATTCAACTTATTTATTTTATAATATATCAAAACAGTCTCAGAATAGTGATATTAACAATATGATTACTGTAAAGATTAAGATTTGCATGTCTTTTTTTTAGATATACTAGTGATATAAGTCACATAACTGTGTAACAAAGTTACTTGAAATAGTTCCCCTTTGTGTGGTATACCACCAATTTGCACAGTTTGATTCATTTATTTTATGTTGCTTTTAATTTTTAGGGATTTAAAAAAATATATAAATTTAATTTTGCTTTATAATTGTGCCAAATATTTACATGGTTCAAAATTCAAATCTATAAAGCAAATTATATTCTTTTTCTCAATGACATTTGTTGCCACCTTTTTTTTTTTTTTTAACTTAAAATAGTCTGTGAAAATCACTCAGTAACAGTCTGTGGAGATATTTCTTATTCCTTTTAGCAGCTTCCTAGAACTCCAATTGGTGTATATATTATAGATTGCTCAAGCAATCCTTCAATAATGGATACTTGAATAGTTTCTAGGTTTTCCCTCATTACAAAGAATGCTGCAATCAGTAGCCTTGTGCATATACATTTTTGTGTTTTGCTTGTGTATCATTAAGATGGAGTTTTAGAAATAAGATTACTGGGTCAATGGATAACTTCTTATGAAATTTTCTTAGATGTTTCTGAATTTTTCTCTACAGTGGGTCCTAACATTTTGTCTTCCTACCAACAATGTATGAGAATGCCTATTTCCTCCACTCCCTTACCAACACAGTATATTGTCAGAACTTTTAAATTTTTGCCAATCTCTTAGATAAGAAATAATACGTAAGTATAATTTTAATTCCCCTTTATCTCATTGTATGCAAATTTGAGCATACTTCCACGCGGTTAAGGCACAGCTGCATTTCTCTTCTGTGAACTCACTGTTTGTATCTCTAAGTAATTTTTCTATAGGGCTGTTGTTTTATTCTCTATTTTTAGAAGCTGCTTATATATTAGGGATAGTAACCCCTTTTCTTTATTATAAGATGAAAACATTTTTCCAGTTTGTCACTTGTTTATGGGTTTTTCAGTCATGTAACTTTTTTCATTTTTATATAACCAAGTTTAGCAATATTTTACATTATTTTCTCTTTCATGAGTTTTAGAGGAATTTACTTATGTGTTCTTTTAGTATCTGCGTATTTTTCTCTTTTCTTTTTTTAACATTTAAATATGTGGTCCATTTCCACATCTGTATTTTACAGAGAAGATATTGCTTTTCCCAAGATGAAAGTTCCACTACCCTGATATGTTCTTTGTGTATTCTATCATGGAATCAGATATCTAAATATACTAATGGATTCACCATTAAATACTTTCACCTGGAATGAAAATTATTTTCAGTACTTAAACCAAAAGCTAATTAATTCTAAAAACATAAATTTGAGAAAGAAGATTTTAAAAAATAGCTTTATCTCTTTCCTATTACCTTTTAGCTAGGTTTCCCAGAAATTTATATCTGTATCTGAATATAGTAAAAGTGGCTCTAGGCCCACACATGTGGTCTCCATCGAATCAGACTGCAACTGGCTGGAAGCTGGGGGAAGAAGGGATTCAGAATCTTTTGGGTGAATTTAGCTCATTTTTTGTCTTGTTGATTAAAACGTGTTTGTTTCTCCTTTATGGATTAAGTATGAAATAGAAGGAAAGGAGTTTTACATATCTCAGTTGCTCAAGGGAAGAGCCTGAAATATCTCTGCCCATGATTCTCAATCTGGGGTGCTGAGAAGGTAACTCAAACTCAGTCAGAGTTTAGTCAGGAAAATAGACTCAACTCTAGGTATTCCAAATTCGAAGAACTAAATTTCTTCATGGAATTAAAGGCTTATGTAATTCAGAAGGCTTGAAGAGTGAGATCAGGAGAGCTATTTCCGATGATCTAAGACCGAAGCTGAAATTTCCAAAAGCTTACCTAACAGCAGCTGTGAAAGTTCAGGAACGCTGGGAAGCTCCTGCCATCGATTAATCAGTCAATCTTGGCTTGTTGCCCCAACGCGATGATTGTCAAAGAGCTCACTTGGAAGTCACTGGGAACCTCAAGCTGTCTGGGTGCTGCTTGCAAGGCTCTGGGGAGTAATCACTTCTCCTTTCCTCCCACCATCCAATGTTGCATAAATGCTTCTCTATGGTAGAATCAAAACCAGAATGACAGGGAGAAGTGGAGTCTGGAAAGTGTAATTTTCAGATCTCTGCAAGGTAGCAGTGGAAGCAGATACTGAGTAGCTCTTGCTCGGCGTTTGGGGAACACATTTTTCCCTCTCTCATTTGAATTCTCTTCATTTTTTTCTTCACTTTTTTGATGAGCAAAAAAGGATTGTGAATCCAGTTAATAATAATAAAAACAACAGTTAGCCCTTATTGAGCTTTTATTATGCACCAGGCACTGTGTTCAAGTCTTTACAAGTGTGGGGGTAAAGAAGAATGAGGAGGGAGGCTCTTATTTTCACGGTGTTCTTTATCTGAGTTACAGCAACACTGTGTAGGAAGAAAACATCTTAATATTTAGATACACAAAAATAGCCTTCCTAATTTTTCCTAGCATCTTTTCTTGACCATAATTTAAATATCTTTGCTGGTCAATCACTTGTAGATTATACAATATTGTGAATGAATATCTAGAAATAAAATAGACAAGATATCTTTGAAAAGGAAGAGTGCTCAGTTGGTAGTCCCTAAATTCTATTGTCCACTGAAAGGAACCAAGCTCAGAGAAATGTACAGAGAAAATCTCTGGAGTAGAAAATGTATAAGATAAGACTAGAAGATCTTCTTGTACCAGAAAGTAAAGAAATAATAGAGACTGTTGGGGTGGTATCGAAAGGACTCAAAAGATGATTTAAAAAGGGTGCCATTGGACAAAAATGGGATTATTTGAATGTTAATAGTAACAACGTCAATGGATTGGAAGATGTTTAAATCCATAAGTTCACAACGATGTTAAGAGGAAAAAAACCTTCATTATCTTCATTATCGTTATCTTTGGAGGACGCTAGGGAATAAACTCATTATTCTGTAAACTGACAAATAACAGGAAAAAATGAGCATTTAATGTGCCTTTCCTGTATGAACTATACCTCGGGATAACCAAGTAGTTCATAAGGAGAAAGTTCTCTTTATAGACATTTTGTACCAAATAAATGAAGATAGATTGGTAGAATGAGAATATCACCACTTGTCAAAATGCTAATCAATGGATTAACATTGGTGCAATCAATGGTCATCAATGGCTGCAACGTCACAAAATGAGAGACAAAAATATGCCCCTGCTGATAGAAGTATATAGCATCACTTGTAACTATTTTTGTAAAAAAAAAAAAAAAAAAATCAAATGTGATCAAGCTTTAAATCTAACTACCTTTTTACAGGGAACAGAGGAACGTGTCAAATAGCACTGCAGTGATACAATCATCAAAATTCCACAGTGGGAAATTCTATAAGACAAGTGACCATTTTCATCAACAAATAAACGAGGAACAAAAAAAAAAAAAAAAAAAAAAAAAAAAAAGGAGGGGACCCTATGGCTCCCTGGGTTAGTGGATTTTTGGAAAAATCCATTCACACATAGCCAGTAAAGACACATTTAATACCTTGGCCATCAAAGCAAAGATTAGGAGATGTAAATTGTGGGTGAGCTTAGTTGACTGAATCTCACAAGCTGTTAAACATTTCCTTGTAGTTCCACTGGGCATAAAGTCTCTTAAAATATCCTTCAGAATGCAATGGTACATAGACTGAAGCTGGCTTCCTATTGCTTCATTGCATTGCAAATAAAATGAAGTAATTGTTTGATGAAATTTATTATGGCTCCAAAATCGTCGCAAACTAAAAATATTTCACATTTCCCTTACATGTGCTATTTGGCCTGAGTAGTGCTGGATTTTCATTTCTTGACAAAATATATTAGGCACCTTTCCTAAATTGCTCTATGCTGAAGCTCATTATTTTTTAACTAATGATGAAAAGAATCAGACCTCTACAATTAGTAAAGAAGTGGAATAAAAATAAAGTATTGTTACTGCTTCATAACATGAAATTTAAAAATTTTTTCTTATAATTTAGTTTCCATTGTTTACAATATTAATAAAGACTTCAGTACATGCAAACTGCAGGAGAGTCCAAAAGAATGAAGCTTCTGGAGGGAGAGGAGTCTGGTTTTGTATAGAAGCTGATAGATACTTTAGATTTCTCAGGAGGATTTGGAGTTTACTGATGAGCGAGAGGCCACTGAGAAATATTAAGAATGGTCTTAGTCTTCACTTTCTTTGAAACATCTTTCTGACACCAAACATCAGCTAGGAGATGACGTTTCCACATTAGCATCCATAATAACAGCAATACCTCATATTTATAGAATGTTTTACAATGCACAAAAAACCCACACATATATTTATGAACTTCTTTCTGATCAAAGGCAACATTTTGTGATGAAATTAAAGGATTTTGGAATTTTGGGTTGACACTGTATTACTCTTCAAAGTCTCTTATCTAACCATGGCTTTTAGTCACCTCTAAAAAATAACTTTCTACTCACAAAATCTTTCTTTTTTCCTCATATACATTAATTCAATTACATAGGTAATTTTGGCTTTAGAGAGTCGGTCAAAGGAAGTAAGCCTTTAGAAAAATAAATGTGTAAAATAAGCCTCTGATTTAAGAATCGAAATACAAACACTTTCTTCCTCGAAGACGATATTCAACAACCGAACTTACATAAACCAAAGTTCATGTATGCATTTGCTAGCAATTTACTCATGATTTCAGAAACATACACTTTTAAGATGCTTTCTTCTTTAAGAAGTGTTCTTTTTGAAGATATTAATGTTCTAATCCCTTCTTTTTTCTTAAAAGGGGAAATAATTTGACACATATCAGCTGGTCCTTAGAGAAAGCTTCAGATGAAATTTACTATATTTCCTGTGGTATATTTTATAGGGGTCTTTTTTAAAAAAAAAAAAAATCTTTTTTACTTTTTTAAATCCCGCTGCACCAATGTCTTTCCTCCTGGACATAATTCCTCCAGGTGTTCAGGCTGAACTTGTAAAGCCTTCTTCCATGATGAGTCTTTGAGCTGGAAGCCTTCCTGAACTTTTTAAAATAATGAGACCTCACCAGGCAAATTTATGATAAGCTTCCTTTTCCTCCCAGCCTAACCACTGAACCTCCCATCAATTCATAGTTGGCCAGTGGCATGTAAGACAATACTAATAAACAATGGAAAGGATTTCCTAGGTGTCCTGATCTCTTTATGAGAAAGAGGAAATGATCCAGTGATTTCACATTAGTCTATAAAGTCATCAGATATATCGTGAGGCCATTATTAATCTTGAGTCTTGATTCTGGCTTCTCTCTGTTATTTTTTTTTTGTTTTTTTTTTGTCCAGACCTTTTGCTTCTGTTCTTCAATGCCTATAAAGCCAAAGCCTGTGGTGTAGACCCTAAATTGGAAAATAAAAAAAGCCAAATAAGAGTTCAAATTAGAATTTCTTTTAGAGTCTTTTAATGTTACCTCTCTTCTCTGAGGAGTTTCCAGATTATGATTCACCTAGAGTCTGCAACTTTCCATTCTTATGACTCCTTGTCTCTTCTATAATTCAGGGCCACTAACGCCCTAGGGAGTGTCTTTAAAACAGGAAGTTGCTCAAGCAAATTATTATCTTTAGGAGGACAGATCTATGGCCAAAACATTGCAAAGGCCAATTGCCCGTTCTTCAGGGAGGCAAGCAGACAGAGGAACTAAACATACAAGGCCTCTGCTTTTTCTCATCTTTCTTACTCCTCAGAGAAGCCACTGGCTAAACTAAAATAAGTCACTTAAGGCAAGTTGTTAAGGAGTCGTCGTATTCAATTGAGTTGGCTCGTATTTTTCAGTAAAGCAGTAAGTGGTTATAAACACACTCTTCATTTTCTTTCAATGTTCCCACCTTGCCCATGGTTCAGTGGCGAGCTTCACGAAGGCTTTTCATTCAAGTTTGACTTCTTTTTCTGCTTCATTTGTTACTGACAGCTCCAGCTCATGTGCGCCCATGCAGTTGGCTCCTGATTTCGAGGGTGTGGGGGAGACAGCCCCAGAGCCCAGGTGAGGAGTTAAAGCATTCTGATTAAATGTAGCCAGTTCCTCTGCTACCCTTTGCCTGCTTTGATTTAAAACAGTCTTCAATTTTATTTCCTATAGCCCATGACAAAAATGGGGTGTACAAGGGGATCCATTGAAGGACATTACTAAAAGTCTCTGTACTAAAGTTGGGAAGGACATAAATGGATTTCAGATTCAGTGTTCAAATCTCTTCCAGAGTCAGATTGAAATATTTCATTTCACAGAACGTTGAGAACATAAACAAAAAAAATGATTTAGTCATAAATGTGTATGTTGGCTCCTTGATCTGGGATGAACGTGGTCCGCATAGTCTGCTTAGACTATAAAGGATCTGTGCGGTGACCGCTCTGCAGGGTATGAGCTTCTGGAGCCCAGGGGGCATGTCTTAGGTTGCATTTCTGCTTTGGGGCCACCCTAAGACTGGCACACAGCGGGCATGCAAGAAATGCTTGTTCAGTAAATAGCTGACTAGCAAACTGAGTTAGCATTAGACCTCAAATAATTTTAGGCAATGCATACAGAAAAGAGAGGTGGAAAAGTAAGAAGTAAAATAGCCCTCTATTCAACTGAGTTTCCCCCAATATGAGTGGACCAGTGATCCTTTGTAGAAGATGAACCTGAGGTTATAGATCCTTCCAAGTTCCTTCCACTTACAATTTTTGAGGTAAAAAAAAAAAGCTTCTTTTATAAACAAAGTATAACACTACGAAAACACTAAATGTTTGATGTGGAAGCCTTTTTAACATCAGTAAAAAAAGGGGAAAAAAAATCTTTCACTATTTTAAAAACAGGGAAATGGTTTTAGATTTCCTTAAACATTTTAGAATTTAAAAGAATGTCCCACGCATGAATAAAATCAGATTTTCATCAAAAGGCTTTTAAGCAAAACTTCACACTTTTCTCTGTAAAACAAAACAAATATTTTTCAGAGCAATATTCTCTTACACAAAAGATTTTTTTTTTACAAATCATTAAAGTGTTCTGGGTGAGGAAAATAAAATTCAAAATTATTCGGTAAAATATTTTTCTTTCATTTTTTATTGCTACTATGAATAAGAAAGCATTAAAGAGGATGAATGACTATAGATGAAAGTTAGCCTGCCAAACATAAAGAAAAAAAATTCTTTTAATGTTTTGGTCACGAACTCTGACAATGATAAATCACTTTTCAACAGCTGCAGACAGCTGTTAAAGTCTGGAGCCTAAAACGCTTAATTGGGGAAGTGTGTTAAAAGTTAAAGGGCCAGTGTCCTTTTAGGTTACATGAAGACTTTCTTCAATAGACCATAATGGTGCATTGCAAGGTTTGGAAAAGAACATGCTACTGTCTGCATTTATTAAAATAAAAACTTTAGATGGACAATTGTAAAGTACAGATAGATGAAGCTATACATGTCCATATAGATCTGAAATAAGAGGCAGTGTACAATAAAAGAAGGCGCTCCAACTCATATTAGGTGATGAGATGGGAATTAGTGGTACTCTTTCATTTCAGATGTTTGAACTGGCAACTCCTAATTGCTTCAGTGTGGGCATTATCATAATTCATACATTTGCCCAGGTTTAAATTATTCAGTGATGATTCTCACCCTATACAAATGAGTAGGGCAAGAAATTTAAAAATTTTACAAACTGGTTTATTTGTGTTGCTTGGTTTTTGTTCTGACAATGTTTGGGCAGTGGGATTCCCCAGTTAGTTTAGGGATTTCTTCCCCTTGAATTTTTCTTGATTAGGATATCTCAAACCAGTTTTCAGTCATAATAGTTTTTTTTTAAGACTCACAATTGCTGAAATAGTGTCCTTTTGAAGTAGCCTTTGTTGAGTACACATGATTTTTCCCCAAAGTGTGTGTATATATATATATATCTGTATCTATAGATATATATGTATCTATGTCTGTAGTACATATATGTCTATAGATATTGATGTATATTCTGTTAAGCTCTGCAAGAACTGATCTGATGGTTTTATTTTATTTTTGCCATGGGTTCCAAGTGTGTAAAGTTAAACATCATATATCTGATTGAAGAGGGAACATTTCCCATTGAGTAACTGTCGGTAGGTCATTTCTCCTCTGTAAAACTCCTGACATTCAGGAAAGGGAGTAGTTCTGTTTCACACTCTGTAGCAAAGGTGATCTCTGGGAATTGTTTGCTGAGTAATTTGCTGTTACACAATACATCATTTTTATTGGTAATACGGCAGATGTCACCAACAGCGGAGTTTGTCCAAGGCTGGCTCTGAAATTTCCTTTAAGACATTATGCTCCCAATCAGGCAGAAAATTGTCCTCCGCTATGGCAGATTGAAAGATCACATTGCAGTGTCCAAGGACTGTTTATGACTTTACCAGCTTTACACAGAGTGGGTGGTGGAGAGTGGCCTCGAGTTAGCATATTTGTTCCAGTTATGATGCATCTGGAAATGTTATTCCTGTTTGCTAGTGTATAAAATTTTGGCAGAAATGAGCCATAAAAATATGTTGTGTGAAGTTTGTGTTTTGTGAAGCAGATGGGTTGATATCAGGGATAGAAAAAAATAAAAAGACCCACCCACAAGTCAGTAAGAGGTCTTTTTATAAAATTTTCTATTTGAAGCAATCCTACATATCTCTTTTAAAATATGCAAGATGAATGACTTAAAATTGAAGCTCTTTATTGCTAATTTTAATTAGAGAGACAGGTTTGTGCATTTTATTTATAGGAATCCTATGGGCCGTTCTTAATACACTGGATTACGACTGCTGTGTAATGATCTATACTGCAGAACTTAAAAAGGCTCAAATCCACTTAAAATTTTCAATGATATTATACTAATACGCTGCACAAAATTTTAAACTTCACTCATCTATAAATGTGGAAGGAATTTATCCCACTATTCAAATAACTAAGGGCAGCAGACTGGGCTTATAAATTTCATGTATTTATCACAAGAGTGGTAAGATGGCCCATGCCTACCCTTGTGCCAAGCCATACATTCTCTTGTTGCCTTATTATTTATGGTGTAACAATGACTATGCATTTGTAAAGCTAACACTAACTGTTGTAAAGATGTACACCCTAATAATGCAATGATTTAATGGAATGAAACATGTTTTCTCTCACATCACACAGTCCATTGTGTGTGTTCCTGCTCAGGTGGTTCTACCTCAAGTGGTGATTCAGGGACTCAGGTATCTTCAGTCCTGTGGCTCCACCATCCTCAACATATGGCTCCCAAAGTAGCCCTAGGGGATGATTTCCATTAAGGAAAGGAGAGAAGGGAGGTTTTTGGGGTGCACATCCCATTCACCCACATGCCATTGGTCAGAACTCAGTCAGACAGTCAGATCTACACGCAAAGAATGCTGGAAAATGTAGTCCCCTCCTTGGGCAGTCACTTCCCAGCAACTCTATACTATGAAAGCAAGTAGGAAATTTCAGTAGACAGTTAACCATCCCTGCCAGAGTATAAAGATTTCATATTCTCTCTCTCTCCCTCTCCCTCAACACCCAACACTCGTTTACTTGTTTTAGGGATCACAAAGTGGGCAAGACTTTTGGCAAAAATAAATGAAAACAAATAAGAAAAATCTTAATTTGTTGAACTGGCTGGAAGTTCCCAAGTGGGCAGAGTCCTTTGACTGCTTTTGTTTTTAAGACAGTCAACTTGTTAATGACATAACAATTTAAGTATTGAAAATTAATTAGTGTAAATAAAATGTTTATATATGTTTCCATTCTCCCTCCTTCTTCCCCAGCCCCAACTAGGCTGTAAGCTCCTTGAGTTAGCCACACAGTTCTTAGTGTTCAAAATGTTTAGCACACAGTATGTGTCAAATAAATCTCTGAATGTTTGCCCATACTCATGCATGGAAGAGGGAGTAATTGTAGGAGTGAGTGTGCAAATAAACTTAGCCTTGTTTCCTGCTGGAGGCTGTTTCTAAGAATAGATCATAAATGAATTGATTAAAGCATTTCTTATGTGATTTTGTAAAAAAAGTAGGGGGCTTGAAAAAGTCTAAATTTAAAAATTAACCTTAAATAGATACATAAATGCTAGAACCAAGAACAAGAAGAAAATGTAATGAAATAAGGAAAATTCATTTTAATCATACAGATTACTTATGCTTATGAAGTTAAAAATATATGGCAAAAGCGTTACAAAGATATCTTTAATTGCTTGACATAAAAAAACAGCAATAACTACAACAATTTGGACATACGAAAACGTATTAAAAAGAAAAACAGTCCCAAGAAACTGAAATGCAAATATGTATGCCAAAAAGGGAGAAAGTTGGCATTGATTCCTCCAAGAGGAATCTAAATAGATAGCTTAGATGTGTAAGAGTAAAAATGTAAAAAATGGAAAGCCATATGTGTAGAAGAAAACATGACAAATTTTATTGTTTTTACTTATTTACATAGAAAAAGCAACACATTTTTTTAAAATAAAATATTTACCTTACAAATACAAATTGAGGGCAAAAATGCTTTTTAAATAGTCAGAAAACCACTTTCTATAGGAAATCATTTGATAAAATCTAGGATAAAAATAATTGGCTAATGTCTATGAAAAGATACTGGCTGGAGACAGGAAAAAACCAGCACCGTGCATAGTTTAGACAAAAAGGGAAAAATCTTACCTCTCGTTCGTTACTAGGTAACTAGGAAAAGGAATCAAAACAAAATCCATTTGCACTTACAGATATTAAGAGTCTACAATAACCCTCAACGAATTGTGTCCGACTGTGCAAATGTCTGCCTGTGAAAAACAGGAATGCCAGCGCAAGCTGAGAGAAGAGGAGTGAGTTTAGAAAAGTACCTGAGACCACTTAACTCAAGTACTTTCACACCTACAAAGCACTTCTTTTTGAGAAAATGGGTCACAGCAAGTCAGCTTCAATCTTAGAAACATGACTCAGTTAGCAGGCCAGGGCCGTTCCTGAGACATCCATACTCTCTTCAAGTGACTTTCCAAGCTGCTTTCACAGGGATGACACAGACTAGTCTTACTTGACTTCGTGCTACTCATCTTCCTAGCCCTTATCTTGACTGTAATTTAAATCACGAAAGCCCTTAATCTTGATTGGGATTCAAGTCATTGTTGGATGTGATGATGTGTTTGATATCTAGACTGAATCCTCAGTGAAGGCAAGGCTACCGTCTGGTTTATTACTGTATTTTCAGTACCAAACACAGTCTCCAGCATGTAATAGACTCCCAGGAAAAGCTTCTTACGTGAAGGAATGATCTGAGGCTGGAAGAATGTTCTTACTCCCATTCTTCACTTAGTTAACCCCTCCTCATCTCTTAGATCTTGACTTACGAGTAGCTTTCTAGGGGAAATCCTCTTTGCTCTCCTAGACTGGACCAGATCTATTTGCGACATGTTCCCTTAGCCCGGCGTTCTTTCACTGCTCTTGTCAAAGTTGCAATTTTACATTTATTTACAGAATTGTTTGATTAATGTCTCTTCCCCCAATAGTTTATGCGCCTTATGAGGGTAAGTCATTTTATTCCTAGTACCTAGCATAGTGATCAGCATATAATTTGGCTCTTAATTAATGTATTCATCAGCATACAATTGCCTCAAATAGTTGCCTGAAAGAACAAGTACGTAAAGAAATGAATAAATGAAGAGGGAAGATATTTATGAAGTTTGCCATTAAACATATCCTGACTCTGAGGATAGCTTATATACATATGGTTAGAGAGAATAAAAATTTAAAGTGAATGATATGATAATGAAATTGGTATGATAATAGTATGATAATGAAAATTGGTATGTTAATAGAAAAAAATTTATAATAACACAATAAACTTAAAATATAAAATGCACAGTGCAATGATGTAAATAATATATATTATATATTAGATACATCTTTCCTCCATATGAGTGAAGTCAGGGTGCTGAGAAGATTGACAACAGTTAAAGTCCAATACTAAGATTCCAAAATTTTTTTTAGGAGTAACCCAAGCACTGTGAGAAAGAAGTATGTTCATATTTGGCTAAACAACTGCAAATACTTAAAGAAAGCTTGGAGTTAATTTGGAGAAATATCAGTCAGAAGAATGAGGGCTTGAAAATTAAGCCTTAAGAAAAATGTTAAATGGACTAGTGTAATTGAACTTCAAGAACAAGAGAAAGAAGCAGCACCCTTCATGTAAAACTTTTTACAGTGAGACTTAAAAGAGCTATTTTCCAACTCCCCTATTGCCAGAGCAATAAAAACGAACAAAATATAGCAAGTGGGACTTATGTTAGGAGTATAGGTAGGTGTTTGAGGTTGAGCTTTTCAAACCTTGGATTAACTTATTAAGGACACTGTGTCCCTCTGAAAATTCAGTAAGGACAGATCTATTCTCACTGGAATGAGATGAATTAGGGGAAATCGTGAGAGGAAGTCCCAAACAAAGGCTTTGTGATTTCTACACTGCCCTCAACTTCTGTACTATATAATGAGAGGGGGGTGGATAATAAAAGAGTGTTTTACAGTGTAAATTTTTTATTCCTTCATTGTAAATTTGCTCTGAACTCACCCACACGATCTGCCTACTTTGTGAAACACATTCAGGGGTTTCTAACTAAAGAAGAAACCATAGCATATTTATTCACAATATGAGCAATAATGTGGGATTATCAGCTTATATAGTATACAATGGGGATTTTTAAAAATTGAGAGTGGGGGATTATGAATTGAGAATTTGAGAGAAAATTCATAGTATTAAACCAGAAACAGACTGAAATTGGTGCCAAGCTCATGAAAAGGAGAGTTTTCAAAAGTTGAGTATCTGTTGATTTAATCTATCTAGGAACAAGTGTCTGAGTATTGAAAAACCTTTTTGTCCTGAAATTTTAAGATATCACTAGTGGCTTCTACATATTGTAGAATGTAGAATTGCTGTGTGATGAGCTATTTCACTTTATTCATCCGTTCAGCATTAATCAAATATTTAAGTGAGCATCTATCATTGTGTGTGCAAAGTGTTAGGTTCTACGGGAAGCAAGAAATTTCAAACAGGAAACCTTCCCCTGTGAGGTTTGTAAACAAACCTTTCTTTGATTCAATGTATCAGAGACTAGATTCAACAAACTACAAAATATCTACATCTACTCTGTCCTAATGTAATTAAACTCATTCATTTATTGGTTCATTCAGCTAACACTGCAGTCCCCAACCCCTGGTACTGGGCAAGCCAGCAAAGCTTCATCTGTCTTTACAGACGCTTCCCACCACCTGAGCTCCATCTCCTCCCTCAACACCCTGACCCCATCCATGGAAAAACTGTCTTCCATGAAACCAGTACCTGGTGCCAAAAAAGGCTGAGATGTGAGGCAATCTCTTGTCTCAAAGAGATTTTGGTTTAGTAGGAAAGAAAAGCAATGCGCATCAATATCTAAAGTACTAGGCAACCTATTTTCAGTGACTGAGACAGATATTTACTTTAGGTTGGCTCTCTCAACAACACCCATTCCCAACCAACCCTCATCTCTTTTGTTTTTCTAATCTACCTTAAAAAACTAGAAAGCCAAAGGCTTCATTTTGCGGCCTCCCTTGCAGTTAGGGGTGGCCATATGATATAGTCTTTTCCAGTGAGATGCAAGGCAACATCTGCTAAGGGAGATATTGTAAAAGATTTTGCTTTCCAGAGAAAAGCAAGACATAGTCTTTTGTTGTCCTTCCCTTATCTTCCTGTCTGGGATGAAAAATGATACCTGGAGGTGCAGTAGCCATCTTGTGTTGACATCGTTACATGTAGTCAAATGCATCCCTAATGGACACGGTATTAAGTCACTCCAGTAGACAGTAAGCTACTGCAGTGGTCCAAGGAGAACTAGAGTTCGGTGTAGAACAAGAGTAATCAGCAAAGCCTTCATGGGGTGTCTTACTCCACTTGCACTGCTATAATAGAATAACTGAGACTGGGTAATTTATAAGTGATATAAATTTATTTTCCTATAGTTCAGACACTGGGAAGTCCAAGATCAAGGCACTGGCAGGTTGAGTGTCTGAGCCCTTCCTCATAGATGGTGTCTTGTTACTGGGTCCTTGTGTAGAGGAAGGTAGAAGGGAAAGAGACCAAGAGAGAGTGAGTCAGCTCTCTGAAGCCCTTTTTATAATGGCATTAACCCATTCATGAGGGTACAGCCCTCATGACTTAATCACTTCCCAGAAGGCCCCACCTTTTATACTGACATATTGGAGACTAAGTTCCAACCTGTGAACTTTGGGTGGGACACAACATTCAAACAAAGGCATGGTGGAAGTGACATTTCTTTACACAACTTGAAGACATTTCTTTTATTAGGCTGCAAGTTCCTTGAGAGAGTCAAATGTGCCTTATTTATCTTTGTATGCTTATGCTAACTGTTATAACAGTGTTCAGTATATAGAAAGTTCTCATAAATGTTTGTTAAATAAATACAATAGACATCATGATTGCTACACACACACAATTTGATGGTTTAAGGTTAGATTACCATCTGAGGATATGCCTTTTGCATAGTCTACTTGGGAAACACTACTCCAAATTAGAGTATCATAGAATTATTTTAAGCCCAAAAGACAATTGATGAAGCACATAAAATATGTCAGTATATCAAAACAATATAAATCATTGTACTTCATTTCCTTCTAAGTATTTCCAGTTTTATAGCTGTAGGGATTGGTGCACAGTGACTCAAAATATACAAATTAATAGATTACTAGGAATCCAATCAATTGATTTCATCTCTATTTACTCTGAAATAAAATGAAATGCATCTGAGCAAACATTTTCAACTCTACTGTGCTTTAGACACTGTGCTAGGTGTGGTGGAATAAAGATTAACTCTCTCAACTCTTCAGGAATTCACTGTTCACTGGTAAAAGAGGCGAGTGAATAGATAAGACATCATAGTTCCTGTGACGGGAGCTTGTCCCAGTACAATGAAGCCTTGAAGGAGGGATTTCAGCAAAAGCTTCATAAAAGTCAGTGCTATGAGCTGACAGTGAGGATATTAAAATGGGGTTTGCATATTTACTCACTACCTTTTGGCAACTAAAATATCCTTTGTACTTTATTAACTAATGATGTCTTCTCAAATTTCCTTTCATTATGAATAAAAATTTTAAATTGTTTCTATTAAACAGGTACCTGTACCTTAAATGGAATGGCAGTAACCATTGAAAAGTTGCCTTGAAAACACACAGCTGAGTTTTTGGCATAGTGCTTTGTACAGCACAGGTCAATCTTGGAGTCAATGCGAATTTATTTTCAGAAGTGGAAAAATGGCTCTTATTATACGAAACATCCAGCCTCAGAGCCCATGGCATGGCTCCAAAGGTATTATTGAAATAAGATTCTGGTTTAGTCATTTTAAAAAATAATATCTTATTCAGGTGATTTATAAATGAAAAGCATTTTAATGTATAATTTTCCTTTTTAGGGAAATATGAAATATAAATGTTTTAAGATAACAAAGTCGTTTATTTTATACTCTACTGAAGAAAAGAGAGGATGAGAAAAACCTAGAAAAAAATGAATTCTTCTTTAGATTTTGGCTGTTGAGCCTGCCCTCCCCCCACCAGCTATTCGGAGGGTGGTTCCCACACAGCACAGCTCTGTTTTTAGATCCTGGGAAGCACAAGCCTCTTTGGTTCAAGTCTTTTGACTTCCATCCCCATCTGCCACCCCTCTAGCAATCCCAAGTACCTTTTCATTCAACACCCCCTAGAACAAATGCATTTCTTTTGTCTCAAATCGTCTAGGCAAATACTAGGGGGCAGGGAGAATTCCAGATCGCTTTTTTTTTTTTTACTGTGATAATTGAGGCTGTATTAACTTACTACATACCAGTTCTTACTAGAGAGTTTAACGTTGCTAATGTAAATCCACTTATTTTCACAAAACTCTAATGCTCCTTGTCCATTACCTAGTGGTGCCTGAGCATTATGAATATCGTGTCAGCAGAAATAATCTGTTTGGCTCGTGATGAATATCCTGCTGTTGAAATCTGTTCTTTCAGAAAGCCCTGGAAGTACGTGGCGCACTTCTGCTGTCGGGGCTTACTCGCGAGCAGGAAACCTCATTGCTCTATTCCTGTATTTTAACTGAAACGTAGCCTTTGTTTTCACACTTCTGGCAGAGTTCTTCCACTTCAACAAGAATTGAATAGTGATTTTTATTCACAGAGAGTAACAAGGATTCCTTCAGGCTCAATTATGGGTGGACGTAAGAGATGACCTTGTAAACTCTCTGGCAATCTGAATCTACTCCTGGGGATTGTCAACTGCATAATGAAGAAATATGTTCCAGGGTTCAGAAGTGATTGTCTTCTGGGCACACACGCATGTGTATGTGTTGTTGTTTGTGTTAGTGTGTGTTGGAGTGTGTATATGCAGATGTTGGTGTATGTTGGTATATGTTGGGGAGTGTGCCTTGGTGTATGTATGTATATTAGTGTGTGTATTGTGTGTGCGTGCGCTCGTTGGCATGTCTGTGTGTTGCTGTATGTGTTGGGGGTGTGTGTGTTGCAAAAACAGGGGCAAGGATAAACTGACAAGTGGAAATAGGAAACTTGATGAGCATATTTACAAAGCAAGGCTGTGTTCTGTTTATTTTTTTTCCCTTGAAAATGCCAGCTGGACCTATTCCCTAAAGCACTGGGGCAAAGAAGGAGTTGGGAAGAGAGCAATGAACTAAGAGAGCTCAAGAGCTACAGCGAGGAGAGAGAGTGAGGCCTGGGAAGAAGGGAAGAGAGAGAGGGAAAAAAAGAAAGAAACCGAGGAGGATGGAAGGGCAGCAATATTACCTGGGCCCACGGATGCCTGGCTTCTTCACAGGAACTGTTACTGTAGAGTGCCTGAGGAAAAATGATTTAAAAAGGTCAAGTTCAACCACATGGGCTGAGATCCATCCCACCTAGGGTTTTGTTCTGCTCTGTTTTGGAGGAACGTTAATGATCGGCCTGATGAGAGACAGTGTGGGGACCAAGACCCCTGGAAGCTTCTGAGCTGAGCACAGCTCACCACCCCTGAGCTGTGTGGTGGCTTGTGGGAGTTGACAACGTCCTCCAGTCCGTGCAGCCTCCGCCCCAGACAGAACAGAGAAAGCTGTCCCTGGGGTTAGTTCTGTGGGAGTGCTGGGGATGGGGACTCAGGGAATGACAGAGACAAAGAGAAGTATAATATCCCCATATATAGAGTGCCTTTGTGACTGCTCAGTAGTCCTACCTGTTTTCATACTGAGATTTAACTAAAGGCATTTTGGTGTGATGCGTACTAGTAAAGATTTTAGTCACATCATCTATCTACATAAAGAGCCTGTCTGCAATGCAAGAGCCTCGCCTTGCAAAACAAAATAAGCTACTAATCACATTTAAAGATCAGGAAGTTTAAAAAAATAAGGAACGTGTTTACAGGGACAAACATTCATCGCGAATATGAAAACGTAGTTTAGAGTAAAAGAAGGTCATTAACAAAGAAAAAATGCCAAAGGATTTGCAGAACTAAAAACCAAAATGCCTCCGAAGGGGTGATGTGCCTTCCTCCCACTCTCCCCTTCCTCGGGCTGGGCCCCCACGTCAATCACGCCTCTCAGCCATCACTAACCGGCTATTTGTCTGTTTCCACACTGCTGCATCACAAAACATCGTGCCCACTTGCCTGGAAAAGATAATATCTCACACACATGGGGCTGCCTTTGATCTCTGTGGTCGAGCTGGAGGTCAGAGGCCTGCCTTCTCCAGGCCCTTACTTCAAATGATTCCTTTCATTTACTGAGAAGCCCAACGTTAGAAGGGCAAAGGCAGGAAAAATAAAAGCTGTGATTTAATAGCAATTTATGTGTTTGGCCTATTTCGGGTGGGGTTTTATTTTCTTTGGGTCACATCTAATCCCCATTCCTCACCGGTTCCCTGTCCCCCTCCACCACCATTTGTTTGTTTTGTGGCAGCAGACAAATTGGCACCCCAAGAGACCCTCTCCTCTGTAACTTATCACACACCACCTTGTCTTTCTAAAAAGTGGCCTTCAGAGACTTAACTCACTGTCTGTAAATGACATTGTATCTAAGTCAGAAAGCACAATTATGCAGGGGGCTCTTATATATGTTTTAAGCCAGCGGTTTCCAACCTTTTTGGCACCAGGGACTGTTTTCATGGAAGACAATTTTTCGACAGACTGGGAAAGTGGGGAGGGAGGGATGGTTTGGGGATGATTGAAGTGCATTACATTTATTGTGCACTTTATTTCTATTATCATTACATTGTAATATATAATGAAATAATTATACAACTCACCATAGGTAGGGGACCCCTGTTTTAAACTGTGTATATAAATGGCTTTCTTAAATTCACATGACCCCTTGAGGGAATGTTCTATTTGTACACAAATGGGAAAAGGAGGTAGATGATGGAGCAAGTTGGACCCAAAATTGAAGTGGGACTTAGACATGGGAAATATTTCATAATATTTTCACTTTTGTGCATCAATAAAATAAAAATTATATCATCTAAAGGTGCTTCAGATATTTAAAGTATGAACTTTCACGTAAGGCATAATTATTTTGCAGCTATTTTGCAATGTTATTAATGATCATCGCAACATTGTACTTCACTGTATAATAATGTGGAATGTTCATATTTACTGAGGGCATCTCGTGTACCAGCCACCATGGAGGATGCTTAGTCGGTGTTTATTTCAATTCACTTTCGGAATAAGCCTGTGAGGCAGATATCGTTCCTCTTTTAAAAAGGAGAAGCAGTTCATCAGAGAGTTGCACACGAAAAACGTGAACCTGGTTTTCTTCCTGTGGAATGGACAGTTCCTTGAGTGAAATTGACTAGAATGGATGAGTTTTAGTAAACAAATTTGAAACTACTGCACTACACTTTTAAAATGGAAGGTCTGGAAATCTCAGCTCAGGACTGTGATGCTTCATATCATAGCAACTCCCTGCTTTCCCTGCTAATAATGGAGGCAGCTTTGCCGAGGACTCTGGAGTCAGAGAGAAGTGAAATCCCAAAGCTGCTCTGAGCTATGTGCCGCAGGCGAGTTACAGAAGCCTGGACCCAGTTTCTCCACGATATAAAGGGATATAAAGAGAGTTCCCACCTCACAGGGCTGGCATGAGGATTAAATGAGATGACATGTGAAATTCTTAGTCTAGGGCTTTCTATATACCAATATATGTTTGTGTGTTCTATATATCTATATTTTATATATCTATATTTTATATATATGTATTACATACATATAAAATATACATAAAAAATTAGAGCAACTTGGAGAGCGACTCTTGTGCCACCCCAGAGGATGACACTGTTGAGCGCAGCTGGGACTCATGCAGTGCAGCAGCCATGCAATATAATAATCAAGACTTTTGCACCTCAAAAAGATAATGGGGGGAAGGTAGATGATTGGCCATTGTAGAGTGCTTAGCTTAGGGAGTCTCAGAAAAGAAGAACATTCCTCTCTATACGTTGCATTGCCTAACCATAAAAAACAAAAACACAGAAGTCAGTGGATCTGGTCTGAGAAGCCTTACGTGCACAGCAGGAGGGCAAAGACGCTGTCCTGGGGATGCTGACTGCAACACAGGAAATCTGTTGAGGACAAAGACATGCCCAATTTTCTATCAGTAAAAAAAGGCAGGGGAAGTTGAGGGCCTGGACTTTGGAGCCAGGCAGCCTTGGTTCGAATACAGTAGTCTTCCCTTCCTTATCTGAGGTCCAAAAATAGGCAAGGAGAGGACAATAAGGCATTGAGAGAGCAAGAGAGAGAGAGACCACATTCACATTACTTTGATCACGGTATATTGTTATAATTGTTTTATTTTATTATTGTTGTTAATCTCTTACTGTGCCTAATTTGTAAATTAAACCTTATCATAGGTGCATAAATATAGGAAAAAACAAAGTATACATAGGGTTCGGTGCCATCCTCAAGTTTCAGACATCCACTGGAGGTCTTGGAACATAATCCCACGCAATCCTGTGGATGAGGGAGGGCTGCTATACTAGCTTTGTGACTTACTAGCTGTGGGCTATGAGCAATTTAATTAACTTCTCACTACCTCCATTTCCCCAATAAACACTGGTGTGAAGATTAAATGAGGTAATACAAATCAAGTACCTATAGCCCTGTCTGGCACAATGCCAACACTCAATGCATGTTCACTATATAGAGACCAGGTGGTGGGCTGGTTCCTCTGAGTGGATTCATTTCAGCATCTATAGGCTGCACAGTGTATTTTTCAAAGCTTTTTCTCAGGACTTTCAGAATCTACTGTAAACATTTTTAACAGAAAAGATGCAGAATTGGGAAGAGGGTTACATGAACTTTCCAGAGTTTTCTAGCGTCCAACTTGCTCATTGTTGGGTTCTGATTGAGGTGTACCACTCCTGTGCTGACTCGCATCCCATTTGCTCAGATCAGAGTCTCCTGAATACAAACATTTATGATCTAGGAATGGCCTGAATGTGGAGAAAAGACTGCAGCGAATTCTGTCTGACTACGGGTTGCAGTAAGGTTACACTATTCAAGAAACAAGAGTCGATTGGGAGCAAATGCTTATCTCTACTGGATGGTTCTGTGAAGGTATGAAATTTAGAAGGATTCTGAAGGATACATTGGAACTTAATACTAATACAAAGAGAGAGGATGAGTGCAGGTTTCAATCACAAGATGAACACTGACCATGGAAACAAAGAATACCATTTGTTAGCACTGCACAGCTTCTACATGGTCATCCTCCAGTATCTACTCAACTGACAGATTTGTGATAGAAAAGCCTTCATGAGTATAGTTTCAGAGTTCACTTCTCCCTGCACCCTGAAAGGAGTGACTCCTGTGGTTGGGAAACTCACTTGTTAACACCTGGGAGGAGTGGGCAATCACAAAATTAGCCTCAGGTTCTCCTAGAGTTAGAGGAAAGAGGAAACTGCAACAGAGATGTAGAGAGATGCTTCTCGATTTGCAATGAGGTTACATACTGATAAATCCACTGTAAATTGAAAATTTGTTAAGTTGAAAATGCATTTAATGCATGAAATATAGCAGTATCCAACCTACAATGGTTTTGACTTACGATCTTTCCACTTCATGATGGATTTATCAGGACGTAACCCCATCTTACGCCAAGGAGCTCCTATGACTTATGATAGGGTATCGTTTCTACTGAATGTGTATCACTTTCAGACCATCATCAGGTAGAAAAATCAAAAGTCAAACCATCCTAAGTCAGGGACCAACTGTATATTAGGAAAAGAAGTTAATTATTCATTGGAATTGTTAGAGCAGGGTCTGAGGCAGCAGACAGGGAAAGCTGGTTCTTGTTGAGGTCCTGGCTGTGCTCGCTGAATTTTGTTTCTCAGGTACACGTTCCCCAGTTGGAAATGCTGCAAAAAAGGATTAGACCTGCAGCTCCTGTGATAGCCTGAGCTCTCACTGACTTTAGAACCCAAGAAGATAAGCTTCCCAGGAAGGAATTATTACTTTTGACTTGCTTGAATTGAACCCAATGCTGCTTTTTGCCTCATTTTTCATGTGCCAATGAGCCGTCTTTTAAATTAACTTTTTTGTGGTCTTACCCAGAACCCTGTCCTGATTCGCTCACACTCACTAATCTCCCCACCTACAAGAGCCTGAGGTCTTGAAAACCTGGAACTCTTTCCCACCTGCTAGTCGTTAAAACAATTACATGGTCAGGAGCTCACAAACAAAGCAATTAATAACGTACCCAGGTCCTATTACCTCCTGGTCCTGAATGCAGGGGGATGAATTATGTCCTTGTCCCTTGTAGGAGCCGTGTCTCTGGAACAATGGCCCATATACAAAAGAAGAGTGGAAAAGGGGGTGGCAGTTCTTTTTGACTTCTCTTGTCTAGACACTTCATTCCTGTAACCCCTCACCTGACAATAAGCTCTTGTTCCCAGTTTGACATTAAAATTTACGTTTAAAATCCTGTATTTATTTTTTTTCTCATTGTGTGTAAATTAATTTTAGGTCATTAATTTGTTATGTAGCACATATTTTCTGAGCAACTACCCTTCTCAGCACCAGGGAGGCAGCAGTAAGCAGACAAAGCTCCTGCCTTCCTGGAGCTGATGTTCTCATGGCTACAATGTTCTAGCAGCTACATCAGTGGTTTGCAAGCAGGATGAAAAGTTTTACAAGGGCGAGCAAGGTGCTTTTTAGCCTTCTTTTTGGGAATCGCATGAAGTATGATACCACTTATCATTTGTGCCATACTTCATACGTTGTAAAGCATTCTGGGCCTGTCATTTGAGTTTGTTATTCCCAGTAGGAGACATTGTCTCTGCCTGGCTGGCATTCTGCGACAAGAGGCGTTCTACCTTCCATCCCCCAGAAATCCCCAGAATGTCTATGCCACTACAGATAGTGTGGTTCCTTTAAATTCACTTTTAAAAGATTTTTTTTTAGCATTTCGTATGATAAAAGTAGCACTGGAATAAAACATTAAAATGTATACAGCAGAGGATAAACATCAATTTAGCAAACATGAGAAGGCAATGTCACAGCTGGGGAAGTGGAGAGGTGGTAAGTTCCTTTGCACAGGAGGAATCGTGGTATCCCTGGCTTCTGAGTGGTGGGAGCTGCCTTTTCGGTCTAGTTTCAATTTGGAAGTTGATCTTACTGCTTCTGCTCCCGGTTCAGGCCAGCATGGCTCAGAACAGGTTTCTGGAAAGAAAAGGCCATGGACCAATGTAAATAAGAGAACACTGACAGCACAGGGCATTTTGAGGAGCTTGGGGTATGGCAACCCTTTTTAAACATAGCTAATGAATTCATTCCATTTAACAAACACTCATCAAGCACCTTCTCAGTGACGGGCTTTGTGCCAGACCATAGAGTTTAGATTGTAAGTAGGGGTGTAATTGCCTTTGAATTTAAAGTGTGAATTCTGGATAGGTGCAGGTATGAAATTGAGGACTATCATGCAAAAGTTACAAAGTCCCTGATTTAAGGAAGCGATAATCTTGATGTGTCCTGAAGTGACCTAGACAGTTAGTAACATAATAAAAGAAAAAGAAAAAATGGATGGGGGGAGTTAAGAAAACTTTGGTATGGATTAGAAAAGAGACAATTGCTGGCAAAGGGATTCAACCAATTCCTTTTGTGAAGGAAGATAAATCAGTATGAAAACACTGTCATGTATAATTTGTTGTGTATGATGGTTATGCTTAAGTTAATGGTATAGTGAACTGTGTTCATTCCGGCAACAGATATGTATTGAACACCAATATAAATGGTTCTCACCTCTGGCCAATATTAGAATCACTTGGGAAGATTCTACACTCAGAACCACCATTTTAGACATCATAAATCAGAATTTTGGTGGTGAGATACATATACTGGTTTTATGTTAAAGGCTCCCAGGTGATTTTAATGTACACTCAAGGATTGAGAACCACTGGCCTAGTATTAATATATTGGTTCTCAAACCTGGCTGAATCACCTGGAGAGCTTTAAAAATGTACTGATCCTGGGTCCCTACACAGACCAATTAAATCTGACTCTAGAGGGGTGGGATCTGCATATCTTACTTAAAAATCTCCCCAGATGATTCTAATGTTCAGCTAAGGCTGTAAACCACTGGCACATGCTATTAGGTATGTGTAAATAGTAGGGAAAAAATTTGATATAATCCCTGTCCTCACAGAATTTAAAATTTAAAGAAACGGGCAAAGAACAGCTTACAAACAAATTGTGATAAGTGCAATGATGAAAATTAAAAGGTGGCAATAGTTGGAAATAATGGTAAAGTAATAGGTGATGATCAACTTTATACGGAATGGTCTGAGAGGTGACATTTAACCTGGGAATTAAAAGAAGACAAAGAGCTAGTCTTTGGAATAGGGAAAGGGAGGTGGGAAGGAGATGGAATGGGGAATAGATATTTCTTAGTAATTTTAACAGCACGTGCAAAGGCCCTGGGGTGAGGCAGAGCTACACATATTTGAGGAAGGGTTTTGTCTGTTAAGGAGTAAAGACAGGGGTGAGTGATTTGAGATGACCTGGAAAAATTAGGCAGGGACTCCATCATACACAACCTTATAGGACATGTTAAAGAATTTGCATTTCTTTCTATGCTTAATGAGAATCTATCAAAAGTTTTTAATTGGGGATGTTAGGTGCTTCCCTTTAGTTAGTTGTTTTGTTTTGTTTTGTTTTGTTTTTTGAAATGAAGTCTTGCTCTGTCACCTGGGTTAGAGTGCCGTGGTATCAGCCTGGCTCACAGCAACCTCAAACTTCTGGGCTCAAGCAATCCTCCTGCCTCAGCCTTCCGAGTAGCTGGGACTACAGACAAGCACCACCACGCCTGGCTAATTTTTCTATTTTTAGTAGACACAGGGTCTCACTCTTGCCCAGGCTGCTCTTGAACTCCTGACCTCAAGCGATCCTTCCTCCTCAGCCTCCCAGAGTGCTAGGATTACAAGCATGAGCCACCATGCCCCGCCAATCCAACTACACCAGAATATTTGGGAAACAGGTTAACACTGCATGGAGCTTAAAAGCCCAGCTTTGGAGTCAGAAAAACCAAGGCTCAAATTCCTGGCAATACTGCTCTATGAGTTTGGGTCAGTTAATAAGTCTCTAAAAGCTTCTGTTTCCTCAGGAATAAAATGGCACACATGATATCAATAAGACCTGTCTCTTAGGTTGTTCTGAACAGTACCAAGTAAAGCACAGTGCTTGGCATAGATGCTCAGTATGGCATAGTAGGCATGGTTGACAAGTATGATGAAACTATTGATACTAATATGTAGACATAAGGTGGTAACATCTGAATTATGCCCAAGTCCACACACTTACACAGTTGTATTTTTTAAGACAGAGTCTTGCCATGATCATAGCTCTTTGCAGCCTCAAACTCCTGGGCTCAAGTGATCCTCCTGTCTCTGCCCCCCAAGTAGCCGGGACTATAGGTGCATGCCACCACGCCCAGATAGTTTTTTTCTTTTTTTGTAGAGATGGGGTCTTGCTATGTTGCCTAGGCTGGTCTTGAACTCCTGATCTCAAACAATCCTCCCACCTTGGCCTCCTAAAGTGCAAAGATTACAGGTATGAACTCCAGATTCTAGCCCAGCAACATTTGAATTATACTTCTGTTATTCACCAATACAATACAACTGGCATTTTCATGGCATGCTTGATACTGCCAACATTCAAAGCCCAGCTCCACTACTTACCAGCCGAGGAATCTTGGACAAGTTATTGAACCACCTGTGTCTCTATTTCCTCATCTCTAAAATGGGAATAATGTCAATTCTTACCTAGATGATTTGAACATGGACTGGGTTAATACATATAGAATTTAGCACATAGTAAATACCAATAAAGGTACCAATAAGCATTCTATTGGTAACGGTAGCTCAGGATGGTATTTATACAAACTCTAAATTACTAAGAATATTTAGTTCCACATTGAATAACAGATATTACTATCATTTAAAGTTAAAATCATGAAAAAATCAATATTAATTAGAAAAAAGAATTCTTAAGAAAAAGAATGCTATCTGATGTAATAAACAAAAAAAATGTATGTTTAAACCTAAAATCTATTGTCTCTCCCTTCCTAGATATATTAGTTCAATCTTCCAAAACCTAAATAATACTACCTATTATTACATTTATTCCATAATGCAAAAAACAGAAAAAAAAATCTTTCAGTTATAAGGCTATTAGTTATAAATTAGAGGTAAACATATACTAAGAGTGACAAATATTTTCAGTTCAGATTTTTTAAATAAGATTTTTTCTCTAATCAAAATAAATGAGATTATTTAAATATTTTTAACACAGAAAAGCACAACAAAGGGAAATGAACACTGCCTCAAATCTCACTATTCAGAGATTAACATTTTGAAATATGCACTTTAATCTTTTTTTCACACACAGATATTTCATATTTTTTCTTATAAAACCAGACTCATACATTTTATTTGGTAAGCTATTTTCTTCTAACAATATACAATGAATATTTTCAAGTAACCAAATATTTTTCTATAATATCCTCAGTGTATACCACAATATATTTAATCAATCACATCTTATTGAACACTTAAGATTTATCCAATTTACAATCTTATGAACAAAGCTGCGACGTCTAATTAATAACTTCTGAAAAATACAATTCAGTGATTTCTGGTTTCATATAAAATATTTTAATTAATGAAGTTGATATTGGAGTAGTAGAAAGTTAAGAGCTATAAAGATAATACAAGTCAAACTTCAAGGTGTCTATAATTGTAACATCTTAAAGAATGAAATATTCACATTCTGAAACTTTTTCTGTGAAATCCTTAAAACAATATGTTTTTTACTATTGAGCTCCTTTTAAGTTTTCTACTGAGCTGGAGTTGAGGTGCTTGGAGCCTTAACTTTGCTACTAATTCAGTCCTCCACAAAAAATTCTGCATCTGTCTTAACTTTACTATTACAATACAAAGAAAATGATTTAATATTTTTCTAGAAAAATTCTCTAAATGGTGCTTATAAAAATGAGCCAAAGTCTAAACACAAAAACAAGAGAAAAGAATGTACTGTGGTGAAATGTTTAAAATTTTATTTTAAAAGTTATAGGATACTCAGAAGGCATGACAACTAAATGCAATGTGGGATTCTGGAACATAAAAAGGACATTGTTGGACAAATTGGTGAAATCTGAACAAAGTCTGTAGGTTAGTATCATAGTATCATACCAAAGTTAATTTCTTAGTTAAGAAAACAATATACTAGTGTTATGCAAGGTGTTACTTTTGCAACTTTTCTCTGTCTAAAATTATTTCAAATAAAATGTTTTTTAAATCTCTAATGATAAGTATAAAGTCATAAAGCTACAACCATTGTCATTTTGATCTCCTAAAATGTTAGAAGTTCTAGGCAACATTTCATAATGACCGTATTTATTCTGCAGCTTATTAAAACAAGAGAGAAATGCAAGCATTGAAACATCAAAGTACATGATGAAAATCAGCATCAGATGTTTAAAAGTACGTATTTCTATTCATTTCCAGCTCAGAGTCATGATTTTAAAAAACACTAATTCTGTGCTACCGAAGTATACAGCTGTCTAAAAATGAATGATGAAGGGTTGTTTTATAATATTTATCTCTGTTTAAGCTGAGCTCTCACAGTGTGGCTTCGTTTCAGAGAGCCTAATAAATAGGAAATTGTTTTCTTCTTTTCTTCCAAATGCCTAAAAATAAAGTGCACAAACCTCAGTGAATTTTGTCATTAGAGTTATCTAGAAGGCACATATACTCAAGACAATAATTTTCACATATCCATTCACATGAAAGATTAATAAGCAACAACTTCTCTTCTTTCTCATTTCTGAATGAGAAACATTCAGATGAGAGTTTATATAGAACATCCAACTGACCACATAAATTATTTTAATTCATTTTGTGCTTGTTACCTTTCTATCACTTTTATTAAGTAGTTATATTTAATTTTTTATTTTATTAAAAAGTTAAGAAGTGCAAATTTTAACCATTTACCTTGTCTTGTATTTTATAACATGAATCAGCACAAACACACAAGTTTCACAAACAATTCTCACTTGACATAGTGACCTACCTATTTTATATTTGGGAAGCAGTATCAGCTGATAGCTGATAATACTAAAAAAACAAGTGGGTGACAAGTATTTGCAATTTTTTCTCTTCAAAATATGTCTCTAGAACTCAAACGATTAATTTCCATTAGTATAAATACAGTACCAAAATATGTGCAAAAAACTGATAAAAATAGAAGATTGTGACCCTGTATTCTAAATTTTCCAAAAATTCTGCAACCCTGCAAATGGCTATTTACATTTTTTGGGGCAGGCAAGTGCATCTATCCAACAATAATGGGAACTCGAATTTTCCTGGTGATATTTTTCCCATACTCGCTGGCATTGAAAAAGTAAAATTGCTCAAGGTTAATCAGCCTAATCTGAAAGAGAGGAAGTTTACCCTTCATTTCCCAACAGATTCTCTTTAATTTGGAAGTAACATTGACAGGTGGCCTCAACACTCAGGGCATTACAGACCACCTTGAAGGTCTTAGTGCCAGTGGGCTTTGAAGTCAGAATAATCAACAAGTCATTTGATATCCCACCAGACGGGATGGCCCCACAGAGAAGGCCATCTCTCAGGTAGCCTGATTGTCTATCAAATAGGGATAACTTGATACAGTTTGCTGAGCAAATTCATAGACTTGAATGGAACTATAAAGTGGAGAGAAATGTCCATTACAAACAGATTTTCAGTGCTCTTTCTTTAAAAATGTTAATATGTTCTTTTTTAAAGAGTAGATACGCATCTACAAGAAATGATCCATTACTAATAATGAAGGGAAGAAATATTAGTTTGTAATTTTTGGGCAAATAACCCCCCCCCTTTTGGTAAATTGTTTGATCAAATATATTTATTTGGATAAGAGACAATCTCCAGTCATGTATATTGTAAAGAAAAAAATTAAATATTTTTTTCCAGGATGGGTGAAGAAAGTAGAGTAAAGAATTTCTATTCTTGGGAAGGAATTGATGTTTTTCTATCAGAGCAAAATTAAATTTTCTGGGCATCAAATGTTCTTTTTTCTCTGAAAATGGTTATTAAGGTTTCTATTAATATTTACCAAATCTGATTCCAATTGCATTTATTGAGTTCTTAGTTAGGTTCTGCACTCAGTTAAGCAGGGAAATGCATGTCTAACTTTATGTAACCAACCTGTCCTGTTCAGCTTAGGAGTAATTTATAGCTACTACATTTCATGTGCTCAGTAAAGGATCTAGCAATATGTACATGTACATCAATGACATTCATATTGTCAATATTCATATCAATTCAACTTAATACAGTAGTGTCTGAGTCTCTCCTGTGTTTCACATGTTGGACCAAGAGCTATGAAGGGAATTCTATAGATTGCAATAGCTTTCTCAACAGGATTTACAAAGGTCATGGGCATGTCTCCCCAAAGTGACTGATGTATTTGACATCCTTCACCTGGCCACACGTTTCAGAAAATCACTGTTTCCTAGTTTGCAGGTATGCCCTACCTTCCAGGATATGAAGATGTTCCCAATAGCAAGGTCAGCTCCCATGATTCACCAGAGGCACTGGAAAAAAATACTACTGGTGTTACCCTGTCCCTGTCTACCATAATCTGCCAGCCTCTTGAGATGCTCAAATGTAAAGAAGGAAGAGAGGAAAAATAAAATGGGTAGAAAGAATAATTCTTTGAATATGAATCTGTAGCTTTGGGAATATTCCAGAAGAGCTGAAGATGCATCTGTCTATGATGGTTAGAGTCACTGATCATTTACTTTATTGCTGGTGAACACGTGCCACCTGATGGTTGCTGGGCAGTGCAATAGCTGAGTTAAACTGAGTTCCAACTCTTCCTAGTTGAGTGACCTTAAACTGATTATTGAAATTTTCTAAGTCTCAGTTTCCTCATTAGTTAAATATAGGTAATAATTTTTGTGTCTACCACCTTCTCAGAGGCTATAATGCAGATGAATAAGACCATGCATGGAAACTACTTAGCCCTAGCTTGATACAGCACCAGTGTTCAATGCCTTGTAGCTTCTATTGGTATTTGGAAATGGTGTTCAAGTCTTCCTCAGAGCTCCTTGGCAAAGCATATTGTATTTTTCATGGCCCTGACTTGTTGTTCTTGTTTTGTTGTTGTTGTTGTTGTTGTTATTGTTTAGCTGTTAAGCCACTACTGTGCTTTTATCTCCTCCCATCACATCCCTAACTTCTAGAACTCAAGAAAGATATTTAATGAGTAGATAAATCCAGATTATTGAGAATATTCTGTCAAGGAGTAGGAGAAAATATTTGTAAGGACAACCTTGAATACTACACTGCAGAGATTATATGCAAGGATTTTTAGTCTGAGTAACAGGAGAAAAGTTGTGGTTTGGCAAACCTGGACAGGAATAAATGCTAGGTGCGTTGACTGCAGACACAGAAGACCATGACGGAGGCTGCTGAAATAATCCAGGTATTAACTAAAGGAAAAGGGGAGGCCTCAGAGAGAACACAGTGATACTATATTTATAGTTTTTAAGGAATGTGTCTATGAATATATAAACTGGATATATAATTTGCAGAAATGAGGCTATGAAAATATAAACTGGATATATAGTTGGAAGAAAGGAACATAGAAGGTAGTACTATTTACAATAGCATCAAGAAACATGAAATATTTAGGGGAAAAAATCTAACAAAATATGTGTAGGATCTGCGTGCTGAAAGCTATAAAACACTGATGACAGAAATAAAATAAAAAGAAATGGAGAGATATATCATATTCACTTATTGGCAGTCTCAATATTGTTAAGATGTCAATTTTCCCCAAACTGATCCACAGATTCAGTGCATTTCCAAATAATACCCCAGCAGAACTTTTTGTAGATGTCAACAAAGCTAATTCAAAAACTATTTTTTTTTAAAAAGTAGAATAACCAGAACAATCTTTCAAAAAGCAGAACAAAGTTGGAGGACTGGTTGATTTCAAGAATTAATTACATATAAAGCTGCGATAATCTAGACAGGTAGTATTGGCAAAGAATGGACACATAGATCAATGCTACAAAAAGGAAGGGCCCAGAAATAGACACATATAAACGGTCAATTTTGCCAAATGTACAAAGACAATTCAATAGCCTTTTCCACAAATGGTCCTGGGACAGTTGGATCTCCTTACATAAATAATACGAACCTTAACCCATAACTTGCACATATAGTAAAAGTAATTCAAATGAATTATGGACTTAAATATGAAGCCCAAAACTATAAAACTTCTAGATGAAAATATAGGAGAAAATGTTTGTGACCTTGGTCAGGCAAAGATTTCTTATATAGGATATCCAAAGCATAATCTACACAGGAAAAAAATTGATAAAACAGACTTCATGAAAATTAAAAAACTTCTGTAAAAGATACCCTTAAGAGAAAAAAAAAGACACATACTGGGAGAAAATATTTGCACATCGTATATGTAACAAAGGACTCTGCCCAGTATATATAAAGAGCTCTCAAAACTCAACAATAAGAAAACAACCCAATTTTTTAAAATGAGTAAAAAGATTTGAACTGACATTTTACTAAAGAAGATAAGCACATGAGAAGAAGCTCATAGAGAAATGTAAATTTAAACTACCAGGGGATACCATTACAAACCTATTAGAATGACTAAAATTAAAAAGATTGACAATACCAAGTGGTGAAAAGGATGTGGGGCAACCAGACCTCCAATACTGCGGTCCCAACCCCTGGGCCACAAACTGGTAGTGGTCCGTGGCCTGCTAGGAACCGGGCCACACAGCAGGAGGTGAGCAGTGGGCCAGTGAGTGAAGCTTCATCTGTATTAACAGCCGCTCCCCATCACCTGCATCACCACATGAGCTCCACCTCCTGTCAGATCAGTGGATTGGATTCTCAAAGGAGCGTGAACCCTACTGTAAACTGCCCATGGGAGGGATCTAGGTTGCACTGCTTATGAGAATCTAATGCCTGATGGTCTGAGGTGGAGCTGAGGTGGTGATGCTAGCACTGGGGAGCAGCTGCAAATACAGATTATCATCAGCAGAGAGGTTTGACTGCACGATAAGTGTAATGTGCCTGAATCATCCCCAAACCATCCTCCCCCCAACCTCCTGGTCCGTGGAAAAAGTGTCTTCCATGAAACTGGTCCATGGTGCCAAAATGTTTAGGGACTGCTGCTCTAATACATTGCTGGTAGGAATGCAAAATGGAACAGTCATTTTGGAAAACAGTTCAGCTGTTTCTATAAACATATCCTTACCACAGTATCCAGCAATATCATACACAAGAGAAATGAAAACATATATACACAAAAACCTTGTATATGAATGTTTATAGTATCTTTATTCATAATCACACATACAAAAAAATGAAAAGACCCCAAATGCACTTTAACTGGTGAATAAACTATGGCACTTCCATACAATGGAATACTACTCAGCAATAGAAATTAAAAAGTTACTGATACACGAAATCAACATGGATGGCATGAATGTAGTATACTAAGTGAAAGAAATAGACTGAAAGGCTAATACTGTGTAATTCTATTTATATGACATTCTGGAAAAGGCAAATTATAGGAACAGCAAATAGATCAATGGTTGCCATTGGATTGGGGTGGGAGAAGGGATTGATTACAAAGGGCAGCATGAAGAAATTTTGGGAGGTGATAAAACATTTCTATATCTTGATATTGGTGGTTGTTACTCAACTACAAGCCTAAACTGCACTTCTAAACTTATAGCCTATATGCCAAAAAGAATTAATTTTACTGGCTACACATTTTTTAAAAGTGAGTAAAATAAAAGTAAAACATAAAAGAGAATCAAGGTTTTTGAGGTTATCTGTCTAAAAGGAAAAATAACTTTCTGGAAAACTAAGGAAGACCTCAGAGAAGAAGAAAGAAAATAACAAATATATAAAGTCATGGAAGGGAATGGAAAAGAGACTTTCTAGAAGCAGATGATGGTAAATATATTTAAACGCCAAAGAAAGTTGTTGTTGACTTTGGAAAGAGCTGTTTCAGAAAAAGAGTTACCCCATTTAGCAACCACTTCATTCTTTCTTAGGTCAAGGATGCATTAATTTGACATTTAAATAACCACCCCTGTAAGAAATCTGGTAATGATAAGAAAAGACTAAGGTAGTTGCTAGATGGGACTTCAGGTCCAAGAAACAAATTTTAAGATGAGGATGGACTTGAGACTGTAGAATATGGGAGCAAAGGTTTCATAGAGGAGGAGAGATTGAAGATGTTGAAGGAAGAAGAGATGGGAATAGCAGCACCGGCCCCTTTGGAAACAGGAGGAGATAAGATTAGCTTTTAAGGAAGAGGAGGGGCCTCTTTTCCTTGAGTCATAGAGAAAGGCCAGAGATAACACAGTGAGACCAAAATAGCAAGGGACAAAGGACTGCAAGGGGCTGAGATTACCCCTAGATGACCTGTGAATTCCATTCCTTCTCCTCTCTAGTGGTGATGAGGCTTAAGACACTGTATAATAAAAGATTTTCATACAGCTTTTCCTTCCTGTGGTCATTTCAAAATGGCTGGTGGGAATTCCCTTTTTATACTTTTGGACAAGTTTGCCCTGACTCAGTAGTGCATCTAGGAAGGTGTTAACCTAGCGCCCCCTTGTGGGATCAGGGCAGAATGGGGCTCTGTGTGTTAATACATTTGCTAATGTGGTACCCTAGATTCCTGATGCTCTGTTAGAGGTATACGGAGGTGCTATTGTATCTTTTCTTCTCCCCAAGGTAACCAAGGTTTAGTCAGGTGTCGCCTTGAGTAAATATCCAGGGGTGATGTGCAAGCAGAAATGTTAATAATGAGTAAAAATAATGTTTGATGAATTCTACTTCCAGATGTGTTCAAGCACATGTGTAGCTTTCATTCAGACAAGACTTGTGCCTATGTAACTTTTGGCATGGAAAAAAAAAGGAATGGAAAAAGTAGTTCTGAGATTGTTCTGACTATTCCTACGCTGTACTTAGTGAACGTCATTCATAAATCCATTTGTAAGGCTATTGACCACTGACAGTGGAGCTATAGAAACCAATTTGCAATGGTATTTGGAATGGGAGGCTTGGGATATGGATGTTAAATATCAGCAAATTCAAAGCAATTTTTCATGAAAAGGCCTAAGAACTGATGAAATTTGACATATGTCATACAATGTTTGCCAGTGAAATAAAAACCCTACAGAGACACACGTGGTGCTTTAATTACAAAAATAACACCTACCCTAAGGAGAAATACAGCAAGAACACTCATGATGCCCATTACCTCTAATTGGCATCAAGCAGCAAGATCCCTGGTCTCCAGATTAGGTATTCGTTTCACAGCTGACATCGGTATTTTTCTCAATTGGTATTTTAAATTATCACAAAGGAAGAAAAATGTTTTAGGACTCTGCTTAATTCAATGTTCTAGCCTTGATTTGTAAAACTGCATCCAGGGGCCAAGTTAAGCCCTCTCCATACCCCTTTAGAGCCATATGGCAAGACAGAAATAGAATCAGGTAATTGTAGCTTTTCCTTCTAAGCCATTCTGTGCATGGGAAAGTGCTGTGGCAAAGCAGAGAAAAGTGTGAATTTCCACACTCCAAAGCGGTAAATAAAGAAACAAATTGCTTTATGGTTTCTACCCTTAAATGGAAACAAAATGGCTTCACCTCTGACTCAAAAATAATTTCGTCCATTCCATCAGAGTCATTCCCAGAGGCTGAGCACTTCCAGATTTGGAAATAACTCAATACAGCAAAAGTGAGCAGCAGGATGCACCCAAATGTCTATACTCAGGTTGACTATAATGACTGATAATCTGAAATCTGAAGTTTTGAAGCTACTGTGGTATTTATTTCTCCAATTTGCCTGGTTGGGAGTTAATAAATCTGTTGAGAAGTACTGCTATGGGGAATTCCTTCCCTGGATGTTTGAGTGGTGACAAAGAATGAAAATAACATGGTTGATGGTTGAAAGGTTACTTGATAACTGTCCTGAGTCTATACAGTGGCACACACCTGAATGAAAACTAAAAAATGCAATAAATCACCCTAGATATTTAGTCTATTTAATATCCAAATATACAAAACTATAGACACAATAACTTCCTTGTAATATTATTTTCAGGATCTTTTGGAATTTCCTAGGGGGAAATTATAGTCAGGAATATTTTAGGTAAAACCAACTGGAAGAATGAAATCACCGAGAATAATGGTGAAATTGGAAATAGAAAGGAGTAGATACAGACATAAATTTAGGAATTAGACTTAGAGAGGAACTATGTAATCAAATGAATTTCCTAAGTTTTGAAACATACAGAAGGACCAGCAGAAGGTCAAGGCTAGATCCCTGGGAGATGCTGATGACTACCAGCTCCACTCCCTCACACATCCACCGTCACTGTCTTCTGTATCACTATCTCACATATTATACACCTACTTAGTGTCTGTCTTTCCCACCCCACCACTATAGGTAGGCTCTGTAAGAACATGTGTTTAGTTTTGCTCTTATTGAAGTCCCAATGTCTAGATCATTGCTTGTAATTCAGTGAATGCTCCAAGGAAAACATGCACAGCTGGTGAATTGGGGCAGAGAAAAACACAGAGACAAGAACTAGAGGAAAACTGCAGGAAGAATCATAAGAAGTAGGTGGCTCATTGCTGACAGGTGAGAATAAAAGGTAGACAAGCAAAAAATCTAGGCAGGGACTATGTATTGGGATAATGAATTAGAAAGGGTTTAGTGGAGTCAGGAGCTAGGCAGGCCATATCATGAGTGGTATAGCAAGCCACATACTGAAAAATGTCACTCTTAGTGGGCTTCCATAGCACCCATGAGTCTCCTTGGAGTTAAGGCAAAGCATTTGTTAGGTTGCAATTTATAAAGCAGGAGACATAACAGAATATTAGAACATAGCTTTGTTTTTCAGATTGCCACCCTTCTCCTTCCTCAAGTGCTTTGTAAAAATGGCAACATAAATGATAAAATGTCTTGCCAATCATCTGGAAAAGTTGCCAAAATTAAGATTGATTGTATTTGGAGTACAAAATGTGATATCTTTTTATAGCATGTTGACCTTCCTATTTTGATCAGGTTAACATTAACATAGCTTTGTCACCTGTGAGCATTCACACTGAGGGCAGAAAAATTGACCCCAAAGGCTAATATGGTGAAGAGTAAGCAACTTGAGATATAAATGTGCTCTGGATACTCTACATACAACCTGCCACCTAATATTTCTAAGTTATAATTACTATTCAAGGGCAGCCAGCCAGAGGAAATGCATACACTAGAATTCTATGGGGATCTGGTTTGGGCTTGGGACAATTTAACTTTGTGATCAATGAATCATAAAATCTTATAAAAATATAGTCATTAAATATACATATGACCCAAATTAGGTCACCATGGTGCTATAGAGAACCAGATTAAACACAGCAAATCGCTCTTGTTAAATTGCCAAATGGGAGACAAGGGCATGTGTGAACAAGATAGAGTGGACAGGATTGAAAGTTAAGTGACAATTTGACAAGAACTGAATCTAAAAAGAGGAAGGAGGAAGGGATAAGAGAGTAAATAGGGAGGACCCTTTAGTAAAAACAGGACAGAAAAAGATCTGAGAGTCATAGTGATCTGCAAAATAAATACAAATCAGTAACGTAAAAAGTGTCTTATGTATGTAAATATTATAATACTTAGCACAGTGCTTGATAGGAAGTTAAGTGCTTTTTCAAAATGGTAGCTATTAGCATTAATACACATACAGGGGGCATATATGAGTTGTTTTCTTAGTTTGTTAAATTCATACTGTCTAAGACTGATGTCAACCAGCCATAGCAAGCTGCCTTTACCACTCAAGCCCACCACGCTGGGCTGCTGGAATCTCCTGGGGAGAGGCCATCTTTTCACAGATAGCTTTTCTAATAGTTTCCCTTTACCCCAGGCAATGGTGGCTGCTGGTCTTGAGAATTCTCTCCTAATGTCCAATTACATGAAGAGTAAAGACTTGGTAAGAAAGAGCTGCCCCAGGAGGAAAAGCAGCCCTTAGCCATCTGGGAAACTAAATATTTGGTCCAGTTGTTTTGCTAGAAACACCTGAAATTAATGGCCACCCTTTGCAGCTGGAACAATTATTCGGCTACTTACCCAAGCACATTTAATCATACCTCCACTCCAACAACATGCCCCCAAACCGCCACCTGGGCACTGCTGCCTCCTGCCTGTCATCACTAGTAAGCGATGGGGGCTCACTGGGCAGGGCGGGAATGAACTGGGCCGCAGGTGCCTGGTACACACACGCGGGTCACTGGGGTCCTGATTGCAATTCCAATGTGCGGTGGACCAACTTGGAAAGTGCTCGAAAACAGTGTTTTTTGGGTTTTTTTTTTTTTTAATGGTATGAGTATGAGTTTGGGAACTTGATCTGGAGAGAAAAAGAAAAATGAACTGTATGTATTGAATGAACAGAAGAGAATCCCGTCTGGGGACTCGATTATGGGGATTCTGTGAGCGTTGCTTAGCTGCTATTTTATGTGCGCTTGAGAATGTTTCAAGAGCCTTGCTCTGCAGCATGAAGGGTTCAAGTTAGACATGAAGACCTTCCTTAAATGAATCATTCTCTGCTGTAATGAACTTTGCTGTAAATTTTTAGAGAAGGCATACGGCGTTTTGAAATGTTTCAATTCATGTACATTAAAAGTGTGTGAATATATGTGAATGTTGAGCTATTACCAGTTGAGACCTTCTTGGGCAGTATGTGCACATCAAAGGGGGAAGAAATATTCTTCAAGGAAAGCCCAAGTATCCAGGGCCTTCCAGTTATCTGGTCTTGAATCTTGTCTTGTTTTCTCCATACTCCAGATTTTTCTCTTGAGCTCTGAAGCCATATTTAAAATAGGATTATAATTAAAGTTGAAGGAAACTTTTAGAGTAAAAGGAAAGGGGCCTGGAGATGGTTGAGGGGAAATAGGGGTATGTCTTTCTTACATTGACCCAGTCTAGAAAGAAAGGTGAGGGGGAATTTTGGAGTCAAGCAAATCTTACTTTGAATCCTAGATTAGTGAGTTAACTAGCTCTGTGACTGTAAATTAATTAACCTTTCTGAATCTAACACTTTTCCTTCAAGTACAATGGGAATAATAATGCTATCTACTTTGCACTGATGTTGATAGGATTAGTTGATTTAAGTAATCAACTCACTGGTATACAGTTGGTACTCAAACTGCAGGCATTATTATATCCATCCACTCACATTCCCCACCCCGAGCCACATTATGCTGCATTGCCCTGTGATATTGCATATATTGTGATGTTTACCTTGATATGAAACAAAGGGAACATTTTTTTGGTGCCTACTCATAGGATTGCCAGAAAATATATAGGAAACCCAGCTAAACTTGAATTTCAGATAAGCAATGAATAATTTTTTAGTATAAGTATGTCCCAAATGTTGTACGGGGCATACTTATACTTTTTTAAAAAATAAAGTTAAATTTCAGATAAAATTTAGTTGGGTACCTGGCATTTTTATTTGCTAAATCTAGCAAGGCTACCTACTCAGCCTCTGTTCCTTACGTATCCATTTCTGACAGCATGTAGGTTTTCATTCTGTAACGAACCCTACACTGTAGAAATTGACTCTGCCTGAACCCCAGAAGGTTTATGCCAGGCCCCTAGATGGTTTAAGCCAATCAGCACATTTCATCCCCTGTTGGTTGTTTGATGAGCACGTGAGCAAGTTAATCTTAGGACTCTTGTTTAGAACTAGAAGCGCTAGCTGTCTTTTGGATGTAGACAAGAAATAGGGAGCCCCTAAAATTGCTGGTAATCATTTGACAGCCATGAGGGAAGCTGACCCATAGAAGATGAAAAGTCAAGATTACAGCTGAGGACCAGCCTGTTCCTGGAGCTAGGAGTGGGGTCAGTTTCCTTTGAGATACATGGCTGTATGGGGAAGAGCTGGACCCTTGAGCAAGACCCTTTTTTATTTATTCTTTTTTTTTTCTTAAGAAAGGAAGAAGGAATAATTAATCCATTACAGGATGAAAGATGGAACTAAAAGAAAATGTGTCCTTTTATCAGTTAGATTGCCTTTGGTTGCAAGTAATAGAAAAACATAACCCAAACAGATATAAACAAGAAAGGAAATTTATAGGTCCGTGTAACATATGCCAACCTAAAGACAGAGAGAGGCTTTCTAAAAGAAAATGTATTTATTTGAGAATAGGGCATTGTAATGGGAATATGTGTCATATTAAACTATACACTCATTCAGGGATGTAAAGGGAGATAAAGGTTTCTAAAGGAAAAAATGAGGAGAATTACATAATTGCTTTGAAATCATTATCCTTGGCTACAAAGACACCAACCCAAGGTTAGACAGACAGTTGCTGAGCAGATGTCCTCGTAGAAGTATTTTTTTGTGTGTAAGGTTGTGTGGTCTTTGTGCAAGGTTGTGTTTTTTGTAGAGACTTTTTGTGATAGTTTTTATAATCAGGCATATAAACACGAGAACCCTCCTTTCATGGCTTTCCCTAGTTCTATCTCTGTTTGTCAGGGGTTTTGTGGGGTTTTTTTGTAATTTTTAATTTTTTTTTTTAATATTAGTGACTCCATGTTGACTTTGACAATTTTCACACATAAAATCCCAAAGGTAGCTGAGATTCAGGTTTGTCTTCAGGATCCTCTGTGGAGAAGTTGTTTATTTAATAGTGAAATATGGCAACAAAGATTAATGGAAATGACTTTTTTAAAAAAACTAAGCCACGGCTTCTGTTTTTATGATTCCATAATTCTACGATGATTTGGCAAACTCAAAATGCAGCTATATTCATCAGTTTCCCAAATTATTATTTATATAACTCTATGTAGAGTCCAGGGCCAAAATTTTATTAGGATTTTACTAATATTTCATTGGAGTTAGGCCCTAATCTGCTTAGAAATGCACGCTTCACATTTCTTGTACACATCTCAGAATTGCTTCTGCCAATTTAAGATTTCATAAGTTTCCATTTGTAAGTTTCATTTGCTGATTACTTGTGTCCTTGAAAATTATAATTCTTTGCATGTTCAGCAGAATTAAGAAGACAATTAAAAATTCTGGTCTAGAGTGGTCCTTGCTGCCTGAATTTAGATCTCAGATTTTTTTTAAAGATAATATTTTTCTCATACCTGATTTAAATAAAATGTATAATGATAATTTCTATGAAAATAAAAGACATGTAATAAGGAATATTCTTTCCGATTCAGCAAACATGTTTTAAGTACCATGGTGTCTGGCAGTAAGATAGATATTCTTACCTTCATGAACTACTAATATGCGTATGATAGAAGATCTTTGATCCAGGATTCTGAACACTGGAAGCATTCAGACAGTGGAATTCTTCAGAAATAATTTTTTAAATGACTATCCTTTTTTTTTTTTTTTACAAAATTGCATATTAAAATACATGAAGATACCATAGGTGTGTTTCAGTGGGCATAGACGACAGCTCAGTGTTGCTCTGTGGCCTGATCAATGCCAAGATGACAATCAGAATAAGTTTATCACCTGGTAGGCTTGTAGGCACCATACTTATGGTCTTAGCTTTCAGCTAGCACATGTTTCAGAAGGCAACAACTGTCTTACAGTATTGCTTCCCAATTGCACAAATATGTATTATATAAATCATTTCTTAATTAGTATAATGGAAAGAAATGTCTGGAGAAAGCATCTAGTGGAACAAAGCAAGTCTTTTCCTGTTTGCTGGGCTCCGTTGAAATTATTAAATATATCTCAGCTCTAGAAATAGTGTTGATTTGGACAAAGACAGATTTCAGACTGTCCTAGTAAATTATCCTCTATTGGAAGTAATATTTATTAATGATAAAAATTAGTACAGCTAATATTTACTGAGCTGTTATGTCAGGAGCTAAGAGTTTCATACACATTTTCTCTTATTCTCTTCAATGGACAACCCTGTCCCCATTTTGTGGATGAGCATTTTGCTGAGTCCAGAGCGATGAGGGGCCACTTGTCCCTTGTCACTGTAACAGCAGAGCCAACACAAGGGTGCAGACCGCTCTTAGTGCTGCAGGGCCTCACAAGCAGGAGGACACACTCCTTGGTTTGGGAGCTTTGTGAGGTGGACAATAGTGTTCCCATTCTATAGAAGGGAACACTGTGACAAAGGAGCTAGTCATCTGTCAAACCCACAGAGCTGATAAATGAGAAGCCGGTATTTAAATTCAGACCTCTACACTGAACTTCATTGCTCTGTAGTTCATGTCTGCTACAGTCCCATGCAAGTACTTTATCCATTTTTATTTGTTTATCAGAAAATCTTAGAAACATAGATGATGACAAGAAGAAATATTCAATGATAAAGGTAATGACCAGCTAAGGAAATTTTGTAGTGTTATTAATTTCGGGGTATAAATTTATGAGGACATTAAGCCTCAAAAACAACTCCTTTTTAGCCATCATAAGCAAAGGTAGCTAAATCCATGTGTATAAGAAACATAACAGTTTCTTATACACATAAGACAGATAAAAACACACAAGCAACATTAGCATTAAGAAGTATGTTTTCCTCACCATGCATTCAAATAACATACACAAGCTCTATTATTGGCATTGCTAAAGAATTGTTTCTTTTGCATAATCCAAATGGCAATGTCGTCTTTCCTTCAGGATCTGGTTTAAACTTAAAAAGCAACAAACTACAAATTGAGACTTCCCTTTTCCAACTGACTTTTTGTTCTACAGAGCTGGGGCTAGCCCTCCAAGTTAGAGAGATCATTACTCCACAAAAGGCTGCTGCTTGAAGCAGAACAACTTTTAACATGGAAGGATTCTCCCCCAGATTGCTGGACATTTGCAATTCTACTCCCCGCCAGCTTTATTATTATACTCTACTATCAAGAAATACCTCTTCCACAGTGAGGTCTACAGTACACTCTAAATGTCAGGTCCATAAAAAGGACCATATGTAGTTCAATGGGGCTTGTTATCCTGCCTGTGTCAGGTAGGTTCCAGGGCATGTTCTCCCTAACTGCATCGGACTGAATATTTGTGCATGTGCACGTGTGTGGAGGAGGTGTTTTCACGTTTTTCCATATGTCACCTTGGAAAAAGTCACTGGTTCTTTGAAACCTCAGTCTTCTTATCGATAAAATGAAGTCACTGGACTAGACTGTTGGCTCTCATAGAAAGGTCTGGGAACATATGGGGGTTCCCAAGACCCCTCCAGGCAGTCTGCAGGGTCAGAGCTATTTCCAGGATGATACTAAAGGTATGATTGCCTTTTCCAGCCTCCTGTTCTCACTGGTGTATACAGTGGAGTTTTCCAGGGGCCACGTGGCGTATAATGGTATCATCACTCTGAATGTGTCCTTAAGAATTCTTATGTTTTAAAACTATTTTTAGTTTTAATTACTAACACTATAAATATCAATAGATATAACCCACATAAAATCTAATGAGAGTCTCAATAATTTTGAGGACAGGAAAGGGGTCCTGAGACCAAAACGTTTGAGAACTGCTGGGCTAGATCGCCTCCGTGTCAATGGTTCCTAACGGACAGATTTATTTATTTATTTATTTATTTATTTTGAACTGCTGGTGATGGTGGATATTAGATACTTTAAAAATATTCCTACTTGGTAAGATAAAAAGCCATGACCCTTTGTTAGTCCCTCCATTAAAAAATAATTGTACTACTAGTTTATACATATCAGCCCTATAAACTGTTCCTGTCAATTCCTGTTATTCAGACAGAGAAAAACATTGTTTTTTGTGTAGTAGATTGTTATCACCCAGATGAGTCTCAAATGATGTTCCATTTGACTGTCTCACTGTGTCCTTGAAACTTTTATATGGAGTTCGTGTTTGGTTGAAAACCTAATTAATAAGAATACACTCTAACAATACTACAGTGTCAAGTTTCACCTCATTTCGTCTTTACCTGGGCTTTCCTCTGTTTCTCACAATTGATTCTAAGTCAGACCCAGAGACTTGGGCCAAGGCTCATTCCTGAAACATCATTTTAAGGTGTCAGAAAGAAGGATTGATCGATGTGAACTCTTCCAGTAGGTGCTCAAAAAGGGGCTACTGGCAAACTCCACGGGGACAACTCCCGACTCAATCAGTAGCTCTCTTTGGAACGTGTCTGTCTTTGACAGATTACTTCTGGGTAAGTTACAAAACCAGAAGTTCAATTTTCAATCTTGAACAGGAATTGTTATACTTAATTTAAAAAAAAAACTGCAGCCCGAGATGATATCAGTGAATATTTTCTTTTCCAAACCAATTATATGGTAAAATGGGATTATCATATTCATTTAATCTATATGAGTTATGCCATTAATGATAGATTAGCTAACTATTTGGAAGATTGCTTCCAAAGCACTTTGGTAGTGCTGAAAAATGCTTTTTTATTTTTATTTTTTTTCTCTTAGACTCCCCTTTAATTGGATTTCCAATATGTGGTGGTTTTCTCTTGATTTTTAAAAGTACTTCTTTTTAGTCTTCTCCATTACCTCATCCTTTTTCCTCCTGTTGTACTGCGTGACAAAGGGCCTGAGTTCATGATGAAAGAAGATGTAATTGAGCCTAGTGAACTAACCACAGGAAAATCTGAGTTCAAACTCTGGCACCATCTCCTCTTCATTATCAAACCTTAGAGAGTTTCCTAATCGAGACAAGGTATATTGTTATAATACTTCATGGAGATGTAAAGATTACTGAGTAATGTTTCTTTTGGCATCATCACTCTAAAGAGGTAGGCAGAGATAAATGCTTTTCCAAATGCACTTCACTTGAGTGAGGCGGAAGAGCTGGGAAGCAACTCTCTCCCCACATGCCAATCAAGTCAACAGCAGTAGAAACAAGGTGTCAAAGGTATGCCTTTTTCACTTGTAGGAAGTTGTAATTAGCCTAATTTCTTGTAGAAGGAGTCTGAGGTACCTGCCTATAGCCTGGGAAGTAGAACCTGTTCTTCTTGCTGTGAAATTGACTTCATTCTGGTGTTGGTTTCAAAGGTTGGTGAAAGCAGCCTCGAGCAGGTCTTAGATCTGAATATCCTCACTGCCCTATTATGTTGGCTGTCTTTTCATTCGCTCTCCGGGAAAGTACTAGTCAATGGTTTTTAGTGCAGAATCCCTTTGATCACTGCAGAGTCCCATTATGCTCTCATGGAAGACCCTTCACAATGGTGACATCTCAGTCTACAGCAGGGCTTCGTTGCCTCAGCACTCTTGACATTTGGGGTTGGATAATTCTTTGTTTGGGGGCAGAAGGCTGCCCTGTGCATTGTGAGATGTTTAATAGCAACCCTGGCCCCTACGCTCTAGATGCTAGCACATTCCCTCTCCGCAGCGGTGACAGGCAAAAATGTCTGTAGACATTGCCAATTATTCCTTGGAAGGCAAAAGAACTACTAGTCTATAGAGGCACAAAATGTCAGAATTAGAAGAAACTGTTCATATCATGTAGTTCTAAAAATATTTCTCCTAAGTTGTAGCTTATTGACCACTCATGATATACTTGATGATTTTAGGTAGGAGGCAGCATTACATGACTTTGAATTACATAGTAGAAAGTAATTACTTTTTCAATTGTCTTTCAAGTATTCTCTTTAATCAAGGAGAAAGTCTCTACACCACCTAATATTTGCATATGACAGAGACCCAAAGAAGGGAACTTAGCCTCAGGTGCAGAGCCTTCAGCAGACATTATCTAGCTATTATTTAGTAACACTGTTTTATTTTTATGGCATTTATTTGTGATAAGTGGCACTGGTTCTCCACTCATTCTATTGATATAAAAGTTTCTTTTAAAATTAATTTATTTGGTAAGCACATTGGAAAAGATTTACCTAGCAATATTTGCCTGGGATTGAAATTAGTCTCAATAATTCCAATCATAGATATTTACCCAACAAAATATGTAATTATATATTTATTAAAAGACACATGGATTACTCCAGCAGCCCTATTTATAATAGACAGTCTCAAGTTGGATATTGGCTAAATGACCATCAACAAATATACCATGTATGCTCACACAATAGAATTTATACAGAAATAGCAGCCAGGTGGGGCAAGGTGGCTCACACCTCTAATTCCAGCACTCTGGGAGGCTGAGACAGGAGGATCACTTGAGGTTAGGAATTTGAGACCAGCCTGAGCAAGAAAGAGACCTCTGTCTCTACTAAGATAGAAAAAATTAGTGAGGAATGGTGGTGCACACCTGCAGTTCCAGCAACTCAGGAAGCTGAAGCAGGAGGATCACTTAGCCCAAGAGTTTTTGAGGTTGCTGTGAGCTATGGTCACGCCACTGCACTCTCGAGCTGGGGTGACAGAGAAAGACTGTCTCAAAAAGAAAAAAAAATAATAGAATTGATACAGAAATAGGAAGACTAAAGTAAGACTGCAACAATGTGGATGACTCCCACAAACAAAAGATTGAGTGAAAGAAACAAGACAGAAAAATAGTATATACTATATGATTACATGCACGTGAAGTTCAAAAACAGGTAAAATCAATCTATTCTGTTAAAAGTCAGGATAATGTTGACCCTTATGAAATAATGACTGCAAAGGGCCTGAGGGGTCTTCAGGGTGCTGGTAATGTTCTGCTTCTTATCTGGTGGCATGGGTGTTTTCAGTTTGTAAAAGTTTCCCCAGCATATAGTTTGGACCTGTACACCTTTCTGTATATATGCTGTACTTCAATTAAATTTCAAATTTGAAAGTAAAAAATAAGCAAAATAGTGAGTAGATGGAAAGAAAAATGTTAAGCAATATTAAATAAATAATTGTGCAGGTGGTGTGTCAAATTTAAAAACCACACAATTGTAAATGTGGTTTGTAAAGGACTGGGAAAACCAGTCATTTGGGAATGACTGGTTGGGAAAACCCTGGTTTTGTACAACCCCTTTGTGTTAAAGATGGGGACACCCAGGGACAGGAGAAGAAGGAGTAACTTGATCAGAGTCCTCAGGCAGTCAGTGGCCAGTGGCCCTGCAATTCCCAGGCCAGTGCCTTTTCTGATGAAAGAGGCCCTGGGACAGGTTTCCTACCCCCTGATCTCAACCCTCAATTTCTGGCATCCTCCCCAGTCAATCACCTGCCATGGTCACACCAACACCTGGGAGCTGACAGGCTTGAAATGTATTAATCTAAAGGACTTCACCTTCTTTGCTCAGTTTTTCTGCAACATCTGAGTAGTCATGCGTCTGGGACAGGCACTTGACCTGCTGCCTCTGTCTGGGGCAGTCCCCTGATCTTGCCCTGTTGTTTGAAATGGACAAGCAAGGCCAGCTGAGAGGGCTCCCAGCCACTCTTGCTTTCATGATTATAGCAGTTGAAACCACATTGATCATTTCTAAAACATGCTGTTATTTTCAAACCATTCCAAAAAATTTCCGGGTATTTTTGTTTAACATGAAAGCAAAATGCACAACATTGATTGTGCAAAGGGAGGGAGGTGAAAGAATAAAGCTATCCTCGTTCTTTCTGGGAAAAAAAACATCAACTTGAAAAGACTCTCAACAGGCCCATTTGGGGAGCAGTTTTCCACTATTGTACTTTGGTCTTAGTCATCACCTTCTAAGAATGCTGCTCTTGAGCTCAGGACTACGGTGAAGTGGAAAGGGTGCTAGGTTTGAGGAGATGTGCTTTCAGGGCAGTTTCTCATCTCACTTTAGGGTCTTCATCTTTGAAATGGGAACGAGAAACATATGTCCCACTTATCCCACAGGGCTGTCATAGGAACCAAGTGAGATAAGGTATGTGATAATATCTTATCAAAATATGAATTAAATTTATTGTTTCTTCTGTGAAGCAGCTCAAATACTTTGTCTCCCCTAGTGGACATTTTCTTTGGCATGTCTTAAAATTAAAATTAAAATAGCAAGGCTACTTTGCCCCACAATATATTTTCATGTGGCTAGGGAAAGCACATCACACTTGCCTCATTTGTGATGGCCTCAGGCTTGGAGTTTTGTTAGATGTTTTGCATTTTGTTACAATGAGAAATTTTGACTTTAAGAGGTTCACAACTACTCTGTAACCAGGATGCTGATTCTTCTAGATGGAAACACTTTGCTGCAGTTTTTTCCATGATAAGCAGTGTTGCATTCTGGGAATCCAGCCAGCTCCAGTGGAGAACTGGGCGTTATGGAAATTTCAATGACCATAATATACAAAATATACAAAATATACAAATATATTGATATTAAAAATTATGCAGATGACACACTAAGCGATTAGGCTTATATTTCTTCTCCAGTGCTACTGAATCTCTTTACATACTAAATCAGAGTGAGAATAACTTTAATCTTTGGCTTGTACTGCACTGTGATTTAACTTCTTAAATTGATTTTTGAGCCTAACTGGTATGATTTTTTAAATTTCACAGATCACAGTTCTGTCAGCGCCAAAGGCTTAATCATTGTCTTGTCAATGTGTTTGGGTACAATAAAAGGCTCTTGTTTTTACCTGTGCGAGACAGTTGCATCAGCCCGAACAGGAAAAGCTACTATGATAAGAAACTTGACATGGAAGGGATGTAACATTTGCAAGTTTACAAGTTGTTGGATTCCAAATGGCATGAGAGGAAGCCCTTTGGCTGGAAGTTGACATGTCATTCTGTAGCCCTTAGCTTGACCTTCTTTAAACATCAGCTTACACACAAAAGACACTGTGCTCCAAGTGACTGTTTTACCTTCAGGCTGGTAACTGAATCATCTTCCTGAATGACACCTCGGCCATATCCACTCTTGTCAGGAAGGAAACCTTTTCAATTCTCCAAAGCTCAAAGCCTATAATGTTCTTCGCAGTGACCTTGAAGGAGTGATTACCCCTCGGTACTTGCCAACTACAGATTAATTTCTGATGTTTAGCCCTGAGAAAACTGTCAAGGAACTATGGATTCATGTAGGTCTCCCCAATGGGCTGAATCTGTTTAAATTTATTTGCAGATGAATTCGTGATTGATATTTTGATGGGAATTACAGAACGTGTGAGGCTATTTAAAACTCTACTAGAAAACTTGTGCAAAACATCAGTAAAGGTGAATATATTTGCCTCCATGTAATGACTACAAAATTATTAAAAGAGAAAATAGAGGTTAAACCGTTCTATTTTGTTAACTAAACCAAAAGAAACAGAGCCAAAGACTGGATTTGAGGATTGGCCTCAAATAGTTTCCTATAATGAAAATTGGGATGAGAGAACAATCCAAATGCAATGAGAACCAATTTTTATTTAAATAAAGCTGTTGGAAGCTCTGAGAGAGAGCACTTTTCCTGACTCTGTTTTCCATTTTAAAAATCCTCTTTCTCACTTAGGCTGTGTGAGAAATTGACCAGAGATTATTGAAAAAACTTGTCATATGGGCCATCTAAGACATTTTCCTTCCCAGCAACAACCACAAAAAACCCCAGGGGTCCCTCAAAGATATTCAGGAACAGAGTGCTGGGAGATATATTTGGAGATGCTTTATGCAGTTCTGTGTCTTGGCATTGAATTGAAATAGAGCAATTTTTATTTCAATTGTACCATTGGTAGTAGCATGCACTTGTGCTTGTCCTTTGTGTTTTAGAGCCTCTATAACCCTTAGGTGTTTAGGGGTATGTGTGTATGTTTGTTTTAATTGAAGTGAAATTCACATAACTTATAATTACTCATTTTAAAATGCACAACTCAGTGTTTCTTTTTTTAAGTGTATTCACGATATGTGCAACCATCACCTCTATCTAGTTCTGAAGCATCATCACCTCCAAAGGAAACCCGGGGCCAATTAGCAGTCACTCCCCATTGCCCTCTTCCTCCAGCCCCCCGGCAACCACTAATCCACTTATTGTCTTTGTGGATTTGCCTATTCTGGATATTTTAAATAAATGAAGTTCTCATACAATATGTGAGCTTCTGTGCCATCTTTTTCCAATTAATATGATGTTTTCAGGGTTCATCCATGCTACAGCATGTATCTGTACTTCATTCCTTCTGATAGCTAAATAATATTCCATTATAGGGCTATACCACATTTTGTTTATCCATTCATCCATTGATAGACATTTAAGTTGTAACCACCTATGTGCTATTATGAGTAGTGCTGCTATGAATATTTGTGTATAAGTATTTGAATGCCTGTGTCCACATTCAAATTTGAATACCTGTTTATACCTAGGAGTGGAAATACTGGGTCATATGGTAATTCTATGTCTAACTTTTAAGGAACCACCAAACTGTTTTCCATAGCACATGCTCATTTACTTGTATGCATGTAATCCTTCTCTTCTAATATCTTTTTGAATGGTACTCAAGTAAAACAGGACTACTCTAGATAAACCTTCAGGTGACCCGGTCTTCTTAAATATTTTCTGAGTGGAGTAGAGGCAGCAACAATTATCTGTTCCATTTGGAAACCTTTCTGGGGGCCTGAGAATAGGGGAATTTGTTTAGTCTGCCTCGTGAATCAATCCGAACTCCAAGTCTGTCTCCATGGGGGAGGATGGCTGCCGTATGTGGGGAGTGTTAAATCCAGTAAAACTTACTACAGTGTAGCTTTTAAGGCCAGGGTCTAAAGTTGGAAATCCTTCTCCTTCCTTCAAATTTGTATAGTGCATCAGAGAGACTTTTAAATCAAAAGCACCAAGCTTCGGAGGCCATTGAAGTCCCCAAGATCTTTGTGTTCTTGTGACATCTCTTAATTACACTGAATATTCTTCTTACTTACTCAACTCTTTCACATTATCTAGGCACTAGATCCCTGAGTCTTGAGAGATGGGGAGAAGTTTGCGGGTGGGCCTGCAAAGGAAGGGAATTGCAGGCAGTGGAAATGGGCCAGGAGGGGACGGGTTCTGCAGAGTATGAAGTGTTTGCAACATTCCCTGTGGGAAATTGAACAGTCAAACTGAAGACTGGTGAAAGAGGCAGTCAAGAGCCCCTTGGAATCCCACAGGAGATAGGGGTCGCCTCTTTCAACGTTTCTTCATCAGTTTTATTTCTGAATTTTTTCATCCAAAGTTATTAATAGAAAGAAAACTCCTTTACTTTGTCAAAAATCCAACAGACATCTCTAAACCCTACGAAATTTCCCAATTCATACAGGGATACATAAAAATATGAGGTTTTGACGTTTTGGAAAATCATCCAAACCATTGTTTAAATTTTGATACCATACTTGTCTTTACTCAGTCTTTCCTGGAGGCTTCTAAGTTCTCCAGAATGAATAAATAAAAAGAAGTAACTTAGCCATTTCTGTGGGTTGCTTATGTTAGAATGACATCCCCAACCTTTATTCTTCCAAGTATTCCTTCCCTTTGCAGATGCCTGTTGATACAAATATTCTCTAATTCCCTGAGTGTTCAACTGGGCTGGAGTTTCATGTTAAACACGGATTTAAGAAAGAGTTTAGTCTCTGCGATTTCAAGTCATAATGACTTTTCCATCTCTGCTCATTTATCAGAGAGACGACTTCCTCTTGGAACCACTTTCTTGGTCCTTGAAATATCAGTGGGATAGAATCTTATCTGGTACGTAATGGTTTCAAAACAGGCCTGGTTTGCTACCTTGGGCCTTTTGGTGGCCAAGGAGACCTTAGTTGACACTCAAAGTAGTTAATTTATGACCCCAGGTTAAATTGGAAATCAGAATCTGATTTCCTGACCAGTATATTTAAGAGATATTCCTTTTTTTCTCTTTGTTGATAGATCATATTTGATAGTGCTGTGATATATTCTACATTGTCTGCTCTTTCATTTTACCCTTATATAATAAAGTCTTTGAAAAATTTTGCCTCTATATTTTTTCCTATCATTGAATAATATTACTCATGAGACCAGGAAATATTAACAGTTCTTCAGATGTCATTTCTTTTTCCTATTATCTAAAAAAGGGAGAATGCATATTCAAGAATGGTGCTTCCAGTGGCCTGAATAGTCATGGATGTTACGAGAAAGAGATTGAACAGGGTCAAATCTGCTCCCAGGTGTCTGGAAAAGCCACTATAATGGCTGTGTGCTGTTCCCAGAGAGGTGCAAGGTTGAGTCAGAGGAAGAGCCAAGACTGAAGGTAAACTCAAGCCGGGATGCAGGTCACAAAACAGCCACTGCTGAGCTCTCTGGAAGGAATTTGGTTGACTCAATTATGGGACAATCCATACTCTTTGCTCATGTGTTTTCAAGATGTGGCATTAGATGACATAAGTAAAGTGTTGAGAGCCCCAGTCTAGGGTTATGTCCTGGGTTACTACCTGTTTAGATACATAGTTGGGAGGTAGGTGAGGTGAATAGAGAAGATACCACTCAAAGCAGAGTGTAGATACCCAGACACCCCATCATTCAGCTCCTTCTACACACTGCCAAGCCAGGTCCTCATGTTTAGCCTGATTTGGATGTCAGACAGTCTCCTTTTTATTTTAAGGGGGTCATAGATTCTGTTTTGCTTTCCATGCTTTTTCCTGAAAGTGTGCCATAGTGTTACTGTACCTTTTCCCAAAGTGAGTCAGATGTGCTGACCGTTAGAATACCAAAGTGGTGGTTCCCATAGCAGCCAGAACCACATGGAAGCAAACAATAAAATACCAACACTGTTCTCAAACCCAGTGGAGAACTATGGTCACTAGAGTGAATCAAGGGCATATTCAAAATGCTGTGCCTTTCTAAAGTTGACATTTATTTTCCAAAGTGGAAGAGTCGCACCTCCTTTTCTGACGGCGTCTTCACCAAGTGAATATTAGAACCTCTCAGACTTTCCATGAAAGGACTCTCCTAAGTTTTCTCCTGTATGCACAGTTATGGCTAAGATGACGTTATATGGTAGACTCACATACAAGACCCTTTTGTGGATTTTCAAAGTGAAGCCAGATGTTAGCTGCTGCTTCCACAGAGACTAAATGAGGTTTCAGGTAAATCAGATATATGCATGATTATAAAATTGCATGGTCCATTTCATTGAAATCTGCACTGGTGCAGAACATGATCGCCACGGTACAACCTTAAAATATTGAGCTGAACCTTTACCTGGAAATATTTTCAACTTACATAGAATCATATTTTGGTGGAACCATTATAGGGACTCACCAATTTTGGAATATTTACCTCTGGAATAAGAAGAGGTAGAGACATAACCAAAAAAATATTTTCTTGACTCTGTGTAAATAAGACCTGGAAGACAATAACAACATACTAGGAGACAAAAAGGAAAATTTCTGAACTGATACATTTGCATACACAATAGGGAGACAGTACAGCTTAGGGGTTAAAAGCATAAACTTTGGAGTCAGGCAGGTCTGAGTCTGTCTATGGTGCCACATTGGCAAGTTTGTAACTTTAATATCTCAAAGCCTTGATTGCCTTTCCCTTAAGAAGGACATTATAGAGATGACAATAGTTCCCAGTTGTTGAACATTTACTGTGAGACAGGCACTATGAACTGTTTTCCATTCATTGTCTCATTTAATCCTCAAACTAATTTATGAAGTATGTCCTAGTATTGTCTGATTACAATTTAGGAAACTGTGGTAGAAATAGTTTAAGTAAATTGTCCAAGTACCATATAGGATTAACCTGTAGATTAAGCAGTTACTAAGTGTCTGATATATATTAGCATTTAATAAATAACACCTATGACAGGATTGGATATTCTGTATAGTATGTGTCATTACCAGAGGCCAAGAAGGGTAGAGTGGAAGAGGATGAAGAGATATTGATTAATGGATATGAATACACAGCTTGATAGAAGAAATAAGACCTAATGTTTGATAGATCAGTGGTGTGGCTGTAGTTTACAAAAATCTATTATATATTTCAAAATTGCCAGAAGAGAATAATTCTAATGTTTTGCAGCATAAAGAAAGGACAAGTATTTAAGGTGATGGATATCCCAATTACTCTGATTTGGTCTTTAAAAATTATATGAATGTATTAAAATAACACATGTACCTCAAAAACTACATATAGCACATCTGATATGTATCAGTACAATTTTTAAAAAAATAAATAAAACTGTGTTTTATTTTGAGATGGATTTTTAAAAACATTTTTCTCATTTTCAAACTTCAAATGTTAAATCCCAGAAATTGATCTCTCCACTCCCCACAAGAAACAAGCAATAAGTCCTCAGGGTAAAGGTTTTCTTATGTTAATTTTTCTCTGCCTAGAATTACCATTAAATATCAAGGGATAGTTTTACTTTTAAAAAGTTGTTTTTATGCTACTCTAAAATTGATCCTCTCACTGCCAAGCTCTTAATCCTTTTCTCTTGTTTTGGGCATTTCCCTGCTGGTTTGTAAAGACTTACTCTCTCACCTATCATGGGGAAAGTAGGCAGCGACATTTCTTTAAGGAGAATTTCTTCCAGTGAAAAGGAAATCCTAAAAATAAATCTGAACAATCCAAACATCCATGAGTACTTTAAAAGAAAATATTAGGATCCTTGTATTTATACACAAAGATATACATATTTTCCTGAAGGTTGGACAAGAGCCTCAATTCTGACAGTTTCTGTAATGATGAGGAAAAAAAATGAATGCATATGAAGCCATGATATAGTGAAAACTCTCGTAAGCCTTCTTGTTTCATGCCAGATAAAATAAAAGTGAGTTGATTGGGAAAGAATTCCTACTAATACCGGAGTCATTAAGAAATAGGTTAAAAGATCTTTCAGTGAAATGAGGGCCAAGACAGATAATCACAGACTTACATAAATAATAATCTGTCCTTCATACTGTGGTTGTGGCCCATAAATCTTGATCCATTTTTCTGGCAATTGGGCTGAATGTGCACTGACCCTCATAGTCTTGCCTGGACCACCTTGAGCTGAGGGTCAGGAATTTATGGATGGTGGTGGGGTTTGGATGCAATCCAGAACACGAGTCAGGGACACAACTTGCTGGTCCAAACCATGTCCCAGCCACACTGACATGGGTCTGTAACAAAATGAGTTACCACAGAAAACTGACAGCTTCCACACAACCTTATTTCCAGAGTTTCAAAGGATATTTCATTTACCTTTAGTGAATGCACACTTCTGAAAAGATCACTCTTGTTAGGGCTGACATTTAGCAATGTTTCTTCTGAATATGGTGTCCGTGCGTTATAGGTTAGTAATTATTTTTAATCCCACCCTATGTGCTTGCATGCTACCAAGTAACCTGAGAGCTCAACATATCTACCAAAAGTCTGAAAGTACATCAGCTTATTTTAACGGTCAGTGCCTAATCAGGCATTCAGAATTTAATGTCTAAAATTGGCCTTGCTCAGTCCACTTAGATAAGAGATTTTTAATTCTTTGCTTTCTGGATAAGTCTCCAGCATTTCCAGTTGGGTGTTGGTATTAATAAATGGTTCTTACATAGAGGCATAGGATTCCCTTGTCAAAGAAATAGTTTAAATAAACCTTCTATGACTATAGGATCTACCTGCTTAAGCCAATCACTGAATCTTGGGAGAATTAAGGCTTCCTAACAGTTTTGAAGTATACCTTTAGACATTGCAGTTTTGAAAAACGTCCAGTATGTTTGCCAAGTGCCTTCTACCCTCATAATATTTGAACACATTTAAGAAAAATCTAACCCATATGTTTCTGACTCATTTATATTAGAATCAGAAGTATATTGTTTTCTAAGAACTATTTAATGTTCAACAGCTTTTTGTCACTAATAAAACATATATATTTTTTAGATTTTCCCCCTTAAAAACAGAAATCAACTTTAAATGAACTACACCACACAAAATAGATAAAATTCTAATTCAACGTTCTTGTTTTTGGGTTCATCCTAAATTTGGCAAAGTGTGCTCCTTGCATGTTCCTTATTTGTTATGTTAACTTCAGAAGCATGCCAACTTTTCATTCTTTTACTATATAATTATTAACTTTAGTGCCATTGTGGTTCCTGTTAATTCATTCCACACGTTGAGTATCCTCTGGAGACTTTTATTTTTCAAGTATCTTTAAGCTTAGGTCATTTGGGGCTTTAGGAGCAAAAGAAATGGGGTGGGGGCAATTTTGCTTTTTTTGGAATGTGAATAATTTCTCAGCAAATAATTTCTTAAAAGGCATGTTCACTGTGTGATCCATGTCCAGCTCTGAATTCTTTTTCTTCGTTTTGAAAACAAATAAATAAAATTCCAGACAGCACAATCATTCTAGGAAAATCCTTCAAGGAGGCCAACAGACATTACTGCAGTCCTTGAATTTTAGGTGATTTGAATAGGAATCCGCTGTTTCCAGCGCACTCATGTATAAAGAAGACTGAACCTGGGAAACACTAGCATTATACATTGCTGTACGCCGGCCAAGAGCTTTTATTTTTTTAGCAAATATTATTTTTTCACTTTCTCCAAAAAGTTCATCTTGTTTAATGTATTTCAGCAATGGCCATAGATACGCTTTTATTTCTCACTGAAAATATTCCTATTAATTGCTTCCATGTGTTGGCATTCACTTGATGTGGAGTTGTCTTAGCTGTGACGCGCCCAGTTATTTACTTTGACATGACATTTTAAGTATCCTATCTTTCCCCTCTATTTATTTAACAGCTTCATACACTTGATGTAGTACAATTGCCATCAGATTTATAGGTCTATCTCGAGAGATAAAATGAAGCCCAAGATTCTTCTGAAGAATAATGGCTGTTGGCCTCATGAGACGTTTCATGCATCTGTCTGATATCCGGCAAGCTATCTTCCAGTGCATGTTTAGCATGAGATTTAATTACCATGTGGCAAGAATCTCCAGGCCCCATGAAGCTATTTAACTCAGTATTTTAAAAATAATTTTTCTTTAAAAAAATCTTGTAAACATTCAAATATATCTGTGAGGGTTTATTTTGATTAGGAGGTATATCAGAGGTTATTAGAAGATAAAATAGCTGAGACTACGTCTACATGAGAGACTCGTAGTTTTATGTGTGAATCTACAGCAATTCGTAGTAGACAAAATGAATGGCAGCGTCTTGAATGGTGGGCGTAGTGGCCTTGTCTTTGCAGCTAAATGATTTGCTGGCCGCACCCCAGAAACTATTTCATCAGCCCATGCAGTTAACTGATAGCATCTCAGGACTTTTCTTTCTGTTCTCCTCCTGCTGGATTCTGCTGCTCTCACTTCCTTGCCACTGGTCCCCTGGGGGTTCTCTCTCACCCTCCCTATCACATTCAAGGCCATCCTATTCTCTTTCATAGCTCCCACCAATACAGACAGGGACATTGGCTTGGGTTATATCTTTGCATTCATATAGAGGAAAGTGAGCCAATATTTTAAAAGAACTCACAGCAATTGAGAGGAAACTTGCTATTATTTTCCATAATCGATCCTCCAAGTTGGAGAACATAGGAAACTTTCAACAATCAATAAATTCCTAGGATCATAATGCCTTGAATACCTAAGTGTGCGTTGGAGAATCAGGTGCTCAGTGCTAAACTGCACTACAGAGCTCACCTCTGTGGGTTGGGTGTTGCAAGGAGACACACAGAAAAGCTACCTTTAGTAGCTGCAGTGCTTAAATGTGAATGGCACATCAAAGACACAAACGCTAATATGAGCAGTGCCAGCAAGTGCCAATTCTATAATTAAATCCATGTTTTAAACCCCTGTTCTTGTCTTAGAAATGAAAATTACTGCTAGGATTTCTACTTCAAGCCAGGGAAACACAATGCATACTTTGGTAGTATTGGACACTGCAGAGGAATTTCCCAAGCAAAAGCCAATGAACTCCCTTCAAAGTTGACATTCCAAAGGGTTGTTTGTGAAGGACCCATGATCAAATGTTCAGAGGGTTTATGTTCTGCAATACTGACTCTGCCACTGGCTTCTTATACAGTCTTGGGCACGTCACTTGGATACCAAAGGATCATGTAAGTAAATGAGAAAATCTGAATGAAGTTTCCTTTAACATGTACCTGAGGAAAAATAAAAGCAAAAATAATATTAAAGTGAAATGGGTGTGTGTTTATAGAAAGAAGCATTTGCAGTATTAGAAAATACTGTTTAAAAATAGGAGAAGTCTTAGAAATGACACAACAAAACCCCAAAGCAGATAAGCTAATTAATTTTTGCTGATGTGAAAGTGCCTACTGCTGTTTAGCTTTCCCACATGAAGTGAATTTTTGACGAGGAATTGCTACATACTGGCCAAGAGTCGAAGCACATGAGATGGGAAGTTCAGCGACCACAGGCTCATCGCTGGGGAGGGGAGTGTTCCAGGATAACTCATGGCACTTCGCATCAGAGGCTGCCTCCTCCACACCTGCCCTGGGACACACAGGTATATGATGTGTCCAATATGCATGCTTAAATTTCTGATGTCGACTCTAGTGGACTTAACCAACCGCTCCTCCTGGCATTGTTTGAATATAGTAACGAATAGAGCTAGAGTCCTGGGAACATAATGGATCCAACAATAGGGGAGCAGTGCAAGGTAATGGAAAAATAATGGATTTAGAGGTGAAAAGCTTGAGGTTGATCCGTACTGCATGAGCTTGGATTACTCATTGAAATTCCCTGAGCTTTGGTTTCCTCAGTTTTGAAATGGGAATGATATGATTTCCCTGTGGGAGGATTAAAGTCCTTCATATATTAATAAAACACCATACAATTGTCATGCGTTGTTATTTATTTATTCAACAGATTTTTAGTGAGACCTGTTATAAGCCAACCAAGGCATTATTGAGATGCTCCCTCAGCAATGAATAAACTATAGGTCCCCACCCTCAAAGAAGTTAAAGAAAGTCTAGTGGGGATTATAAGCAAACAAGCAATTTCAACAGAATAGAAGGTACAAAAATTATTATTGAATACACTTAGGGATGCAATTGTCTTTATTTAAAAAAAAACACACCATGAAGGTGAGGAGAGAAAAGGGGTATGAGTTAACAGGAGCCTGTTAATTCATTTAACAAGTATTTATTGAGAGCCTACTATGTGCTAGACTCTCCTGGCTCTTGAGAATGGTCAGTAAACAAAACCTAATACCCTTGTTCTCATGGAGCTCACAGTCTAGTGAGGGAGACAGACAAGTATAGACAATAATTTAGAGGTAAGAGTGCTGGCAGTGTGGGGTGTGTGTATGTGTGTGTGTGTGTGTTTGTGCTCACTAACAGTGGTCAGGGAAGGACTCATTGAGAAGGAGACATTTGGAAAAAGGCATGTAGAATGTGAAGAAATGAGCCATGTGACCATTTCAGAAACCGCATTTCAGGAAGAGACACCAACCAGCCCAGAGACCTAAGGTGACCTAAGGACAGTTGGGAGGGCAGTATCTGAGGAGTGGAGAGAACAAATAGTGCAGAAAGGAGTGGAGGTGAGATCTGAGAGGTGATGGTGCCTGTGGTCGAATATTACTGGCCCCTAAGGATTTGACTTTTACGCTGAGTGAGGGAAGTATCATGCCTTGAGTAGATGGAATCATGACTTGTGTTTGAAAAGGATCACTCTGGCTAGCAAGTCACCCTTTTAAAAATAAAACAAAGGAAGAAACTGGGATTCCCAAGGGGAAAGCAAGGCCACGAGGAGAGGGCAGAGTGAGAGGTAGCAGGCAGGCTCCATGGAAGGAGGCAGAAGCCTCCGCTGAGAAAAGTGAGGAATTCCCAGCACAGGGAGGAGTGCCAGAAGACTTTTCGTCCAGGGATGTTTAGCCTTTGGTTCTACAGGTTGTTCCTGTTGCTGTGATATAAATTTCTAATGCTTCTCTAAATCCTTCATAAATTCAAATACCGTCATGCATCCTTCTACGGTGGGGAATAAAGAATGAGGCCTTATCCCACAGTTCACCACTCCCTATGCCCATGCGAGGGAGAGGAGTCCTGTCATAGGAAGGAGTGGTCCAGGGTTGCAGGTGATGACCAGCTGTGGGGCTAAGAGTGGAACAGAGAAATAGCTAGAGGGAAGTGGCCTTCTGACAGGTGTTACAATGACTACAACACATGAAGTCTCAAGGTGCCAAGGAAGTACCATATGAGAGTTACCTACTACAGTCAGGAAAGGCATCTGCTAAGAAGTGACTTCTAATCGAAGACCTAAGAATAGGTAGACTGGGGGTTAGGGAGAGAGACTGCAGGGTCCAGGTGGAAATGCCAGTGTGTACTCAGGCCATGTACAAACATGCTGTTGGGAGACCCACAGTGGTTCATGATCTGGCTGGAGAAGACAGAATGAGGGGAAGTAGCAGGAGACATGACCTGGGGCCAGTTCGAGATGACTGCTTTAAGCCATGCTCTTGAGTTTGTACTTTATCCTTATGGCCAAGGGAGATACTGACATTTTTAAGAGGGGGTTGGTTGGTAATCTTTTAAAAATCTCACTCTGGGTAAAAATAGTTTATTATTGAAGTTCGAGGTCAACAGAAGCTCTATGGACTTTAGAAGGCAACTCAGCATTCTGCTACCAGGTTCATGGGGGAGGTTACCACTTAACAAACACCTACATTTTTAAGTTATTCCCGATGCTTATAATTATAAAATAAAATAGAAAAAGGCAAACGGTATTGCATGAGTTATTTTAATGGCAAAAAGACTTAGAAAGCTAATGAGTGTTTCCTCAATGCACTAACTTCTTTGGCTAGAAGAAGAGTCTAGTAACAGTTTTTGCCACTTGATTAATCTTTAGTACTGCTATTCATATCTACCTAATTATCAAGTACAGTGCATGCTAGGTGACAATAAATATAAATTATTCCATCTTCCTCCAGGCATCTTTGGGGGTGAGAAAATTAATGAAATTCTTAATATGTTTTTCCGATATCTTACTGTGACAGTGACTCTGAATAAATCACTATCGTCACCAAGTGACACATTTCCTCCCATTTCAAATAAACTACTGTATTGAGTGGCTATTCTTTTACATCAATTCAAAACCCATTCCTGGACCACTCAGAATCTTTAAAACCTATCTGGCCTTACTATGCTTCCTTAGCTGTGGCATCTGGCAGGGGCCACGGAGAACCAGGTTGCGGTGGCCAGAAAGGGACGGGACAGAGGAGATAAACAACTTCAGGTATGGACTGAGAAAAGGTCAAACGGCAAGAAAAATACATTAATCTGGAAAGGAAATTTTGCTCAGGATAGAGAGAATTGAATTTGGCCGAAGCTGGGGAGAAGAGTTGATCTGTGATTGTTATTATACCAGATTGTGGAGTTACTCTTTGCTGGTCATACATTCATTTTCCACTGGAAAAAAAATATTTATTCCACTAACCGCTCCACAGGACATGACTAATAAATAATAAATGGAAACAATAACCCCATTTGGTACAATTTATTTCAGTGGGCCAGGGCATATTTTTATTGCTCGCTGTTGAAGACATCGTGTTTGGAGTGTGCTCACGCGTCCATTTATCAGGAGACAGGTACTGATATTGGCGGAAGAGGAGGACCAACAGGAACTAATCAATTCCAACCGCAGCGGTTTCGCTCAAGGGCTTCGGCTGCCAACGCACAGGCTGGATTCAACATTCTAAGGGCCGAGGAAACCACAAGCCAGTAAAACCTCCTTTCCTTTTGCAGTTATACATCCTATAGAAAGACAGATTTCCCTGGTTTGGGGCACACCGTGACATTTGGTGGTGAGAAGGAGGTGTGGGTGACGCTGGCCTTTGGAGAAGGCTGGTACTGTTGAGCCAGCTGCCTGGCATCACATTACTTGGAAATTACTCTTCATTTTTCACTGCCCTGAAGGTGGAGGATGGTAATTCTTCGGCTCGTTACCCTTGTCTGTAAAATACAGGAATGCGAGAATGTGCTGGAACAGGTTTCAAAGGCATCGGACTTTGTGGTGTTGATACCTACTTGGGTGCCCAGCTTTGTGTTTATAAAAACCATCGCCTTGCGCACTTAGTGGACTTGCGCGGCATAAGCAATCTGCTGCCAAAGCTTGGGCAGACTTGGAGTGACCATACGGTCACACTGTCATTAAAACTCTGCTTATGTAGAAATATTTCTAGGCTATATATTGTTAAATGAAAAAAACCAAATTACAAAAGATACATATACATTTGTGCATATTAAAATAAATTTTATATATGATATTCATAGGTAAAAATCTGGCAAGCTGTATAACAGCAATGTTACAAATAGTTATTTCTGAGTAGTGGGTTTTGGTTTGATTGTACTTTCTACTGTTTTAAGCCTGCAGACTTTGGGTTTGAGTTCTACCTCTACCATTTAATGAATAGCTGGGTGATTTTTGACGTTATTTAACTTCTCTAAATTGCAGCTTCTCCATTTGTAAAAATGAAAATAATAAGTATCCACCATTAATAGTAATGAGGTGAGGTTAGATATATTAAAAGCTTAATTCACAGTGAGTACACAATAAATGCTAGCTATTGCTTATATTGTACAATTACATAGGTGCTGCTCTTGTTGGTGCAATATATTTACAGGATGAAACCAATAGAGACATTTCCTCAGACCTGTGATTACCTGCTTATGTGTGTCATTCTTATACTCTGTGGGCCAGAGTTGTCCCAAAAGTGTTTCCCAAGAAGGGTGGAATTACTTAGTTTCAACCCCACCCACCCCACTGACCAAACAGCCTCAGTTCCTATTTTCTCTAAGAAAATCATGTCTTCACGTTTTTGCCTTAAGGAAAAGGAAAATAATCTTGAGAGCCTGGTGACTGGCTACACATCAGGACCCTTTGAGTTCTCCTATGTCACTAGGGTTGAATGCCAAGGGGCAACTTCATAGAGAGTCTTGGGGAAGAATTCTGGAGAGAATATCTCACTCTTATAATCTAGTCCTTTATCTTTATGCAACAAAGAGAAATAGCCTCTAGTGCAGGATTCTTGCAGTCTGAAAAATTCCAAGAAAAAAAAAATAGGCAACAGGCATAGTTAGAAGACTGGAAATCCCTACACTTTCATATGCATCTGAGCTGAGACATTTGGGAAAGGTTGTTGAAAATTTGCATTGGCCTCTAGGTATTTTGAGTTTCTTCACAAGGCTCAATGTATTTTACTTGAATTTCCTCTCTATAAAACCATGAGACAGAATTATGTGCATTTTTATATGGAGAATTAACCTCACGTGGAAACATCTAGGTACTAATATGATTCTGAGAACCTCAAAAAGTCATGTCTTTCAAAAAGTAGTTACTGCACCCATCTGCCAGGATGTGTCCCTTCCCACTTCCAGTTGGGTCTGAGACTCCCCTAGAGGAAGCATTGACTTGGATTAGTCATTGTCTCTAGAGAACTGACATTTCTGTGGGAGGGGCTTAGGGTCAGCTGGAGGAGCATTCTCACTGGCTTTCTGTCCACTGGAGCTCTGGCACGGATAGGTTTACCAGATGACCATCTCCTAGCTGCACAGCACTTGGTGGTTTCCAAGACACTTTAGCTGGTTGATCTCTGCACCTATTAGCAGATGCAGGACTGTGAGGAGATAATGGCAGCCAAGGCTGATTAGGCTTAGTGAGGGCAAGAAAAGAGGGAACAAGCTCTAAGAGACCGGGCGTTGGCCTCTGGGAATATGTGTGGAGTGGTGGTGAAGGGGTAGAAGACAAAGTAAGCCAGGAATCACCGAAGGGCAGTGCCCAAAGCGGGTGGGGAGAATCAAAGCCTGCCTAACATTACTTTCCTATTTTTGTTTCAGGTCAAATTTGCCCACTAAATATGCTAGTGCAGGGAACCTTAGCGACCAGCCTGTCCAACAGTTCTAGATGGATTATGTACATCAGGAAAGGCCTGGAGCATCTCCCAGCCCACTTCTTGATATTCTGATGGACCTATCAGAGTAGGGCCAGCACTGTAGTTGTCTATGAAGCATACTTTGAAAACTAACTCTTCTATTCTGACCACCACATCTTATGAATGAAGAGGTGGAAGCCTACAGAGGTCACATGACTTACTCTAGATTACATTGATAATTTGGTGGCAGAATGGGCTGGAATCTGCGTGTTGCTTATCTGAACTATGGATTATTGCTGGAACTAGGCATTGCCCACTGTGTGCCATAGGCTTCTCTAATTTCATGCCTCTGTAAAAGCAATGGTCTCCGTTTTCTAGAAGGTATGGTCTCTTTCTGCCACCTTGAGAGCGATGGGAATCCCTCATATGTTTAATGACAGGTCAGAAATCTGTGTCCAACAAAATATGGCAGAACTGAGATTCATGGCACACTGACTGGGCATGTGGCTACAGACTGTAGGTAGAGACCCTGCAGCTTCAACCCTGCAGCTTCAACCCTGCACACGCAATGCTCCATGAACAGCAGGCCAAGGTGTATAAATGTTCTGGATCCTAGTCCCATAGACCCATTCCAGAACCAGCTAAGAGTGAGTAATAATCCTCCAATTGCACAACCACAAGGGTAAGGATCGATCAAGGCCTCTTGCCCCGTGTCCTTTTCTTCTGGGATAAGCACCTCCATCAGAAGTGGCCAGACAATCCTGTTCCCAGTGGAATAAGCCATGACAGGATCACTCCTCAAGGCCACCCGCCTTCAGGTACAGCAACTTCATCTATAGCTTCTCTCTGGGATAGATGTTTAAATGAGATGCCTCTACAGGTCTTCCCTTTAAAACCAAAATGTGGTGTCAACCACTATGTTCTTCAAACAAGACCGTCAGGACGTGATTTAGATGATCCCAAATATGGTGCCACTCTCTGAATGTTGGCATTCAGGAGCGGCTTTCCTAGGCTGGTCAGTGCATTGATTGGGTCCCACAAAAGCTACACAACAGCATGGCCTGAGTGATTACGAGGGAAAGGGACTTGCAGTCCACGGGGATGCTTGACACTCAGGCTACACGGGTCAGGCTTGCTCTTTGAGAGATCTTTTGAGGGAACTGTGAACAATCTACATAAAGTCCTGAGATCTGAGTCTGTGGACACCATTCAACTCCATCCTCAAAGCCTTTGATTTGGCTCAGACTAGGTGAGGTTGGCAAGTGTGGTCAGAAGCTTCGTTCTTAACCTTCACTACTCTCTTGAGGGAAAACCCACATTGATGATTATAAAAATCAGAAAGTGCCATAATAAAACAAATGTGACATTAAAAATATTTTGCAGGGAGAGACTTGCGTAATTACAAATCAAGCAGTTAAATAAAGTAGTCCAACATGAAATCAGTCTCTCTCTCTCTCTCTCTCTCTCTCTCTCTCTCTCTCTCTGTCACACACACACACACACACACAAAGGTAAAACATAACATCAGTTTGCCATACAGGTCTACAGAGTTAAAAACTAAGTCACAATTTTGCTTTTCTTTTTTCTTCGCTCCTCATTGTAAAAAGGTTTTAGAATGTTCAGACACTAATTTGCTAAGTAAGAGAGATTTCATCACAAAGCAAGAATATCTAGGTCTACAGTCCATGGAGGGTGGCAAAGTTCCCATTCCCCTGTTCATTCATGTATTAATTTGTCCTTTCATTCTTATGCATGTATTCATTCACCTACTCATTGAGGTTGAGATGCTGAAGTCCATTCCATAAGGATCGCTTATCCTTCTCTCTGAAGTCACCTTTTTCTGTCTGTATTATTGGCATTCTTGTCTTCCACTTTTCCCATTTTCTCACTAGCCACTCCTTTCCCACCACCATGATTAGCATCCTTGCAAGACTAAGTACTAGCTAAATTAACACCCCCCAACACCAGCGGGGATCCTCTGATTTCTCTTTGAATTCTCCATATAAGCCTGGCACCTGGTCAGAGCAGGTGCTTAATAAAAGTGGAATGAATGGATAATTCATCCTTTAACTTTTCTCACTCTCTTCTTCCTACCACTGGGGTCATAATTCAGGTTTGTCACACCTCTGTGCAGACCACTGAGGTCACCCACAGACGCAGTCTCCCATCTCTGTCTTCTCTCCACCTCCAACCTGTTCTTTGCACTGCCCCCAAAGCTTTGTTCTCATCTCACTCCTCATAAAGCTTAAAGTCCTTAACGCGGCATTCCAAGCCCTTCCCAATTTGCCTCTGATTTATCTCTGCAGTCCTACTTCCTGCTGTATCCCAAGACTTTGTCCAGTCCAGACCACAAACATGGACTGGCCAGTTTCGGAACCCTTCTCTCTGTCTAGAATGTTTCTGCTCGTACCCTCATGCCCACGCCATCCCATCCTATCCAAATTCTACACACCTTTGAGGGCTTATTTGTACAGTCTTAATTAGTATTTTTCTGTGTCCCCTCAAGGTAGGTTTTACTACAGCATTCATCATCACATGCGTGTTGCGGTCTGGAGATCTGTCACCATGTCTTATCTTCCCCTGCGAGGTGATAATCTCGTGATGGAGAAAATGTGTTGCTCATGTATCTTTCCCCTGCAGTGGCTGGCAAGGGCCTTGCACATTTGAGGCACCCAGTGAATGATTCTAATTGAATTTAGTTGAACACAGAAAGATGACATAGCCCTTACTTATAAAAGAATTGGGGGAAAAATACATGAAAGAACATGACAGAATGAAAGCCATCAGCTTTTGGCCCTGGAGACATCCAATACCAACCAGAAAACGCAGGTTTATACCATGTACTGTTTAAACCTGTTTCTGGATCTGTTTTCCAGAGTATGGGATTCTCTCTGATTCAGTATCTCCAGCCCAATCTAGGTATTAACAATCAAAGTTCAGACATACATAACATTTAGCATTTTAAATTCAAAGTGACTTAGAGATCTCTTCTAACTCCCTTATTTCAACCATGAAGAAGCTGAATGAAGCCCTAGGAGGTTATTAACATCCATGGACGTTCATAACATGGTGCCGGATATTAAGTGCTTTCTATGCGATTCACCTCAAATACTTGTCGTCCTATAAAGTGAGCAAGGTTATTAATTCACATTTCATAGGTAAGAAATCTGAGGGTTGGAGAGGTTGAATAACTTGCCCAAGTTACCTAAAACAAGGAGCAGGCAGAATCAAAGTTAAAAATTCATATTGTCTGACCTGATAATATTCTTTATTAGGTAATTAATGTTTTCAAAAATCTTTCAATAAGTTAGCAATACATAAGAGATAACTCCAAACGTCTGACATCTAATTTGTTATCTCATTTATCACTCTCAGTCAGATTTTGCTAGTAAACAGTACACATTTCCCACTGCTTAAGAATGCAAATTAAAAGCTAATACAATTTGCTTTTACATCGCTGAGTGATGGGTACTCCTATTTATCTGTTTTAATGTCTTTTTGTGATTTTCTAAATGTTTGGAGTTTTCTGCAATTCAAAATGCCTATGGCACAAAGTAAACACAATAAAACAGAATGTATTATTCTCTAATCCCGCAGAATCACTCTCCAGTGGAAAGACCGTGTCAAAAGTGCCTTAACAGGCTTTATTTCATCAAAAATAATCTTTCTTCAAGATGATTTTTTTACCAAGACTCACCTAATAACACAATTTCAAATTTAGGGAAGTGTTTTCAGAAAAATGTATCAGAAAGAAGAGGGAGTGGAGAGGAGCATGTTTTTGAGATGGGGGGGCGGTGCGGGAGTCTTATTCCTTTCACAGGCAAAGGCTGCCCTCTGCTGTAAAATATAAGCCTTTACAGCCCTTGGCCTGATTCAACAGCACAATTCTTGTAGAGGCAGTGCCGCATAAAATAAGATTGCAAGGTTCTAAGTGCAACATTTACTCATTACATGCAAAGGTTATTGCCTCAGATCTGAAAGGCAGAATCCGGAGATTCAGATTGGTGGGTTAAGGTAATGAGATGATTTTCATACGTGCCTTAAAAATAACCTTTTTTTACTTTGTAGTGACTCCTTGACTGACCAAATCTCATTTAATGGGAGATCAGAGCCCCTAGCCAGAGTATTTCTTGTACTCCCCTCTCAGAAGAAGGAGCCAACTACGAGACAGGTTCCCATTGCAAGATTGTGGTCTGGATTAAATGACATATACATAAAGCACCCAAGCACAAAGCCAGGCACATAGCAATTGCTTGGCCAGGGCAAGTTCCCATCTTAATCATCATCATAAGCATATCAAAGAGGGAGCAATAAAAACATCTTCTGAGCACGTCTTTGAAGGCACACACAGCCCTATGGCCTACCCTTCTGCCAGTCAGGTCTGCAGTTGGATAAAATGAGGATTTGGGTAAATAAAATGATAAAATGACCCTGAAGCATTGTGCTCCTCACATGAAACTCACAAGGCCAGCCTTCCACATTGCAGAAGAAATTTTCATAAGGGCTAAAGCAACGTATGCTTGATGCAAAAAAGGGATGGATAAACCCTAATTTAAGTTGAAAATCCAGCAAGAGAACTCCAGCTCTCTAAGCCATCCGACTAACTGAAATTTCGCCCTTTTTTTGTTTTTCAGTGATTTCATCTTATATTTTTCAGCCAAAATGGATTCTTGTTCTGATAAACAGCAGGAACAATCAGCCTGCCCTTTTTCATGCCAACTCTCCAAGAACGTCAAAGCGACTCTTAGTCCTTCGTGGGAGGTCACTCTACACTGGGAATAAATGTTATATTACGCTCACAGGATTACTTTTTGGCCTTCCAAATTGATATTTCCTTCACAAGTCATTTAAAATCCAAAGCACTATTGGCATAAGGTAGTAGCTACAGTAGAAACCCACAAGTGTTAAGATCTTTGTGGATTTAATTAAAAAAAAAAAAAAACTACGCGTGGTTCGGCCAGAACATCAACTTTCGCTAGGCTCACTGCCACATCCCTTTCCAAAGAACAATTCAGGAAAGTGGCACAGTGTGAAAAGATCATTTGTGTTTTGCTTGCTGAGGTTTACATTTTTCTTGTGTTTTGGGGGTAAGAAATCCAGTAGGGATAGAGAATACAATTAATGCAGAGAAGAATGCAATGAATGGACGTATTTAGAACAAGGATCTTCTATCCTTCTACTTCCTCTTTTCCCTCACTATGGAAAATATTCCATCCTTTGGCGAACAGTCAAATCTTGTTGCCATAGGGTGCTTTCCTTTTGGAAAATAACAATCTTGGTGGTTTTGTAAATCTTCTTTGTTAACTCAAACTTATTCCCATCAGTTTTTTGAAGTGTAGCAGATACCATTGTAACTCCATTCATTTGGCGATCTCCAGGGCTTTGCTAGGAGAGAGACTTCTTAGCAAGGCCCACAAGGCTGGTGGGGTCCCACCGAAGGCTACCTCTCCACCCACTCATGCTCCTTCCGGCTGACTTGCTGATTCCTGAACACACCGCAGAAACCCTCTCCGATCTCCGTGCCTTTGCATAAGCTGTCGCTTCTGTCTAGAATGCCTCTCCATCTCCATCTTGTCTGCCTGTCAGACGTGGTGTAATCATTTACATTTCGAATCAAATCTTTTGACACTTTGGGACGTCCTCATAATCATCATAGACTTCATTTTTTATAAAACATACCTCCATGACAGCACTTGTAATAAAAGGCAACTATTTCTTTGCATAATGATCATAACAGACAACATTTACTGAGTTCATATAACATGGTAGGAATTCTGTAGTATATTTCACATGCATTATTTCCACTTCTCCCTTTACACATGAAACTTCACAGACGTGGAAACTGAGGTTTAGAGGAATTCAGGGGTTCACCTGTGATCACACAGCTCTGTGTGGACTGTAGGTGGAAACCCATTGTCTTTCAGTCAATCAGCTGTGCTGTTTGTCACCACTTTGCATTGCTGTGCCATTCACCATCCCCCCAGATGATGTGAGGCCCACATTCGATTCCTGTTGGTATTCTCACATCAAACACAGTAGCCTATATCTAAGTGTTGCATCAAATTGCGCGCTGGATGAATACGTTAAATTAATGGCTCATTACAAAACCTTTCTGAAGCCTAGATGGAATGATAAGGTCCTTACTTGCAAAGCTCGAGAAAGGCGGTCCTCAGGAGCAGTTAACACTGAGCTACTCCAGGTCTCTCCCCTTCCCTTCCCTGCGTTCATCTCTTCCCTGAACTTTGGTCTGGCAGACCTGCTGAGTGTCCACCCGTGCCGCTGCCCAAATGGCACGGGATGTTCTCCCTCTTCGCTCACTTTACCCACCAAACCCTTTCTCTTTTTCATTCCTACAGACTTCGAAATCCAAACTCCCCAGTGATACTGATTAATCAGACAAGGGGTAAAGGAGGAATGCTAAAAGTGCCAGCCCTGAGGGGAGGGACAGCAGCTCGAGTGGGCGGGAGTGCAGGCTGTGCAGTCAGACACGGCTCGTCACAAGGTGCTGCTCACTCACTGTGTCATTTTGGGCAAGTGACCAAGGGTCTCTATGTAGCAATCTTTTCAAGTGTACCCATCTCCTCGGGTTCTTCTGAGAATTCATGCCTCTAAGGCTTACGGTTTGGTATACTACAGACGCTCAAGGGATATTAGCTAACGTTATTAATAAGACAGAATATAGAAAGAAAATGTGACTTTTTGTAGATGAGTGGTCATGTTCCGGCAAGTGTTAACAGCTCTTGTAACAGCTCTTGACCAGGGAAATAACCGGGCAGCACGTGGAAAGTGGAGAACAGCCTTTATTCCGCCAGCATGCTCCACTGACTTCTGATCTTCTGACCCCCCCCCCTTGTTCTCCTCCAGTTTTTATGCCCTCGGTAGGACTCAAAAAGCGTCCAATCAGCAACAAGCTTCAATATCCAATCAGCAACAAGTGTTAACATCCAATCAGCAACAAGCTATAGCATCCAATCAGGAACAAACTTTAACATCCAATCAGGATCACACAAGCAGCACAGCCGTGGAGGGGCCTGGAGCGCTGCAGCAGACCCGAGCCTGAGCGGCAGGGAGGCAGCGAACCGCCGGGTCCCACTTTCCCTGTCAGTGAAACAGAATGGGAGGGGAGGAGCAGCTTTTACAGTCTCTTCCAGGATTCGAAGCCCTGAGTTACAGTGATCTTACCAAGGAAACCCAGCCCTGGGTTATACTGGGATGCAGCCGGCCGTCTGTGAGCCCTTCTTTGAAAGCATATCGAAATTTGGGATCAAGAAGCAAAAGCTATAGTCTTCCATCTATGAAACCAAGTAAAAAGTATACACTCAGCAATTTTTGGCAAACAGAATTTAAGGGCAACTGTTCAGGAAAAACCAGCCATTTCCTGTTTTATGGGAAAGGCTCATAAACACTTGGGCCATAGTCTTTGAACTGAAGCATGTGGGGTCTCCAATGTCTCATGTTCATAGAAATTATTAATTGCAGGGCAGAGGCATTCAACAAGTACTGAGTCTTGCAGAACATTACTGAGGTTTCTTCAGAGGAGCAAAGGGTGGGGCGGGGGAGAGGAAGTAGAGGTTCCAGCAAGCCAGGCGCCAGTGGAGAGGAAAGTGTGGAGATAACATTGCCTAATTTACCTCATTTTAAATTCTTCTCTTCCAAATGAGTGATATACTTCCTTTACCCCTTTGGCTGTAGATTTCCCAGTAACTTCTTTGATAAGTAAATGTAACATTTTCTCTTCCTTAATGTCCCTCTGAACTAAGGGCCATGCACAAAAACAAAGGTTCTTTGGGGAGAAAACCCCTTTGGAGGAAGCAGTAGAATGTGATTGTCAAAGCACAAACCTGGAGTAAGGTGTCCTGGCTTTAAATCCCAACTCTATCACTCAGTAGTTCCATGACCTTGGGCATTTTATTTAACCTCCCTTGTCCTTGCTTTATTTCACTGTGATAATGTAGATGAATAATTTTTACTTCAGAAAATTATTGTAAGGATTCAACAAAAATACCTATGAGACACCATTAGCCTGGTTCTAGCATTCTATATTTACTGTTATTATTTTAATCGTTATTTAACTACTTATATAAATTATTGAACTGAAGTAGTTCTTTCTTTTAATCATTATAATTTTCATTATTTCAACTGCTATTATTTTTATCATTATTTTTATATGTTTATGATTAACAAATATTTATAATTAACCAAAATTGTATAATATTTGTGGCAGATTCTCAATGCCCTATGATAATGCATCTATTTTAAATACTCAACAAAAGGAGCACACCCATCCACGGTTGAACTATTCCCAAAGCCATGTAGACACTCCAGGGATCATTAAAGCTGCATCAATGTTTTGGGTCCGGGCATATTTTTCATCTTAGGGTAATACCACTGCAGAGCCTTGAGAAGTAAGGAAGCAACTTCCAATTTGGTTATGAACGACAGGAAAATTCACCTAGTTATTCCCAGGGAACAAATCAGTTGACCAAATTAAAGCTGGGTCTGAGTTGACCCTTGGGCAATTCAAGTCAAAGGTGAAGAGAGAAGAGTATCATGCACCCTGCCTAGAGATGGTACGATACTTTGGGTTTCCCCCCTTTCAAAATGGAAAGCGTTGCAGGTTACTCACAAGTTACTGCGCAAACACCCACTGGTCCTGAAAGTTATCCAATGGCTCCTGCTATAAGAGCTGGCACTGGCTTAGGTAATAATTTCAGGTAAGGAAGGAAGGCACTGGGAACATAAGAATAACATGGAATATGCTTGAATTTAGTGCATCTGCCTTTTTAGGAATTGCCATACATATTTGTCTTAGCTCAGGCTGCTGTAACAAAATACCACAGACAGGGTGTCTTCACAATAGACATTTATTTCTCATAGTTCTTTTTTTTTTTAATAATAAAGATGGGGGTCTCACTCTTGCTGAGGCTGGTCTCAAACACCTGACCTGAAGCGATCCTCCTGTCTTGGCCTCCCAGAGTGCTAGGATGACAGGTGTGAGCCACCTCACCTGGCCTATTTCTCATAGTTCTGGAGACTTGGAAATCCAAGGCCAAGGTGCCAGGATAGTCGGGTTCTGGTGAGGGCACCCTTCCTGATTTCTTCACCTGATAGAGAGAGAGAAGGAGAGAGAGAGTATAAAGAAGACAGAGGAGGGAAGAGAGTGCTTTCGTGTCTCTTCTTGTAAGGGCAATAATTTCAGGATGAGGGCTCCACCCTCATGACCTAATTACCTCCCAAAGGCCCCGTCTCCAAATATCATCACAGTGGGGATTAGGGTTTCAACATATGAATTTTGGGGCACACAAACATTCAGTCCATAGTAACGTTACCCTTCCCTCCTCAGTCTTCCCTGACTCGAGTGAAGCCTCCTGAGGACAGGGGGCTTATCTTGTGCTAAGCACCCCAGGCAGTGGGTACTCAATACATTTCTATTTAATTGTTGAGTTGAATTTACTGTGACACCAAAACACAACCTTTAGAGAGTACACAGGTGCCTGTTTCTTCTCAGTCTTCAGAGGGGATTTTGTTTGTCAAACTCTACTTCCCCTAACATCAGGAAAAAGGCACGTGAGCATTTCATGGGCTAACAACTCATCCCAGTAGAATATCTCAACCATGAATAGTGTGTTTACTGGGAATAAATGTAAACAAGGGGTGGGGGGAGACAAATTATTGGTATATATCTATAAAACTCACCAGCAAATCATAACTTCAATTGATGTTCTAGAACTACAGTATTTAATATTTTTGAATGGAAAATCCCTACAAAATGTATATCAATAAAACAACACTTTCTTTCCCTTTCCTACATACCCCACAACCTTCCCTAGTTATATAGAAGAGGCGAAAATGATTAAGTTAGCACAGTTTTCATGCCTGATGAGAATTTATATAGACAGAGAGCCTTGTTGAGTGTTTAGTGGCAAAACTGATGTTAAGCTCGAAAGTGACATTAATGATTCTGTAGGTTAAGATGTTCTCCCCAAGTAGAAAATGCTGGCAGGAAGTGGTGGCTTCCAGAGTTCTTTTGTTTTGTATCTGCTATTTAGCTTAAAAAATAAAAATATTACTAATAAAGTTGGTGACCTTTGTGTTTCTGTCCTGACTCCCACCTACTTCTTTATCTCAAAGGATAACCACCAACCTGAATTTGGTGCTTATTATACCCATGTTTTTTTTTTACACTTTTGCTACATGTGAGTATATCTCCAAGCAATGTGTAGCATTACTTTGCCTGTGCATAAACACTTGATGAGTAGTATTGTGCTGCATGTTTCTACAACTTATTCTTTGCTGCATATCAATAAAAAGATATTTGCTTACATTAAAATTAGAAACTTTTGTTCATCAAAAGATACCATTCAAAAAGGGAGTGGAGTGATTGCAGGGGAAAGAACAAGCATTGGAAGAGGACACCATATTCATAAACCTCATAACTAATAAAGGCTCACCTCCCAGAAACTAAACCTTAATTTACAGCAGGTAAATTATGCAATCTATACATTCACTTTTCAGGTCTCTGTACAAACACAACCTTGGATTTTCCTAATGATAATGTCATTAGCACTAGACCCACAAAGTCTTCACTGTCATAGTACAGCTGCTCAGTAATGGGGACAGATCAGAAATTGAGACAGAGTTCAGATAGCTTGTTTGGATACTACCCAGAAAATGTATCGTCTCTGCCAAGAAGTCCAACTTTACCAACTCCAGGTAGATTCCACAAGCCAGATGATATGAATGAAAAGAAAAGAAAAAGAAACTGTAGGGTAGTGTGAGTAATTGGTGGTGACTAATGGGCTTTAAAAATAAAATTACATAGCCAACCCCCGAGTCCTTGGTAACCATATAACTTGAGACCACAGGATAGACCATTATGGTAGCAGGAATGGTGGCCCCGGGAAGAGAGGTCCACATCCTACTCCATGGAACCCACGAACGTGACCTTGTTTAGAAAAGGGGTCTTTGCAGATATAATTAAATTAAGGATCTCAAGATGAGATCATTCTAGGTTATCCAGGTGGGCCCTAAATCCAGTGATGAATGTCTTATATGGTAGCAGTCCCCACCTTTTTGGCACCAGTGACTGGTTTCATGGAAGACAATTTTTCCATGGAAGCGTGGGGGCAGGAGGCAGAGCTCCGGCAGTGATGTGCCACCTGGCTCCTAACAGGCCATGGCCAGGAGTTGGAGACCACAGTTATATGAAACAGAAGAGAAGGGAGGGGAGGGGACACAGGAAGGAAGAAGACATGTGAAGATAAAGGCAGAGAGTGGAAATGTGTAGCCAGAAGCCAAGGAATGCCTGAAGCTCCCGGCAGCTGAACGAGTCAAAGAAGGATTCTCCCCTAGAACCCTCAGAGGGTCTTGGCCCTGCTGACACCTTGATTTCAGATTCTCACCTCCAGAACTGTGGGAGATAAATAAGCTTTTATTGTTTTAAGCCACCAGGTTTATAATAGTTTGTAACAGTCCTGGGAAACTAATACACTCATATTCCATCAGAAAGGCAAAGTATTCTCATTGTCTAGGATTTCTCTTCATTAGGCCATTCACAGTGTTTAATGCAAGCTGGCCCCCTCTGTTCTCTGTCAACCTCCCAACCTGCTGAGCTATTGGAATCCTCTACAGGGCACATTTTCTTCCCATCTCCCAAACAGGGACACAAATTTGAGAAATCAATAAAACCTCTCACCCAAAGGTTGGATACCCCAAAGTTAATTTAATTGGGGTGCACGACAAAAGAAATTTAAAAGCTAAGTTTAATTTTGCTAGTTTAATGTTAAATGAACATCTATGGGAAGTTATACATTTTAGATAAGAAGAAACAGATGTACAAGCAGAGATTAAAGAGATTAGCGGTGGAATGTATGAAGAACAATGAAAGCGAATCAACAAGAATTAAAAGTGATGTCCTGGCCGGGCGCGGTGGCTCACACCTGTAATCCTAGCACTCTGGGAGGCCGAGGCGGGTGGATAGCTCAAGGTCAGGAGTTCGAAACCAGCCTGACCAAGAGCGAGACCCCGTCTCTACTAAAAATAGAAATACATTAATTGGCCAACTCAAAATATATAGAAAAAATTAGCCGGGCATAGTGGCGCATGCCTGTAGTCCCAGCTACTCGGGAGGCTGAGGCAGAAGGATTGCTTGAGCCCAGGAGCTTGAGGTTGCTGTGAGCTAGGCTGACGCCACGGTACTCACCCTAGCCTGGGCAACAAAGTAAGACTCTGTCTCAAAAAAAAAAAAAAAAAGTGATGTCCTTGTTCACCCAAACACCCCTGGGCTTCATTAGTGAGGAAGTAATGAATAGAGCAGAGGAGGTGGTAGGTGGGGTCTGCTCTACCTGATTGCTAGCACTGTTTGTTGAGAGTGGCATCTGGGAACCTGAGCATGTCCAGAGAGGGTAACCAGGATTCTAGGGCATGGGTGTGAAGAGAAATGAAGGTCAGATGAAAAACTTGATAATTCTCAGTTTGGAGAAAATCTTGAGGATGAACGTGATGATATCTCCATGCTCCCAAATGACTGTCATAGGAATTAGATTGGGCTCTGGGTACCAGCAGGCAGAAACAGGCAGGGGCTGGACAGCCTGCAAAAGAGACTAACAAGAAGTGGCCAGGGAGGGGGAAGAAACCAAGAGGGTGTTGTCATGGGGGCCACGCAACAGTCCTTGGCCTGGGTGTGGCCGTGTAAGTGCAGAAAGACATGTGCATAGCAACATGTGGACTGGTGGTCATCATGGCAGTACAAACTGAGATATGAGGAGAGAGAAATAGGGCTTGTCTAGAAAGGGAGAAATCCTTGAATAATCCCACATTCACGTTCTGTGTCTTGTCATATATCAATATGACCTTACTTTCAGCTAATAACCAATTAATTGAAAAATAACCCAATGTACCTGGCCTCTGCCTTCATGCAGTGGTTTCTAAATGGTCATTCCCTGTTCCTGGTGGCCATCCAGGAGAAAAAATAAGGTTAAAGTAATCATCACATCTTTCCTACGTTTTTTTTTCCTGAATGTTAAAATGCTCTTTCTTTTGTGAATTTATAGTGATAGTAGATGGAAACTAATTTTTTTAATCATCTGATTTGGCAAAAGAAAAATAATTGACAATCCCATTTGTGACACATTTGGAAATCTCTTCTTCTGAGAAATCCCAAAATCTGGAGACCATGGCTCCAGATTACACTAAAAGGAAAAATAAGATTAAAACTTTGTATTCAAAGACAGGAATCTCAAAATTCTTGTCAAAGAGCTCTTTTCCTAAGAAATTAGCAAGGAAGAAAACATAAGGTCTGGGCTGTTCAAATGTTACTTATAATTTGAAAAGTATTAAAAATTTATGTTAATATAAGATTGAAAAATTGTGCATGTACCTATGCATGAATGTATGCAAATTGACAGTGGGACAAGGAAAATTCACTTCTGTACCACAGTAATAACCACCACAGCACAAGCAATTTCCCCCAAGGAACTTTTTCAAGGACACAACCTACATTCCTGTGATGATACTCTTGCCCACTGGGGGGCAGCATACATCCAGATTATTGGGGCGCCTTGCCTAAAGATCCGTTTGACCTCATCTCAGATTGTCAACCAGTCCTTGCCGTTCTTTGTTCCGAGAGCAAGAATACATGTTAGCAGTATTGTCCCTGCTTCTGTTTCCACCCATAATAGTATGATTTGACTAAAGAGCCAAGACGGAAAAAGTGAGCAGAGCACATGGCACTACTTGGTATGTTCTCGAAACACAGACGTTGAAGAATTGCACGTGCGAGGAAGGCAGGCTTCCCACGAGAAGGAGAAGGAGGAGAATGATCCTGGGATCTTCAGGGAGACGCAGCAACCCTGGTTTGTCACTTGTGTGAGATGGAGAGAGTTGTCACGAACTTCCCCACTCATCTCCCAGAGAATCTGTAAAGTTTAAATGAGATGATCATGTCTAGCCCTTCCTTGAACTAATCACCCCCGAAAAGTCCTCAGCCCTGTGTCACCGCGTGCAAATGTGACCAAATGACAAACGACGACGGGCTCCAGCTATGCATTCGGGTCTCATTCATAACGAAGTCGTCGTGGGGAACGTCTGAGAGCTGTTTTCTAGGAGAGCTGCGATGGCAACGGCGTTCGTTGTTGCAGAGTTACTGCGAGAGGCCTGAGAATCCACAGGTGGCCCACGGACAACGTGGTGGCCGTGGGGGGCGGGGGAGGTGCCCCCGACACGGTGGTGACACGTGTCACAGCCCCGCGCGCCGGCCTTCCAGGTGCGCTCCAGGGAGACGCCTCTGCAACTTCTTGACGGCTGCGGAGGAAAAGGATCCATGGGGAAGCAGGTCTCCAAGAGGGAACCACGGTCCTCTTGCCGCGCCGGGGGCGGGGGCCTGACCCGCGTGGGGTACAGGTGGCCCCTGCAGGTGGCGCCGGCGCCCAGGTGGCGCCCCACACCCTCCCCATGGGGCCGACTTCCAGGACGAGGAGGTGGAGCGGGCCGGAAACCCCCCTCCCTTCCTCAGGACCCCCAAGCGCCACCCCGGTTGGGGACGGTGCGCTCCCCAGGCCTCGCTGGCGACGTCTCCAAGCCGTGGTGGCCGGCTCCCGGAAAGGAGTCAGCACACACGCTTTTGCTTCAAGCTCTGTTTCCTAAGGAATCCGGAGTAGGTCCGAGTATTTTGATAGTAAAGAACGGGAGGTCTCCAAGAAGATGTGCAGCCCCGATCCCTGTATGCGTGACCTAAACCGCTCCAGCCTGAAGACAGGACGGAAAGTCCCCTCGGGCTCCGCTCTGCCGCGGGAGGGACTGCTGCAACCCCGCGTTGGCCGCCAGAGGGCGCGCTAGTGTCGTCTCCCAGCACCGGGCCCGGCTGCTCGGAGCTGGAATCCCGCCTCCTGAGACTCACTTATTTTCCCGTCCAGTCCTGGGGTCAGTGCTGAGGCTGCAGAGAGTTCTCTCAACAGCAGCGACAGTGGGAGTGCAAGCAGCTCACACAGGGTGGGAACATCCACTGACAGATACATGGCCCTTTGAATTTGGGTTTCGAAGGATTCATTTTCTTGAACTTCATAACACACATTACTGAGGTGAAATGCACATAACAAACGTCAACCATTTTAAAGTGGACAACTGAGTGGCATTTAGTACATTCACTATGCTTTGAAACCACCAGCTTTATCTAGTTTCAAAACATTTCCATCATTCCACAGTGAAACACCCTTACCCCGTTTCTCCCCCTTCCTCCTCCCTGCAAGACACCATTCTGCATTTTGTCCCAAGGGATTTATCTATTCGGGATATTTTATACAAATGGAATCATGCAATGTGTGACCTTTCGTGTCTGGCTCCTGTCACTTAGCACAATGTTCTCCACGTTTATCCACGTCGCAGCACGAGTCAGTGCTTCATTCCTCTTTATGGTTAGAGTTTCTGTGCCACATTAAACAGCCACGGCCAAAGCAGGTGTCCTTGCCGTGTTCCTGAGCTTATGGGGAAAGCTCCCAGTCTTTCACCATTGAATCTGGGGTTAGAATAAGTGCCCTTGATGGTGTTGAGGAAGTTTCCTTCTTTCCTTAGTTTTCTGAGTGTTTTTATCACAAAAGGGCGTTGGAGTTTGTCAAATGCCTTTTCTGTGTCAACTGAGAGGAACATGTGGGTGTTCCCCTTTGTTCTATAGCGTGGTGTATTAGGTTGCTTGATTTTCTTATGTCTCACCACCCTTGCATTCCTGGGCATATATTACTTTTTAATAAATTTTCTTTAAAAAAATGAAGATGTACATAAAGTGTTACAAGAATATAGATGAGGTATTAATAGAATTAATTCTGCAGGTTAAGGAGGAGGGAGTGGGAAGGTTGAAGGGGAGGAAGAAGAAGGGAAGCCAGCCAGTAAAGACTCAGGCAAGAAATGACCTTGAATGACAAGGTGATAAGAAGAAGAAGGAAAAAAAAAAGCCAAATCTTCAATCAGGGTCTTTCTCTAATCCGAGACAGATGAGAAGCCGATTTCCAAAGATGTATCTTCACTTTGCTTATCTTTAAAATGCTTACATTATTTTGGCTCTGATTATTATTATTGTAATTATAATTTCTTATCCTGCTCATATCATAAACCTTTCCAAATAGTTTGGGGACCATAATTTTAAATTGCTGCATAACAGACCATGGTTAGGTAATTAGAGTAACCATTTAGATTGGTCTTTACTTTTCATTATCTTTAGAATTCCATGATGACCACAAAGTAGATTATTTATGAGATATCTTCTAGCTCTAAGGTTTTATGCCTTTATGATTCTATGAAATCTGTACCATAGGTTCCTCCCTAACTCCACAAATTCCTAATCCTTAATCCCAGGTTAGGGAGGTTAGAAAACCTCTCTGTCAGGCAATTTCATTAAGTCCACCATAATTGTTGTATGTTTCAATTCAGACATATTTTCTCTTTGCCTGTCTTGGGTGAACATGGAAAAAAAATGGATCACCTGTCCCTGGTAGAGAGTTGTCTCTTCCTAGGACTCACTTAGGAACAAGTATCTGTTAAGCCAAACACGAATGGTCAGCTATTCTAGGCATAGTGGGGCTTCTCCTCCTCATGGCTTTTCCTGGCTGTCTCTACCTCAGTTTCTCCCACCAGCAGCTCTTCTCTGATCTTCAGATTGGCAACCTCTTGCCTCCACTTGCGGAATCTCCAGGAGCATGGCATTTTGTGAGCTGAAAGTCCTAAGGGAGGCTACATCTATTCTCTTTTCAACTGAGCACTTCTATATGGAGTGTTTTTCAAATCCATCTTTATTAGGAGATAAAGAGGAAAATAAAACCCAAAGAAACAGATCTGTTTATAGACAAGTGCCTTTCCCTGTGTTGCTGTGGCCGAAACCACCAGCTAAGCAGACAGACCCTGGCCTCTTTTCTCACTTCCACACCACGTGATGCTCTCAGAGCGAGGTCTAACTCTGTAGCTCATCTGCTGTTTCAAGTTGAATCCTAAAGCTCAGTCGGTCACCATTTCCCACCAGCTTCCTTTCACCCCCGGCAGACATCTCAAGGGTTCAGATTCTGAGCTAGAGAGAACCAGGTTTAAACTCTGACTGTACCACTTATTCTCTGTGTGACCTTTTGGGAAGTCGTTGAAGCTTCCTGAGCCTCCGTTTTCCTATCTGTAAATGGAATAATCACAGACCTACTCATGGGGCCTGGGTAGAGCCGTAAAAGGACTAATATCTGCAAAGTGTACAGTATCAGCAGATTATGTGCAGCAGGAATAGGAGTGTCAAACAGTAGTGACTAATCAGACACACTTTCCTGGTTGTCTGTGATGACTACATATCTCAGGTGGCTCTAGGGTAAGGACTTTCCCAAATCAAATCACCAGCATTTTACAAGAAAGAAAGAATTTAAACCAAAGAGTGGCGATAACTGTTTTCCATCAAGAGTAACTGATCAAATATTTATTGATCATCTGCTTTGTGCTAGACAGATGGGGGTTATAATTTTAAAAGATACAAAATGAAAAATGATGATCCCTGTTCTGCAGATGTTTAGAATCCAGTAAAAGAAAGAAGTCATTGTGCATGTGAGATTGAGGCAGGGCCCTTGTTGTCAAACTCTGTGTCTGTGAGCTGTGCAGTCCTCTTCTCTCTTTAAGCTTTGATTGGTATTGTGCCCCCTTTGAATGAATCTAAACCCCTAGAACAAGACCAGATTGGATAACAATCTTTTTAGGTCAAAGAGGGTAGAGTTCTCAAATGAATGGTATAGTTTCTAAATTCTGATTGCTTTAAACTTGTCCTTTTAAACTTTCGTGATAAATGATGACTCATGATGACTTTACTGTTCACTGTCTGGCCCAAATTAGAAATCTTGTAGTCATCGTTTCTTTTTTCCCAGCTTTCATCACCCACATCCAGTCTATACCCCAGTGGATTTGATTCTAGCAGTCACACGTCTCAACTACGTCCCTGTGTTCCCACCAACATCACCTCAGCCCACGCCTCAGTTTCTCTCTCCTGGACTGTTGAATTCGTGCTCTTCCAATTCATTCTGCACAAGGCAAGCCTAAGTGAGCTTTCTGTGAGCTCATGCTCAGGTGAATCACATTAGAGATATGAAATGAGCTTAAAGATGTGATTCTAGAAGGACCAACAGCACATTTTGAGAAACTCTGAAGGAAGGTGGAAAGTGTCACAGAAAAGCAGTGAGAGATATCCTACCTAAAGGGGGAAGACACACTAGATTCTTGAAACAAGAGGTCCCATTTCAGCATTTGCTAGGCTTCTAGGAGTTTGAAGAAAGCCAGCAGTTGTATATGCATCGTACTTTTTGCTGAGGGTTCTTTTACTTGGATCTCACGTTTTTCCACTCATCATTTTTACTCTGGGGAAAATCAAATACAGTCATACAAATACATGTCTTATGATTTTTTTTTACATACTGATGAAAATCTGTCTTTAGGATGAAATAGCTCTACATACCACAGTTTGATTTCTATGTCATAGAAAGAAGCCATTTTGTCCTTTGTAAGGTTGAATACTTATAACAGAAACGAAGAATCTGTGGTAAAGTTTATCATCATCAATAAAACCATGTAGCAATACCACAGATCTTCTGTGGAACAAGTCAAAAGAGATGTGAAAGATTAGCACTGTGTCTCAAACATTTAAGTATAGGCTGACTTTGTTCTTTTTCTCAGGCTTTCAGCCTCCCTGTGTTGTGAGGTACAAGCCACGGTGGGGACAGAATTGCCACCGTTCAGAAGAGTCGTGAGAAACAGAGCATTCATTTTAGCACTGCTATGGACTTCAGGTTTCATCTAGCCCAGGCCTCTCATTTTAGGTGAGAAACCAAAGTTAGAAGAGGAAGAGATTGCCCAAGGCCACCCAACAAGTCAGGTTCTCAGAACACTCTGCTGGAAACCCCACGCTGGCTCCAGGGCGCTTGGCCAGTGCACACGGAGAGCAGCTGCAGAAAATAGCTGTCGTGGTGCCAAGTTCTTATCTGCTGGTGTCCTTCAGATTGGGCGGGCGGAATGCCAAGGGGAAACTCAGAGTCTGTGAATTCTAATCCTGGACCTGCTAATAAACAGTTCTGGTCATAGGGTCTTAAATTTCCCTCTCTGTGTCACAGGCTCTCTGTCTAGCAACCAAGAGATAATTGCCCAAAGTGACTGAGCAGAGGTTCTAGAACATATCCCAGGGGAATTGAAAAGCAGGATTGCATCCTGCGGGTGCACGCGAATCCGTGCATATCGTTGGTGTGGTTTTAAACTCACTATGTTGGAGTGGCCGTGCAATCAACATGCAGACAGCTTTCTATCCAGCTCTCCTGACCATGCAAACATACTTGTCTGTCCTCACAGCCCCAGCTTGAGCCAGATGTGTTGCTTGTCATGCAAATCAATGCCTGGAGATTTTCAAAATTCTGAAGAGGCCAACCTTTTCAGAGGAGAACTGACACAGAATCACAGTGAAAAGCTCCTATCTTTCACATTTAAGGACAAGAAGGGACTCTGAATGGTCGGGGATATGGCCCTTGGCACTTGCTCAAAGTATGTCAAGAGAACGTGCAGATCATCTCAGTGTGATGATGATGACAAAGATGATGGACTAACATTTGCAAAGCACCAGCTATGTGCCAGGCACTGTGATAAGTGTTTCACATTCACTATTGCATTTAATCTTCACAGCAACCCCATCAGGTAGGTTCTATTATATCCTCATTCTACAAATGAGGAAACTGAGGCTCAGGGATTTTAAGTTACTTGTCCATGCTCTTAACCACCACACTGGACACTAACCCCAGTCGCTGGCTAGTGACGGAGACCCTCCATTGTTCATAGTTCTCTCTGGTGCTTTGGGCTGCTGCTTTGCCCAGCACTCCTTCCATGGAGGAAGAGCTCCGTGACTGTCTGAGGCTGGGTTTTGTGCCCTTCCTCCCAGAATGCCACCTTCTTCTATAGCACTTGGCAACACTGTACTCCAACTATTGGTCCATTTGTCCTTTTCCTCCTTTACAGCTCTTTGAGATGAGGCAACTCTCTCATTCATTTTGGTCTATCTGGTACTGGGTCTTGGCTCATGGCAGAGGATCAAAAATTGTTTCTTGAATAAATGGCTGATGTGCAAATTTACTTGACAATATGTTTTGTTTATCTATTGCTGAGTAACAAACGACTCCAAATTTAGTGGCTTAAAAGAACAACCAGATTTTCATCTCTCACGGTTCTGTTAGAGATGAATTAGGCCATGTCCTAATTCTATGGTCAGGAATTAGGACAGGACCTAGAGGGGACAGCTCACCCAGGCCATCTGTCTTCTATGGCTTCTTCACGTTCCACTCAGACCACTCTACATCAGGCTCAAATGACACCACTGGGATCAAGTGTCTAGGGCCTGTGTCCTCGCTGTCAGCTGGGCTCTCAGGGCCTCTTCTCTCATGTGGCTTCTCCATTTGGTCTCTTCAGAAGTATGGTTGGACTTCTTACATGGAAGCATAGGGGTCCCAAATAAGTAAAATCAGAAGGTGTTAGCCCTTAAGATTTAGGCCCAGAACTGCAGATATTTACTCTGCCACCTGCTATTGGGGAAAGTAAGCACCTGTGCCAGCCCTACACAGGGCACAGAGACTGGGAGGCCTGGATCACTGGGGACCATCCACTGGTGACAAGGTATCCATGGTTTAGTAGAGCCAACTCCATCCCTCCCCAAGTCTCCAAAGAAATGTTGGTCAAAGGAAGGCTGATCCAGAGAAGGTAGATAACTCAGTCTATCCCATCACCACAATTTGAGGGAAAACCTATAATGAAAGCACATTAAAAAGAGTGCATTCTCAGAGATCTCTGGGCATGCAAACAGCCAGTGACACAGTGCCTGGTCAGAGACACCCAAGATGCTTTATTCAGAAGCATAACATTTAGCCTAAGTCTAGCAATGCATCCCTGGCAATGCAGAGACCCCATCTGCGCTGTAACCATGGTCTTTCCCATCCCTCACAGCTCTGCCCTCTTCTCTTTTTATATCTGGTTTACCCACTTTGTCCCCTCAGGCTCCTAAGGCCTTTGTTTCCACCTCTTAGTGCATTTCCATGTGCAATTCAGGAGTTCCTTAATTGGATTTAGCCTGAGGAGTCCCCTTTGTTTTTGCACAAGTGACACTCTCACCCCTTCCCTAACTTTTGGAATTGTTTCTTTAGGGATCATTATGGATCATCCAAACCCCTTGGACCTCATGTCCCTGACTTTTTATTTTATGGAATCCTTTCTTTGAGTTTGAAGAGACTTGCTTCCAAAGCATTCCAGGATTCTATGGGTTTCTGTTACTGCTCATTTGATTTTGTTTCTTTTGTACTCAAATTGCAAATCAAGGCATTTAGTTATTTCAGTGACTTGCCCTCTATAAGTTAATCAATATTATCATGAATAAATATGTTCATCAGCCACTTGGCAAACCTACAGATAAAAAAACTCTTTATTGAGAATCAATGGAAATGATTCCATATTTCCTTACGTAAATTTCTTTGTTGGGATGATTTAATGCTACAATTCTAATATAGCTCTTGGAGAACATTAATATATGGGCAAAAGAAATGGGATTTTATAGTCCTGAGTTTGGGGTATCACTTTCCCTTTCATCTGAATACCAGATACAGGCCTGAGGCTACAAAGGCTCAGAATTCGAGGACCTAAATAGGAGACAGGAGAGATGTGCTTTAGGCAGAAAGAGTAGACGTGGTGCAGAAATCCTTGAGTGCAGCCCACATGAAACCAGCTCGAGTACTGGCCCTGCCGACTGGCCTGGCTGGACTGCAGGGGTGTTGCGTGGGAAAGCCTGCCCTGTTTTAAGTCATTGTCCCAACTTCTCTAGTGAATCTTGCTGATCAAATGTTTGTTCCCATTTCCAACCTAGGCCTGATCTATAGGCTCTTGTCCTGTTGAAATTGCCACAAGATCAATAACATGACTCTTATCAAGGACAAGAGCCTTAGGAATTCTCAGGGCCACTGGTTCTCAAACATTTTGATCTCTCATCTCTTTACACTTTTAAAAATTATTACAGATCCTAAAAAGCTTTTGCTTAGGTGGCTGGCTTCTCTCTATTAATATTTACTGGATTAGTAATCAAAACCAAGTACAAATGTTTATTTACTAATTAATTTTTTAAATAACAATAAACTACATATGAAGATAAACAACATTTTTAATAAAAAATAACTAAGTTTTCCAAAACATTTTAATGGGAAGGGTAGCATGGTTTTATATTTTTGTAGATCTCTTTAATATCTCCCTTAATAGAAGATAACTGGATTCTCATATCTGCTTTCTACTTCAATCTACTGTGATATGTTATTTTGGTTGAAAGTCCAGCCTCACACAGATATATAGATGTAAAAGGAAGAAGTATTTTAATGACCATTTCAGGTAATTGTGGATATTCCTTGATATTATACTAAAACTCCATAAGTATAGTTTCTGAAAGGTTGGCTTTAACATGGAATTTGAAATTATAATAATGAACTTTTGATACTCTGTAACATCAAAATTGGTCCACTGGTCTACCATATTTTACTTAACATAATGCCCTCCAGTTCCATCTATGTTGTTGCAAAGGACAGCATTTCATTTTTTATGGCTGAATAATATTCCCTTGTGTGTATATACCACATTTCTTTATCCATTGTTCTCATTAATATTTAGGAGTTAAAAAAAATTGAACTCATGGAAATAGAGAGTAGAATGATGGTTACCAGAGGCTGGGAAGGGTAGTGGGGGTGGGACAGAGAGGGGTTGGTTAATGGGTACAAAAATACAGTTAGATAGAAGGACTAAAACCTAGTGTTTGGCAGCACAATAGGGCAACTATAGTTAACACTAATTTATTGTGTACTTCAAAATAACTAAAAGAGTGGAATTGGAATACTCCTAATGCAAAGAAATGATAAATGCTTGAGGTGATAGTTACACCAATTACCCTGATTTGATCATTACACATTGTATGCATGTATCAAAATATCACATGTACTATAAACATGTACAACTATTATGGATTCATAATACTTAAAACTAGAAAAATTTTTAAAATCCATTGGTCTGTTTTGCACTCTGAAATGAGAGTTTTTTAAAATCTCATGCATAATTTGATGCTGAGTATTATGATCTTTATTTTTAAAAGGAAACTAAATGGCCAGGCATAGTAGCTCATGCTTGTAATACTAACACTTTGGGAGGCCCTAGGCAAGTGGATTGCTTGAGGGCAGAAGTTGGAGACCAGCCTGAGCAAGAGCGAGACTCCGTCTCTACAAAAAATAGAAAAATCAGCTGGACGTGATGGTGTGAGCCTGTAGTCCCAGCTTCTAGGGAAGCTGAGGCAGGAGGATTGCTTGAGCTCAGGAGTTGGCTGTTGTAGTGAGCTGTGATGATGCCACTGCACTCTAGCTGGGTGACAGACCAAGACTCTGTCTCAAAAAAAAGGAAACTAAATACAAATTTTTCCTTAGTGAAAAAAAAAGAGAGGTCAGTATAGAGAAACTAAATGTGGCATAAAAGAGCAAGGTGATACAAGTGGCAAAGGGAATAATAAGACAAGATGAGGATAAAGGACACCCAAACTATCATAGGAGAAAAAAAAAAGAAAATCAAAGCTTTGTTTGGAAAAAAAATAGTATTTATGGAGCATTTCCCAAGTGCTTAGAAAGATTATCTCATTGAATCCATTCTTAAAATAGTCAGTAGGGTTGGATGCATTATTCCTGCCTCACAGAGGAGAGGAAAGGTGCATGAGGATGCAGAGCCAGGAAATGTGGGACTAGAGCTAGCTACATCTGACCCTGCAGCCTTGCAAACTTTTTTTAAAAAAGGATTTTTAAAAAAAATTTCAAAAATAATATACAAGCTTTTTAAACAAGGAAAAGAAAAGTAAAATCTTCTTGCTCCTTGTTCCCCACTTCCCTCCCATTCCACTGCTAAAAGTTAGTGATAGTCGATACAAATATCGTATTTTTACCAAATGCTCATAATTGCTCCATGACCCTCTTTACCACAAGCAATGCAGGACCTGAGGGCTGGTCCAGAGCTATTTGGTGACAGCAGAACCAGCAAGGGAGAAGGCTGAGATGGTTTGAGATAACTAGCACTTAAGTTACATGATTACATGTATATTTTTCTGGCTCTGGCTACTTTCTGGACCTTCTTAGAGTCATGGGTTTGAAGGATTTCTCTGGATCAATTTTGGTTGTTGTGGGAGAAAGAAGAAAAATAATACAAAAGGTAAACAGAATGCAGAAGGAGATGAATGGGGAGTAGGGAGCACAAAGATGCAAACACCCTCGTTGCCCATGGGTGGGTATGCAGAAGCTTCCACAGAAGGGAGATGCGGCCAGTTGATCAGTTACTACGGGAGCCAATTCGGTACCTCCTAATGGGTTTTCCTATAAGTTAGAGGCTTGGTAGTGAGAAGTCAGTTATGAATTTACCTGGTTTTGTCCTTCCAAATGTGACTCTCAGTTATTGTTTTGATTTTTAATATTTTTCAGAAGTATCAGCCAAATATATACCTATTACCTACTAAAATAAGATGTGTTCCACTTAGTTGTTATATTCATGGATGGGTAAAGTCTTTCTTATTTTTTACCTTTGAAGCATTTATTACCAGGAAAAAAAAACAAAAAAACTGTGCCTGTAAAAATCTCTTTGTAAATTGCAAGGGTCATTGTTGCTATCTGTTGAAGGAGCCACCAGACTAAAGTGAAATTGTAACTTGAAGCCCAGTGCAAAAGAATATGCACAAAATCAATTCAACTCCACAACCAAGAGAAACGCCTAAATGTTTCAAGATTACAGTGCCCGAAAGCATTTCTTTTAAAATATTCATCTTAGGAAGAGTCTGTAGAAGGGGATTTTTGTTCTCTTTGGTTGAGTCACTATCACTAATAATAATGCTTTGGTCCCTCAAAAAGCCCCCTGAAGAGTGTTTTTCAATTTACTCATTTTGTTTGCTGTTTAGTGCATTTTACATTATATTCCTTAGATTGGTTTTTCATTTTGTTTTCTCCCACAGCAGTATAACTGAATTGAAGTTCCCCTAAGGACATACTTCTCTTAATCCTCCCTCCACCCAGTTCCCCAGCCCCAACTCCCATTTCTCAAACTCAAATCCCCAAAGGAAAATGGAGGGTAGGGGTGCGGGGAAAGGAAGGCTTTGAGATCCCTTTTTGCCACTGAGAGTACACTCCAGTTATGGTAGATAAAGAAAAGACTGGTGTAAAGTGCTCAAGGCCTCTCCCAACAGCAACTGTTCATTCACTGGGACTTACTAGAAACTGGCCTCCTTCTTCTTTTAAATTAATAATAACACAATTCTTGGCATTGGACATGGAACAGAAAATTCTTGAGAAAGTTTATTTTTCTTCTCTATAAATTATAGGAGTATAAAGTGGCCATTAAAATGAGTTTACAGGGTACAACACAATTCTCCGGGTACATATGAGTTAGGGAATAGCACCACCTCAATGGAGGGGGGTAGTGGTGGGAAATCTGTGAGTTTATTCCTGAAGTGACCTGAGAGAATGTAATTATAGAAACACATATTTTAAATATTATCCTTTTACTTATGAGAATTTGCCCAGATTATTTTCTTGTTTATTCAATGGTGCTTGTTCTTATTCTTACTTACTTCCAAGTGAATAAAAAAGCTATTTTTCTGGTTTTCTACATTTCTGTTTGCCTACTCTTGTGGGGTATTTCTTTCACAGTTATAATTGGGGCCTCTCAAAGCTAGACCCCATTTTAAAGACTGGACTCTCGAAATGTCCCACCTGTTTCAAGTGTCTGCCTTTGCCAAAGTGTTTTCCTCTGCCTCTGAATTTCCTTTAGTAGCCAGCATTTAGCATGCTGTTCACTGCATGTTACAAGGTTTGCTTGAATACTCTAGTGTATTTATTCCTAAGGCAATCTTCTCACGTAGGCATTGTCATGACGCCCATGCTGTAGATAAGGAAACTGAGGCTTAGAGGGGTTAAGTAACTCACACGTGGCCACTAGTCCCATGGCAGAGCTTGGATTTCAAGCTGGGTTCTTTAGACATTCACGTTCTCCTTAACCAACATACTGGGATGCCTCCTTTCCTTGAAAAGGACCTCGTTTGCTGGAAGCTTTGGAAATGACCTTGACAAAGATCTGGCCTCCAGCAGACACTCACCCCCAAGAAGCTGGCTACCCAAAACCCATGGCTGAAGTGCCTGTGACCATGCTGGGGTTTCCTGCCACTAGTTACTTTGGGTTCCCTTTGGCCAGAAAGGCCTGATGTCACAGAAACTGACCAATGTAAACCCTGAGCCTGGCCTCCAGCAGCTGAACACTGAATTAAGGTTCATACCCTCCCGAGTAGGAACAAAAGCCCAAGAAAATGTTGTCAGAGAGCAGCTCTCCAGAGTTTGGATTTGGTTTGGTTTAGTTCAAAACAGGAAGTCACACTCCCCATCTCCCTCTCACCTTCTAACAAAAATCCAGCTGTATTTTCTCTCTTGGGTCAAGAAAACTGCCTTTCAATTTTATAAAATAACGGACAGAATTCCAAGTTGGGCAGTTGTTTGAGTAGTTTTACCTTTCCTACTTTTCTAAATGTTCTGCAAAGAGAATGTTGCTTGTTAAAAGATCAGCATCATAAAAATTGTATTATGAGGTTTCCAAGTTATTACCTCCTGCAAACACTGAAGTGCAAATGGAAGAATATAATACAGAAAATGAGATGACGGACGTTAAACATGCTACATAAACATTTCAAGAAAGAAAAGCACTGCTGAAATACAAACTGGCTTCATATATTAGGGTTTTATTCTGCTAGTTACACCTGAGGCCCTTAGACTCTGGTGGGTGGGTTCTTGAACTACTTGCAGTTGTAAGCACTGGAGTGTGTTTTAGGCTGGAGGAGGCGTTCAGTGTGTGTATGTGTGAGAGAGATTCGCACGTATATTAGCGTGAGCAGTGAATATCTCTCATCAAACCCCCGGCCTCAAATGACTCTTAGGGCCTTTATTAGGCCTCTAGTTATTGCCTTCCGGGAAGCTCTGCCTGGCGAAAAATCAGAATTATAGAGACTAATAGGAATGACATTTGGAAATGCAGTGATCCAAAAGTGATCACCACCACCATTCCCCCCGCAGTGATCCAGTGCCCTGCGCAGAGGAGACCAGCTTTAAAGTTAACTTCTACAGCCAAACCCTATCAGTAAAGGGCACCAAAGACCACATCTTGACGCGCCCCGCGGGGTAACACAGTTTTTACAACGCGTTTTATTATTCATAAAAAAATAAATTTATTTACATATGATATTTCCTGTGGTAGTGCAGCACCTTCCCCTGCAGGGGCCCTCGGTGCGGAGCAGCCCCAGCCGCCCACCCTGCAAGCTCCAGCGCGGGGAAGAACGTGGCTGGGGGAGATGGTATTGGGGGGTGACAAGCAGCCCTCGGGGGTGGAGCCTGATGGGGAAAGTCTGGAATCCGCCCGCGGGTGCCGCGGAGAGGGGCGGGAGGTGGAGGAGCGGGAGGCCTGAAGGAGAGCTGAGCCGGTTGGGGCGGCGGGGCTGGGGAGGCTGGAGCTCAGAACGGGAGGAGGTGCACGGAAACCTGGTTAGAAAGAGGCGGGAGCTTGGGAAGGACACCACAGCTGGGAGGCTGAATGGCTCGAAGCGCTCTGGGCAAAACCCGCCTCGGGTGCTCTTCGAAGTGTGACTGTACCCCGCTCTGTGCGCCAGCCTGCTAGGATACAAACCTCGCCCAGATAGGCCATTCTCCCCTCTTTGCAGCTTAAAACCATGCCCTGCCCGACGTAGATCTCACGTCCAGACTCCTGTCTTTACAGCGGATCGAGAGCGCACACTAACCACTGCGAAAGGCCTGTGCCCTGCAGAATCGTGCCACCACGTATGTGACCAGTCGGGCTGGGCTTGGAAACCAAGACTCTAGGCGATGTGGCGCTGGGCTCAGACGGCAGCCCAGGGCACGTCTACAGAGCTAAAGCCCAAGGTTGGATCCTGGTCCACGCTCTCCACACAAATAGAGGCTCTTTCTGGAGAGGCGAGGCGTCGCCCAGACCCGTGGCAGCGGTAGCCGGGGGCGCTCTGCGGTGACAACCACGCATCATCATGTTCACAGTACCAGGGAAAGGGGAAGGATCTAGGAGAATCCCGTGGAAACTTCTTCCCATCTGACGCTGTCTCCCTTCTCTCCGTGGCCCCCAAACACGCGCGTTTAACGAATAATCCCATCCAGTGAGTCCGACTCCGATTTAAGCGGTGGTTCCACACAGTCTGCTGGCTGCGGAAACTTCTTTGGTGTCAGAATCAGGTCGTCCCGAGACCACGAATGGCCATGTCTGTAAAAAACCAAAAGGAGCGTCAGATGTTAGAGGAGAAACGACCGACCGTCTCAAACCGAAACCGCTTTCCTAAGTGAACCCTAGATATCCCTGGCTTTGAGCAGCTCAGATTTTATCAGCGTCCTGGGAACTTGCGTGTTTTCTCTCTGAGCTAGGATTTTAATTTTACCGGATGTTGATAATGGGAGACCTGTGGTGTCAGTTCACGTTCCCGCCAGGACTTTGCCCGCATGATAATTAGGTGAAATTTGGATGAATTTGGGATTTTGTCTTTTAATTCCCTTTCCCCCAACACACACACACACACACACACACACACACACACACACACACACTGCAAGTAGGAACTGGGCTTGGATAGGATCTTTCCCAAGCCGGGAGAGTTGGCAGGTCAGAGAGGGACTTTCCAGACAAATCCCGTCTGGGAAAACTTCGCTATCCTGCAGCAATTTAAAAAATCCAAAGGCGCTTTTATAGAGCTTGGCCCTCCCTCCTTCTTTAAGAAAGTAAGGTTTGCTGATTCAAACCTGCCACTCTTAACTAGAAAATGTTGGGTGAGGGAGATTTGCCAATCTGCAACCGGGTAGTAGATTCAGTTGGAACCAAGATTTGCCCCGGAAGTAGGATATTAGCCGATGGCTGTCACTGGGCGAAGCACCATGCACAATGATCAGAATGATGCAAACACAGAAGGGTGGATGATTCTCCTCCAGGAAAACGGCTGACCCCTCCCTTGATTTGGGCGAAAATAAAATGGCCTTCTCGTTCTGCGTCCCAGAACCCCCACCCCTTTCGGATTATTCCCCGCGGGCTGACGGTGCCCGGAGCCCAGGAGCGCCCTGGGCATCTCCGGGGGCTCGCCAGGGTCCTCCGCGCCCCTACCAGGTTCACCGGGTGCACGTAGCCGTTCTCGTAGCGGTCCTCCTGCAGCAGCTGCCGCAGGTGCGCGATGTAACTGGAGGCCAGCCGGAGCGTATCCAGCTTGGAGAGTTTGGTGTCGGGGGGCACCCAGGGAAGACTGGTCTTGAGTCTGGAGAAGGCTTTGCTCAGGACGCGCATCCGGGCGCGCTCGCGGGCGTTGGCCGCGTTCCGCTGGGACTGCTTGCACTCGGCCGCGGAGCCCTTGGGCGGGAGGGGCTTCTTGCCACCACCGCCTGCGCTGCCAACTGCGCCGCCGCACCCAGCCGCACGGGGCCGCTTCCTCTTGCAGCCTCCCGCGCCGCCCGCTGCGCCCAGCGCGCACTGCTCCTCTTCGCCGTCGGGGTCCTCCTCCTCCGCAGACGAGTTGTCACTGGGCGAGGCGTAGCTGCGCTCGGTGCCGCGGAGGGGCGGCCTCTTGGAGGCGGGGACCGGGTACTCCCGCTGCAGCCCCCGCAGCTCCATCTCCTCCGGGTCGCTCACCGAACCCGTGGACATCTCCTGGTTCCCTGCGCCCACGCGCGCCCGCTTTCCTCCCCCCTGGCCAGTCTCGCCGTTTCCGCCTTCCGCTCCTTGGCGGAGGCGGAGGGAAGGGAGAGCTCCGAGGACGACTGCAGACCTGAGTCCACAGGCGCGGAGGCGCGAACTCGAGGTGGGCGGTGAGAGCGAACGCGCCCCGCCACTGACCCCGCAGAGCGCGGACCAGAAGTTGGCGCCCAAGTCCCAGCTCTGCGCGCACAGTCGCGAGCTGCGCCTTTTGACAAGACTATTTATCTATACTCCTTGGAACAAACCACCCCGGGCAAAGAAGAGGGGGTTAGAAAGGGGGGCAAGAGGTGGGGCAGGGGCGTGGAAGGGGTGGGGACCGCTTTTCTGCGTGCAGAGGAGCGGTTGGTGGGGGCAGGGGAAGGGGACGTCTCTGCAGAACTGAGATTTGGGCCCGAGCCCCGACCGACCTTCAGGACGTCAGCTCGGGATAAGTGGGCGTTGAGGGAGTGAGGGGGAAGATCTTGTTCCTACCCACCCTACTTCCACCCCCTCATCTTAGCGGTGGCGAAGATTGCCAGACTCATGGCGACGCCAGGATCCCGACCTCTGCTTCTCTCCCAGTCTTCTCGGCAGAACTCAGTTCATCACTCATACTGTGTGATTGTCCATCCAAGGCTTGCCCACAAAAGACAAAAAATAAAACAAGCAAATGCCCAACAATGCCCAAGAGTCACCTCTCATTTTCCTCCTTCTTTTCCTTTAATACAGCTTTATAATTTTAAAGCACTTTTATCTACAATACTTCGTTTTACCATCAAATAACGTCTGTAACTTAAATGTTATTATTTCCACTTTGCAGAACTTGAAGCTGAGCCTTGTAGATAGATGTTAAGTAAAGGACCCAAATCCACCAGGCTGGTAAATAGAAAGAGGATTCAAAATCCGTGTTTAGAAATCCCGGCCCGGCCGGTCAGTGTTCTAGTCTGCCGCATGCCTCCCGGCCACACACGCCACAGGATGTTGTATCTGGTCTTTTCCACAATATTGAGAGTTCGTGGTTTTGTTTCTAATACCACGATGGGATCCTACCTAACGCTTTGAGTGATAGTGTAGGGAGTCCATTGCTGTTTTAGATTGTGAATTGAAGAGGAAGCTTCTGGCTGCAGAATGCCAAGTTAGCACAATCGTCCAAACTTAAAAAAAAAAAATGACAAAACAGCACCCAGAATTATCATGTCCCATTCCAACCCAAAATCAAACACCCCGGCCCCTCCCCCAAAGGAAACAAAACAAAATTGCGGTCTCATCTTTTTCTAACTTGAAGGCCCTTGCCATTCGTGGTCAGAGGATGAGTGCTTTGTTATGGAAACGGACACCCATGGCCAGCGACTGGGCTCCCGCTGTGTGGCAGTCACTGTGCTTGTGAATAGTTCACTGACTAATAAAACCCCTATGACGTTGGGATGAGGTTATTCCGTTTTACAGTGAGGCAACTGAGTCTTCACACCACCTGGCTTAGGTGTTCACTTGACCTTTCCTTGAGAGTCCACAGGCTCCCCAGCTGAGCGAGGTGGAAGGGGACCGACGTGCGGTCAGTCCAGGGCAGAGCTGGCAGAAGCCGCGGGGTCCGCCTCGCTCCGCCGGTTCCTAAAGCAGAACAAATGCGCCCTGCTCAGTGCCTGAAGTGCGGCAACAGGTGGCTGCCCGGGGCTGACTTCATCACTCAGGCATCATTCCACCTTCATCTCCCAGGCCATGCCTCCCTCATGGGGGATGTTTCACACAGCCCCTCCCGCTCGCCCGCATTTGCAAAGGGTTTCTCTCTGCACATTTTGTCTTTTGTTGGGGCGTGGGGACGGACTCATTCTGGGACAAGCTGAGTGAAAAGATCGCTTGCTCTCAGTTCTCTCCGGGCTGAGGAAATGCAGGGAATGTTTCAGGCAGAGCGTGGAAATCTTTCTTGGAGCACTTGAACTTGAACTTGACTCTAGGAGTGCTTTGCCAGGCAAAGGAGGAGACAGAGACAAGGGGGAGCAAAAACGCTGTAAGGGGGAGGTCCCAGGCTAGCTTTTTGCATCGCCTATTGATGACTTTAAGCTATCAGTATAAATACATAGTCTCACACATTAGGGGCAGGCATATAGGTTTTTAAAATCCGAATTGTTTATACAGGTGCAGAACAAAGTCTTTCTTTAGAAAAGATTAATGGTGGGGAGGGCGCTAGATTTCTCTAAACAGTCGCAAAAACTGTACCCAGCCTTAACTCTAAGGGGGTCATGGCCAGTTTCTTTTTTTCTTGAAGGAACTGCCTGACCCCAACAATTCAGGCTTATTTTTCATAGCACTTCCCTCCACCTCCCTTTCTTCTTTCTTTCTCTTCTCTTCCCTCCTCCTTTCCTCTTTTTCTCTCCTCCCTTCCTCCTCCTTTCTTCCCTCCCTCTATTCTGTCTGACAAAACCAGCTATTTTCTTTTATTTTTGTTTTCTTATTTTTCATTTCATTTTTCCTCCATTTCTTTGTAGTTATATACTTTTTGCTCTTTTCCTTCAAGTTGCAGACTTGTAATGAAGATTAGGAAATGTATCTTATATACATTTCGTATTAGCATATAACTAGTTTGCTTTAACATGTTTGTAATATCTGACATTTGCCACCTCTTTACATTTTCAAAGCATCTTTATTTTTCCTTCTCCTTGGATGATTACAACAGCCCCTGGAGATCAACAGTGTAAATATAACTATCTCTTTTGAAAGCCCAGGTTTTTTTTTCATTGTTTTGACAAGTTAACTACACACCACAAATGAATAATAAAGGCTTTATTTTTGCATTTAAAAAAGCACATTAAAATTAATTCCTATTTTCATATGCTTCACAAACTTTACATTTGTAACAGGTATTTACCATTGTTTATTGCGTACATGGATGGTCTTTAAATTCTTTAGCAATATGTTTCGTAAATATGCAATGGGGTAGGTGGGGTTAAGGTTACATTATAAAACAAACATTAATACCTTTAATAATATCATTCGGGATAATATCATTACTGGATGTAGGACTTTTGGAAAATTGCTTTTTTTGAGCCTCAGTTTCCCAGTCTACAAAATGATTTATCTTTTTGTGAGGAAGAGAAAGTATATGAGCAATTGGAAAGGTCAGAGCCTGGAATGTGGGAGAAGATCAGTAAATGTTAATTATTATCATCACTATGAATTGCACAGCTAGTAAGTGTCACAACCAGGGACTGACCCAGGTTTTGCACTCCAGGGCTTGTTCTGGGTTTTAGATGGCACCAGGATGCTCCATTTGCTTTGACTGCGGGCTTCTAGGGTTTGAAGTGCCCACTGGACAACATTTCTCGCAGTTCCCATAAGGGACCTCACTGAGGAAGAAATGGGTGGTACTTCATTACAAACATTCTTTTCTTCCCCCAACTTTTCTCACCATAAAATTGCAGCACTTCTCTAACTAAGACTTACTTTCCTCATTGGAATAAAGGGAATAAAACACCTAAATCAGAATTGCCAAAAGGATTACATGAGATTGTGGTGTATGTGGAAGCAGCATGTTCAGGTGGAACACAGAAAGATGAAAATATTTTAAAATGCAAGGTTTTTTTTTTGTTTGTTTTTTAAAGAGATAATGCAGTGGGATGATAATTACAGACTCTAGAAAAAAAGCTGTTCATTGCCACTTCTGCCCTCCAACTGTGTAGTAAGTACTGGGTGAGGAATTCTAGTGTCAGTGTCGGACAGGTAAGGTGGGCTTAGGGTTTAGGAGAGCAAGGGCTTCCTTTATCCTCTATCCTCAGTGAAGGCCACACAGCACTTTTATAGTGTTGTCTCTTCCCACAGCAGGCATCCTGATGCCCTGCACTATCCTGTTGCTTGGAAGCATTGCACAAACCTTTGGGCAATTGTCTGTATCTTTGATCCAGAGAAACAAAGAATCTAGATGAGCAGTGGCCAATACGGAAACCACTAGCCGCCAGGTGAGGCTATCGAGCACTTGAAATGCAGCTAGTGGTGTACTATAGTATAAAATACACACTGGACATTGAAGATTTAATATGAATACAAGAATGTAAAAATATTAATATCTTATTAATATTTGTAAATGTTAATTATAGGTCGAACAACGATATCATTTTGGATATCTTAGGCTAAATGAAATATGTTACTAAAAATAATTTCACTTTTTCAAATTATTGTAATATGGTTACTAAAAATTTAGAATTACATATGCAGGTCTCATTATATTTTTATTGGACAATTCAGGGATTATTCTCATGGACGAATTATGCAACTGTGCATTGAGCATCCCCATTTGCTATAGCCAGGTGTTGGTGAGACTGACTCCCACCCACTTGGAGGGCATATTCTCATGGAAACAAGCTCGCTGGTGCAGAGAGCACACGTTACATCACATTTGCTCTCACTTCTCCCTGTCATCAGGCCTGCATCTCACCACGTGTACCTAACCTTGTATAACCCTCCGCTCCCCAGATCAGACTGAGAAACGCTTCCCATTGGGATTTACACAGCCTTTTGCCATGGAAACCTTCTCCCCAAGAGGCATTGGGCTTGACTCCCCAAGGCTGGGCAGGCCTCCCTGAAGCCAGAGATACAGTGCCCAGTATTTGGGCCTTCCTGGAGCAACCCCAGGGTTAGAGTATGACATCCAGGTCAGGAAGATGAAGGCTTCAGGTCAGTGGTGGGTCAGTCATGTCATGTGGTATGGGAATCTTATTGTTTGCTGGTCCTGTGGGGTCACAGGTAGGGTTCAAGTTTAGGTCCAAGGCCAGGGATCTACTTCCCTTATCTACATATATCTTGGGCCCTGCCAGGTCCAGGGCAGCCTCTGTCCTGGTGTCACCCAGGATGTCACTACTCTCCCAATAGGGGAAGAAACAGAACTCCCTTCACCTGGGCCCCACCAGCCACCAGGTTGGGCGCATATGGGAACAGTCAGAATCCACAAAGTGAGTCTTTTGTCATCCATATGATACAACTGGTTCTCTGATGCTGGTTTATTTATCCAAGAATTGCAGCAAGATTTTTTACCCCAGCCCTCGAGCCTTGTGAGGACTTACTGTGGAGAGAGGCCAGAGCCTGGACACTTCAGGTTTGCAGAGGATAAAGATAAGAAAGCCAGGATTGAGAATAAAAAATGGGGCTGGGGTGGGGGGAGGGAAAGTGCAAAAGACTCAGCGGAGACCAGATTTTTCTCTGCCTTTCAGGAAAGAGGAAAAAATTCCTCAGTGATTGTCTTTACAACTAAAAATGTGGCAGCTTCAGGAAAAAGTGTTTTTTAAAACAATATCTCTAGATTTCGGGGAGCAGATGCTGAGAGGCTTAACTGCCCTGGAAACCCGAAATTCCAGCTGGAACCCTGTGTGTCTCCTGCAAAATGACTTGGAATACTCAGGATTAATTTAGTATAGGAGGCTAGCTTTCAGAAAGAAAAAGCCCTGTCGCGAAGGCTTCTGAAAGAGGCCTGTTTGCAGAAGCCGACATTGAACAATGTTGGGAATCCTGAAGGATGAATCCTAGCTCTAGTCTGGGTTAGAGCTGTGGCTCTGGGCCTGAGAACAATCTTATTTGAAACAAAACAAAACAAAACAAAACAAACACCTTGGAGGCAGCCTTTAGCTGTTAGGCAGAAGCTAAGCAAGTTCTGTCTCATGGGATTTCCCCTTTTTAAGTACTTTTGATTTTATTGGCAATACTTAGAAGTGTGAAAATACTCTGTTACCGAAACAGCCCTTGAAACTGTAGCACACGGCTCTGGTCTCTAGTGTGTGGTCCCAAGCCTTGTTTCATTGTGGAGTTAATCTAGGAGAGAAATGTCATCCTATCATGTGGCATGTCCTACAAAAGGACAGAGCAAAAAGGACAGAGCCCCTTTTGCTGTGGACATTAGGAGACCTCTGCATTTACCAGCTGAGAGGCCTAAGGCCACTTGCTGACCCTTTGGAGCCTATTTCTCTGTGTGTAGCCCATGGAGGCTGCCAGAGTCAAAAGAGACTGCCTGCGTGTAGACTCCCGTGGGAACTGTAGAACACTGTATCAGGTCAGTTATTACAGTATTGTCCCCTTCTCTCTCTCTCTCTCTCTCTCTGTCTGTCTCTCTCTCTCTCTCTCTCTCTCTCTCAGGGGCTCATTCTTTTCCTGCCCTGTCTCCCACTACTGGTCCTTGCTCGGATTACTCTCATTTTAGCAGCCCCCCACCCACTACCCCACACCCCCTGGCACATCCCCTGTACAACTCCAACTGAATCCTGGTGCCGAAAGGAAGTTCTCATGTAATAGATACTTTGTGGTGTCTGAGGACAAGGATTCTGTACTGGTTGTCAACCAATTCCTTAACCAACTCATCTGCAAAAGAGAAGTCGAGCTTATTTACCTATGGCCTTTGTTTCCCTAGTCTCAAGCCCCTCTGACCTCCAATTCTAAAGCAGCCTCTAGCAGATGATCAGAACAGGGAAGTATTTTGGGAAATGTGCCCATTTTTTCTTGATGTTTTCTTTTTCCTTTGGCTTATTTGTGCTGCTCTTCCCAATTAGCAGAAAAAAGCAAACAAGCAAATAAACAAAAAACACCCTATTACATTCCTCTTTAGGTTTCAGTCTCAAAGGAGAACTCCTTGAGAATGTTGGAAACAGAGTTAAGGAATTCTAGCGCCTTGTTTCATCATTCACCCCTACTCCTTCTTTGATTGCCACCTTTAAGCAACTTCCTTTAGGAAAGAGAGGGACAAAATTAAAATAGATAAAAAACAAATAAAAAGACCAAACTGTAAGCTCAATGAAGGTAGAGACTGTGTCTTGTTCATATGGGTATCCCTAATGTCTAGCAGCTCATGAAATAGCAGCTAGCAGCTGAGCTGTCTAGCAGCTCACCTAAATATTTGATGATTTGAAAATATTCACAAACACATGGTCACAATCTAATCTGTACCCGTAATTAATGAAAGACAGGCATTCAACCAATTATTTGCCCTTCATTTAGCCAACTCAATTAATTTCTGTGTATTATAACCCACAGTCAACATTTACAGAGCCTCTATTACATTTTTCATTAACCAAATGGACTTCTAAAGTCTATTTCCTGTTTTCAAATGTAGCTTATATATCTATCTACTTGTCATACACTGTGCTTGTCACAACCGCCAGAGTTATTCTAAATAACTTAAGAATTACATTTATTATAAACATCCCAGCAGCACTATTTTCTCCTTATGAAAATGAAATAGTGCTTTAAATCCCATTTGTTACTTTTATTTTTCCTGATTGAAAATTATTCAGAATTTTGGTAAAAGTTCAGGGGATCACAGACCTACAGAGCAGAGATTAAAAAGAGAAAAGGGCCAAGTATAGAGCCCTCTAAAAGCCCACACATTTAATGGGTGAACAGAAAAGGGGAATTCAGAGAAAAGTGGTAATCAGAGAGGTGAGAGGAAAACCAAGAGAGTAGTATTATTGAAAGCAAGGGAGTACTTTCAGGAAATAATGGGTGGGGACTTCCAGTTGAGATTGTCTGGTAAGACCATATCTTGAAGCTTCCCCATGTGCTCCTCCAAGCACATAGCAATGAGAGCTAAAATGTAAAAAATACAAAAACTAAAAAGATGCAGCCGTGTGCAAAAGCAAGGGAAATGTCTCTGTGGACCGGGAGTGGAACAGAAAGTGAATACTGAGTGGGCTGAAACTCCTGCCCAGTCCTGTGAGTCTGCTCCCACAGAAACATCTAGGAATTGAGTTCCTTTGCAGATAAGGGAACAAAGTGATCCCATGTGCAGAGGGAGACTGACCTGGGTAATTACTTAAATTAGGATGCTGGAGTAGGTAAGGAAGCAAAGTGAAGCAAACCCAGCCAGGCAAGGATATTGGCTCTGTGACTGAGTCAGTTTCCATTAATTTTTTCTCTTCGTTATGGGTCACATGTTCCTGCCTCTTTGCATGCCTGGTAACTTTTGGTTGGATGCTAAACATTATGAATTTTGCCTGTTGGATGCTGGGTATTTTTGTATTCCCATAAACATGATTGATCTTTTTTTCTGGAATGCAGTTAAGCTACTTGGAATTAGTGATCCTTTTGGGTCTTTCTTTTAAGATGTGCAGAAGAAATCAAAGCAGTGCTCATTTTAGGGCTAATTATTCCCCATTACTATGAGGCAAGACTCTTCTGAGCACTCAATCCATTGCCCTGTGAACATGAAATTTTCCAGTCTGGCTGGAGCAGATATTATTCCTGGCTCTGTGGGAGTACCTGACAGTGTTCCCTTTCATCCTTTTTTGGTGGTTCTTCCTTCAACCTCTGGTAGTTTCCTCACATGTTCATGCTGCTTGGCTGAATACTCCAGGGGGACTCTCTGCAGATTTCTAGTTTCTCTCTCTGTGAACCTCTCTTCTGTGGCACCGTGTCCCACAAATTCTACCTGCCTTGGTCTCCCCAGTCTCTCAGCTCTGTCTTCTCAACTCAGAGAGTCTGTTTGGCTCTTCCTGGGTCCTCCCTTTCTGCTCCCCAGCCTGGAAACTGTCAGGGCGGTAGCTGTTTCCCGTTTCTCAGTGTCTCCTGCCCTTCATTGTCTTATGTCCAATGTTTGAAGAACCATTGCTTTATACATTTTGTCTGCTTTAGGGTTGTTTCAGGTGGATGGGTAAGTCTCATCCCTGTTACTCTGTCTTGGCCACAAGTGGAAGTCTTTGGAATGGTACCTTAACAGGCAATTTTTGTTTTGTTTTATTTTTGTTTTGTTTTTAAGGGTGAGAGTGGCTTAAGCATGCTTGTATTTTGAGAAGAAGATGCCGGAGAAGAAGAAGAGATTAAATATATTAAAAATATGGGGAAGAGACTAAAGATATTACAATATGGGGAAAATATTAAAAAATATAGGAGTAGTGATGGACCAAAATCCCACAGGAGGTAGAAGGAGATGAGTTAGCTTCGAAGAAGAGGAGATACATCTCTTTTCCTGAAAGGAGAGGAAAATAAATAGTATGGGATGTCATTGTAGATCAGTAGAGATTTTTAGTGGGAAGTTAAAGAAGTTAGCCCCTGATGGTCTCTGTTTTCTCAGTGGAATGCAAATCGATGTTATCTACCTAGAATGAATGGGTAGGCATGAGCTATTAGGATAAACAGAAATGGGAATTGTGAAGAGTAACCATTCTGGAAAGTATAAGAAGGGTCTGAATGGGGGCAAGGAAAAGTATTTGAAAGCAGTGTTAAGGGCTCTGATGAAGTTGACTGATTAGCACTATACCCATTAACAAATGTGAAGTTGTGGAGCACAGTGGTTGACAAGTAGTGATTTTCAGTTAGAAACAGTAGAATCTTAGTACAGTTACCTGTTTACACCTTTGATAATAAGAACTTGCAAGGATGAGCCATTGATGGGTTCATTAGGTTTTGATGAGGTAAAGAAGCAATTTAGGAACATGGAGTTCAGGGGAGATACTCTTAGAGATTTAGATGAAGATGCTACCGTTGGGGGCCCATGGTATGCAAGAGGGAGGCAAAATGAAGGTATCCTTTTATTTTATCTTTTCAAGGCAAATAAAGAGGGAAGGGTTTGCAAAGACATAATACCACCATGTTGCATAAATCTTGGGGGTGTTATTGACATAGACTACAATGTGGAAGAAGATATATATTTCTCATATCTTTCAATTGTGTCTTTGCTATGTAAAGTGGACTTAAGACCAAAATACCTGAATACATGCATACTCACAGGCATAAATACAAACTGTTCTTCAAAATTCAGGCAACCTGGAGGTATTAGAAGATTTATTTTAACATATCCCACAGCCATTTGGAACACAGAACATTTTGGGTATTTTAAATCAATAATAAACCTCTGATTTCTCAATGTTAACTACAGGACACTCATTGGCATACAATGTATAGTTTAAAAAGGTCAAAAAGGTAGAGTAGTTCAAAATGCATCCCCCCTTGTGCCCTTATTTTCTCACTCTAAACTTCAGTATCCCCCACAATTTACTTACAAAGGTATTGAGGCTAAGAGGGGCGAAGTCCCTTGCTGAAAATTAAAAAGGTAGTTGAAGTGGGCCTCGGATGTCCAGAATACCAGTCTAACACTCTTGTTACCATATGATACCCATGATGGTTAATTTTATGTCAACTCGGCTAGATAGTTGTATGAATGTTATTCCAGATGTTTCCACGGATAATTTTTTTTTATATGAGATTAACATTTAATCACTAGACTTTGAGGAAAACAGATTGTTTTCCATAATGTGGTGAGCTTCCTCCAATCACTTGAAGGCTTTGATCGAAAAAGACTGACCTTCCAAGAAGAAGAGAGAATTCTTCTAGCAGACTGCCTTCAGACTAGAACTGCAACTCTTCCCTGGACCTCCAGCTTGCCAGTCTACCCTCCAGTTTAAACTTGCCACCCTCCTCAATCGTGTGAGCCAATTCCTTAAAATAAATCTCTCTTTCTCTCTCCCTCTGCGCCCCCTTCTCTCTCTCTTTCTCTCTCTCTCACAAACACACACACGCACACATTCATACCCTATTCATTGTGTTTATCTAGAGACCCTGACTAATGCAATGTTCTGGACAAAGAATGTTAAATCTTTCACATTTAACTAAATTCTAGAGAATTTAGTAAGCAGGAGACAGTGCAATGCCAGGCACTTTGTGCTTAAGTCAAGAGTATTTAAATTAGATAAAGGGATAGGGAATTTCCTAGTTCTTGAAATTTAGTACTCATTTTAGAAGTCATGGAAAAATGAGTCTGGCCAGGGAGGAAAATGCCATAAGTAACTGTAAAAGATCAACACACTGACTTTTGTATTTCCTTTTAATATTGTGGTACTTGGTTGAAAAAAATTTATTTTAATTACAGATTTTTCTTCACATTGTTTGGATGGATGTAACCACTGAATCTTTTTTCATTAAAGTATAATTCTCATACCATAAAATTCATGCTTTAAAAATGTGCAATTAAGTCGTTTTTAAACATTCAAAAAGTTGTGCAATGATTACCACCGTATATTCCTGAACATTTGTGTCATTCCCCAACAAAACCCCATAACCATTAGCAGTCACTCCCCATTTCCCCTTCTACAGCCCCCTGGAAACCACTAATTTTTCTGTTTCTGTAGATTTATTTATTCTGGTCATACTACACACATGAAATCATATAATGCCATTTAAAAGCCTTCCATATAATCAGCCACAGGCCTTTTATGCCTATCTTCTTTTACTAAGCATAATGTTTTTTTCAAGGTTCGTCCATGTTTTAGCATGTATTGGTACTTTATTTTTATATGACTGAGTGATATCCCATTGTATGTATATACCACATTTTGTTTATCCATTCATCAATTTATGGACATTTGATATTTTTCCAGTCTTTGGCTATTATGAATAATACTGCTGTGAATATTCATGTACAAGTTTTTGTGTGAACAAATGTTTTCAAGACTTGGGTATATACCTAGGAGTGGAAACGCTAGGTCATATAGTAACTCTATGGTTAACTTTTTGAGAACCTATCACATCGTTTTCCAAAGTGTCTGTACTATAACAAACATTCCCAGCAGCAATGTAGGAAGGTTTCACTTTCTCCACATCCTTACCAACACTTGTTAATTGTCCTCTGTTTTGATTATATAATTATCCTACTGGTGTGAAGTGATATCTCATTGTGTTTTTTTATTTGCATTTTCTTAATGACTAATGATGTTGAGCATCTTTTTATGTACTTGTTGGACATTTGTGTATCCTCTTTGAAGAAATGTCTATTTAAATTCCATTGGAGACCAGCCTGGGAAACATAGCAAGACACTGTCTCTAAAAATAAAATTAGCTGGGCATGGTGGCATGTATCTGTAGTCCCAGCTACATGGAAGGCTGGGATGGGAGGATCACCTGAGCCCAGGAGTTTCAGGTTCAGGGTTACAGTGAGCTATGATCATACCACTACACTCTAGCCTGGGCAACAGAGTAAGATTCTGTCTCTAAAAAAGAAAAAAACAAAAATAAACAAAATTTCTTGCCTGTTTTTCAATCAGGTTTTTTGTCTTTTTGTTGTTGAGTTGTACATGTTCTTTATTATTCTCAATACTAGATCCTTATCAGATTTGTGATTCGCAAATAATTTCCCCCATTTTGTGGGTTATCTTTTTGTTTTTTTGATATTATCCTTTGAAGCAAAAAAGTTTTTAATTTTGATGAAGTACGGTTCATCTGCTTTTTTCATTGGTTGCTTAGGCTTTAGGTCTCATGTCTATGAAACCATTATCTAATTAATGGTTGCAAAGATTTACCCCTGTGTTTTCTTCTAAAAGAGTTTTATAGTTTTAGCTTTTACATCCAGGTCCATGTCAATTTCGAGTATATTTTTGTGTATGGCATGAGCTAGGAATCCAACTTTATTCTTTTGAATGTGAATATCCACTTGTTACAGCACCATTTGTTGAAAAGACTGGTCTTTCTCCCATTGAATTGCTTTGGTATTCTTATCAAAGATTAATTGACCACACATGTATGGACTCTCAATGTTATTCCACTGATTTATGTGTCTATTCTTATAACAGTACCGTGAAGCATTGATTACTGTGGCTTGTAGTAAAGTTCGAAATTGGGAATCTTTTTCAAGATTGTTTTAGCTATTCTATGTCCCTTGAATTTCCATGTAAATATTATGATCAGCTGTCAATTTCTCAAAAACCCCAGCTGGGATTTTGATAGGAATTGCATTGAATCTGTAGATCAATTTGGGAGATTATTGTCATCTTAACAATATTAAGTTTTCTGACCCACAAATATGGGATGTCTTTGCTCTCATTTAGTTATTCTTTAATATCTTTCAAAAATGCTTTGTAGTTTTTCAAGTATAACTTTTGCACTTCATTTGTTAAATGTATTCCTAAATATTTTATTTTTATGGATGCTATAGTAAATGGGAGTGTTTTCTTAATTTCTTTTTTTGCATTGTTCATTGCTTGAACATAGAAATACAACTTTTTTTCTGGCATATTAATCTTATACACAGCAACCTTTCTGAACTAATTTATTAGTTTGAACAGTTTTTTTAATGCATTCCTTAGGATTTTCTCTAAAAATAATATTATCTGCAAATAGAGATAGTTTTACTTCTTCTTTTCTAATTTGGATGGCTTTTACTTCCTTTTCTTGCCTAATTTCTGTAGTTAGAACTTAAATACAATATTGCATGGAAAGGGCAAAAGTATACACCCTTCTCTTGTTCTTGATGTTGGGGGAAAACATTTATTCTTTCACCAATAAGTATGATGTTAGCTGTGGGATTTTTGTACATGTCCTTTGTCAGATTGAGAAAGTGTCATTCAGTTCCTAGTTGGCTTAATGTTTTCATGATGAAGGGCTATTGAATTGTGCCATATATTTTTTCTGCATCTATTGAGATGAGCATGTGATTTTAATCCTTTATTCTGTTGAAATAGTATATGACATAAATTGGCTTGTGAATATTAAATCAATCTTGCATTCCTGGAATGAATCTCTCATTTGGTCATGATACATAATCATTTTTATATCTTGCTAGATTTGGTTTGTTAGTATTTTATTGAGGGCATTTATATTCACAAGAGATACTAGTTTTCTTTTCTTGTGATACCTTGTCTTGTTTTGGTATTAGGGTAATAGTGGCATCTTAGAATGAGGTGGAAGTGTTCCCTCTACTTCTGTATTTTGAAAAAGTTTGTGAAGGATTGTATTAATTGCTCTCTGAATTTTTAATAGAACTCACCAGTGTATTGATGGGCTTTTCTCTGTGCGAAATTTTTTTGATTAAGAATTCAGAAATTTTATTTCTTCTCGAGTCAGTTTTGGTAGTTTGCATCTTTGTCTGAATTTGTCCATTTTACTATTTGTTCTTTCTTTTTTAGACTGAAATACTCCCTTTAGTATATCTTGTAAGGCAGATTTACTAGTTACGAATTCTCTAAGTTTTTTTAAATTTTAATATGAAAATGTCTTAATTTCCTTTAATTTTTTTTTTGTATTTTTGGAGACAGAGTCTCACTGTGTTGCCTGGGCTAGAGTGCCAGGGCATCCTCCCACCTTGACCTCTGAGACTGCTAAGATTACAGGTGTGAGCCACGGTGTCAGCTAATTTTCTTTAATTTTTGAAGAGTAGTTTTGCTGGATATATAATATTTCCTTTCAGCAATTTGAATATGTTATCACACTGCCTCATGATCTCCATGCTTTGATGAAAAATTAGCTACTAATCTTATTGAGGATTTCTTTTATGCAATGAATCACTTCTCTCTTCTTGTTTTCAAGACTCCCTCTTTGTCTTTGTCTTTTGACAGTTTGATTTTGATATGCTTCAGTGTGTATATTTGAATTTATGCTCCCATAGTTTGCTGAGCTTCTAGGATGTATTGATTTATGCCTTTCATCAAATTTGGGCAAGTTTCAGCCATTATTTCCTCAAATATTCTTTCTACCTCTTTCTCTGTTTCCTTTCCTTTTGGGATTCCCATAATGCCTATGATATGGTTGATGGTATCCTATAGATCTCTGGGTCTCTTCATAATCTTTCATTCATTTTTATTTATGTTCCTCAGATTACATACTCTTAATTCCTCTATCTTCATGTTTGCTGATTTTTCTGCATGTTGAAATCTGCTATTGAAACTTCTCTAGTAAAATTTTCATTTAAGTCCTTGTATTTTTCAACTTTAGAATTTCTATTGAGCTCATTATAATTTATAATTTCTATCTCTTTATTAATATTCCTATATTCTACTTTCCTTTAGTTCTTTAGACATAGTTTCCTTTAAAAGTTCTTTGAACATACAATCTACAAAAAAGACACCTACACTTGAATGTTTATAGCAGCACAATTCACAATTGCAAAGTTGTGGAAACAACCCAAGAGCCCATCAATGCATGAGTGGATTAATAAAATGTAGTATATGTATACCATGGAGTACTATTCAGCTCTAAGAAACAATGGTGATATAGCACATCTTGTATTTTCCTGGATAGAGCTGGAACCCATACTACTAAGTGAAGTATTCCAAGAATGGAAAAACAAGCACCACATATACTCACCAGCAAATTGGTATTAACTGATCAGCACCTAAGTGGACACATAGGAATTACATTTATTGGGTATTGGGCAGGTGGGATGGGGGAGGAGGGGACGGGTATATACAAACATAATGAGTGAGATATGTACCATCTGGGGGATGGTCATGCTTGAAGCTCAGACTTGTGGGGGGTGGGAGGGCAAGGGCATTATTCAAAACCTTAAAATTCGTAACCCCATAATATGCTGAAATTAAAAAAAAAATATTGAAAGGGTACCCATTTTTCTTCAATTAATGTAAAAAAAACTCGCATTGACATACTTAAATTCCCAGGCCCCTCAGTTCTTCTGGGATGGACTAAATGGCTGGTACCATCATTTCCAAAGTGTCTTGAACTTGATGGAGCTTATGTTGAGAAATAAAGTTTATATTTTTTATTTTTATCTTTTAATAATATTTTTCCATGAACTTTTTGAAGTCTCCTTGAACATACAGAGCCATGATAAAGTTTGATTTATAAATTAGACACAGTAAGAAATTAATATTAATAACTAATAATAAAATAGAACAACTATAACAATAAAAAAGTTCTTTGAACATATTTAAAATAGGCAATTTAAAGTATTCATCTAATAATTCCAATGTTTGGCCTTCCCTAGGGATGTTTTTTCTATCAGTTGATCCCTCCCCCCATCTCGTTCCTTTGCATGTCTTATAATTTTTTTGTAGAAAGTTGAACATATTGTATTAAAATAATATAATGTGTCAACTCTGGTAATCAGATTCTTCCCCTTCCCTAGGATTTGCTGTGGTTTGCTGTTTTTGTTCACTGAACTAATTCTGTAAAGCCTACATTCTTTGTCAGTTATGGCCACCTAAGTTTCTACTTGGTTAGTTTAGTGGTCAACTGATGATTGGAGAGAGACTTTCTTAAGTTACTGGAACCAATAAATCTCCCAGTGTTTGCTAAGGGTGTCTCTGTGCATTCTGAGGCACAGCTTCAACATTTAGGCAGGCAGTTTACAATTCTGCCTTAGCCTTCACCTTCTCCTTGCACAGAGCCTTAAGGTAAGCCAGAGTTGAGAGTACAGGGCCTTTCAGATCTTTCCTGAGCATGTGCACAGCCTGGGAATGTGTGCAGCCCTACACATGCTTGTGGCTTTCTTAGTTCCCAGGAGGATATTACAGCTTTTCAAAGCCCCCATGGAAATCTTACTCCCCAGCTTTTCCCTTTTAAGTTTTCAGTTAGCCTATTGCCTTACCCAACCTTAGGCAGCTGCAAAGTTAAACAATTGCCTGTAATTGTTTTTGACAGATACCCCCAGGGAAAAGACTTTTTGCACTGAGTGAGCTCCCAGGTTAAACAAACACAGCTTTACCAGTGGGATCTTCAGGGAATTAACAGAAAAGTCAGATAATGACAATTGTCTTGGAATAAAGGAGTTCCATCCCATTCTGCTCCCTCCGGTGGCTACCAGGCTGCTGGCTTTCACTGTGATGGTGAGCTGTCAGTTTTCAAGGTTACTGTGGACCTGGAAGAGAGGGAAGTTAAAACACCACAAAGCTCACTGTTCTTACTGAGATTCAGATATTTTTCTTGAAAAAACATGACCCAGATTGCTGTAGACCATTGGTTAATTTCTAGCATTCTGAAAATATTGATTCTGACAATTTTTGTGAGTTTTCTCATTGCTTTTATGGAGAAAGGAATTTTCGGAGGTTCTTCCTTTGCCATTTTTGCTGATATCACCCTCTCCTTCACTGAATCTTGATGTATCTTATGAAACATGAGGCCAAATTAGAAAGGCAATAAATTAAGTGCCAATGCTCCTTTTCATGTATAGGAAGGAGTATGTTAAGAGGTTCCACATAGGTTAAGGAGTTCCAAGTTCAGTCTTTTCTGAAGTTTTCAACTTCCATTGGTACAATAATTAGGACAGAGGAGAGGAATCAGGGAGCAGCTAGCTACTGGGGTTCAGCATAATAATCTCCACATTGCTTATCTACCACATCCTCCTATGTAAACCATACTCCCGTGCAATTATATTATATTCTTGTCTCTCCATCTTCCTCATTAGCTTATTTGTTGCTAGTCTTTCCATGGCAGAGGCTGAATCATTACCTTGAGAGAATCTGGCCAAGGACATCTGTGTCTGAAAGCTTTCCTGCCACATGCAAAAAGGAAAGCTACTTAGAGGGAAGTGTGAATTTAACTATTTGTATCTATGAAATGATGGGTTGATATTCACTAATCCTTTTGTAAAACAGTTTCTAGGTGAATAGAAATAAACAGAATCTATTTGGTTTCTTTCCTTTATTCTTATTTCTTTAGTACTTTCACATACAAGCACAAGTCTCCCACTACAACCAAGTAGGAATAGTCAATTTAGCATATATTAAGTCAATAAATTCTCTGATAAGCCCAGTGAATTTAATTCTTTAGGCAAGGATATAATAAGCACCTATTTCAGGCTGGCCATGTGATTAAATTTTTGCTGCCATTCTCCCAGAATTCCAGAACTCTCTCATTCCTTCTATATTCTGGTTGTGAACCATGAACTGTGGAATTAGCATTATTTTTATTGCCCCTTAATTCATCCATAAACTAAGTGATCCAGATGTCACACAAAATAGTCAGTATTGTTCCTCTCTCTCTCTTCCTCACTCTACTTTCTTATTTCTCTCTCACACACAGTGAAATGGAAATACTACACAACCAAATGAAGAAATGTTAAGTGAATTTTTTTTTTATCTCATATGCACTTCCTAGTATGAGACAGCACACACTAAAAAATGGCCATCAGTTATTTCTTTCTCTTCTTCACTGGCTTTGTTCACCATGCAGAAATATGTTCAGATGGTAATTTGAGATATTGAGATTGTGGAGAAAATTCTCCTCTTGAAATATTTCACCTCTACATCAAACATTAATATGTGTAAGGTATCATTTTCAAAAATATTTAATCAATTTACTCTGCAGAGGTCAGAATGTTTTGGTTTGGTATTGGAGGTAGATAGATTGCCAAGGCTTGCCTATTTACTATGTTGCCTGTTTCCTCTTTGTACATAAGCAGACATATTCTACAAGTGGCTTGATACTCCCAGTTAATGTGGGGGACAGTGGGAACACTGACAGCTGCCAAGAACTGCTGCAGGGGTGGACGGCTGGATGCAGGTGCACAGACAGTCTCAATTTGACAGGCTTTAAGGCTTGCATTATGTCTAGTGATATCTGACATCCTATCCAATGAGGTCCTTAAAGACAACAGAAGCAACACAGTTATACATATTCACCAAGGCATATAGCACCATAGCATTCACTCAGATCTATGTGGATAAAGCATCCACAATGTGTTATTTTTGTGATCTTTGTGATCATAGTGTCACAGCAGCTTAGAAATTAAATCATGCACCTGACATTATGATACTTTGTTAGCTGCATGGTTTTCTTTTTACCTGCGCTCTGTATTCTACACAAAGATTAAAGCTCTAAAGTTTTCAGAACAATTTCTTGCCAGAGGAGTACAAAGGACAGGTAGTAATTGCTGGATGAATTTTCCTTCTGATTACCTTTTGAAGCTGTAGAATGTCCATGTGCCTTGATTTGGAGATTCTATCCTCAGTGTCCATTGATTTGGGACTAATCCTATTCTGCCACTAACTAATTAGACCATAGACCAGTCACTTTATTTTTATGAATCTCTATTTCCTTGGCTTTAATTGAATTAATATTCCCTTCCCTGGTAGTTATCACAAGATGGTTTGGAGAATGAAATGATAAAATTTCATGTAAAAGTACTTTTGAAATGTTAGAGGTAAGCAAGAGCTAAAACTTACCTCTCCTCCTTGCCAGGTTCTAACCTATAGAAAGATGCATTACTAGTCAAATGGGGGCTCCAAGTGTCAACTTTTTAGGCTAAGGTGTAGCCAACAGAATCTAGGCATCTGAGAAATATAGATTGAGGAATGTGGCTTAGACCTGCGGCCAACATTGGGTCCCCTCCCTCTTGAACCAAATATTAATACAAACCTCTGTAGTTGCCAAGTGACCTGAGTGTGCTGTGTAGCCTTCCTGTCCACCTACTGCAAATTCAAGGACCACTTCTGGAAGGCAGGAGAAACTGGAACACAGAGAGAACAGCCAGCCTCTCTACTGAGTGGAGCAGGCCCTCCCAAGGTGCGTTAGTATTCAGAGACAGGAAGTGCAAAGGCGTGCACCAGGGTAGGAGAGGGGTCTTACCGCAAGAGCACAGGAACCTCAGAAAGAACTAGATGTCAAGCCACAAGTGAGCAGTGCCCTGTGATCCCATCGAGTAGGGAAATAGGCCCTCGTGGGAAGTGAGGCTTTCACCAAACAGGTTAGCACCTCCCCTTCCTGTGGGGAGGAACAAGTGAAGGCAGAAAGAGATTGAGGAGGTTGACTTCAGCACTTTCCAGGAGAGGGAGGTGAGGAGTTTCCCCCTCTACGTATGGATTTATGAGGAAAAGAAAGAGTCCCTCTCCCACCTAATTATGTAAATGAGGTATACAAATAGTTAGGGTTTGCTTTACAGAGTTCGTCTCAGTGAAAAGTCCAAGGAAATGGGTTATATAGGGTGCATTAGAGGTCACTTAAATAGTTCCCTCATTTTACAGGAAGAAAGGACCAAGGACAGGTTGATGACTGGCTTGGCTAGTTGATGTCAACTGACTAATTCTCAGGGAAAGGAGCTGATCCAAAAATAGGACCCTCCCCAGGGCGGGTAGAACTTTGGTGGTGGGGCCATGGATTGCCAGAGAGCAGCATGAGAATGCTAGATCCTCTGGGGAGCAGGGGAGTGTGCTCTTAAACCAGAGAGGGGCGGCAGAATGGATATAGCAGCAATGATCATAATTTTGTTTAAAGTCATTTTCTGTAAATATTAAATTATATCTATGATTGAGACAAGATATGAGCATGATTGAAATTGTGTAAAGAAGAAATACATATTTTTTTCTCACTGCCTTTTGAAGGCTGATTTTCTTCTGTGTAGTATTTACCCTCCAGTTATTATGATGGAAACAATACTCGGGGTTCCATTTGGGAACCACCACTCTCAGTCCACGTGATCAAGAAGGGGCTGACCCACTCCCAAGGCTAGTGGATGGATACCCTTTTACTAGTCCTCTTGGAAATGAAAATTCCCTTTGCTGGAGAGTTTGCAGCTGAGAAGGTATGATATTGACTTAGAGCTCTGGTTGTCTGTAAGTCACCTCGCCTTGTCACCATAAGGAATGAGTTGGCTGGAGAATAGAGCCAGCCCAGAGTAAAGTGAAGCTGATGGATGAAGAGAAAAATATTTCTTGTGATATTGTTGAATATCTTAATCAGCATGTCCAAGGTCAGCCTCCTACCATAATTTTCAGTTACATGGTCCAATAAATTCTGTACTTTCCTTTGTTTTTGTTTAAAGCAGTTTAAGTAAGATTTGTATAACTTACAGTCAAAAGAATCCTTACTAATATACTTTCACTTTTATACCCCTCAAACAAACGTGTAAACCTGTAACATTTCTCTTTTCTCTTCTTCCTCCTTTTTCCTATTTATTCACCTAAATATATCTGAACCTGAATAATAAAGCAGAAATCCATATCCATTTATCAAAAGTCAGGAGACTTTTCTATTTTCCACAATATTTTTTGCCCAAGACTCTCCTTAAACCCATAGCTTGATAATATCATAGTAGAAAGTTTTTTTGTTTTGTTTTTTTTGGGGTTTTTTTGCAATTCTTATTGCTGCATAACTGACTACCCCCAAACCGTGTGCCTTATAACAACAGTCATTTTATCATATGATATTGTCTCAGAAATTTGACATCAATAAGACCTAGAAATAATGTCAATGAAACAACTTATAAAGTAGCTTTATATACTTGTGGAAAAAAGGGAAGCCATTCAGTGATGTAGAAATTGTGAAAGAATGCATTGTGGGAGGTGTAGGATGCTTAGACCCTGATAACATTTAAAAGTACAAACAACTGCCTCTTTTGAGGAGAACCATACCTGAGGTGACATGAATTAGGCTTCCAATTATCAGAACAACTTCATGCAATACTTCAGAAGGAAAATATGCATTATTCAATTGATTTGGGTGAATCAACTGATACTACTGACTCAGCTCAGGTTTTGTTCTTCATTTGGGTCACAACAGAAGATTTTCTTTGCTACGAAGAGTTACTAGCTTTGGGCATTCTTGTGAACAACACACGGGGAATAGATATCTTCAACAACTTTCAAGATAAATGTGCAGTTGGACTGAATTTGGTAAATTTAGTGAGTGTATGTACAGACGGTGCACTTTCCAAGACAGGAAAACATGAAGGGTTTATTGCACAGATAAAAAGAAAAGTATTAACAGATCCAGATGCTCTCATTTCATTTCATTGTATCTTTCATAAGCAAAATCTCTGTGCTAAAGCTTCTACTTTAAGTAACACTTTGCTACAAGTTATAAGTATTGTTAACTATATTTGTGCAAATGCAACATGGCATCATCAGTTTTGCAACATGCTAAAGTTGAATGATGAGGTATTCAGTGTGGATTTGCCCTATCATTCTGAAGTGCATTGGCTATCACAGAGGACATGTTAGCCAAAATTTTACCTCTGAGAACAGATAGTTAAATTTTATGAAGAACAGAATCGACAATGTGAATTATTAAAAGAAGATTTCTGTAGGAATGCAGCATTTCTGTGTTATATCATGTCAAATCAAAATGACTTGAATATTTCTTTACAAGGTAAAACTAAGTCTATATATGATATTTGGCAAAAAATCCAAGCATTTCAAAAATAGCTATCTTTTTTTCAAAACACTTCTTCAAAAGTAAATTTTGGATGGACATTTTCCCTAGTTAGCAAAGGCCATTGATGAGCAGGATGATATATTCGAATCATTTGAAGAATCCATAGCTATTATAGACCTATTAATTGGAGAGTACAATGAAAGGTTCACTGACTTTAAGAATCATGACGCCACACTCAACTTAGTATTTCAGCCTCACCTAGTTGATATCACCAAGGCACCTAAAGAACTCCAGATGGAGTTTGTTGAGCTCTCAGATGACATTTTAAAGTCATTGAAATATGGAAAAATGCAATAGAATATCCACACCTTCAGCAACATGTCCCAAAAATGCTTTCTTGCTTTTCAACCACTTATTGCTATGAATCTACATTCTCCTACCTATTTCAAATCAAGATGCCCTTAAGGTCACAAATGACCGATACCCACCTAGAGGATCAACTGAAACTGTGGACCTCCGTGCTGCAACCAAATATTCAAATGCTTTCCAACCAAAAGCAGACACAACAAAGTCATTAAAAGGTTATTTAGCTTTAAAATTAATGAATAGTTTTTATTTTTAAAAATTAAGTACATGGTGGTTAGATTTATTAAAAATAATGTACATTTCTAAGTATATCTAATTTCTTGAATGTGGCCTTATTTGATTACAGCTAAATTAACATGAACTTCCAGCATGAGAAGGTTCCCCACCTCTGGGTTAGACAAACCTGTCTACAAAGGGCTTTGTTACTCCCTTGTTGGGCTTACTTAGTCTCAATTTGTGAAATGGGGGATAATGAAAGCTCTCTCATAGAGTTTTGAGAATTATGAAATAATTTGTGTGAAGTGCCCTAAGAACAGTAGATAAATTCCCTTTCTGCCACGAGTAGGGTCCTTCTCAATTGTAACAGATTATTAAATGTGCTGAGATTTTTGTCTCCATCTGTTAACTGTCACTGTGTGGAGGCATTTTGGGTGGTCAAAAACAAATTCATGAACTCCAGCTGCCTCTTCATGGTTTCAGAGATAACGTTATTGCCGTTAATAATTTTCAGATTGTTGAAGATACTGTCAATCTGCCTGGGGCCAGAATCATTTATTTTGTAGAGGAATAGTGTCATCAAAAAGTAATAAATTCAGCATCGTTCTGCAAGACTGTAGTTCTCTTTCAGCGCAGGTTTCTCAGTTCACTCTTGCCCTTGCCGAAGACTAGACACAGACCAGAGCTGAGTACAGTTCAGCCATGGGCTCTCACTGTAGGGCAGTAGAAAATCCAGTTGAGAGCTTCACAATCCATCTGTGTTGAAGTCTTATCGATGACATCTGGGATCTCTAGTCAGCCTCAGAATTCCCTTGGCATGGACTTCCCTGCAAAGAGGTTGTTCTACGTTTGTGAAGTCTCTTCCTCTTGAGCCACAAACCCCCCTCCCTTTATGTCATTCTAATCATAATAAATTGGCAGTGCATACTGGCTGCCTGGAATGGAAATAAATTGTATGGTTCTAGCATAATGGGAAAAAAGAAGAGACATGCATAATAGTCATACTTAGAATTACTAGACTCTGGAAACCATTATTGTTATATCCACAGCCAACTCTGTGGGTTTGCACTTGGCACATGAATTCCTATGTGTTACTGCTGAAAGTTATGTGCAAGGGGTGTTATTAATAAATTATGGGTCTTCCGTGACATAAAGCTTAATATTTTGTTCAGTGTTTTGCATATAATTGCTAAAGATTGTCCTGAGTAGTAGTATATGGGTCTTGTCATCACTTTTCAGTTGTTGGAGAAAATTAGGGTCTTTTAAATGCTTCCCATTTAAAGTTTTGTAAAATAGTCATCCTTTTATTTTCTTTTATTGTCTCTTAAGATATTTATGTTTTTACTTCTTTAAGTCATCTCATGTTGCAATACTGAGGAAATCTGGAATGTGCGTTGCAAATTCTGCCCAGAGCAGCCGGCCAGCTGGGAGCCCTGCACAGATACCATGCTCCACTGCTGTGGGAAAACAGAAGCCCTCTCACCACTAATGACTCCTATAGATTCAATAAATTCAAAGAGAAAAGATATATATTTTAATCGCAGCTATTGAAATTGCACTGTGTATTCTTTTAAAGAAGATGTTTCCACTCAAATATTTGGATGGAATAAGAGAAAGAAAGATGATAACTTATTATTTTAAAAATTGAGGTAATGCCAATTTGATCCACAACAGATAAAACAAGGTATTACATACCTATCTTACTTTAAATTTTAAGATTAATTAAGGTGAAAATAAGAAGCTTTAGGAAGGCATATATTAGGCTGAACATAACACTCATTTATTTACCCACTGATATATTAGCACATTATTTTTCTGATAATTCAGGCATTAAACTAAATTTCTAGGAAGGCAAAAAATTAGATTTTGTTTTATCTCATTAAGTGCTTCACAGTCACTATCAAGCCATTTGAACTGTGTTTATTCCAGTGACGTATGGATAGAGTAAGACCTTCTCTTATTCTCTTATATGGAAATATTCATTGGGTAATATTTGTACTGTACCTTGAATTCCTCCAAAATATACACATTGCTCCCCAAATTCAAGTAAATTTGCTAAATAAGCCTCATGTAATACACACAATAAAACAATTTCCCTTCATAATTACTTTAAAGCAATATAATTATGGAATATACAATGAGTCCTCATAACTAAAATACCTCCCCCCACTTCCACTTCGTCAACTTTCCAACTTTCCATTTATTTTCTTTGTTTGGGTACATTTTATCACACAGACATGATAAATATCTATACACTAATGAAAAGACAGTCATACTGAACCAAATAAAGCAAGCAAAGGAAAGAAGTAGCAGAGAAAACCCATGGTGTTTTATGGATGAGATGGCATATACAATATCATACCTCACATTATCATAATTCACACAGACTTCTTACTTTTTAAATGAGTGACAATAGAAAATCTGGAAAACATCTGCCTTGAAAAAGAACACTAACTGCTCTCAACTTAAAAAATGTTGCTCGGCTATTACTGTATAGCAGCCATGCGTATCATATTGTGGTATGAGATGTCTGGTTGCAAGAAATTAATATTCTCACGTTTGATTTCAAATTGTCTAGATCCCAGCATAATTCAAATCATTGTGAAGCCACAGTTAGAATAAAGAACACGATTTACTATTAGCAAATCTTCAACAGTGCTACTCAATTTCCCACAAGCATTATGACTTGAAGGAAGTTTAGCAAACTATTACATGATTTTGTGCCATCTAAAAAGAAAATCTGCAATATGAAAAAAAAAAGGGAAAATAACCACTCATTTTTATATCTGACGTTTTCAATTGGCAATCATGTTTTGGCTACACAATGAAAATATATTCTTTGAATCTCATCATCACCATATGGGCAGCTCCATCAGAATTCATTTATCAACATTCCCACCTGTGTTTGTATCATGGATAAGTATATTCTCCCTTTTCTTTCATTACCAATTGATAGGGATCTGAAGATGAAAGAATGACACTTTAGAAGAAGGAAAAAGAAGTAGTTCCAGTATCAACTTGTATATTACATTGATCTCCATAACTTTTCCAAGTAGGTCTGAAAGTTAAAAATAGCTGGTCATTCATTTTTGTTTCTCTTTAAAGTGGGAGGTCAGATCATAGTAGATAAACTGCTTTACACTTGGAATACACGTTCTCATTGTATTAGTACTATATTTTTACTTTCTAAACAGTTGCAAAAGCATGGAGTTTGGGGAAATGTTAATAATTTCTTTCCCAGATTGGAAGATAAAGAATTCATTTCTGGACTATCTCAGACATTTGTCATCATGTTTATACTTTTTATTTTTTCATTTCTGTAGTGATGCATTATTATTAGAGTGTGAAAATTTTCATTCAAGAGTGACTGTATCCAGGACATTATCTAATGGAACAGCTGGTACCCTTGTTCAGATTGACCCTGAACCATAGAAAAGTTTACAGTACTGGCAGTCTTTTGACTTGTCTTTGTTATAAAGAGAGCAGGGTCGGAATGATTTATTTTGACCATTTAGCTCATCTATTGTTATGTTTGATGAAATAATTCACATAAGTTTTTCCATATACCAACTGGGTTGGGTTTTAAATTACACTTTTGGTTTAACCTAATTTTTAAACTATCCAAAATACTTTCAAATTGTGCAGTTCATTATTTTATTTACGTCTCTGTTTTTAGATAACTCTGTTTAGCTCAAAGCATGAGCAGATTTGAATTTTTAATCTTGTTAGTTCCAGAAGACAAACCTCACAGTACAAAGACAACTAAGCCAAGTTTGATGGTAGCTTGTGAATATTTCTGACTCTTAACAGAATCATATACTGTTTATAGTTGTATTTTGCATGCAGGTGCATTGTGGGAAAGCAACTCACCACTGAAAGTCACACAAGTTATTTGCTTCAAGTCTTTTAGTCACATAGTAAGAAATTAACAATGCTGTATTTGTTTTCTTTTTAATATTTCTCATATTTCTTATTCTCATACTGTAGGAATGCATTCTAATCCAAGGACACATTCTCATACATTCATTAATCCTTGTGCTCCAAAATGATTCACATGAAAACTCAAAATCAGATGGTTTCATGTGTTCCAACTTAGCTTTTGCTAAAACAGGCGTCATCCTTGAACTTGTCATCTGCTGAGGTATTGAATTCCCTATTTCACTCAATTACATGATCTTAAGAATGTGGCCATTTGCCATTTCTGTCTCAACTTTGAACACATGTTTTTGCATCTAGCTGCTCAGCTTTGGGAATCTCTCAATAATGAATGACCTACTGGAGGAAAGAGTAAATCATTTAATGAGCTACCTAAATAATACATAAAAATGTATTTATGTTTAAAAATAAAGTATTGTTAATGCAATCTTTTTGGCAATGACAGGTTTTAACTCTTTAAAGCATGCTACTGCAGTATCTGAGATACAAATTAATTTTTTAAGGAGTAAAATTTGTTTAGTTGTAACAATAATTTTTAATTACTTATTGAAGTTGTAATCGTGGTGATGTTTTTATAGAAAATTAGTTTTCATGTTCGTCTAATTTAAAACAGGATCCTGACATGGAATATTGTCATTGTACAAAGTTTATCTTCATGTATGTTTATTGTGATACTCAGTTTTCTTCTAAAAATGAAATTGATGTTAGTTTCAGACATTATAATTAAATGATTAAATGAAATTAAACTTTTTTCTCTCATCTGTTAGACTAAAAAGATATTGGTTTGGCATATTCAGTAGGTGCTCATTAAATGTTACTGAACTGATCTGAATATTTTGTCAGATGTAAAACACCTATTTTGTTTTTAACCAAACAGCCTTTGAATAAACTATAAAATATAAGATTATACCTACATTTGTCCTAAAACTTTCTTACTTTTCAGATCACTTTCACATAGTCCTATCATTTGATCCTTTTGCTGTGATGGGTATAATAATTCTTATCAGTCCATTTTCCTTGCTTGAAGTTATACTCCTGGTTAGTTAATTACATAGTAGAAACTGGAAACTAGGTTTTTGTTTTGTTTTGTTTTGTTTTTTTAACTTGTAGGCCCTTTAACCTATACTTTTCACTCTTTTATGAGAAATGTTATGTAGGATGGGTCAGATTGCCTCTTTGTAAAAAAAAGACTTCTGATTTCAGCTCGGAGATGAAGAGAGCTGAAAGGTTCATCACTCCTACCCTAAAGAACTGGTGCGTTAGAAATTAATCACTTTTTTTGAATCCATGAGAGGATGGAGGTTGCACAGGCAAACACTACCTTAAAATCTGGGGAGAGACAAGTGCCTGCAAAGAAGTTGCCAGACTCTGTATAAGTCAGTGAGAAGACTCAGCTGGAGGTTTTCAATGAACGTGTAAAGGCTGGGTGTAACTGTGACATCCCTGAGGGCTGCAGACTACATGTGTGCAGAGGGTCACATCGCCTTGCAGGATATTCCTGTAGGAACTCAGTCAGGCACTCACAGGGAAAACTGGGAAGAGGCCTAAGAAAACTTGTCCGGGACATTGGCTGGAGCAGGCGATCAAAGGCCACCGCAGTAACATTGCCAAACTAATCTTCTGCATCATCAAAGGAACAAAAACTTTATTATACAGGGAGAAGGGAACAAAATTGTAGACTGAGGCCCCTGAGGGAAGGGTGGGAATATGTGTTAGTCCCGTCATTACCTTGGGAGAAGGAGCAGGCACACTTGTGAATGTCACAGCCCCGAGACTCAAGTTCACAATATCTGCCTAAATTGCAACTTAGTAAGGACATCAGAGAACACCTCCTGCCCCCATCCCCCACCTCCATCACCCTGTCAAATGGCAAATAAAATTCCGAGTGGAGTACAGCTGGAAGAGCTGCAAGAGCCAGATTCTCTGTTGCACAAAGGCAAGGCCTAAGCCAGTAGGGAGCCCCGAAGCTAAGCAGGAAGCAAACTTCAAACCCAACCCTGCTTTTGACTCGATTAACAGGAGCCCCCCTATACTAAAGGCCTAGCAGAAGGAAAAGAGTGCTCATCTCTAAGCATAAAAAATATTTGTTTTAGTCAGATCAGGCTACTATAACAAGATACTATAGAGTGATGACTCAAACAGCAGACATTTATTTCTCACATTCTGGATGCTGGAAGTCTGAGATCAGGGCGTCAACCTGGTTGAGTTCTTGGTGTGGGCCCTCTTCTTGGCTTGTAAGTGGCTGCTTTCTGCCTGTATCCTTGATGGTGTGTGTGTGTGTGTGTGTGTGTGTGTTGCGGGGGAGCAGTGGGAGAGAGAAAGAGACAGCGAATGCGTGAGCTGGTTCTCTCTTCCTATGAGGGCACTGATGCCATCAGGAGTACTTCACCCTCATGACCTCACCTAAACCTGATTACCTCCTCAAAGCTCTACCTCCTAATACCATCACACTGGGGGTTAGAATTTCAACATATGAAATTAGGGGGTATATAGTCAGTCCATAAAAATATGTATCTCAATATCTGTTGTCTTAACACGTGTCCAACTGTGAACTAAAACTTTAGAGGCAAAGAGGTGAGAAAAAACATAGTATAAAGTAATAAAGAAGTCAACAGACCCAGGCAAATATATGTTAGAACTATCAGATGGGAAATTTAAAATACTAGTTTTACCGTAGTCAATATGTGAACGTCATTTTTTGCTTTAAAATATTTCATTACTTGTAAAACAATAGAGATAACATGAGTAAAACCATAAACTTACCAACTACAAAAATACAATATTTTGGTGTCATAATTTTATAGCACACAACAAGTAAGAATACTCTATTAATGTGATATCTTAATTGATCTTAAGATTTTTATGGCTCATTTTTCTGCAAAAATCATTTCTATAAGTCATTTTTCTGCAAAAATCAAAACAATCATCAAAATTTGTACTTCCAAATCTTCATTTTTCAATCAATATAATTGAATGGCCATCAGTCATTCTTGGTAAATGAAACATCACAGTTTTTTTTTTTCTGATTGCAAATTCTGGTGTGCTTTTAAAAAATTGATACATAATATTTGTACATATGTATGAGATACATGTGATATTTTGTTACATACATAGGATGTGTAATGATTGAGTCAGGGTATTTAGGATATCTATCACCCCGAGCATTTGTCATTTTTATCTGTTGGGAACACTTTAAGTCCTCTGTTCTATTTTGAAATATACAATACACTGTTATTAACTATAGTCGCCTTACTCTGCTATTGAACATTAGAACTTATTCCTTCTATCTAACTGTATGTTTGTACCCTTTTACCAACTTCTATGCTTCCCCCTACCCAAACACACCTCTGATAACTATCATTCTACTCTCTACCTTCATGAACTCAACATTCTTAACTCCCAAGTGAGAATGTGGGACTGGCTTATTTTACTTAACGGACTGACTTCCAGTTCCACCCATGTTGCTCCAAATGATAGGATTTCATTCTTTTTTATGGCTAAAAAGTATTCCATTGTGCATATATATCACATTTTCTTTATCCATTCATTCCTTAATGGACACATAAGTTGATTCCATATCTTTGTTATTGTGAACAGTGCTGCAATAAATATGGGGGTGCAGGTATCCCTTTGATAAACTGATTTCCTTTCCTTTGGATAGATACCCAGTAATGGGATTGCTGCATCTATGGTAGTTCTATTTTTAGCTTTTTGAGGAACCTCCATACTGTTTCTCATAATGGCTGTACTAATTTACATCCCCACAACAGTATATGAGTTCCCTTTTCTCCTCATAGTTGCCAGCGCTGTTGTTTTTATCTTTTTGATAATAACCATTCTGTGGTAAGATAATATCTTACATTTCCATGACATCTTGCATTTCCCTGATGATAGTGATGTTGAACTTTTTAAAAATATACCTGTTGGCCATTTGTATGTCTTCTTTTGAGAAATGTCTATTCAGATCCTTTGCCCACTTTCTAATGGGATTATTATTATCATTATTTGCTGTTGAGTTGTTTGAGTTCCTTGCATATTCTGGATATTAGTCACTTGTCAGATGAATAGTTTGCAAATATTTTCTTCCATTCAACAGGTTGTCTTTTCACCCTGTTGATTGTTTCTTCATTGTGCAAGAACTTTTTTTTTTTTAACTGTAGTCCCATTTATTTTTGTTTGTGTTGCCTGTGCTTTTGAGGTCTTGACCATAAAAATCTTTACCTAGACCAATGCCCTGGAGTGTTTCCCTTATGTTTTCTTCTAGTAGTTTAATAGTTTCAGGTCTTATGTTTAAGACTTTAATCTACCTTGAGTTGATTTTTGTGTATGGTGAGAGATACAGGTCCAGTCTCATCCTTCTGCACATAAATATCTAGTTTTCCTAGCACCATTTATTGAAGAGGATATCTTTCTCCAATATATATTCTTGGTGCCTTTGTTGAAAATCAGTTGGCTGCAAATATGTGGATTTATTTCTAAGTTCTCTATTCTGTTCCATTGGCCTATGTGTTTGTTTTTATACTGATACCATGCTCTTTTGGTTACTATAGCCCTGTAATATATTTTGACATCAGTTAGTATGATGCCTTCCCAGCTTTGTTCTTTTGCTCAGGATTGCTTGGCTAGTCAGGCTTGTTTTCAGTTCCATATGAATTTTAGGATAGTTTTTTTTCTATTCTGTGAAAATATCATTGGTATTTTGATAGGGATTTCATTGAATCTATAGATTGCTTTGGGTAGTATGGTCATTTTAGCAATATTAATTCTTCTAATCCATAAGTATGGTGTATCTTTCCATTTGTGTCCTCTTCTATTTCTTTCATCAGTGCTTTGTAGGGGTTTTTTTTGTTGTTTGTTTTTTTTGGTAGAAGTCTTTATTCCTATTTTTTTTGTAGCTATTGTAAATGGGTTTGCCTTCTTGATTTCTTTTTCAGCTAGTTCATTATTGGTGTGTAGAAATGCTACTGAATTTTGTGTGTTGTTTTATATCCTGTAACTTTTCAGAGTTTATTTATCAGATCTAAGAGTCTTTTGGTAGAATCTATAGGTTTTTCTCTATATAATATCACCTCATCTGCAAAGAAGGACAATGTGACTTCCTCTTTTCCAGTTTGGATGCCTTATATTTCTTTCTCTTGCCTGATTGCTCTGGCCAGGACTTAGAGTACTATGTTGAATAGGAGTCATGAAAGCGGGCATATTGTTTTGTTCCAGTTCATAGACAAAAGGCTTTTAGCTTTTCCCCTTTCAGTATGATATTAGCTCTGGATTTTGTCACAGATGGCCTTTATTATTTTGAGTTATGTTCCCTCTATGCCTAGTTTGATGAGAATTCTCTTCATGAAAGGATGTTAAATTTCACCAAATGCTTTTTCTACATCTATTGAGACGATCATTTGGTTTTTGTTCTTTGTTCTGTTGATGTGATGTATCACATTTGTTGATTGGTGTATGTTGTACCATCTTTGCATCTCTGGTATAAATCCCACTTGACCATGGTGTATTATCTTTTTGATGTGCTGTTGGATTCAGTTTTCTATTATTTTATTGAGGATTTATATGTCTATGTTCATCAGGGATATTGGCCTACAGTTTTCTTTTTTGTTGTGTCCATGTCCCTCTCTGGTTTTGGTGGCAGGGTAATGCTGGCCTCGTAGGGGGAGTTTCTTCCTCTTCAATTTTTTGGAATAGCTTGAGGAGAATTAGTGTTAGTTCATCTTTATAAGTTGGGACTTCTCATTAGAAACCATGTAAACAAGAAGACAATGGCATGATGTCTTTAAAGCGCTAAAAGAAAAAAAAAAGCTGACTAATATCCAGTGAAAATATCTTTTGAAAGTGAAGAAGAAATAAAGATTTTCTCAGACATACAAACACTGAAACACCACTGACTTATTCTACAAGAAATGTTAAAGGAAGTTCTTTAAGAGAGAATAAATAATTGCAGTCATAAGCTTGGATTTTTACAAAGAATGAAGAATGAGAGTAAAATGGAATATTTTGTCTCATTTTTAATTGCTCTAAAAGCTAACTACTTAAAAGCAAAAACTATAACAATATGTTTGCACCATTAATAAAAATATATATATAAAAACAATGAAATGATACAAAGAATTGAAGTGTTAAATTGTGCATTAAGTGGTGTAATATTATGTGGAAGTAGCCTTATTAATCATTACAGAGTTAAATGTTCAGAAAGAGGTATAAATCCTCTTTAAGGAAGACACTGTCACCGCTGTGGTCTACACTTCCTGCTCCTAACTCACTCACTGCTTGCTTTTGCTGCAGACCGAGTTGTTCAGGAAGTCATGCCTAAAAGCCAAGGTTTTTAAGGATACTGGAAATACACCAGTGCAATCAGAAGTGGTGGTTCACCACATTAGAATTACCCTATCCAGCTGCAATGTAAAATCCCTAGAAAAGGTATATGCTGGCTTGATCAGAGGCTCCAAAGGAAGAAAACCTCAATGTGATGCTTACCAAGACTATGAGAATCACTATGAGAAAAACTCCTGATAGTGAAAGTGCTAAGACTTGGGATTGTTTGCAGATGAGAATCCACCAGACTCATTGGCTTGCACAGTCTTTCTGAGATTAATCAGACTAGTTCCATCGGTACTGAGCCAGGAGTAGAGACTGAAGCCACCATTGCAGAACATTAACAGTGTTCTTAGTTTGCTCTGCTGTACATGTTTGTAAACTCTTTGGGTGAGGGAAGGAAAAGCTTCCTCAGACTTCTTAAATTTGTAGTGAAGGTGAATTTTAAAAATAAAGTTTTGCATATCTAAAAAAATGATTAAATGATGATTAAATCAATGATTATAATAAATTGATTATCAGTTGTTAAAAAAAGAAAAATAGAAGTATGAATAATAAGGAATTAGAAGAGATAAAACGGAGTCATAACATGCTCAATTAAACTCAGGAAAGACAGAAAGTGAGCAAAACAGCCAGCAAGAGCAAATAGAATAAATAGAAGCCAGCTAGCAAGATAGTGCATTTTAACCCAACCATAACAATGATCACTTTAAATGTCAAAATACATCAGTCAAAAGGCAAAGATTGTTGGATTGGATATAGAAACAAGACTCAGTTACATGCTGTCTACAAGAAAACCACTTCAAATATAAAGACATAGATAGGTTAAAAGTAAAAGTATGGGTAAAGATATACCATGCCAACACTACCACACTGCACACACACAAGAAAAGCTGGAGTAGCTACGTTAAATTCAGTCAAAGTAGACTCCAGAACAAGAAATATTATTAAAAATAAAATAGGACATTATATAATGATAAAAGGTTAAGTTCTCTAAGTAGACATAATAGTCCTAAAGGTGTATGCACTTAATAGAACTTCAAAATACATGAGGCAAAAATTAACAAATTTACAATTATCGTTGGTGACTTCCACACTCTTTTCTAGGTATTGATATAACAAATAGACAAAAAATATGTATGACTATAAATGATTTGAACATAATTATAAACCCATTTATCCTAATTGAGATTTATCACTCCATCAAAGAACTTCAGAATACACACTCTTCTCAAATGAACATGGAATATTCACAAAGATAGACCATATTCTGGGCTACAAAACAAACTTTAACAAATTTGAAAGAATAGACATAACACCAAGTATGTTCTCAAATCATTACAGAATTATACTAGAAATAAAAGAGAAAGATATCTGGAAGATTCTCAAATATTGGAAATTAAACAATACATTTCTAAATAAACCAATTAAAACACGGCAAAAGATTTTAGCAGACACTTCATCAAAGAAAACATATAGGATGAAAATAAACATATGAAAAGATTCTCAATCTTATTTGTCAAGGGAATTTCAAATTAAACAAAAATAAGATACCACTACACACCTATTAATACTATAGAATGGCTCAAAACAAACAAATATTGACAATATTAATTGTTGGCAAGGTAGCATAGCAACAAAAACTCTAATTGCTTGCAGTTATGCAAAAATGATACAGCACAATTTGGAAGACAATTTGATAGTTTCTTTCAAAGTTAAACAGTCTTATCGTACAACCTCACACTCACACTCCTCCTAGGTATTTATTCAACTGATTTAGAAACATGTCCACATAAAAACTCACACATGAATGTTTATAGCAACATTATTTATAATCATGCAAACTGGAAGCAACCAAGATGTCTTTTCAATAGGGAAATGGACAAAAAAAATCTGTTTATATCCATACAATGGAATATTATTAAACAATAAAATGAAATGAACTATTAAGCCGTGATATTGGTAAGTTAAAAAAGCCAGTCTGAAAAGTTCACATGTTGTATGATTATAATTATATGAAATTCTGGAAAAGTAAAACCTATAGTGACAATAAAATGATAAGTGTTTTCTAGGTGTTCAGGATGAGGTGGATAAGGATGGATAGGTGAAGCACAGTGAATTTTTAGGGAAGTAAAATAATTCTGTATTCCATGTAATGGTGGCTATAAGACATTATGCAATTGTCAAATCCATAGAACTACGGTACAAATGAATGAAACATAATATATGCAGTATTCTGAAAAATCTTATAGGATGTTGGAGGACCCCAGGATGGATTGAAGAATGGACAAAACAATCTAACTGTATTATGCTATATTACAAATACATGGAACAACCTCAGGAAGGGGGTGGGGAGGGAAGGTACTGATAAGTAACATTGGAAATGAATAGAGTCCCTAAGACTGTCTTCTAGTTGATGAAGTTGTTTCCCACAGGGATATGGTTTAACAATTCTGATACCACTATACATGTTTACTGGAATTGAACAATAAGTAAATGGATGGCAATGGTGGGAGATAAGTTTCTCATTGTTGGAGAGAGAGGCTAGAAATGAGTAAGAGGAAGAGGCTAGAATGACCATGTAGTAATAGATAAGAGTTGAAGATGTCATTATGAACTTGTGTTTCACTTAATACAGATACAGATGATTAAATATAGAATGATCTATGTAACTATACATATACACAGGTTGGTATACCACATATATTCCCTTCCTTTGTTAGCCAAGGGCCTGAAGCAATGAAACCTCAGTGGCAGCAAGTATGCCTAGTACCCAGAACTTGGTTTCTCATATCATTCTCCAATGAAAAAGAACAAGGGCTCCTTAGAGAAACAGCTGACTCTAGCCCTTAGGCAGGAAATATATAAGATGACACTGGAGTATATTCATCCTGTAGTGCTATACACTAAAAAACTATAAAACTGACAATAATGTGTCTAAGAGACACTGGAATAGATGTATTATTTTAGAGCCAGTTGAAAAGAAATTGAATTTATAGTTAAAAACCTTCCAAAAAAGAACACTCAAGGCCCAGATGGTTTCATTGAATAATTTTGCCAAATATTTAAGAAAGAAATAATACACATTCCTTAAAATTTCTTCTAAAAAAATAGAAGAGGGACTTTTCCAAATTTATTCTGTAAGTCCAGCATTATTCTAATACCAAAACTAGAGAAAGAAAATTAAAGGAAAACTACAGAGCAATATCTCATGAATGTAGACCAAAATTCCTCAACAAAATTAGTAAAGTGAATCCAGAAATATATAAAAAGTATAATATCCTGACCAAGTAGGGTTTATCCTAGGAATGCAAAGCTAGTTTAACATTTGGTAACCAATTAATGTAATTTGATGTATTCGTAAACTATACAAGAAACACTTTATCAGCATATCAGTAGATGTAGTAAAAGCATTTAGCAAATTTCTATATTCTTTCATGATAAAAACACTTTTAGCAAACTAGGAATAGAAAGAAATCTCTTTAACCTAATAAAGGGCATTTACAAAATACACACACACACACACACACACACACACACACACACATACTCCTATTGCTACTATTGTATTGCACAGTAAATCAAATTTTTCCCTGTAAGGTCAACAATGTAAGGTAAAGGTAAGGATGTTCTCTCTTACCACCACTGTTCAACATTGTATTAGAAGTTCTAACCAGTTCAATAAGACAAGAAAAAGAAACAAAGATGATAAAGATTGGAAAAGAAGAAATAAAACTGTCTCATTTTATGGACAACATGAAAGTATATGGAGAAAACCCAAGAATCTACACAAAAGCTGTTAGAACTGATAACAGAGTTTAGTAAAGTTGCTAGGTGTAAGGTCAACATAAAAAAGTCAATTGTATTTTTAATTACTCACAATAAATAATTGAGATATCATTTATAATAGCACCCTTTCTCCCAAAAGATGTACTTATGTATAAATGTAGCAAAAATATGTGTAGGATCTGTATTGTGAAAAAATGCAAATCAATGATGTAAGAAATAAAAGAAGGTCTAAATAAATGAAGATACATACCATGTTCATCCCTACCCTATAAATAAAACATAATCTCAATAAAAATTCCAGCAGGCTTTTCTATGGATATCGACACATTGGTTCTAAAATTTATATGGAAAGGCTAAAGAACTACAATAGCCAAAACAATTTTGAAAAAAGAAGAATAGAGTTGGAAGACTTACACTACCAGATTTCAAGACCTAAAGTAAAAACTACAATAATAAAGACAATGTGGTATTGGGGAAAGGACAGACATAGATCAGTGAAAAAGAATAGAGAACTCATAATTAAAACTACAAAAATTTAGTCAACTGATTTTTTGAGAAAGATGCAAAGGCAATTCATTAAAGAAAGAATAATTCTTTTCCACAAATGGTGCTGGAACAATTGGACATCCATATGCAAAAAAAAAATGAATTTAAACACACACCACACACTTCATACAAAAATTAACTCAAAATAGATATAGATGCCAATGTAAAATGTATACATATAAAAACTCCTAGAAGAAAACATAGATGAAATTCTGTATGACCTTGGGTTTGGTGATGGGTTTGTAAACATGGTACCAAAATCATGAACTAATAAAACACAAATTAATAATTTGTATTTTATCAAAATTGAAAAATTTTGCTCTGAGAAAGCCACTGTTATGAGAATGAAAAGACACTTCATATATTAAGAAGCATATTTCAAATCACATATTTGATAAAGTACTTCTATCCAGAACATATTTTTAAAAACCCTTAAAACTCAACAGCAAGAAAACAAACAACCCACTTTTTAAAAATCTGAGCAAATATTCTCCAAAGATACATGGATAGCAAAAAAGCTTAAAGTTAGGAACATAAAAGTTAAAACTACAATGAAATGCCATTGCACACCTATCAGATTCGTTAAAATACCAGCAGCAACAACGAAAGCTGATGATAGTAAATGCTAGCAAGGAGCACCGAGAACTCTCATTCGTTGCTAGTGACAAATGATGCAAATTGGTTCAGCTACTTTGGAGAATAGTTTCTTATAAAGTTACATATGCACTTTCCATACCACCTGTCAATCACACTCCTAGAAGTCTACCCAAGTAAATAGAAAACTTATGTTCACACAGAAATTTTTATGAGTGTTTATTGCATCCTTAATTGTAATCACACAAAAAATCTAGAAACAAAACAGGTAAATGGATAAATAAATCTGTGGTACATAAAATGGAATACTCTCTAGCAATAAAAAGAAAAAAAAAACCCCTAAACTATTGATTCACACAACAACACAGATGACAACATGCATTTTGCTAAGTGAAAGAAATCAGACCCAAAACGTTACATGTTGCACAATTATAAATATATGCCATTCTGTAAAAGAGAAAACTACTGGAGTCGAAAGCAGGTCACTGGTTGTCCTAGGCTGAGGAAGTAGTAGGGGTTGACTACAAAGTGCGAATAAAAAACATTTTACCTAGGATGTTGGGAGATCCCAGGATGGGAAAAAGACTGAGATAAAGGAATCTATGACTGTATTACAAATGTATGACATAGTCTTACTGAAGGAGTAGGGGGAAAGGGAACTGACTTAAGTTACTTTGGAAAAGAGTGTTTTGACTGGGTACTCTTAGGCTACAGAGAAAAAAAAGAACTGTACACACAGATTGTATTCAAGTTGGTAAATTCAGTTTCTCATAGGGTTAGGATTTCTGAAACTACCTTACATGTATATGAAGAGTTAAACACATAAGTAAATCAATTGTACATAATGGGAACGAGCTTCCTCACTGTCAAAGAAAGAAGTTAAAAACAAACAAGAGGTGGGAAGACCCACTCTGAGAGGGGGTGGAGGCAGTGACACACTAGAAGCTATGAGCACACCTAGTAGTGCCTGATCCTTAGTTTCTAAATACCTTCATGTAATAAAAGGAAACACATTACAATCACATAGAAGAAACTTTAAACAAAATTTTATGTTATGATTTCCACTCCAGGCAATTAAATCAGAATCACTCAGGAGTTTTGGGAGTAGCTAGAGGGGGATATACAGATATAAGTGTTTATTTTAAAACACAACTGATAGCTGCATGTGGTGGTGTGCACCTGTAGTCGCAGCTACTTGGGAGGCTGAGACAGAAGGATCCCTTGAGTCCAGGAGCTCAAGACTGCAGTGCACTATGATTGCACCTGTGAACAGCCACTGCACTCCAGCCTGGGCAACATAGTGAGACTCTTTCTCTAAAAATAAATAAATAAATAAGTAAAATTAAAAGGAAATTTAAAACACAACAGGTGATTCTAATATAGCCAGGATTGTGACACACTGTTCTCAGGAAAGAAAGGATATATACTGCAATAATCTAAAGCTATATGGTTTAGATTCCCTACCTGTCTACAATGCCCACATGGTCTCACATTTCTAATAGATCTCAAAATTAAACTATGTTTTAGGCATGTAATTTCAAATAAGTAAATGTCAACTAGTACTTTTAGGACAAAGAAATATTGTATCATCCATTATAGCTATTGTAACTTATAAAACAATTACATTTCATTGGCTTAGACAGTATATACATATATACGTATGTGTATGTATGTTAAATCAAGGAGAATGAGATATCTTAAACATATACCTGGGCAGTTCAGAAAGAACAAAATATACAACTCACAAATTCCATGCAACAGATTTGATTGTTTATTGTAATAGAAACTGACTTAAGAGAATCATTGCTAGAATTTTTTTCTGCTCTATATAGTACCTAGAGATTAAGTAGATTTATCACCCGGGTTATCAATGGTGAATTAACATATGAAACAAAAGTTTTGAACACAGCTAGTGTGAAGTCCAGGGAGGTGACCACTACTGTTCTTTCACTCATCGTGGATTTCCTCCTTCAAACTGGATCTTTGTGTTTTCATTTGGTGTGTAAATCAGGAGATTATGTTTAACCCATTAGGTGATTTTAACTGGGGAAAGGTGAGAGCTGAGGGGTGATTATTACTGGTGGCAGTATAAGGTGCTCCAAACATTCAACTTCAGCTTGGGTTAAAATCATTTATCTTCTTTGTATCTAAAATGTCAGCCATGATATTATCAATTATGTGTTCCTGTCTGGTTGGCTTTTTTCCTTTTTTTTTTTAATAATGGAGCGGTTTTCGTGGGGGGAAGGGTGGGACAGAGAATTCATTACAGAAAATTATTTGTTGTATAGAATTACTTTTTATTGATGGTGAACTATTTTTATGGGCCATTTACTAAAACTTGGAAATGATTTGCCTGGTGAAGTGGGAAGAACATGAATCTCAGTGCTTCCACTTACTACCCACATGATCTTTGGTAAGTTTACCTCTGGGAGTCTCCGTTTCCTCTTCTAAATAATGGGGATAATAATACCTGCCTTAGTAGAGCTGTTGGGAAGATTAAATGAGCTAATATGCGTAAAGTACATGGTAGCTACTTTATACATTCTGGTTTTCCTTTTTTCTGATACCAAATGCTTCCCTCTAAATAGCCAGTCTCTTGCTCCTCTGGTTCACAGGGGTCCTGCATGGTGTCTGCAATATATTCCACTCCCTTTCTTTCTCTCCATTGTCATTAACTCACCTGTGCCCTATTCCTTCTGGTCATGGCATATTGACTATTTTACTTTGTGTGTGTGTGTGTGTGAGACAGAGTCTTGCTCTGTTGCCTGGGCTGGAGTGTCATGGCGTCAGCCTAGCTCCCAGCAACCTCAAACTCCTGGGCTCAAGGGATCCTTCTCCTTAGCCTCCTAAGTAGCTGGGACTATAGGTGCATGCCACCACTTCCGGCTAATTTTTCTATTTTTTAGTAGAGATGGGGTCTCACTCTTGCTCAGGCTGGTCTTGAACTCCTGAGCTCAAACTATCCTCCTGCCTCGGCCTCCCAGAATGCTAGGTTTACAGGCAGAAGCCACAGTGCCTGGCCACTATTTTACTTCTTTTGCCTCCTCACTGTTTCTCCTGTATCAAGTTAATATTTATTGAGTGCAGTGTTAAACTCTTTAGATGTATGTCCACTTAATTAATGAATTGATCATTAATAACATAATTATGGCCACTTAATCATCACAACAATTTTATTTCTATTTTACAGATGAGGCAACCGAGACTTCAAGAGATGAGAGTCTCCTAGGCCTCCTAACTAGCTAATCTGACACAACCAGTTCACTTTCTTGGTTGGCTCCTGGTTGCCCACAACGCCCAATCTCAACTTCTCAGAGCAGAACACAGGACTGTTCTTGGTTGGGCTTAATCCTCATCTCCTGTCACTCTGAGCTGCAGCCACACACAAAGCCAGTGCCAGAACATTCCATAGTCTTTCCTGCTTCATGTGTTTCAACATGCTCTTCCGTTGGTTTGAAATGCCCTTTTTCTTCTCTCTCCATGCCTCTAGCAAACTTCTGCTTCTGTTTTGTCGCCTGGCAAAGATGTCAAACCCTCTGTGAATTTTCCCCTGCTTGTTTCAGGCCCTCCAACTTCCACGGCCTGTTGTACATACCTGTAACTATAGTACTTTTCATCCTGTATGGAGATTAGTGTTTTATCTGTCTCTTTCACTACACAATTATCAACTTGTTAATGGAGAACATAATTTCTGCCACCCAGGTGGTATTTAATAATGGGTTTGTATGTATGTGTTTAGTTGAAATTTTCAAGATAATTTTAGATTCACATGCAGTTGTATGAAATAATAGAGATCCTGTTCACACTTTGCCCATTTTCCCCCAATGACAACATTTTGTAGAACTACAGTAAGATATCAAAATCAATGACACAATGATTTGTATTATTGATACAAATTATTCAATTTGGATTGATACCATCTTGCATTCCCACCAGCAATGTACCAGTGGTCCAATTTCTCTGAATTCTTCAACGTTTAGTCTTGTCATTATTTCATTGTTTTAGCCCCTCTCACATCTCATTGTGGTTTTAATTTGCATTTCCATTATGGCTAATGATGATGAACAACTTTTCTTGTGCTATTTGGTAAAATGTCTGTGAATGTCTTTTACACATTTTCTAATTGGATTGCTTATGTTTTTTTTCTATTGTTTTGCTAGTTTAAAAAATATATATTCTAGGAATTAGTCTTTTGTTGGATGTAGTTTCCAAGTATTTTCTGAGTCTGTAGCTTATTTTTTCATTTTCTTCACATGAAATTTTACAGAACAAAAGCTTTTTTTGATGAAGTCCTATTTATTAAATTTTCCATTTATGAATCATGTTTTGGTGTCAAGTCTAAGAACTTTTTGCCTAGAGCTAGATTCCAAAGATTTTCTTCAGTTTCTTTTTCCTAAAAGTTTTATAGTTTTATGTTTTAAATTTATTACCCATTTTGAGTTAATTTTTGTCAGGCATGAGATTTAGGCCAAGGTTCATGTTCCTTTTCTTACTATTCTTTCTTTCCTTTCTTTTTCTTTCTTTTCTTCCTTTCTTTCCTCCGTTTCCTCCCCCTCTTTCTTCTTCTATTCTCTCTCTTCTTTTTTTCCTTCTGTCCTTTCTTCCTCCCTCCCTCCCTTCCTTCTTTCTTTGTCTATGGATAGCCAATTATTCCAGCACCATTATTGGACAAACCATCTTTCCTCCATTGAATTTCTTTTGTATTTTTGTCAAAAATGTGTTGAGCATATTTTTTGTCTATTTCTGGGCTCTCCTTTCTGTTCTATTGCTATGTGTCTGTATCTTCACAAATATCACACTGTCTTGTGTGATCAGCTAAATAATAAGTCCTGAAATTGTGTAGACTGATTCCTCCCACTTCATTCTTTTTTTGTCAGGATTGTTTTAGCTGTTCTAGAGCCTGTGCCTTTCCCTGTAAATTTTTAAAACGTTTTTCTATGTCTGCAAACAGGGATTTCTGATAGGAATTGCATTTAACGTATAGATCGTTTTGGAGAGGTTTGACATTTCTACTATGTTGAGTCTTCTAATCTGAAGACTGTATGTCTCTTCACTTATTTAGCCCCTTTGATTTCTTTCATTAGCATTATTTATTCTTTAGGCGATATTCTGTGTGTGTGTGTGAATATAACTAAGTACAGGCAATCCCTGGGTTACAGACAACCAGACTTATGGTATTCTGTGCTTACGAACAGGCTCTCAAGACTCCCCATAAGGATAATTTATAATTAAATAATTAGATTAATAATCCAGGAACTAGTTTCTTCCACCCATGTAAACAAACCCACATAGTGAAAGGTACATAAGTGCAGCATCTTTACACTAGTGTCTAGTTTCATAGATAGGTACAAAAAGAAGCAGCTGATAGAAACACAAGAATACAAAGAGTCAGAAGATCTGGAGCCAAGAAAGAAAGTTTATGACAAAACAATTAGCTGAAGCCTTTTGTCTCATTGAAGCAGGATTTGCTAAGCTTGAGAAGCAAGATCCTAACATTGAGCTGTTTATGAAGGTTTACAGTGCAGTTAATGAGAACAACATCAGCTGCTACAAGATCATTTATGATGAAAAAAAGAAAGGTATGGATCAGGAGAATTCTATTGTCTGTTTTCAAGTTTACTGAGTGTGTTCTCTGTCATCTCAACTCTAATATTGAGACATCGAAAGTTTTGAGTTCTTTAAAATTTCTGTCATTACATTTTTATTTCTATACTTTCCATTTGGTTCTTTTTTTTTTTATAACTTCTATTTCTTTGCTGAGATTTTCTATTTTTTTATTTGTTTCAAGTGTTTCAAGAGAAATTGTAATTGATTGTTAAGAAATTATGACAGTTGATTTAAAATCCTTGCCAATAATTCCAACATCAGATTCATCTTGGTCTTTGCATCAGTTGTCTTTTTTCATTCGAGTTATAATTTTCTCTGTCTTGGTATGATTTGTGGTGTTCTGTTGTATCCTGGACATTTTATCTATTGTGTTAGGAAACCCTGGTCCTATTTGAATCTTTTTTTTTTTTTTTTTTTTTT
>VBSM01001124.1:20787981-20875738 GCA_008086735.1 Cheirogaleus medius
TTCTATTTTTAGTAGAGACAGGGTTTTGCTCTTGCTCAGGCTGGTCTTGAACTCATGAGTTCAAGTGATCCATTCGCGTTGGCCTCCCAGAGTGCTAGGATTACAGGCGTGAGCTACCAAGCCCGGCCCCTATTTGAATCTTTTATTTTAGCAGACAATCACCCTGTTTAGGCTTAGCATGCAAGCCTAGGTCTTCTTTTGTGGGCTGTGATTCCAGTGGCAGTTTAATTTTCAGGGGATTTGTAGTGTTATTTTGGTCTGATTGGTTTATCTGGCTCAACTGGGGCTCTCATTGATCTCTGTGCCTATGGAGATGGCAGGGGCTTCCCCAGACAAGGCCTCCAGGTGGCTCTCAGTGGGAAGGGGTATTGTGGGATACCCTTACTGGTGCCCTCCCCCCAGCTGTCCAGGTGTCTCTGGGGCTAGGGAGGAGAGTCTTGGGTTTGCAGGGACAAAGAAGCTTCCCTGACTGGACCACTTGTGACTGTGTTCCCCTTGCTGGCTCCACCTGTCCTTGTGTCTCTGAGGATAGAAGAATCTTTTCAGGCCAGTGGAGCCAAAGGGGGTTCCTGAACCATGCTGCTTGCTGTAGCTGAGTGTCTCTTGCTGGATCTGCTTGCTCATCGCAACATTTCAGAGGAAAAGGGTAATTTCAGACCAAGTGGCAAAGGAGTATGCTTCCCCTGGCTTCTTACTTTTGACAGAGCTCAAAATCAACCCCCCTGGAAGGTAGTGTTTGGTTTACCTGATACTGTTGGAGGAATTTCCACTTAACCTGAAGGAGAAATGAGCCTACCTTACCTGGCTGTCTTTTTTTGCTGCATTCTGGGTTAGAAAATGCAGAGTCTAGGTTCCTGCTTTCATTGGGTGGAGGAATGCAAGGTGCTCAGCTACTGTACCCTCTGGTCCTGGGGTCCCAAACCACTATACCTTTGGCTTATCATCTTTTGGAGTTCTTTGGTTATCTCTTGCACCATTTCTAATCTTTTTAGCGGTGCTTCAAGAAGAAGACAGGAAAAATGGGTCTATGCTATCGTGTATAAACAGGAAGTCCTTTGTTTTGGAATGGGTATAGTACAGAGTTAACGTGTAAACTGTCCCATGTATCATGTTTCCTTTTAATTTTATATGCTTATTTCTAAGCAATATGTTACCTTCTCAAATTTGTCTCAGGAAATTCCAGGAATCAGGTCAAAAGGTATGGGGGAGATATTTGGAGATAAGGGTCTTAACTGAAATGTCTTCTTCTTTATAGTCACTGAGTTATCAAGAGGAGAAGTGTAACAGGGAAAAATAAAAACAAAAACAGGAAGGATCAGTTTTGTTGGAGAGAAGAGTCATGGCTTAGAGTTAGCTATTAATTAAAGAGGATCTACAAGTGTAATCTAAATGTCAGAAAATAAAATATTAATTCCTTTTGGGTTCAGAAAGACTTGCATAATTACTTCTGAATATAGGTGTGGCTGATATTCTGGGAACTCACTTCGAGTAAAATGATGAAGCCATTCTGAGGCGAGCAGGCTCAGATAAAAGGGGGAATGTCAGGCTTCTGCTCTGACAATTGATCAATCTCTCCATTCTGCCTACAACTTATAGGAAGAGATGGTTCTAGATCTGTTCAGATACATCAGACTGTGCATAATTTGTTTTTGTATTTAGGGTATTTATGTAAATAAAGTGAGATATCAACATGATCAGTGCTTGAGTTCTATGGCTATATTGACCATATCTTCATAATTATTTGAGTAATGTTTCTGATTTTATGTAATGGTATTCTTTTCTATGATGAAATTTATTAATGTTACATCTAGATTTTTTTTTAAGATGATGTGAGACCTACCTTCACATACTTGTGGAAGAAATTCAGATTCTTGCTCTGTTTTTTGGCTTGGAAACTATAGTAACTCTAACTTTATTATTGGCAATGAAATTAATGTAGACAAGGAGATAATATTGCCAAGAATAATTAAATACTGCATTACTTCATGTTTTTTTAGGGTAGTGCTATTGATTTATGATTGCCCAGCATCATTCCTCCTGCCTAATTGCAACATGACTTCCTTTTCCTTCCTTCCCTCTTTTCTTTCCTTCATTCTAAGAATTTCTGCTTCCTTATTTTGTGTAGTCTTTTACTGTGGGGACATTTTTAGGTAGGTGCCTGCTTCCCTTCATGGACATCTATTTTCCTGCCCCCTGCACAAGGCTAAGCAGCACACATGGAAGGGAAGGCTGGGGTCTTTCATTGAGGGGGACGTACTGACCACTCTTCCTGCTGTGGTTCCTCTTAGCACCCATGATACCTTCCTATCCCAACCTTGGTTCTCCAAACACCCTTCTAGGAGACCTTCATTATGTTCATTCTTCATAATTAATCATTTATCCAGATAGCTGTTGTTTACAACATAGTATCCTGGCTGACGTGGTTTGCTTTTTAAACTTTAAATGGTTTTAGTCACTAATTATTCATATTGCAATATTTAATGTATATTTCAGTGTCTATTTCTAATTGATGTAAACGCATAGAACTGTAAAATAATATGAAATTATGCCAAGTATAAAAGAAAAGTTAGATATTAATAGTTTCAGAAGAACTATTATACTTACCTGGATAGAGATGGGGAGAGGAAATCAGAGAAAGATTTGTGGAGAATACAGAATTTGAATTAGGCCTTAGAAAGCATATAACATTTGGATAAATGAGAATCTAAATTGAGCAACCAGTTGCTGAATTTTGATTTTATGCTGATCTAAATAGACCTTTATCTCTGCATAACATGCATTGAATGTCCTTTTTCATTTTCACTACCTACATGTTTACCCATTCTAAATAGGTACAGAATAGATTCCGTACTCTGACACAATCTGATTACCTTAGACTGACATGAGTATAGCCCTATCTGCCCTGAAAGAAAGTGATAGCAATTGTGGTGGGACCAAATGACTAGGGGCTCAGGGAGAGGACACGACAAGATAATGCTCTTCACTGGTTTTGAAAAAATAGTTTTTGATGTCTTCTGAAACCAAATTGAGTTTTATTCAGTTACAAAACAATACAGAGAGAGAAATGTTCAAATGCACTCATGTGATTGTGTTGGGGGAATTGCATGACCCCCAGGAGACCTACCCATCTGTGCTATGCCTATGAGTGGTAAGGAGCGGTATCAACTCAAGGAGCATAAAGTAGACTCGTAAAGAACTTCTTTGTGTGTTACAGACATAATTTAGCATATTTATTATAACGACTGAAGCCGAAGCCAGAGAATGGATTCTGACATGGAATGTTATGACCTCACTGAATATTGTATTTCACTTAGCTCCAGAAGCAATGGAGTCTGTATCGTCATAAATTATAAAGAAAGATAAAAGTGACATCTGAAATATAGCTAATAGACCAAAAGGAAGTGTATTTTAACTATATTAAGGAATTAATTTGTGACATTGTAGAGATGAACAATGACTCAAAAAGATGATTAATTCTGAAAACATATCACAACATAGATTTTTAAATTTGTGATATATATCGTTCCTATAAAAGAGTATAAAGGACATATGTACACACTCTAGCAAATAGTAAAAGAAATAGTCATATTCCTAGAACCCCGTTTAAGAAATAGAATATTACCAATATCTTTATAGCTCCCATTTTCCCTCTCGGGTCCCTTCCCCTCCCTACCTCCTGTAGAGAGTTGTGAGCTTGAATTTTGTGTTTATCATCCATCTACCTTTCATTATGATTTTATTACATATGTGTATATCTATACAGGATATTTTAAATTTGTATGGTGCTGAAGCATATGTAAATGGAATCTCTTGTATGTGTTCTTCCATGATTTGCTTTTTTTCTCTCAATGTTATGTTTCATATTTAATCATGTTGATGCCTAAGCTGTAGTTATTTTTTTTTTTTGCTTTTATTTCATCATATAACGGGGGTACAGATATTGTTAGGGTTACATACATTGCCCCTACCACCCCCCCCCCACATGTCAGAGCTTCAAGCGAGTCCAATCCCCAGGAGGCCCAGGCAAGGCACACATTATGTAACTCTACTAAGCTGTAGTTATTAATGTTTACTTCTATATACTGTTCATTTGGAATAATGCCCCATAGCTATTTTTATTCATTCTAATTATAATGAACATCCATTTCTGTGCCTACTCTTAGTAGATGCAAACACATAGAATGTGAAATAATTTAGAAATATGATTTTTCTATTTGATTTTATTTTTTAAGAACCACATGAGCTCAGAAGGTTTTTCTATTTTAAATGCGAACAGAAATGTGAGTTTGTCTAAAATAGTATTATATAAACTTTTCTATGACTTCAGTAAGACATAAATTGGCTTCTTTCGGAAAATAATACTTTGATTACAAGGGATGCCCTTTGCTATTTTTTTATTCCATTCCACTCCATTTCATTTTATTAAAAACAACTCTGTTTATGTTCCTTTGTATTGATTTCTTGGGCCACTAATGGGTCATAATCGGCCAACCAGAGGTTTTTAAAACATCACACTAGCACTAGCAGTACAATTGCGGGGTTGCAGAGTTGCACACTTCCAGCTTTGTCAGACGGTGCTGCATTGATTTCCAATCAGCTGTACTGAGTAGCTTTCCCAACAGCAGCAGCACGTGTGTTCCCCTTGCTCCACAGCTTTGCTCCTTTTTGGTATTGTCAGAGTTTTTACATTTTTTCTGGTTTACTACCTTCCATGTGTTTAATAAAAGAAAATTGAACAGAAACCCCACTGTTAAGCTCACCAGAGATAATTCAAAGTACAGTAAATCTACTCAGTCTATCAATAAAACCCAGAAATTCAGAAGAAATCAGAAGTTACCATTTTGGGGGCATATTAGTAAATGAGTTTTTAAGGAAAATATTAGTTTATGCTAAATGTATACCCTTAAAAGTGAACTGGAATAGATCCCAAATGGACTTTTGGGGGGGTCTCAAATTACTTGTCTGGATCAAGAGTCAACTACAAAAAGCATAAACGTGTAGCTGCCAAAAATCTACTTTGGGCTTAATCTGAATCAACAGAAATTTTAGCAAAATTCCAGTGAGTGAATGAAAGGTGTGATTCCGGGCTTTCAGAGCCCAAACCTGCAACATATTGAAGGAATTCCTGGTGTTGCCTTTCCACTGTTTGTATTTAAAGCTGGGCAAAGCTTTAATTCCTCCACTTTCCCACTATCTTCAATGAAGAATGATAGGAAGAGATTAGAATAATCTGCTTCTTTCACTCTTAATTCTAAATCCTTGAGATAAATTTCTGGTGTACGTGGCTCTCATTAGTGGTAAATTAGGGGCTTGGGAGGCAGAGGAACTTGCAGTCTGTGACTGGTGCCTGGAACGGGCATGTGGAAGGTTCAGGAGTGTAGGATTTCTGAATTTCCATCCAGGCAGTCCTGGAGAGGTTTGCAACATCCCCGAGCCCTCAGCCATTTCCCAGTGCTGAGGCAGATTAGCAAGGCCAAGGAAGTCAGTTAAGTTATCTTCTTGTAGACAGGCAGCAAATTTATTTATGGCGAATTCTTTGGCCACTCGCCAACAGAGAACTCTGTTCACACAAAACTGGTTGGGGAGGGGAGGCGGAGAAAGGGAATCGGTGAGGCTGAATCCTGGGTCACAGCCTTGCTGGGGCTTCCTAAGAGGAGTTTTTGAAGAGGTGTGCGAGTGAAGCTTTTCTATTAATAATACTGCTTTAACAAGATGTATCCTAACAGTAGATGGGTCTTTCTGCTGCCTGGAAAATGGCATTTTAGTGACAATACTGCATTCTGCAGAGCAGCACCTATGATCCAGGAAGTAGGGGAGTAACACTATAGGAGTTAAGACAGGCGATTTTTGGTATTGGCCCTGTTGTCAGGCAATTTAAAAAATTAAAAAAATAATAAACAACTTCTATTTAGAACTGGTCAGAGAGGTTTTTGGCGCCATTAAGTTCCATCTATATTCGCAGGTTAAATGCAACCTATGGCGCCTTTGGCCATTTAACTCCCAGATTGTGTTCCCTTCTTTAAAAAACCAAGTAAACAAACAGCTAATCACTCATAGGGGAATTCTCCATGTAGAGTATTTTCTATCAGTTGACTTTGAGTTCTTAAAAATTAAAGTTTTAATGCAATTATTTGCATATTCTTATTTTAAAGAAATAGCTTCATTTAAATGTGAGTCTAAAGATTGAAATAAAAAACAGCCCAGCAAATTTTAAAGTTATTCTCAGGTCTAAGGAAGATTAATATTCCATTAATGACAAGAATTTATCACTCATTCATCTAACACTGTGCCAGGCACATACCTGGCATTTGCAAAGTTCTCTCATGCATTATTTCACAAAAGTCCAACAGGTATCTGACAGTGGATCCACCCAGGTCAGGAATGGCCAGGCTGCTAGAGACTTGCTCAGCCAGGCTGAATCGTGAGGGTCGCTGGGGGCAGCGAGGCAGGTAAAGGAACCTGCAGGTGTTGGGATGTGAGGCACAGTTCACCCGTCCCTCCCGTCATCCTATCCTGAGCCAGTCCCTATGTTTGGATGACAAAGTTGGGAGGAAGACAGCACTGGAGTGATGCTAGAGACTTACCATGTCATCCCTCCCAGGAAAACCCCCCTGAGTGCTGCAGCACAGCCAGGAGGAGAAGCTCATAGAAAGATCTCATGGTGGAGTTTCACCTGTGCTGAAGACTGGGCAGGGGAAACACTTTTGCACGGGTGGCTCTTTCTAATACCACTAAAGTAACATGCCCAGGTGTGTGTACAAGAAAGGGAATCCCAGAATGACCTGATTTTGAGATGATTAGGTCTTACCAAGGTGGATTTATCATTAACTGGAGACTGTAGGCAGGAGGTCCCTGGTGATGGGGTCTCTGAAACCCTCAAAGGAATCACCCATGAGAAGCACCCACATGTGGACATTCACCACCCAGAGCCCCAGCACCATATTGCTATGACCACATGGGACTTTGTCCTTTTCCTAAGATTCCTCTCCTTTCTATTCTTTAAAAGAGGCGTCCTCAAACTACAGCCCGCGGGCCACATGTGGGTGTTTTTGCCCGTTTGTTTTTTTACTTCAAAATAAGATATGTGCAGTGTGCATAGGAATTTGTTCATAGTTTTTTTTAAACTATAGTCCGGCCCTCCAACGGTCTGAGGGACAGTGAACTGGCACCCTGCTTAAAAAGTTTGAGGACCCCTGCTTTAAAATGTAGAGATACTGGTCTGACAGATTTTACCCAGGGAAGCGAAGAATGATTTTACAGAGTGCATTCGATGATGGTGATGTTTAAAAAAATAAAGCTATTTTCATAATTTTATCACCATTGAGTCCAACTCCTCAATAAACTGTTTACTTATATATGTGAACAAGTTAAGGAAATCAAAAATAGCAGAGAAGATCGAATTTATTTTGCCTCTGCTATTCAAGTCATAGCTTCTGCAGTCATGTTCTGGTTAGACTTGTCCATCATTCACTGTGCTTGTGAAGAAACAGAAGTTGTCCTGTCCACATCCTTGCTTTGACAGATAGCTCAGCCTATACATCATCAGTCCTGAGACAACACCCTATCTTCAGTCACTTTAGGGTTAACCTTGAATGTGAAACAGTGATGTTACCTATTCCTTAGTTCAGGAAAACCTAGTGTTAATTTTTGTTATTGACCAACCTGCTTTGCTAGTACTGTTTTCCCCCTTGCAATAGCTATAAGACTTCTGATACTTTTGTGGCTATTTTAGCTGCTACATTAAGTTAAAAAAAAATTTCCCAGATGTTTGAAACAAGCTGAAAACATTCCTAAACAACTGGAGGGAGGGATTCTTAAATCTACTCGGGAGGCATCCAGAATAGCTGGTGGCTATGCCTGAGTCCTGAAAAGCTGATAAAGTAACCTACAGGCAAACCAATCAGCTAGTGGCTTCCCTGTGGAATTCCACTTAATATATCATACTTTGCAGCCTGTTATGGAGACAAGCTAGATTTCTGCCTCTGCCTTTCTTCCACATCCACACATTTGATAATATTTTGCATATATTAATATTAATAGACTACTTGCAACCAGTTGCCAAGTCTTTCACCCTCTATGCCCTGGTGGTACCAATGGGTACAGACACTCCGGCAAAGCCAGACAGGAAAAGGAGAGGAGCAGAGGAAAAAGCTGGCTACAATTAAAACAGCTAATGGAACTTCTGTGAGGAAGTTTTAATGGCTGTGTGCCTCGGGTTAAGAAAAGATCAGATGAATTTTAGCTGCTTAGGAGACTGTATCTTGCTTAGGAGATGGAAAGTTATCAACCAAGGGCATAGAGTCAAATGCTTAGGGAGAGAGGAATAGCAAAAATTCTTGGTTGCTCTAAAGATTCAGTGCATGGAGTGGGGGTCCAAAAACTGGGAAGTCGGATGCAGGAACTAGTGTCTTCCAGGGTCCCACCTGCCTAGTGGGGAAAAGGAATGAGTGCCAACAAGCACGGCCAAGGTGAACGGGTATTGGAAACTACAGTTCACATGTGCGCAGACCATGAGTTGACTAACCCAACACCCGTTCCCAAGTGCCTGCTTCTGCTAAGGCATCTGGGAGAGCTAAATGCCCCTTTCCCAATCTCCCTTGCTGCTTGGGGCAGACAAGAGGCGTAAGCACAAGACTGCTGGGGGGCTGTGGGGTGGAATTGTGGGAAAGATTTTGCTTTTCTAATAAAAAGAACTTGTGTGGCTTTTTCGCTCCTTCCCCCTTTTTCTCTTCTTTCTGCCTTGAATGGGGATGTGTTGCCGGAAGCTGAAGGTAACTGTCTTGTAAAGGAGTGAGAGGCCGACAGAACTTCTGAGTCACTGTCCCTGACGTGGAGCTGCTAAACTAACTGCATACCTCTGGTATTCTTGTTATAGCAGAGAAATAAACTCCTATTTTTTGAGGGCACAGTACAATTATTTTGATACCTGCTATTGACACATTCCTTATTATATGAGATATGTGTGTGTATATATATATATATATATATATATATATATAGTGTGTGTGTGTTTGTGTGAACTTTCTCTAGGTTAAAACTTGTCCTATAACTTTGCAGTAAATATTGTCCTGTGTTTCAGGTATTTCTGGGTGGGCTGGGGAAAGCCAGGGAGCCTATGCCTCTTGACAGTGTCTCAGGAAACCACCTGGAGGAATGAATGAGATATTGCTTGCATGATGAGCTCCAAATGTAATGGAGCAATATCCAAAAATGAAGTTTCTGACTCACTGTGAAATTTTTTTCCAAGTTATTTTTCCAATATTTTGATAAGTTTTTGTGATTCATGCATTACAATGTCATTTCCATTCCTGGAGTTTGGGTGTAGTCTGTGATCCTGGTACTTCTGAAGCCAGCAGATCCTTTAAGGTCAGTGGGAGATACTTGGCAAAGAGAAGAACAGAGAGACCAAATTTCCTAAGGATGAGAGGGAGAGAGTTTTATGGGAAGGCTGGAGCAAGGATTCCAAGAAAAATTGTTTTATTTATTACTGTTTCCTCTCAGTTAATATCTCTGGAACATTTAAAATAAGATAACATTATTAATTTCAAAACCAACGCATCTCTGTTATTCTTGGTTTATTTTAGAGTCAAAGCCCAAAATTTAATTACCCTAGGGAAATTTTTATTGTGAAATGTCTATCCCCACCCTCCCATATCCAGAAAGGAGAAGAAACATATTGAAATGCATCTAATCTGATGAGCTTTGTGGTTCTACTTTCAAGCAGAAGTGCTGGGGATAAAGTTGGATGATTTGAACCATCAGGAAGGGGTAGTATCCACTGAATTTTACATTTAGCGGAGTGTGATGAAAACAAAATAAAACAGGTGCTCTTCAAATGGAGATCTTGGAAATAGGCAAAGATTTTTCCATTCAGATTAATTGTAATGTTTCTTTCCTGCATCAGATTTGGCAAGAGCTTTATGTGAGGTATTGTGAAGGAAAATAATTAAGGAGCTGAATGAGAATTCAAGTTTGAAAGTTAAAATTTGTTGAAAGTGTCTTCTTAAGCTGTATTATTTCTGGTCTTTTTCCATCTATGACCAAACAAATCTTTAGAACCCTTCACATTTCAAACACAATATTTTTTCATATCCATGAAGTGACTTTCTGAAGCTCCCAAGTATCCTTGCGCATGTCAGTGCAGTGCTTAGCAGGAATGGTATTAGTTATGCTTCCTGAGAATTCTGAGGGTGAACTTATATTGTTAACTGGTTCGATACTTAAGAAAACTGGCAAAGGCTTATCAGAGGCCACCTCTGTGAGCTCTTGGAGTAGTGACATGTGCCAAATGGCTGAATCTTTCTGTACTTTGGTATGTTTTTAAAGGATTCTCTAAACATACTCTAAAATGAAAAAGGGGAAACAGCTTCTTAGCTATATTGCCTTTTCAAGGTAGAGTCTCCATTAATATCTCATAGATATCTTTTTGTTTAGGTACTTCCTGATTTAGAGTTGATACTAACTTTTTTTTTATTTTTTGGAATTAGGAAACATGCCTGGAAAAAAAAAATCTCTGATAAACCCGCACACAAAATAGCCTTGCCAGAAACAAAGTTCCAGTTCCAACTAGGTTTAGAAGGGAAGGGAAGTGCTAACATTGGTTTCTTTATCTAGAAAACTGGAAAATATTATACTAGCTAGGGATTTTGACCTGTCAGTGATACCCTGAGTAAAAGACTCACTGAATGTGACTGATTAGTTCCCCAAAGCAGGACAGGAGCAAGGCAGAGGGGGCACTGAGTGTGCTGTGCAGAGTACGTAGTAGAATAGTTTCACTAAAAGTTAGTGGCTCTCACCCCACCATAGACTCTACTTTGGCTTCTTTCAGGACTATTTGACTCAGAGGGGGTTGGTTTTAGAATCGGGGATGACCAGGAAGAAGGTAAAGATCTGGATTCCCAGGTGCTCAGTTTAACTACTTTTCTGGCTTCTTGGCTTGTGTCTGCCAAGTGTTTTGACCACGTTGACATTGTTTGTGTTGCCTCTGATTGGGCCCAGAACTGTGCAGAGAAAGCATTGGTAAAAAATACCAGAGCCGTATTTTTGAGGGGAGGAAAAATTGGTAGCTAATTTTATATTGCTTTTCTGTTCTATGAGTTTATAAGCTAATGTGCAGTTTCAAGATATAGTTATTTCTCTTTAACAAGTCCTTATCAGCTCCTTAATGCTATATTTGTAGGGAACATGATGGTAAGCATTTTTCTAATTATGTACTCAATCTGAAAAACACACAGTAATGTAAAAATCAAGTTGTCGATATGATTATGCAAGTAAGAGATTGGAGATTTTAAAAACAAGACCAGATATTAGTTTGCAAGAGCATTTGTTAGGGGAGTTTGGGGAGGGGGCAGTTTTGATAGAAAAATGTGAGAACACAGAACTTTCCATCTCTGGATTTCTCTTTACACTAGGGATGTTTGGTTCATTTTGAGGAACTGAGATTTAGCTTTCTGCTTTTGTTCTGTTTGCTTTGTTTTTAAAGGCACATGAGCTTTATTTCTGTGCATAGGGATAGCCCAATGCAATGTTTCTTAAATCTTACTTAATGCAGGGCCTGATAGGAAAGGTATGTTTGTATTGTGAGATAACTCTGAAGAATTAGATTTTCCAATGTTTCTTTTGAAGTTGAAGTATGTATTGGAACCTTGGGAAAAGTAATACAGGGAAGGGAGTCGGTCAGTAAAGGGTGAGTTATTAAGGCAGCCACCACTGTAGACGACTGGAGCTTAATTCCATGGGGGAACTCTGGGAAATGGTGCATACTTCTCAGAATAATTCCTCTGAAGAAGCGAGGAAGCTTGCATACTTACACACCCGCTCAGTCATTATTGGTTGAAGACTGCTCTCAGGGAGTGTTAATTCCCTGGCACGTATACTTGAATGGTTCTGGCAACAGTCCTTGGGCACAGAGGCAGACCCTGGCCGCAGGAAGTCAACTGAGTAGTGAGGTTCAGGAATATAGGTGGGTGCTGGCAGTATTTATCTGTTCAATGGCAGGTGGAGTTACTGTGAGCACTCCAAGAATCCGTACACAGAAGCCACATTTACATATGGAAAAGTTTGAGAACCACTAATATAGGCCATTAATCCATCAATCATAGATTATCAGAGGATTGTTTAATGCAATTCTCATTTTGTAGATAAGGATATTAAAGTCCAGAGAGTTTTAATGACTGGATGTCACAGAACCACTTTTGGTAAAATGGTCTCATGATTTAATGATTTAATTATGATGTACAATTTGGTTATCATTAATTTAAGGGCAAGAAATTTCAAAAATATTATGTGGACAAGTAGGCACAATGGCTCCAATGCTCCTACGTTCCTTTTCAGCATCATTTCTCCTGACCCCTACTTGCAATACCTACCCACATTCCTTATGAGTTTCAATACTTGAAAATCGTTTTCTTCTAGAAACTTACTCTACCATACCCCTCAAAATTTGCTTAGGAAAAGATATTTTAAGTTTATTGATACTAAGGTATAAATGACTATGTTCACTTTATTCATTTATTTATTGTAGAGACAGGGTCTTGCTCTGCTGCTAAGGCTGGTCTTGAACTCCTGGCCTCAAGTGATCCTCCCACTTTGGCCTCCCAAAGTGCTGGCAATACAGATGTGAGCCACCATGCCCAGCCCTACATTCACTTTATATTGAAGTATTTGCTCAAGAATAAAAAGTAAAATCTTAGGCTTCAGTGATGAAGCTTTAATATTTTCAGTTGAGAGAGAAGTTACTTTTGGATTGAGAAGGCCTATGTCTAATTTTAAGTATTCATATGTATGGATTGCCATAAACTTTGGAAAACGCTGCTGATCTTGTAGCCATTAAAGTGCATTATATAAGATGAAATGGATTTAGCATGAGGAATGATGGTGGTCCTTAGAAGAGGAAATCAGCATTTAACAACTATGAATCCAATGAGTCATTACAATATAATCATTGCTAGAGTTTTATAATTTGGAAGTATGTAATTGTATTTTTCACTGTATTGGGTCAAATACAAAGATCCTAGCTTCCTGCAGGAAAAGCCCATTTTTGAATACAAACTAATAGAAATAGCAACTATTCAAAGACAATCAGAAAATATTCTAACTACAAATAATAAAATAAATTTCAGTATTCGACTTTTAACTACTGTAATGTTTCCCAAATCATGTTTTGTTTTTGACTAGGATTAAATTGCATTTTGTTATAATCAATATTAATAGCTTTTACTTTCTGAACTCCTACTGTGTACAGATAAAAATGTTAGGGGATTTATATACTATATTTCTTTAACTTTATAATAACCTGGCATGATAGATATTTTTATCCTTACTTTGTGGAAATAAAGGAATGTACATAATGAATTTATGTGACAAATTTGATGTTTCGAACATAATAGACATTTAGGAACTATATTTGAATTAAGAATGAGTAAATGAGGACTTTTCCTCATTCAAATCTTCATAGTGGCAAATGGAGCCAGCCGGAATGCACTGCAGGCTTTGGGACTGCTCTAGCTGTCCATGTAGAGAAAGTTTTGAGTCAGTGATACTGAAGCCTTAGAAACTGGATTCAGCTTGGCCCAGAGGATGATCTGAGCTGTTGAAGCTGAATCTGCTTGGACCTGTGCACAGGTGATTGCCAGAGAGAGAACTCTCTTCTTCCTTAATCCCTGACCTTGTAGAGTCCAGTTGATGCCTCGGAGTAACTCTCATCTGAGAAATGGGTTTGTTTTCCCTAGATCCACATCATTCAGTTTATCAGTTTATGACTCCATCAGGGACCTATGACTCTTCTTACTGCTCAGAGTCACATATTATTCATTGGTTCATTCACTCATTAAACATTTATTGAGTGCCTACTATGTGCTGGGAAATTGATGGGATGCCAGGGATAGAAAAAAGTAAAACAATGGAGTAAGGTTGATATTGTGCTAGAGGTATCCACAAGTAACCGAGTAAATGACCAAATGGACCTCTTGAATTCTTCCCAGGATTTTAAAGAAAAATGCTATTGCAGAGAACATTTTAGTGGATCAGGGAATGGTTCTAAAACAACGATGCTGATTAAATGAGAACATACTATTCAGAAATGGGATTTTAAACTTTTATATCATTTAATATAAAATGACTGCAGGATAAGTGAGCAGGAGTGAGGCACTTCCTGGAATCCATTTCCCATAGGTCAGCCCACGATGTGCTACTGAGGTTTTCCTCATCACCCATCTAAGAAAGGTCCTGGATCGACATACCCTGGCATCAACACAGCACAAAACCTAAAAGGCAGGCAATTGGTGTGATAGCTTTAAATGGCACCATATTTGGCTAGCATAGCTCTCAGAGTGTGATTGTAGCATGGCTCTGTTATGTGGTCTTGTCATTAATAATACACAGTTAATGTTTTGGGGAGCTCTGTGCGTGCTCTCCAACATGGTCTCAAAAATAATCACAAAAAGGAACTTCTTCTGATCTGAATTCTCAAAGATCTCTTTTGTCTATTTGTGATAGGCTAATTTATCTGGGTTTGTTCATAGATTTGAGGGAAGGCATGTTTCGTGCTAAATTTTAGTGCTAAAGGTTAGTCGTGGTGTCATGAAATAGCTGAACTGTCCTTTAGAATTTTTTCCAGGGTTCCAGATAAAATGTTTTTGCAAAGGACATTTTTTCCCTTCAAGGCTCATGTTAAAATAAAGGTCAGGAAATTCAATCAAGTAAACAAGTTAGCCACAACTTTCATCCAAAGGGACACACATCACAGGTGTCGCTTAGTGCTGCTAGAGTTGGTTTAAACACATTGGTTATGGTTATATATAGCACTTGAAGTCCAAACATTCACTCCAACTCCATCATCACTTACTTAGGTTGTCCCAGCAAATTCCTCTTGGACTATTTCTTTGCCAAGTTTAAAAAGCAATGGATTCTAAACTATTAATATAACAGAGAAAAATCAACTTCTCCATTGTAGAAAAAGGTAAAAAGTTTTCCATTCCTTTCTCCCCCTCCCAAGCTTCTAAAACACAAAGAAATTTGTAAATGCATACATTCAGTTACTGCAACAATGAAAGCAATACACTCATTTATCTTGCTAAATGAAATTTTTATAAATTAAAAAAGTTGTAGTTTAAGAAAATAACCTGTCTTATTTTTCCTGTTTTTATAAAATCATGGAACATAAAATGATAATTGACATAGTGATATAGTCCCTGTGATTTTTAAGTAAACCTTTCACTGAAACATATGTATAAGAATGTATTCTTATAAGTGCACAGCTTGATGATTTTTTTTACAAACTGAATGTACCCACATAGCCGGCACTCATATCAGGAACTATATCATCACCAGAGCATTGTTCCGGAAGCCTCTCTCTTGTTCTTTGCTACTCAATATTATTTCCTACCCCTTAGGGGTAACCACTGCCCTAACTTCTAAGACCATAAACTTCTTTTGCCTGGGTTTTTTTTTTGTACCTTATATAAATGGAGTTATGCAGAATGTACTCTTACATCTAGATAATGAATCATGCTAGTGGGGATATGGTTGTACCCACCTTTTGGTGAACATATACATGCATTTCTTTGTGGTATAAACCATAGAGTAGAATTCATGTGTCATAGAGGATGTGCATGTCCAGTTATGGTAGATAATGTCAAATTGTTTACTAAGTGGGTCTACATGCTTTCTTTTTATGCTTGCTTATACTGAACTATTAATTCTTCCCCTGATCTCATTTGTCATTAGAGATTTCCTTAAACTGAAAAGGTTACCTGAAAAACACTCTGTGGTATATATTGAAAGATCAATTTTGTTAATATAGTTATTTTCAGTGAAATGTTTTTGTGGCCTAAATCTTAACTTGTGAAAACATATGTTCATAACGGTACTAACAATTCCACCTAAAAGCTAGACTGTAAGTTCAGTGAAAGATGAATCACCATGAGACAAGGCTGTGCACACTTGGAAATAGAGCATATATTCTAATCTTTCATAACTAAACTTTCCATATTACCAAAACATACTAGATTTATTTCCAAGAAAGTTAGGTAAAAACATGTTAGCAAGTCTTTTACCCAAAATATGTCAGATAGAGCTTTTATATTCAAGCAACTGAAACCAACTATGATTAATTTGGCTGAAAAGAAATTTGATAAAAGGTTATTTGATAACTGACTGAATCTCTTGGGAGGCCAGAGAACCAGGCTTGGTGACATCTCAGTCATTCAAGATGCCTTAAAACATATTTTGAACCAATTGCCACTGTCCTGGGGTACAGATCCCACAGCCTGCCCTGGTAGGCAGCCTCCAAGGTGGCCCCAGGGAACCTTGCATCCTGGAGTTTGTGATCTTGTGCTATCTGCTTCCACACCAAGTTGCAGCTGCTCTGAGTCACCAATAGAATTCGGTGGAGATGACAGTATGTGGCTTATGAGGCTAGGTTATAAAGGACATTGAAGCATCTGCTTGGTCTGTTAGATTGCACACTCTGGGGGAAGCCAGCTACAATGGTTTGAGATCATGCAAGGAGCCCTGTGGGGAGAAGCTGTGGTCTCCTGCTAAAGCCAGCACCAACTTGCCTTGTGAGTAAGCCACCTTGGAAGCCAGCTCTTCCTCTCTAGTCAGAACTTCAGACAATTTTAGCCCCAGCTGATATATTGACTGAAAACTCTTGAGGTACTCGGAGCCACAGCTGTTCAGCCATGTTGCTCTAAATTCTTAACCCACAGAAACTGAGAGAAAGGAATGTTTATTGCTATTTTAAACCATTAAGTTTTGGAGGAATTTGTTACACAGCACTAGATAGCTGATACAATCCCCAATCTTAGACATGGTGACAGCTGCTGGAACTGTTTCCACCGCTGTCAGTTTGGGAACTGGATGTATCTGCAAAATGAATTCTGTATAAACTCATCTCAGTTCATGGCTTATGATTTCAAGTCTGGGGCCTTTGCATTGGACTGACATTACCTGGGTCTGTGTGCCATATTTCAGGTGAAAAGAAGCCTTGGAAATGCAAATAGCTAACCTTTTGAACTTCTAGAATAAGAGGTAAGCTCTGCCTTGTAAGACTGGAAATTCCCCAAACGTGGGAAGAGTTTAGATACTGGACAGCCAAGAAGTATGACAAGTGTCCACTATGCCAGGGATCTTCAAAGTGTGGGCTATAATGGTGCTGCTTGTGAAGTTTTTGTTGCTGGTCCATGATGACAATGGGAATAAGCAGTCAGAAACTTGTATAGCAATTTGACATTGCCACAACATTGCTATTGTATTTGACAAAAATACTGACTCACAACCAATTTGAAATAAAACATAAAACTGATTCTTCACAGATGCTTTGAGAAGCATTGCATTGTGCTGTATCTAAACAACAGGACTTGATTGAAAATACTGTGCCTCTCAACTCTGCCTCTAGAGCTTCAGGACAAAGCTGCTTTCTCACATAATTTACATCACTGAGTGGTAATTTTCTCTGCATTCCTTTAGTCACCCAAAGATACTGACACCCTTTATACATAAACTCATTGCATCAAAAATCAGATTATTTTGGTCCATAGACATGATGCAAATAAGAGGAACCATCCTGTAATTGTCATGACAAATCTATGAAATAAATAATATTGTAGTACCCATCTTACCAGTGAGATAACTGAAGTCCAGAGAAGTTACATGGCTCCCAAGTGGCAGAAGCAGGATTTGAACTCAGGCAGCCTGGCTCTATCTAGAGCTCATGCTCTTGGCCACTCTGTTCCCTCTCTAAAGTAATAAGAAAAAGATCAATATGGATCTAAAATATTATGTCAAAGCGTTGCCTGAATATGGACTTTATTTCCTCTTTAGATAGTGACCTTTGCAAAGATCTCTAAGAACTTTTAGGAGAATTTATTTTTCCTAACAGTCAATATACTATATATTACAAAAGATCTAATGCCTGCTGCCTATAGCACTATAATGCCCTTGAGACATAATAAGTGCTTAACTTCCAGAATGATGCTTTTCAGATAAATACCTTTGTATTTTTAGGCCATTTAAGATTTTTTTTAAAGGAGTATCTCAGGACTAACATACACAAATCTTTCAGAATCTTAATCTCTGAAATATTTTTCATGTTAGGTTGATGTCAGCATTACACATCAATCTTATTAAAGGTACATACAGACATTTTTATCTAAATTTGATCCCTCAACAAGCCTGGTCCATTTAGCAGACCAGAAGGCTGATCTCCAGAGGCCAAAGGACCAACTTCCAATCACGAAGCAGCCACCACGGCCTCAGGAGCAAGTCAGGGCAAGTGTGGACTCCAAGATGGAGGCTTTTCTGACAGCTTTTCTGTAGCAGTTCACATCTACCCCATCACTGACGGAGCCCTAACTGCAGATTTCAAGCCTGTAAATTCCCAGCACACTTCTTAAGAAGTTGGGGACGGCTGAAAGTCATTTCACAGTAGGATTGATTTGCAGCCAGGATCAACCAGCCTTTGGCCTCATTTCTGTGTAGTTTGGATGATTCTATCATCAGATCTGCCTCTCTATATAAAATGTTTCCTGTTTGAGTTTCCTTTTTCAGATGAATAGATTTATTATCCTAGAGGAAGACTTTTCCTAGCTGCTCTGAGAAGGGCAGGATGAATGAAAGGTGATAAATCAAATGCATTTATTTGTCCCCCATCAGCTGAGAATTGGTTTATGTGCATCATTTTATGGAAAGCAGAGAGACAATGACACACATATTGAATTTATTGAATCAGGTGTAACAGCACTGGGAAAGTCTAAGAAAAAAGATATGTACATATATAATAGAGTTAGTTCATATGGCCACTTCTGATCTCACTAGGAAGTCAAGAAGTTTGCGCCGAAAACTTCCACGCCAGTAAGTGGAGCAGAACAGAGAACAGTGTAGGATAAAGACTGACAAACTTACATGGACATGGACAAACTGGAATCTTTGGCAGGATTTGAGTATTATCATCGCTTAACACTTACTGAAAACATATTTATTAAACACAACTTCATATATTCTTTATGGCAGCTATTAAGGTACTAGTGTATTTTCTATTTTACAATTTGAGGAAGTTAATTGTCTACATACATCGAATAGCTTGTAGAAGGCAACTGGAATTCAAGCCAGACTCCAAAGCACATGCTCTTTTTTTTTTTTTCTGGTTCATTATGGTTTTATTTCATTACTCCATTTTGACACAGAAATGGCCAACTTCAACTGCTTGAAAAATAAGTGGCAAAGACAGGTGATAACTCAACTGTATGTTCTCACCTGGCAGTAGGTGGATTGCTCAATAGTTTATTTCTCAAGCTGCTTTTTATTTATTATTTTTTGTATCTTTTCTTTTTCTTTTTTCTCTTATTTTATTATTATTTTTTAATTTTTCCTTTTATTTCATCATATAATGGGGGTACAAATATTGTTAGGGTTACATACATTGCCCCTACCACCCCTCCCCCCCCACATGCCAGAGCTTCAAGCACATGCTCTTAACTGAGCACTTCCCGGTGCTGCCTCAGGCTAGGCACAGAGAGGTGCTATCTCTCTAGGGTGGGGATAGAATACCCAACAATCTAGGTAAAGATTGGGAGGTGAGAATGAAAGTGTGTTCTGGGGTCAGTACAACTTGCCTGCCTAAAGGGAATGGTTTTGCAGGGAAGTTGGGGTTGATAACATTGAAGAATTGATAAGGCTGAAAAAAGTTAGAGGAATTAAAGATTCCTACATTAATGGATTCTGAGCAGGGAAATAATATCATGGAAAAACTTTTTCTAAGAAGGTGAACTCGGCAGTCATGTGTAGATGGACAGAAGAGGGAGACGCTGGAGCCTGAGAAGTTACTGGGAAGGTGTTGAGAAGTCCAGGTAAAAGCAGTGAAGACAAAGCACAGCAGTTCTCAAAGTTTGGGTGTTGGGCCCATGGACACTCTTAAAAATAACTGAGGACCCCAGAGTGTTTTGTTTGTGTGGATTTTATCTGTCAATGTTTATTGTTTTTGAAATTAAAGCTGAGAAATTTTTAAAATTGTATTAAATCATCTAAAAATAGCAATAAAACTATTGTACATAAAGATAAAAGTAATTTTCATGAAAAAGGACTATGTTTAAAAGTATATATCGTGAGAAAAATAACACCGTTTTATAGTTTTGCTGATTTCTTTAATGTCTGGCTTAATGGAAGCCAGCGGGATTGTCACACATGTGACTGTCATACACCAGTCTCTTGTGATGTCACACAGCACGTGGGCTCTGGAAAATTCTACTCTACACTTGTGAGAGAAAGAGTGAAAAAGGCGAATCACACCTTAGCATTCTCATAAAAATGGTTTTGAACTTACGATACTCTGCAAGATTCTTGGGGTTTCTCATGTCCTTGTGCCACAGTTTGAGAACTGGAGACTGACTAGGCCTAGCGGGAACTGCAAAGGAAAGACTCGTACACAGTAGGATCCAATATATCAAACCTGGGTGACCTGGGAAAATTGCAATGCCTCTTGCAGAATGGGGAAACCCGTGGGGGAAGGCAGCTTGCTGGGGAAGTTGGTAATTTCTGGTTTTGGTGTTTTGAATGTGAACTGACAGACAGCTATCCAAGCAACTGCAGAATGAGATCACAGAAGCTGATAGACTCTTTTGTTGCCAATGAAAATGAATTTTTTAAGTTAATTTAAAAATAAAGTAGAAGCATGTACTACAATTTCTACTTGATTCGTTACAAAATATTCATTTTTTTTAAAGAGTGGAACATTAGAGGAACTCAACTATACTAGGAAGGTTTTATTTTTTAAGATAAGGAGTAAATGTGTGAGCATTTATCATATTATTCTTAATATATTTTATATGTCTGAAATAATTTATAATAAATTAAGTTTTAAATTCACACCACATGCTAACCTACACGTATCACATACATACACACAAAATACATTTATATTCCTTAGATCAGATGCCTTTCTTATTTCTATAAGAAAGCTTATTTTCTCTATTGGGGGGAAAAAAGAAAAATAAAGAAAGAATCTAAATTAAACCCTAAATCTTGCATCTTCCCTTTAGACACTGAAGTGCAGACTGCAGGGAAAGGACTTATCTGCAACATCAGGAAAATTTAGGAAAAGGGTAAACCAAATGGGAAGACAGATGAATATTTCCAAGATTCCAAAGACCTATATTTTATTACACGCATTTACCAATGATTCAATCAAACCTGATGTTCCCAGAGGAATTTGCAGCACTTATTGGAAGAGGTGAAGGCAGAGAAACAAAGAATTACTAACTGTGTGATGAGTTTCCAGTAATATCAGAGGCGTGGGAAGAACAAAGTACTTAGAGGGTGCATCTGAAAGGATGTGACTGCATATCCCTAGGAGGCTGTCTAGCAACACTTGGCTCTGGAATTGGCTCAGTAGATCTGCCTGTGAGCACTGACTCTTTGAGACTGCTAACTTTGAGACATAGAATTACTTCATTGCATAAGTTTTAGTTTCAAAATATGTTTATTGATAAATATATGGTAATAGTAGCTGCTTTGCAGGATTGCAGTGATGGCCAATGCAGGATAGGACCCTGTCACTGCATAGCGCTGACCAGTAAACTTTCACTGCTCTCCACACTCACACCCACCCACCGCAATATCCAGGGTTCTCTCCTGGATGATTTTAAAATTCTGCTGACGGCCGCCTGTGCTTTCCATATTCTAACTGCTTTGATTACAATCTCAGCCACCGAGCCAAGTAATTGTCCTTCTTCTTAAGCCTCTGAAAGCCGTGGCCCTGGCTTGCACCAGCCTTCACCCATCCTAGAGCATTTCTGGGGCATCTGCTATGCTTCTTTATATTCGTTTCATAGGCTTTTAATTTTCTGATTCTTCTTTAGCTCTCCAGCTATTACATCCCCACCACATTACATATCTTTATTTGCCCTATAATTCATTCCAAATGGTTTCCTACAGCCATTTTAACCAACTAATAAATGAAGTTGATAAGAGTATATATCTTGTTTCATATTTTACATAGGAAAGTAAATATGATAACAAAAAAACTCCTAATATTCTTTAAAGAAGAATGTTTGGGGAATGTGTATAAAGGCAAGATAAAAGGGATGATTGTTGGAATATCTTAAGTCGCTAACAAGTTCTCAGGCAGAAGGAGGCTGTCATTGACCTTCTGTGTCTACTGCTGTGGCTATTCAGTGAATATACTCTTAACTGGGGCTCTGCACTAGAGGTAAGCCAGGTGCTCCTGAAGCCAGGTGCCTTCTTTGAATGAATGAATGGATGAATGAATGAGATAAACAAAATAATACAGTACATCTAAAGACTGCTTATCTAAAACTAATGCCCATATACAGAAGGTTATAAATTGCACTGTGTAGATAATTTAGCCAAAAAGGAAGCTAAACTTTTTTAAAAAACAAGAATTCCATTTTTGGTGCTTTTTTTCACTCAGGGATATAATTCATATTACATAGGGATAAGAGTTAACCTCAATGATAAGTAAAACATCTTCTTGCTAATAATTGTTTCATAAATATATGTGTTCTATAAACTAACATAACCCTCATTTTTTTTTGAAGTTGTTTCATGACCTTTGCAAACAAATGAAAGACTCACATTTGCTAAGTTCCCTTTAGTACTTAATTACTAGAAATTTAAGGACCTAGCAGGGACTGCAGCTGTTCTGAATTTCAATTATTTTTCGGCTTATCTTCCAGACTGATAACTTGGAGCTCCGGCTGGATGCATTCCATTTTTCAGCAATGGGAAGCATCAAGAGAATCTTGTTTCCCACATAATTTAGTGGAACAGGAGAACTGGGTCACCCAAGAGCTTCAGCGCGGTTCCTGGGAGGGCTCCGGAGATAAGCAGGAGCATTTACGCTACTGAGAATAAGTGGTTTCGATCAAAAGACTCAGCAAGTAAAGCAGGACACTGGGTGGAACAGAAGAGGTGGTAGGAAAGACTACTTGACTTATAAAGAGTGTCTGTATAAAATAACAATGCATTTTCCTTCTGGTGAATCTGAGCATTTCTTGCCATGTTCTGGCACCAAGATGTTGAATCATATGTCTCACGTAGAATTGTAGATTTTTGCAGAGTTTGATTGGATCTCAAGCATCACCTTGATCAATTTCTTTGGAGCTGGGGAGAGTAGGATCCAGAGAGGTTCAAGGACTTATCTGAAGTCGCACAGCTAGTCGGTGGCAGTGCTGGGAACAGAACCTGTTTCCTATTCCCAGTGTGTGCACTTCCCTCTCCCACACATCTGCTTCCTCTACTCCTTTAAACGTCTTGTCCCTTCAGGCCACAGCTCAAATGCTCTGGTGGGTATTCTCGGCACAATATCTAGATTGCTGTTTTTGACACTTATGTGTTTGGCTTCCTTCTTGTCTCCTAATTTTTTTTTAAACGATGCTTTTGTAAAATTATTAGGTTCTGTGGTAGAGTAGGACACTGATGTTTGAGAATTTGTTGCATTTGCACAATTTCTAGACAGCAACTGATACATAGCTGTATGCTACTGAATTAAGGTATGTTTAAAGAATCATGCAGCTGCAAGGAGCTATGTGGATCAAGTGAGCCAAGTCCCTGCTTTGTAGATAAGGAAATATAAGCCTAGAAAGTTTAGGGGCCATCAGTTTAAAATACAAAAGCCCTAACGTCATATGACATTCTATCAAAGCAAAGTTTATGTATTTGAACTTTGACTCCATCAAAGATTCCACAAAAATGTTCATTTTTTAATTGCTTTTCAAAAGGTGTTATTAAAATGTTGATATACATTATTGCGTTATTCATTGTTTCATTCATTTTGAGGAGTTCTATAGGATTAGCAGGAAACCATCAACCAGTAAAAATTATTTGAAGGCTAGGCTCAGTGTGTTAAAGGAAACCAAATAATTTCATGCCATTTGAGTGGCAATAGATTATTGTGATCATTAACATTATGACTCATATTTTGGAGATGTACAGTATTTGCCAAATGAATGAATAATAAGCATGAAACTACTTGGCTGAACACAAAGCATTACGCTTTAGAATGCTGATGTTGAACAACACAGATTTGGTAAATTTTAAATTTTTAAAGTTGAGAGTCAATTGAAAATTCATTGAGAAACTGAATGTCCAGAACAAATATCATAAAGAATATTACCGATTCCTTTCTGGGATACCTTTACTCACAGATTAATCTGAGAAATAACAGTTTGTGAAATTCTAAATGACATTGCAAATTATAAAAATGGAGTTCTCATAATATTTAGTTCCCTGCAATTTAAAAACCACATGTTGGACTTTCAATAACGATTTTAGCCGTATCAGGTGCATGAATAGACTCCAGGAACCATCTGCTATAAGGCTGCCAATTAAGTTTGCTGTGTTCTCCCGGAAATACTGACTGTTCCATTAAAACAAGTGGCTTTTCCAGGAAAAAAATGATCTTTGGATTTTCTTTGGTCATTAGATAGCTGCACACCAGATAGGAACATAAAAATTTTCTTTGTGTGGGGAAAGAGGAGAGCTTTCCTGAAGTTTGACTCATATTACAAAAATGGGGGGAAGGGATTTAAGTGCTTATTTCAGTTCCTTTTCCAAACATGGAAAGTTAAATGGTAGTTCAGTCTCAATCCTTTCAGAGAAAGATCTCATTGCAAATGTAAACTTCACTACTCAAACCACAGTGTTTCATATATTACAAATAACCCAGACTTCAAGATTCAAAATGCCACATGCAAATCCTACTTTAAAGTCTAGAAGTGTTCGTGAGATCAAAAGCAAAAGAATGCTATCTATGGTCTTAGATGCTCATTTAACCTTTAACCTTATTTCTTTTTAACTGTCTACATTATGACAGTTAAAAAGCTCCACATTTTATCCTTTTAATTGTAAAACGGATGAGAGAACTAGTATTGTTTTGTTATTAGTTAGCCACGGAGAAAATTAGTGCAGAAATGGAGCTTAATCATGGCCTTTAAATTTTAGGCTTGCTCAGGTCCATGAGGCCAGGTTGCCTCGTACTCTGCTTTGCTGCTGTGTGATAGGAAGGGATCGAATTCACTTGACTCTGTAAGTGACCTTCTCTAAGGATAAAAGTTGCATAGAACATATTTCTTGAAACAAGTCAGAAAACTTCACCTGTAATTCTATCTTTGCAATGTACTTGCTTCTGTGTGCCTCATTGTTCCCAGTTTCTGAAATAGGAATCATCACTCATCCTGTGTAGCTCTTAAATTCATTGTGACAATCAAGATAGCCTTGAAAAATTGTAAAGTCCTGCAGAAGTTTAAGGTAGCAATGTAACTGTCAAGTGCTACATATGCTGAGGTTTACAGGGTAAACCTTTGATTTTCTTTACTGGAGACACTGAAACATACTGACTATCAGGGACCTCTCCAGAGCATGCCTATTGCTCTAAAATTGCTTACCTAGAAAAGGGCAAAAGTCTAGAGAGGAGGAGTGGAGAAGATAGAAATTTTGTTGATTAATTAGCATATGAAACACAGTTTTCTGTCACCTAAGAAAGTGCTCTTTCTCCCTGCCTCTCTCCCTTTCTCTCTCTCTCTCTCTCACATACACACACACAAACATCAATATAAACCCATTGATTCCTTTTTGTTCAAGTTAGTAATAATCTATTACTTTCATTATTCATATTGATGCTCAAATTGTCACAGATTTGGCCATAAGGAGCCCCTTCAAGCTTTCTCCTTTGGCCCTTTGGCCCACTGACATGTCCTCATCATATTTTGCACTCTTACTTAGTTTTGCGTAAGATGTGTTAGGATCGTCTTGTACTTTCCCTTCCCCAGCCTTGGAATCAGCCATTTTCCTAAGTAGTCCTGGTTCCTTTTACTAGAATAAGGAATATAAAAACCAAGCTCCTCATGCTAGGTGTGCTTATTGCTACCACAGTGTCACAGCTTTTAGGTTTTTTGAGGTATTTTTCCCTCAAAACATAAGAGAAAATAAGGGAGGAGAAGTGGTTGGTCAGAAGTGTGTGTCTGTTTGTAAGTGAGATAATGAGTCTTCTGAGTAGAAAGAACACCATGTATAAATGTGCGTGTGTGTGTATGTGTGTGTGTATGTGTGTGGTTTGTGTAGAGACAGAACGAGACAGACGAAGTAGGAGAGTAGAAAGGTGGGGAGAAGAAGAGAGAGATTTTATTAAAGAAACTTCAGTGTTTTGGGAGCATTGGTTTCTTCATGTGCGAAATATGAGACATGGGCCTAGAGACATAGAGAAACTATACCAGGAAGGGCCCTGTATGTCATACTAAGATACAGAGGCTCCTCTTCTTACAATGGGGTTATGTCCCAATAAACCCATCATAACTCCAAACTAAGTCAAAATGTATTTAATATCCTAAAAAATCCATCGTAAGTCAAAGATTCATTACTCAAACCAGTATAAGTCAGCGACTGCCTGTATTTGATTTATTCCCAAAGGTGAAGGCTTTTAAACAAAGCACCGTATTGGTCACCGAAACAGCGAGAATTTCAAGCAGAGCTTCAGGGACCAGGAGAGGCCGAGCTCGGTGGTGAGGCAGGAGGATGTGCCATGGGGCGGATCCGTTCTCCCAGCTCTGCCCACGCCACGCTTCTGAGATGGTGGATTACTTGGCAGCCTGGACTTCTCCCCTTCCTTCCCTCCTTTTCCCTTCTGTCATCCTGTTCAGGCTTTCTGTCATCCAACCTGAGGGAATTTAGAAATAAGACTGTTGACTCCTGGTTTCTAGCGTTGTTCACAAAGTCTTTTTTTAAAGATAGAAGCACGGAAAGATAAATAACGAAAGCCCAAGGCCATGCTCTCTGCCATCCATCCTCTTTATTGATGTGTAGACACAGAGGACATTCTTGCTTGATGTACTTTATAAGAAGTTTCTCATCAACTATTACATTAATCATGGCTCTGGTGTCCTAACTCATAGCAAATATCACACGGCTGCCCTAAAAATGTGTTGTCTCTCTTATCTCTTCGTATTCAGTGGCAATTTATTTTTCTCTTGTTTGGCCTTTATGTTGGAACATATATAATCCCAATGTTGCTTTTTTGTTCTTTTATTCTGATGGTGTGGAATTACTGGGTTGTAGAGTATGCATATGTTCAACTTTACAAGATAATGCCAAGTGTTTTCCAAAGTGACTTTACTAGTTGGCACTCCACTAGCGTATATGAATCCCGACATTTGATATCGTTAGACTTCTTACCTTTTGTAAGTCATATATGTGCGTCTGTGTGTGTGTGTATCTTCTTTTCTTATTTTTCATTCTCTGATTATTAGTAATGCTAAGCCCCTTTCCTATTTTACCATTCGGTTTTTATTCTTCTGTGAAAATAAGTGTGTCATTTTTTTCTTTTTCCCTGGTTCTCTATTTGGTTGTTTGCTGCTTTTCTTATGTATTTGAGCAAGTCTTTTAAAAACTTTAACTTTATGTACATATTTGAAAACAGGAACTCCAACAGATACTTGCATGAAAATGTTCATTGTAGCATTATTTATACAGCCAAAAAGTGGAAACAACTCAAGTGTAGTGTCCATCAACAGATGAATAAACAAAATGTGGTATACACATACAATGGGGTATTATTCAACAATAAAAAGAAATAAAATTCTGATACGTGCTACAACATGGATGAACCTTGAAAACATTGTGCTAAGTGCAATAAGCCATAAACAAAAGGACAAATATGGTATAATTCCACTTATATGAAGTACCTAGAATAGACAAATTCATAGAGACAAACAGTAGATGAGAGATTATCAGCAACTGGGAGGAGGGGAAAATGAGGAATTATTGCCTAATGGCTACAGAGCTTCTCTTTGGAATGATGGAAAAATTTTAGAAATAGTGGCAATGGTTGCACATTGTGAATGTAATTATTGCCACTGAGTGGCACACTTAAAATGGTAAAAATAACAAGTTTATGTTATATATATCTTACCACAATAAAAAACAAATCAGTTAGCATATTTGTGTGGATCTATTTCTGATCTCTCTATTCTATTCCATTGATTTATGAGTCTTTTTCTCTGCCAGTACCACACTATCTGGATTACTGAAGCTATACAATGCCTTGAATTTGTGTTGACTGAATTCTCCCATCTTAATTTTATTTTTAAAAATTATGTCAGCTATTCTAGTTTCTTTGCTTTTCCATATAAATTTTAGAATATCTTTTCTACATCCACAATAAAAATACCTGGGGTTTTGATAGGAATTGGTTAAACCTGTATTGTTATATCTTCTTGACGAGTTGATACCTGCAACTTTATAATCTATTCCTATATCCCTTTCAATTTTTTTCTTTCATAGTCTACTTTGTCATCAAAATATTACTGCTCCAGTCTCTAGTGTTTGCATGGTATATCATTTTTCACCCTTTTACTTTTAACTTCTGTTGCTTTATATTTAATATTTTTTACTGTTAGGCAACTTAGAGTTTTTTTTTTAAAAATGTAGTTTGACTTCTAATTGGTGTATTTGTACCTTTACATTAAAATAATTATCTATATTATGGAGTTTAGATATTTTCTATTTTTTCCATCTTATTTGTTCTCTACTTTCCTTACCCCTGCCTTCTTTTGCATCAATTAAATATTTTTAGTATTTCATTTTCCCCACTATTATTTGCAGTATGTATTTTATTTAACTTTTGCTTTGATGTTAGATTTTTAAAAAATATTACATCATTTCCCTTACAATAGAAAATTCTTACAATATATTTTATCTCTATCCTTTGTGCTATTGTTATCATACATTTTACTCCTATGTATGATATAAAACACAAAATATTGTAATTATTTTTTAAGAAGTCATTTTCCTACCTCAGAGATTTAAAAATGAGAAGAAAAGCCAATACATTTACCTACATATCTACCATTTCTGATGCTTTCTATTAATTTTTATATATCCAAGTTACCACCTAAGACCATATTCCTTCCATCTGAAGAAATTTTAACATTTTTGGTAGTGAAGTCTTGCTGTTAACAAATGCTTTCAGTTTTTTGTTTGCTTGAAAATTTTTTTTCTTTGACCTTCAACTTCAAGGACATTTTTGTTAGATATGGACTGCTATGGTGTCGGTCCTTCCCTCCTCCCCTCCCCTTAGTATTTCTCTTGCTTGTTGTTCTCTTTGCCTTTTGGGATCTGTGGTTTGATATCTTCCACTATTTGGGGGAAGTTCTCAGCCATTCTACTTTACAATATTCCTCTGCCTTCTCTCTCTCCTCTTCTGAGATTCCAAGTATAATACATTAGACCATTTGACTTTGTCCCAGAGCTCTTAGATGTTATGTTCTGCTTTATATTTTACCATTTATTTTTCTGTTTCAGTTCACTTGGGTAATTTCTATTTAGTTATTTTTAAAATCACTGACTTTTCCTTCAGCTGTGTCAAGTGTAGTAGTAAGTCCCTCAAAGGCAATATTTATATCTGGTACGATTTCTGTTTGTTTTTTTCTTTTAGTTTACATATATCTGTTGAAATTCCACATCTGTTTGTGGATTTTTTTTTTTTACCTTTTGACTAGAACCTTTAACATATCAATTATAGTTATTTTTAACTTTTTCTTTTGAAATAGTTTTACACTTGCCGATGAGTTGCAAAGATAGTATAAATAGTTCATCTGTATGTATAACCCAACTTCCCCTAATATTAACATCTTATATAACTATGCTACAATTATCAAAAGTAAGAAATTAAGATTGGCACAATACTACTAACTATAGATGTTATTCGATTTTCACCAATTTTTCTACTAATAGTCTTTGTCTTGTTCCAGGATCCCATATGGAGTTCCCATATTACATTTAGTTGTCATGTCTCTTTAGTCTTCTCCAAACTGTGAAAGTTTCTCATTCTTTCCTTTTCTTTAATGACCTTGATGCTTTTGGAGACAAGTACTCAAATTTTTGTAGGATTTCCATAAATTTTTTTTGGTGATGTTTTTCTCATGAGTAAATTGAGCATATTGATTTTGGGGGAAAATACCACAGAAGTGATAAGTATTTCTCAGTGCATTATATGAGATAGCTTATAATATCAATATATCTTATTAGTGATGATGTTAACTTTTGTGACTTAATTTAGGTGATATTTGGAAAATTTCTCCACTGTAAATTACTCTTTCCTACTTTATAGTTAATAAATATTTGGGTGGAGATATATAGAGGCTACACAAATATGCTGTTGCTCCTTAAATTTTTGTCTACTAATTTTAGTATTCATTGAAAGACCTTGGCTGTAACAATTGTTACTGTAGTGTTTTCATGATCATTTTCTATTTCCTTCATTCTGTCTACATTAATTGATTGAAATTATTCTGCAAGGATGAGTTGTCCCTTATTTTTTGTTCACTTATTTCTTTGTTTCTTTATTTTTATCAGTATGCACCCTTGGTAAGCATCAATCTGTTTTCCATATTCATAATTTCCCCTTTTCCATGGAATAATGAAGTATATAGTATTTGGGGTTATTTTGCTTAGGAAAATACATTTATGTTTTATCTATGTTGTTGTTTAATTCAATAGGTCACTCCTTTGTATTGTTGCATCATATTTCATTGAATGTATGTATCATATTTTGCTTAACCATTCATCAGCTGAAGAATATCTAGGCTTCCAGATTTTAGCACTATGAATAAAACTGCCATAAACATGCAGGTACAGACTTTTGTGTGAACTCAAATTTTTAATACATTTGGATAATGCATAGGAGTGGGATTGCTGGGACATGTAGTAAGTATACATTTAATTTTATAAAGTATTGTTCAAACTGGTTGTATCGTTTGGCATATCTGACAAAAGTGTGTGAAAGTTCCAGTTGTTATACATATTTGGTAACATCAGTTTTTATTGACTTTAGCTATTTTTAATAGGTTTGTAATGGTATCTCATTGTGAATCATAGTAATTTTAATTTTTCTGTTTGATAGATTGAATACCTGGGTGTTGTTTTGTTGATTATTTTGTCTCTTGACAGTCAGGTTTTTCTTTTTCTTCCCTTTTTTTCATCTCATAATAATTGATTGAAATCAAGACATCATGTATAGGAAAGGAGAGACTGAGATAGATAATTATTACTGGTGCCTGAAAATGGTCACAGCCTTTCTCTGCTAAGTGTTTAGTGTGTGGGGTTAAGTTTTTATTGTTAGGAGCCGAATTGGGTTTGGGTGATTGTTGTTGCTATGGTTATTCATAATGTACCACTGGCTTCTAATATTTCTTGCATTACTTTGTGATCAGGGTGATGATTGGGTCACTGGAGGGTTTTTCCTCAATGTTCCTGTTCCACTCCCAGTTTTGGATTTTCCTGTGAGTCTGCACTTCAGAGATACCTTTCCTTGCTCTTGTCTGTCTCCAAGTGGTGTATGAATGTTACTTATTATAAAAGGCTTGCTATCTTGGTGGTAAAAGAATGGTAAACAGATACATTATCCTGGTTTAGCCTCATTCTTAAGCAAGCCCTGTGACCCTCAGTCTCAGGGTTTAGGACTTTCTCAGGGATCCTGTCTCCCCACTGTTAGAAACTCTCTTATGTTCTGGGTCCAGGCTGGTTTTTAACCACTTCCCCCAGGATAGTATTCATTTTGTCCTGCTTCTTTCCCCCAGCCGTAACATGCCTGTGAAAGGCTGGGGTCTGGATGAAGCAAGCAACGCACCTAGGACACAATATTTAAGAAGACCCTCACTCTCAGATCTGTGCAAGGGCTACTTTGATATGGCACAAACGGGGAGAATGCCTTCTTATATTTAGCCCCCTAGATCCCTTGTTTGGCCCACCCTAGTCCTGGCTTTGGTCTTAGGGGTAACAGAGTTTTCTGTTCTTCCCCTAATGGCCTAAGGCTTTTTATCCCATAGGAAGGAGGATCCAGTTAGGGTTTCCTGCCTTTCCATGCTGGCAGCTGTTTGCTTTCTCCAGACCTGCACACAAGGGAGGTGTTCTCAGGTCTTCTGTCCTGCTTCATTATTCCTAGTGAGCACCCAGGGAGATATGTGGACAAGAGTCTGTGAGTGGATGTTGCATCTGTGATTCTAAAAGGATCTATACTTTTACTCTAGTCTTCACCATTAGCAACATGAAATATTTTAGCTGAACTTTTACTGGCTTCTTTGGTAATCTTGTCTTTTTCCTGTGTGTTACCCCAGGTGAGCCTGTCTGTGAAGGTGCTGGTCTTTGCTTAGATGGCAGGCCAGGTGTTTGTTCTGTGTCTTCAGCAGTTCTAATGGGCACAAGAAAAGTTATGATTTTAGAGATTATCCAGATTTTTCTTGTTGCTAGTATGGGAATGATGCTCTTCCCAGCTTTCTGTATCTTAAGTGGAATTCAATACTTTAAAGATCATTTTCTTGTCTTCTGGCTTGCCTTTATTTTTGGATGAGGAGTCAGAAATCACTCTTACTTTGTTCCTCTGTATATAATTTTTAAAAATATCTGATTCTATAATTTTCTATAATTTTTCTCTTATGACTTTCATGTTCAGAAATTTGATTATGATCTGCCTTGGTGTCATTTTCTTTGGGTTTGTCTTGTTTTGGATTCACTGACTTTCTTAGATTTGGGAGTTTATATTTTTTATCACATTTGGAATTTTTCAGTCTATTTCTCTAAATGTTTTTCCTGTATTCTCTTCTTGCCTCTTTCCTCTAGAACTCTAATTTTAAATATGATAGACCACTTGATATTGTTCACCTCCAAGGTTTTGTTAAACATTTTAGAGTATTTTTGTTTCTCTTTGCTTACATTTGAAAAATTTCTGTAGCTTGTCTTCAAGTTCTATTGTTGCTTATCTGAATTTTTCTTCTGTAGAGTCTAAGTTCTTCCTATTATCCAATGATGTAGTTTTTTATTTCATACATATCACTAGAAATTCCATTTGATTCTTCTTATATCTTTAATCTTTATCATTATTTATGTTTTCTTTTAAATTCTTGATTATATTTATAGCAGTTATTTTGAAGTCCCTGCTGCAAAATTCATCATTTTTTTCCTTCCTTTGTCTGTTTTAATTGATTAATTTTAATTTTGATTATGGGTCATATTCTTCTGCTCTTCTCATGTTTAGTAGACATATATTATCTAGATTTCCAGACCACAGCGTATTATAACTTAAAAATTGACAGTTGGAGCAGTGTTACTAGCAGAAACACTATCAGAAATCAAATGATGGTTGATGGCAAAAAAAAAAAGACACAGAAAAAACAGATATATTAAATATGAGGACTCAAGAAGCGTAATTATTTGGTGCCATTTATTTCAGGGGTATCTCTATAACTCCTGAAGACACCATTTCTTAGTACAGCATACTTCCTGATCATTAAAATGATGACTTGAATAAGTGAGAAAAGTTGATAACATATTTAGCGTATTAGTGTATGAAGGTAGGGAAATGCAAACCATTACAGAGATACCTATCTTTTCTTTATTCCAGGAGTTTGCTTCCAAGTTTGTTCCTGCCTCAAGGTCTTGGCAAGGCCTTGTCTTCGATGTGTAAGGCTCTTTTTTCCATTCTCTACACCTGGCTAATTTCTGTTTTACCTTTCAGGTTTTATCTTAATGTTACTTCCTCAAGGAAGTCCTCCCTGATTTTCCAGTCAACATTAGGTTCCTATGTTATACACTCTCATTGTACCCTAGACATTTCCTTTATGGAACTAAGTCATAATTACAGCAATGTCTGTTACTTTGTTCAGTAACCACTATCCTATGAACTACTATCCTTTGAACTCCTTGAATGCATTGGCTATGTTTACTTTATCCATTGCTGTGCTGCCCAGTGGATGATGGGTGTTCAGTAAATAACTTTTTAAATAAATAATGGTCAAACTAAAAAAGAAAAGCTCAAAATGTTGCCATATATCTACAAAATCTTGGCCTTAATAAAAGTGTACAATATAACTGAATTCCTTATATATACTTTTATTTCTTCTTAGTGCATGGTAATAGTATGTGTGATAAATACATGTTGAATGAATGATGCAAAACAACAATAAATTACACTTTGGTTCTTTTTCCTTTGAGCCAGTGGTTTTCAGCACCTGAGACTTGACTAAGTGAACATTTTTACTTTTAAAATACAAATTCAAACAGGCAGATTCTTTTAAAATACAAATTCAAACAGGCAGTTTCTTTTAAAATATTGAAAGATTCTAAATCTTGTCAAATGTAACAATGGTGTGGATATAAGAACATACAACACAGTATGTGCTTAATTAGCCACTTTAAACCCCAAAGTGATCCAATTTTACTCTTTTTGATCATAAATCCTTTGCAGACTCAAACTACAAGTATGTCTCTCTCACCAAGTGGCTGCCTAAATGGAAACTGGTCTTTTCTATAACTAATGATAGGCATTTGGTAGCTAGACACAAAAATGTTTCAGTTGGGAGGAAAAACAAAGGTTGTGTTTTAATGTAATGGAAAATTAGGAATCCTAAACAATTTGCTCATCAATCAAAACATTGGAAATTTTAGAAAAAGGGAGCCATGTAGTTCACAGTGTTTTCACCTGGGGCTCATTAGTGGTTCTAAAACTGAGTCTTTCTCCAGTTTCTAACTAATGCACTACTGGGAGTTGGACCAGGTGTTCCTTACACTGATTTCCATTCAAAGCAACTTATCTGGAAACCCATCACCTTCACACTATACAAGTGTAACCCTGTTCACTGGCTTCATTAAATTAGCTCAGTCTGTACTACCGTGCATAGACCAACGATGGTTACAAATCATAAGCATAAAGACCCTAAATTCTTTTGCCTGTTTGTCTTTGGTTAAGGTGAATTCAAGCTGTTTAAATTCAGAAAATTTCTTTTTGAAATTGAAAGAACTAAATAAGAGTTCTCTTAGTCACGTTAACAAATTTGTTGAACAATTAAATTAGTAGGATAATATTTTTAAATGAAAAATTAAGTTTACAACAATTTAAAGTTTCCAGACGATACCTATTTGTCTTCTACCATGTCTCAATGAAAGAAACTGCCACTCTGCGTGGGGGAGCAGCTTGCCCTCCAGTCGGTCTGGCTTCTCCTATCAAACTTAGCTTTCCACAGCGAGAGCAGACTTCCATTCCTCCTGTACTATGCCTCGGTGAGAAATCCCTTGACACATTCTTTCCTTTAATTTAATATAAGGCCTGGTTTTACAATCTGTCTGTGTTATAGACTTCCTTTGGAAATCCTAGGCAGTGCTAGCAACTGAGAATATAAAACTGCACCAGACTGCACCATGGTCTTTTCTGAGGGCCATTCAGTGGGGTTTTCTTACATGCCAAATGTATATATGAATACCCTAGGCCAAAGAGCTTTGGCTAGCCATTAAGAAAATGGCTCAGTTTTAATGGTTTGGGGAAATGGGAAATAAGTAATAAACTATCATAAGGCAGAGACAACCTAGGACTCCAGTATAAGGAAGGAGTCGGAGAAAGGTAGAATGTAAGAAATTCAAGATAAGCAGTGGCAGAATGAATACGATTTTGAAAGTGAACTGCAGAACAATGGGGAAATGAATTTTTCTTGTGTGTTCTAAATTGGATCAGGAGAGTTTAATTCACGGCAGAGAATTATGTCCTGTGTACTTAGAAAAGGATGTGGATTTCCATCTTCTTTAAGAAAGTATAAAGACCACGTTCGAGGTCACTGGTTATACAACTGTCCATAGTAGACTGACTACATCCTTAAGCACGTGTGGAAGAAATACACTTGGCACGTAGAGCAATATGGGCCCTTAAGTATCCTCTAGCTGGGGAGGATTCTAGTAATAGCCCCTTGTCATTGAACATTGAGTAATTTATGGTAGCAAGAAGAACCAATTCCTAAAGTTTTTCATTTTACTTCCACTATAATGTCCAGAAAGGAAGACACATAGTGTTTTCCATGGTGAGGCTGTTTTGGGGGGTACTGGTTTATATGGCTGGCCTAGGGTGAGGCAGAACTAAGAAGGGATCCCCCAGCTGTGTGGTGCTCCCTGTTCACCACCAGGACAAGAAATGACCCCACATCCCATCCCAGTTGTCCTGTGATCAGGGTGTCTGTGTTGTAGAGAGACCCAAGTGGTTGCTCTTCTGTGAAGTATCTGGGGGTACACCTCCTACCTTGGCTTAGGCTACTAGAATCCTAAATGCACATCCTGGATCTAGTGTCCCTCTGTTGGTCTTTTGGGGAAATGAGGCAATTGGTAAAAATCTACCCCTTGCTTCCAAGGAGAAAGAGATGGTTTGTATTTGGAATGTTAGGTCACTCCAAGGGCAATATTTTAAAACCATTTGCCTCCTGGACCCATTAGGACAGCCCAAGATATGGTCCGTCACAAATAACCAACATCAACAGATGATCTGGCTTAATTGGGAAGGACTTTTCCTTCACATACTTTTTAAAAAATTATTTCAGAATATTATGGGGGTACAGATATTTTAGTTACATATAATGTGTTTGCCTTGCCCAAGCCTGGGCTACAGGCATGCTCTTCCCCTATAGAGTGTGCTCCACATCCATTAGTTGTGAGTTTACCCCCACCATAACCCTCCCCCCACCTGACTGGCTCCCAGTGAGTATTACTACCATGTGAGCACCTTAGTGTTGATCATTTATCACCAAGTTGATGGCGAGTACACGTGGTGCTTGTTTTTCCATTCTTGTGATAACCTCACTTTGAAGGATGGGCTCAAGCTCTACCCAGGATAATATAAGAGGTGCAAGTTCACCATTGTTTTCTGTAGTTGAGTAGAATTCCATGGTAGACATAAACTACATTTTATTAATCCATTCATGTATTGATGGGCACCTAGGTTGTTTCCACATCTTTGCAATTGTGAATTGCCTCACGTACTTTAAAGGATTCAAATAACTTTCTAAGAGTGGATAGCTACCACCCAGGTGGTTTTTGGATGAGTTGGATGAGGGAGATTGAAATCATTTATATGAATATATAAGAAATACATAAGAAATTTAATGAATACATAATAATATCATGAAATCATCTTTTTCCCATAGTGCTCTATGGAAGCCACTTCCTGGTTGTTAAGCATTAACAAACAAACTTTCAAGCCCCTGGGAAGTTGTTATAGTCACAGTGTGGCACCTATAGTTATATATAGGTGCTATATGATTTGGAAATAGAAATTAATCATATAAAGCTCATAAATTTTGGTGATATTTGGGTCCAATGTACAGTCTATGATACATTAAGGAGGTAAACACTGGGGATAATTGTTCATTTCAGAAACTAGTTGAACTGTTTCTGCTGCTCCTATCAGCCTTTGGTAAAAACACACATGCTCAATCAAACTAAAATATGGGTTATTTATGGTTCTCAGCAGATATTTATTGGAGAAGGAAATCACAGCAGGTCCTGGTTCATATTTGTCTGTGGCCCTCACAAAATTAGCTTATTGACTGTCTTTCAAGAAATTATACATGTGTAACTCCAGTCCTTGTTTTGCTTTTAATGAAACAATGTAACTGAGAGCTTCCATTTACCTGGTTTGGTAACCTGTAAGTTGTACCATAGGTTCAGGTTCAGGAAGCCAAAATCTCAAATAAACCTGGAAACCCAATGAACTTGCTATTTTTGGATTTGCAGCAGATAGAGGCAACAACTACACAGTTTTGGGCTATAGCTAATTCTCCTCCTTAGAGAACGAACATGAGTATAGGAACAGTGAACTTTGCTCTATAGGAGGCTGCGAGCATCCCCATAAACCCTATGTCCAAAACAAAAGAGAGAAAGAAGAAAAAGAAAGGAGAGAGGGAGAGAGGGAGAAAGGAAGGAAGGAAGGGAGGAAGGGAGGAGGGGAGGAGGGGAGGGAAGGAGGGAGGGAAGGAAGGACAAATAAACACAGGTTTTATCAGGGTCTCACAGTATTTATGGTTTCTTTTTTAGCATTCCTTTTGAATGATTACAGTTAGGAATTAAATAACATTCTCTTTCCAGCATGTTTAATGTGTTATCATTTTAGTACTTCCTGTCCTATGGGTTTTTTTCAGCTCCAAAGCATTAATTATCTCTGCAGCCCACCCACCTTCCATCCTTCACTTTCTTTGTTATTGGGCTCTTAGAGTTTTCTTTCCAAATATTTTTTTCTTTCTTCTTCATTCTTTATACAAAGAGAAGAAATGTCCTCATGAGTTTCACATATGACCAAATTATTGCATTTTTGTTGTTGATTTTTATAAAACTAGTTTTCACTTGCTATTAATTTAATATGAAAGCTATGGGACTGCAGCTTATCTGGGATATTTTGTGGAACCATCAAAAACTAGGGATTTCTATGAAAGAGAAAGAAAGAAAGAAAGAGAAGTTCCAAAGAAAGAGAAGTTTCTAAAAGGTCTTACAGAAACTCAGATCACAATGTATGTGTTTACAAGAGTGATCTGATCTTTATCAAGGTAGGCTGGTAGGAAGATGCAACTTTCAAGAATCATCCCCACCAAGAGGGACTATTTGCCATGGCCTTTGCCATTTTTAGCCAGTTTCATAAAATATCTGGGGTCTAATAAATTCAGGGAAATAGGCATCTGTTCGGGGTCAACTTTGGTATTCATTCTATATAAATCTTAGATCATATAAAAAACAGACCAATAGTAATGGAGATCTGTCTTTGTGTTTCTTAATTTTCTACATGATTTCCTTTTTGTTGCAAGGGTTATTTTGAAATATGTTATTTAGTTTCTAAAAGTTTTAATATTTAAAGATATTTTATTCCTAACATAATTTTATTGTATAAGAAAGAAAGCAAATTCTGTATATTATTTATCATTTTTATCCTTTTTATTATTATTTATCATTTCAGGGTTTGTTATATAGCTAATGATTTTGTAAATATTTCATGAGTATTCTCCATTTGGTATAGAATTGGATATATGTCTAACAGCTTGAGCATCTTAATTATATTGGTTATGTCTTTGATATCTCTGCTTAGTTTTTGTCCTCTTAATTTGGCAGTTTATGAGAGGGATGCACTAAAATCTGTAGCAATAATTGTTGATCTTTCAACTTGAAATTCATCATATTTTTATTTTGCTTTTTTGAGGCTGTCCATGTAAGTTTATGATATATACTTTTTTGTTCCTTTTACACATTTCTCTTTATTTTATTCTATTTCGTTGTGTATTAGAATTGCTACCTTAGGTATCCTTTGATCCACATCTTCCTGGTCTATCTTTTTCTTTACTTTTACTTTCAACCTCTCTGTGTCTTTTGTTATAGGTGTATCCTTTTTAGACAATATGTTATTGGGTTTTATTTTCATCCTGTCCCTTAATCAGTAAATATGACTCATATACATTTATTGTAATCACTTTGTGGTAGGAATTGTTTCTTAAATCTTATTTTATATATTCCCTTTCCCCTTTCTCTTCCCCTTCCCTTCCCTTCCCTTCCCTTCCCTTCCCTTCCCTTCCCTTCCCTTCCCTCCCCTCCCCTCCCCTCCCCTCTCCTCCCCTCCCCTCTCCACCCCCCTCTCCTTCCCTTACTTTCCATTGGATAATTCAGGTTCTTCTATAGTTTTAAAAGTTACACCTTGTAATTTTGTCCTTACCTTGGTTACTTGACTCAAATTCATATTCAATTTTGTTCACATTTATTGAATTCTTAAACTTATCAAGTTTAAAAGGATAAGTACCTGGAACATTTTTTTCCTTCAACAGTGCATCATCGTATTGCTGTTATCTAGAGTTTATCCCCAAGTTGCTGACTTTTTATTATTTTGGTCCTTACTTGCCTTGTTGTTGTTTTGCTTTGTCTTTTCAATGAACAGTGTACTCCATAGGTTACTGAATTCTTTTACAATCCTTAACTCGTGAAGTATTAATATCTTCTAAATTTTGCTCTTCACGTTATTTGAATACTTTCTGTAAGAGTATTTTCAAGGAGGAGTTTTTTGTGGAAAATCTGAGGTCTGATATGTCATTAAATATTTTGATTATACCTTCATATTTTAGTGACATTTTAGCTTGTTATCAAATTCTGGGCTAATATTATTTTCCCTTAGTACATAAAAATATTTCTCTATTATGCATCCAGCATTGCTGTTGATAAGGAATATCAGCCTGGTTCTTTTGTAGATGATCTATTATTTCCCTCTATAGGCTTTTAGAATTTCTCTTTGTACTTGATATTCTTAAATCTTACCACATATGATATTCTTAAATCTAACTTGCTAAATCCTCTATTCTTCTTATCTGTACTATTTAACAATTGTAAACTAAAATCTTCATCTTTTATTAATTCTGAAAAATTTCTTTTGTAAAATATATTTTTCTTCTATTTATATTCTTTTTCTTTCTGGTACTCTTATCTTGCATATGCTAGCACTTCTACGTCTACCCTGCATATCTATTACTTTTCTTTTGAATATTTTCTCTTTTTACTTTTCTTTATGCTTTCTTAGATAATGGCTGAATTAGGCTTTAAAATTCATTAATGTTCTTCAACTGTACCCATTCTATTGTTTGCCCCACCTATTATGTTCTTTATGTCAGTGTTTGTATTTTACTTATCTACTATTTCCACTTTTTATTATTTCTGGTTCATTATTTATGTTACAAATATTTTCCATGACCTTTCCCTTAAATATATTTATCAGCATATTTGAAATTTATGATTTCAACAATTCTGCTTCAGCTGTTTGGCATATATTCAGCTTTTGTCTTCTGAATTATCTGGGCTTGTGATGGTCCCTGGAGGTCTCAGCTATTCAATCAGAAAACATATGTGGGAAGGCACTAAAGTGCATGCTCTAAACTGTCCTGGTTTTGGAAAGTTTAAAGAGAAGGGGCAGGCTGAACCTCAAGGAGGAGAGGCCCAAATACCAAAATTCCATTATTGATGACTTCTGCTGCCTCCACTGTACCAGACAACTCTCTATCGGGCAGCATTTTCCGCACTTAGAAAGATGCAGATCTAGGGAGAGGCAGTCTGCTTCAGTGGTATTGCACTGGCCATGCGAGTTTGGAGGGAAGAGGTTGGAGAACCGAATGCCCAAGGGCAGCCACTTAGTAAACACCCACTGCCTACTTTCATTGACTATTCTCACAAGAAGGGCTTTTGAACTGTGCTGACACAGAGCACCAGCCCTGGTGCTTCGGGATGTCTGTGCCATTTCTAGAAAGTGGATGGGCAGTGACTGTACCAACTCAATATGGGCTGATGGAAGGGAGAATGAAACAGTTCCCTCCGGCTTGTCCTTTCACTGTCGCTGGGGCTCCCTCCCCCAAGGCTGCAGTTGCTCAGCGTCTACACAGTGTGCAGGGCAGCACGAGTCTGCCCAGTTTCTTCGTGTGGTCATTTCTATTGTTTCCTGGAATCCATGCTTCTTTTTAGCTTCTCTAGTTTCTCCAGGTTTGATTTTCGGGGAGGGAGCTGGCAGGGTATTTACCACTTGACAGTAACCAGAAGCTGTGGAAGGATTTCTAACTTGTGCCTCTAAGGAAGTTCTTGTTTTATATGCTGCCCAATCTCATTTACTCATTGAAATGATATTTTTTTCCAGTTGGTAGCTAGGGGGAAAATACTAGAAGTGCCCTCTGCCTTCTTATTGAACCTTCAGAATTTAGTGGCTACATGATGATTTTTTAATTTCCTAACATTTAAAAATGTTAGAAAACTTTTCATATGCTGTAATTTGACCTTGAGTTAAATGGCACATGGTTAGCCTGTTCAACATTGTAATTTTGTTAATTTTTGATGTTTAATTGTGGCCATATATTTTGTGTTGCCTAATTATTCAAATCCTTAGTGACTATTCCTTAATTAGTAAGAAAAAGCAAGCATGGTTAAGTTGATACACACAGGCAGTCTTTACTTTAGATAGAAATGTAAAAATGACTGTGTGAGCTGGAATCACACAAAGCAGTCTTAATAATCCATGGGAAAAATTATGATTGTTCTGTGACCTTTAAACTTTATTATCAACACATTGAAAATTCTCTTGCTGTTGGTTATAAATATATAAGGGAATAAAAAATGATAAAACTAGTATTTCTTTAGTATGCTGTAATTTAAAGCATTGGAAGAAACATTGAAAATTAAAGTCTTACACCTTTATAAAAAACTTCTCGGGCCGAGTGTGGTAGCTCACGCCTGTAATCCTAGCACTCTGGAAGACTGAGGAGGCGGGCAGATCGCTTAAGGTCAGGAGTTCGAAACCAGCCTGAGCAAGAGCAAGACCCCCATCTCTACTAAAAATAGAAAGAAATTAATTGGCCAACTAAAAATATATATAGAAAAAATTAGCCAGGCATGGTGGCGCATGGCTGTAGTCTCAGCTACTCTGGAGGCTGAGGCAGAAGGATTGCTTGAGCCCGGGAGTTTGAGGTTGCTGTGAGCTAGGCTGACGCCACGGCACTCTAGCCTGGGCAACAGAGTGAGACTCTGTCTCAGGAAAAAAAAACTTCTCAAGAATAGCTTGAACAATGTTTGCCATCTTCTCATTGTATAACTTACAATACTGAGTGAGCATTTTTTTCTAGGCTTTGGTGAGTCATCATACCCCTTTCTAACTTTGGATCAGCTTCCAGCATTTTATTCTGTGCACTTTCAACGTTGTGAAATATCTCTGAAAGTACATTTAAGGTGAAGATTTTTGATAGCATCAGTTCTGGGAGATCATCAGCCTTTTCATCACGACAGCTTTCCTCATTTACGTTAGTAAGTTCATCTTCACCCTGTTCCTGTGGCTGCGTATTTAGAGTCTCTCCAACAGTGGCAGTGTCAACATTCCCATGATCAGCTATTTCTCCTAGAACTCCATTTACATTCAATTTTTTGTTTTGCTTCACTTTCGTATTTGTTGGCCAATTTCCTCTTCTGATTATACATTTATGTAAATGTCACATGGATCTATCGCTGGGAGACAAGGAGACAACACAAATACACGCTTTTCTGTCTGTGCGTGAACTGAATACCTGATGCACAGTGATTCTTCACCAGCAGACTTTGGAAGAGGTGACATGAGTCGTCATTGATTATGTTGTGCATCGATTATTAATGTAATGATCTATGGACTGAAGCGCTAGCATCAAAGTTTGTACTTTACACAATTACTCACACTTAAGATACCCTGGCAACTGAGATTTGTCAGGGGACTGTTAAAGGACTGTTGTTATTTAACTAAATAATGGTAGCTGAAATCCATAGGAACTGTGCACAGAGAGAACTGCCCCTCTATACTTTATAATAAGGCTGGTCATTGGACAACTGGATGACTGTGGTGGCTATAAAAATCTGCCCCTCACATCTCTGCTAGAGGAAGTGTTTGATGGATGCTTTCAAATGCTAAGCTCTGAGCCTGCCACTGTGCTCCTGCCAGGCCTGTGTTTCCTGTGAGCTGCTCCTATCCAAAGACTGAGTGTGGCATAGATCAAAAGGTGGGCCCATTCCTGTTGGATGGGAGACTGTGGCTAAAGGACTCCCACTGGCCCAGCTGACACTCTTAGAATTGCACTGCTATCTATGGCTCGCCTTATGCACCCCTTCCCGTCCCCCCCTTTACAGGGGTTACGCCGACACCCTGGTTCTAAGGCTCCTCCCACCTCTTCTAGGGCTTTCTCCATAGGCATTTGCTCCAATAAATGTCTTGCACATCCAATCTCATTTTGGCATCTGTTTTTCAAAGGTTTTAAACTAATGCAAATAATTCTGAGAGTGGCCCCAGAAAACAGAAGTAATATAGAGAACTGGGTCTATCACCACTTAGCAGGTGGAGTGAATGCTATCACAAGTGGTACAGAGGATAGAGAAAGTACTTTGCTTCATATTTCACAGCTGATGACCTGGAAATATGTCCAGATGAAGCAGAATGATTACAGATGTGATGGTTTGCTAATTATTGCCAAATTGTACAGATGCCCCGCAGAGGGATAACTAAAAACTGAAGGCCATTAATAAGGAGTTATAGGCTGACAAAAAGGTCCTTCTCTCCTGCACAGGAGGAGCAGAGGTCACTAGGCAGTAGACTGATGATCCAATAAAGTCAAAAAGCCCCAGAGATGTTTGACTGCTCGGCCAAGGTGGGTCTGCCATATTAAGGTCAGAGCCCTGATTAAGAAAACCTGCGCCCCTGAAATATGGACTGGAAACAGGACATCTATTTATTTTATATCGTATTGTATTGTATTGTATTGTATTGTATCATATCGACAAAGTCTTGCTATGTTGCTCAGCCTAGATTCAAACTCTTCATCCTCCTACCTCCGCTTCCTGAGTAGCTCGGGCTATAGACAGATGCCACCACAGCTAGCTGGGGGATAGGACCTCTATATGATTGACTCTGAGGACTTGGCTCTGCAGAACCCCTGAAACCCTAGAGCCTGTGACAGTGACCCACCCTCCCCCACTATAAGCGAGCACTCCCAGTGCTGGTAGACACTGCAGGTGCCACTCTTCAGAGGCAACAGGTGACCCTCAGAAGCTGCCCCACCCGTTCTTCTGGCTGCCAAGTGATAACCAGCCAGGTATTGAGTTCACAGTATTTTCTATCTGGTAGGAAACTCAGAAAATAGTGATAACACAGGAAGCTGCTAGAAGACAAAGGAGATGAATTTAATTAAGTCTTGATTAAAGGAGGGACAGTTAATAGACGACTCAGAAAAGGTCAGGCATAAAGTGGGGGTGTGAACCTCGGTGGAAGAGGAATATTCACATGGGAGAAAAGGAGAGGGAGAAGGGGAATTCTACCTAGAATGCATGGTGTGTGCAGGGGCACAGAAGCCGTGGAAAACACAGCATTTTGGGGAGCTGAAAACAGTTCAGTATATCTGAAGTATAGGCAATATGGAGGAATATTGAGAGATGAGACATAGAGATTGTGGCAAGTGTCTTGCCACATTATAATAAAAGGTTTAGCTTTTGCGAGGAAGAGTATGAGTAAGCCTAGGAAGAATTCAGTTGTGAAGGAAGGGTGAATTATGTGATTATATTTGTATTTATCAATGATTACTCACAGTGTCATAAAATTATATATGCACCAAGGCAGTTATCCTTCTTTTATTTTAGTTGGCAACAGGAATGAAGTTGTTAATTTTCGATAAAAATACAACATAAACTTCCGTTTTGTGATTAGATGGAATTAGAACTATAAATAGACCTGGGATTTGTCTCTTTAAAATGTGGTGATTGTTTAGATGGTTTAGAAAATCAGTCAGTTGAATTCATTAGATTTCCATTCTGGATCCTGGTCTTTAGGAAGACTTTTCTTTTTCTAGTAGAAATGCCAACCTTTATCATCTGTTTTGTGGAGGCTCAGAAGCCAAAGGGATATAAAAAGATTTGAAAATTGACATAAAATTTAAGGTTGTGGAAGAAGGGCAGCTATGTAATACAGGTACAAGTTTTTTAAGGGCTTAACTGACTTAGGGGTTGCCCTTGGCTACATACATCTCTTCCTGGAAACTTGACATTATGAGAACCTGGGCTGATAGAAGACAATGCCACTTACGTTATCTCTGTGTGAGTTCTTTTTCCTACAAATTGGAATCTATAAATTTTGGAATACTTGTTGTGCTTTTCTTAGTGCGACAGCAAATAGTTGGAACGTTGATTCCATTAAGTAGCTGCATAAAAGATTGGAATTTATTTTAAATATCATTACAACCATTATTTGATGTTTCAAACTTGAAGATCGAAAGCGATACAACAAGAGAAAAGGATTTCGTCTGGCAAACATGGATTTGGGTTTATTTGAGGTATAGGGTGATGGATCAAATCCCTTCCTTGAGTTTCCTCTGGGATTTAAGTGTGGGGTTAGATATTATTTTTATATCTGTTTTTTTATTTGTTGCCAGGACATTAAAAATGGACTTGATAAGAGCTGAAAATGCCATTTTGTGATTGGGCAGGTTTTGACTGATCGATGAAAAGCAGTTTTGTCATGGTTCCAAATGGATTCCCTATGAATGCTGCTAGCATGTCCAATTCCAGATGCTTCATAAAAGTCATGAGTATAATGAATTAGACAGAAATATGAATCCTTCATCTGATGTATTTTGACCCCAGATGGTAATATGACTGTGATCCGAGGCAAGAATTTCCAGAAGTACTGAATGCAATTGGAATAGCAGCAACAGATATTAGTTTCAGCTATCATGATATCAGATTCTCCTTCTCCTGCAAGCTGGTGCTACATGAAGAATCCAAGCAGCCCTGTGAGATACTTCACAAGTCTGAAGCTTTTATGTCCGGATCCCCAGAATCTAAATCCCTCCTTGCACAACAAAAAGAGAACCTGGAAAATATGTTGGGGAATGAGAGTCGGGATAACAAACCCAAAGTTCGTTAGGAATTTGGCTAAGGAGGCTCACAATGTGGTGGGCTGACAATAAAGCCGGACCAGCCCCCAGGGTCACAGAGGAAGAGTTAAAAGACGCCCCGCAGCTGTTCCCCTTTCTCCTGAGGCCAGAAGAGGAAATGGGTTTACACTGGAGCAGGAGGGATTTAGACTGGTATATGAAAGAATTCTGCCTCAAGGTAATGCGTTCTCACAAACAGCATGATCACATCGCCTGCTTCTGCTATTTAAAATCATAGAATCTTGTGTCTTCTGATGGCAGGTTAGAGAACAGTGTTCCCTGGAGTCCCATAGGCACACAGAATGGCTCTTTTTAATATTTCAAAAAGCCTAATAATATGGATTAAACATTTAAACACTATAATTCTGTTCATTGGCTAGACTACTAAGAATACCTTTTTGAAAACCCTTTGACTGAAATTATATCAGCTCAGTCTTCTCTCATGTTGGTCAGATGTTCTCACGTTAATAAATATTTCCTGTGAATACGCATGGGAAATTAGTCGTGACTTAACTTTTATCAGTTGTTGGCTGGTTAAAATTCTGCCCAAACTTGGGTCCAGTGAGAGAGAAATAAAAAATTAAAAAGAAATTCTTGGTGGTAAAAAGGCAGGACCGTTTCTTTAGAAGGGGAGAGAGTATGTCATAAACCAGACTTAGGGTTAGATACCTCCAGGTTAGAGGTCTAACTCTTTATATACTATCCATGGGCACATTTCCTAGCCTCCCTAAGCCTTTACTTTGCTCATTAAAAAATAATATTCAACTTGTAGACTGTGACTATCACATGAGAAACTATAAGCAAAACTAGACTTGAAGATCTCTGGTTCTGAGGAAGATGGAAGCAAAGAAATACATTTTCCAGGAAGGAAATCAACAAATACATGGGGTCATGCAATTAAAAAGGAGAAATTTTGTCAAGTGATCTTTAAAATGACAGTCATGTCACCATTGTCTCTCAAACGTATATGCTTATCTGTTAGTTTGTCTTCACTACGTAAATGGAAAGGACTCATTGCAAAAACATAACCAATAAGAATGAAGAACTTTTACTAGGGACAGTGATTTTTTAATTTAATTTTTGCTCTCTCTGCCTTCTAGGTTATCAGAAATTTTATTAATGCAGTTTTAACACGGTTATATATCCAGCTCATTTATTATTTATAGGATCTATATGTCATTATTCACTCATTGATTTCTCAAGGCTTAAACATTCTTTAACCCATTGGGAAAGAAATGTGATGTAGTTCTTAGGGGACGCTTTCCATGTTTTCTGTTTTCTTTCAGCATTTTGCTAAGGGCTAACTCTTACACAGGAGGTAGCAGGCAACTCAATTCTGCATTAGACTCAACCCTGTGATTGCATTCGGGTTGGATGTGCTGTCCTGCCTCCCTTACTCAAGGATAGGTAATAGTTTGCTTTGTCCATTCTGAAGGTTATCCAGGTGTTTTACGGGCAAGGCTGAATTAGAGCAGAGGCCCCAGCTCCTACTTGAAAGGGTCCATGGGGGCCACCTTTATATGGCAACATTTTGGAGGCAGAGAACAATTCATTGTAGACACTTTTGTGGCTCTTTTGTGGATAGTGTCAGCCTAGTTTCCTAGGGGTATCTCACTTGGAACTCCTCCTCCTGCTTTCCCTCTGGCAATTCACCACCAAAGCTATCAGCCTCATATTTAACCTCTTTTTGAGGTTTCTAAACAGGAATAATTCAAAAATACACCCAGGTGATTTAAGTCAGACGCATGGCTGTGATGAATATCAGTCCATGGCAAGATTGATTTATATTCTTTTTTCGTAAATAACAAGAAAACATCTCTAATTTTTTGAAGCTACGAAAAGGAAATCTCTAATCTGGAAGGTTGAAGGCCTTTATTTTTTATTATTTATTAAAACAAATCGGAAAATTGTGTGGCTGCACAGAGTGATACATTTTGGATAGGATAATCTTTTGAGGCAAAAGTATCTCAAAGGTAAGAGCATTTCTTTTACAAGAAAGAGTTGTGCAGAAATTTATGAAATACATTATGTTCTTGTATTAGACAAGAATTCCAGAGAGGCGGAAAGGCTCATCCTCAGAAGTTTATACTTGAAAGATAAACTCGAGCTGTGTGTTTCCCCTCGGGGCTGGCTAGGCCATTAGAAGGCCAGCCGTGGACTCAAAGGCCAAGACTGTCAGCCTATGCAAAGTTCATCTTCCTAGTGGGCCCTGCCTCGAAATGCAATTAGTAGGAAGTTTGTAGAAATCTTTTCGGTGTAGGGTTACAGAGACTGTGAGGTCCACTCAGCTTGGAGGATGGAAGCAAGAAGATCCTCTGCTATTCATTTCTAGAAAGAGCAAAAATCAGTTGCTTGGATCACACTGTATTTAACATTTAAATGTGCATGGAACTTCTACATGCCCTGTCCCACCGCATTCGGAAGATGCCTCCCAAGATGTCACACTGCCACAGCACAAACGCCGTCCCAGCCTCCGCACCCCTGATCTGGAAAGCCTCTGTCATAGTTTTTTTGCTCTCTGTTTTTTCTCACTTCTGATGGGGATTAAAGTCTGTACTCACAGCTCTCTCCAATAGTTTAAGGATATTTGATCCTTCAGTATTTATCCATTATTGGCTCTGTTTACCCAAGGGAAAATTAAGTGCAGGGCCTTAGAACAGTGAGCGCTTTAATACTCGGATGCATATGCTGATCTCTGACAGATGTTGGTCTTTGGGAACAACAGAAAGGGGAGATACGTCATGCACTTGGGAAGCCGCTTGTGCAAACTGACTGATCCTGCAGGTGCCCGGGCAGTGTGGCCCTGAGCAGCCGGCAATGCTGAGAAAAATGTCTGGTTCAGGGACAACTCCCGAAATATTATGGTCTTTCACACGCACACCCAGCCAGCTGGCAGGGGTTTCTGAGCAGTGCCTTATAGGAAAAATAGTGGTTTTAAAAGGTTTTGATTTTAATTATATATTATTTGGCTTTAAGGTTTAACTTTGTGTTTTCTATAAAAAGAAAAATCTTATTTGAACTTGTCACCAGGTAGTTTTATTTCTAAATCTATCCAGGTATGGTTTTTTCCTCAGGCTAAAATGCATACTAGGCAAGGTGGCTTTTGTGCGTGCAGGGATTGTGTGTACGTATGTGTGTTCATGCACATGCGCGCATATGGTCTCATATATATTTGAGGAAGAAGAAAGCACTTCAGGAAGGTTTTGATAATGATGCTTTTTTTTTCTCTAATTTAACATTTGAAGTAGAAAATCGTGGTGTTCTAGGAGCCTCTTAGGAATGAGGTATCATCTTTGTGCAATTGCCCTGGTCGTACGTGTGAAGAGGGCAAATGCATCTCTGCCCGAAAGCACCTTGGGCGGGGCAGCTGTGCCTTTTTCATCTGGGTGTCCTTGTGCCTCCGATGGTGCCTGTTGCAAGTGGGTGCTTGTGTGCCCAATGAAGACACAGTCCTGACCCAGACAGGTGTCCCAAGCCCCCTATGTCATTATCTCTGTGTATGTTATTCCAAAAAGGGAAGAAACCCTACAAGGGTAGTCATGGCCCTGGGACTTTGAGAACTTTAGAAAAATTTGACTTTCATTGTGTGCATAAACTCCTTGTTTTCTCAACCACTGGCCATTACTGTGACGTCATTGGCCTAAATCACCCTATATTTTGTCTGATTCAGGCACACTCTTAGGACTCTGTGGATGGATGCCCCTACCTTCCTGAGACCTCATCATCAATGAAGAGCTGCAGCCCTGGAGCCAGTGTGCTGAGGTTCAAATCCAGGCTCTGCCACTGCCAGGTAACCTTGATGGCTTAGCCTCTCCCTAGATCAGTTGCTGGTGTGAGGATTAAATGAACTGATCTATGTAAGTGCTTAAATTAGAGCCTGACGTGCACTGTGCACCCAATACATGTTATCATATTTTATTATTACTGAGTTCTCCAATAATCTCTTTTCTTTCTATTCGTACCCAAGGAATGAGATGAAATCCAGAGGGAATTGTTGAACTTTTCCTTTTTTCCAGTAACTCGGCACATGGTAGCATGATGGATATCTGGGCTTTCTGAGACCTCAGGTCTCCCCCTGCCCTCCGCATGCCCCTAGCCTGGCCCTGACTCTCCACCTCAGCTCCACACTGCTGCTGTCCCAGCCCTGTCATCTGTCCTGCTCTCAGTCTGGGCCGTCCTGGACACCAAACAACATGCAGCTCAGACTCACAGTGGTGCCAGTCACCCATGCTACCCTCGGTGTTGTAACTTTAAGTAGCTGGAAGGCTTTAAGATTTTAACCTAAAGGACTTGAATCAAGTCTCTCTTCTCTCCAGGAGGTCAGGGATTCACTTTTCCAGAATCCTGACTCGGTGGAAGGCACAGTGCCTGGGACACAGCAGTGAACAAAGCAAAATCTCTGTGCTCCTGTTCTAGTGAGGGAGATAGACAATAAGCAAACAGACATTTGATTGAATGCCAGGTTTCCAGGACACTCACATTTTCTTAGGAGTTGCAATGTAGCCACCACAATAATCTCCATCTAAGGAATATTTAGCCCTCTGGGGCAAATCTGGGGCCGTGTCCTCCATCTCTGACCATTAGGCTATGCAGGAACTCCTGTGCAAGTGAGCACAGGACTGCCACGGTTCTCTCCGAGCTTCATTAAGTCAGCAAGCGGCAGCACAGTGGTTTACGTCCTTCTTTCCAGGGAAATATGTCTGCAGTGCCTGCAGCATATTAGGGTTGAATTGGGGCTGACATAAGGCCAACCCCTTAAGCCCAGAGTGCTTCTCAGGCTGAGAGCCTCCCAACATCACTAGACATCATTGGGCCATAGGTGAGGCAGGTGAGTACCATGGTTATAGGTTCCGGTTTGGAGTCAGACAATTGCTTCAACTTTTAGGTTCCCTGTCACTTACCAGCAGAATAATCATGGACAAGTTACTGAACCTCTGTCTTGGTTTTCCAGGGTGGCTTAAACAGCAAACATTTTTTCCTCACAGTTCTAGATGCTGGGAAGTCTGAGATTGGGGTGCCATCATGGTTGGGTTTTGGTGAGGGCTTTCTTGCTGGTTTGCAGATGGTAGCCTTCTCACTATGTCCTCACATGAGGGGGAAAGCAGGTCTAGTCTTTCTTATAAGGACACTAATCCCATCATGGTGACTCTACCCTCATGGCCGCATCTAACCTAATTACCTTCCAAACCTTCCCCACTTCCCACTCCAAATACCATCACATTGAGGGTTAAAGCTTCCACATAGGACTTTGGGGGTGGAGGGCAGAAACATACAGCCCACAGCACTCTCTAAGCCTCAGTTTTCTCATCTTCATAAAGGAGACATATGCGCATTTAGGTCATACAGTGTCGCGAAGATTAAATGAGATTGTGCACACAAAATTTGGCACAGTACAAAATAAACTGTAGCTAATGTTTAAAATCAAGCTCGTTCTGGCCCCAGCAAGTCAGTAAGCCAATTTAGAGTGTTCAAGAGAGAGCGCCTCTAATGTTTGTCTTATCTGGGCTGCCACAGGTGGGGTTTTCTGGGAAGCAGCAAAGTTTTGTTAGGCTAGAGGCAGCCTCTTGGTTGCCTGGGGAACCACATATCTTAGATATCATCTGTGAACCAGGTGCAAGGTCAGTCTTTAGGGAGAAGGCACTCTTAGGAAGCAGGCAGGGCGTTAAATTGGGTGGCTTAGAGAAGGTCTTCAGGGATGGGGAGGAGCAAGCATGAAAGGGAGATCAGACTGACACGAAAGCTGCCCAAGTTCACCCAAGGCAAACAGGGCCCCAGCCTTACGTGAGCAGACGAATCCCCATGTTCAGCATCAGGATGACTAAGGCACTTCCCGGCTTGGGGTCATTGGCGCCGGCGTTGGAGTTGGGGTTGGGAAGAATATCCTTACAGGTATAACAGGATTATACATTTACTCACATAACGCTCAGCTGTGCAATGACATGCTACATATTTATTTTTCTCATCTGATCTAATCTTTATGGGCCCCACCTGCTGGATTGTGGGGTGATCAAGGACTTAGAATTAAATTCTAAGCTCACTCTCTACCACGGTAATGGTTTCTTCTGAGTGACTCAGTCTCTATCAGATAAATATTTAGCTAAGGGAGTTGTGTTAGTTTGTCTTCTGAGTGTGAGAGAGGGCCTGGAGGAAGAACTTGTATTCCTTCTCACAGATAATATGGAACAAAACATTTAACTGGGGTGTCTCTACAAATACAGATTTTTCATGGCTTCGTTGCAGGCTTCCTTTCTTCCTCTCTTTTCCCCACTCTGGTGCACACAGCCTCCTTCCCAGCGGGTCCCAGTGTTTGCATTTTTCGTAAGGAAGTATGATCTGGTGCACAAATCCTCTGTACATGGTAGACACTCCTCCAAGGAAGACATGCAGAAGAGGGGCACCTACACAGATATATATTACAGGGTAGAATTTTAGGCCCCAAAATTCAAAAGTGAGGAAGATTTTCTTTCCTGTATACTTAAAATGTCACTACTGACTAGTCTTACAGGCACAAAATAAGCTTTGGTTATCAAAGCTTATTTTTTTTTTTTTTTTAATATCGACAGACTATACTATGTGTCCTAAGAACTGTTATCCCAGTTGTTTAAAATACATAGTCACATATAATTACCAAGTTCTGCCTGTCTGTATTAGGTTTATCATAGCTGCTCAATAGCTACATAAATAAGCTAAATGTAGTTTGAATTATTGAATCCTTTTAAATTTTTAGGTGTAAATAATTTGGCTCTTGTAAAAGTTTTAAAATGCATATGTAACAATTAAATATCACATACCTTAACTATGAAGACAGTTAAAATGTCACCCATTCTATAGGAAAATAGTCTGAGGCACAGAGGTCAAATGAATGGCCTAATATGTTACCATTGTCCAAGTCAAAATTAAACTGGTATTTAATTTTTTTTTAAATAAAAGACTTATCCTGGGAGAATTAACATGGAAGGAAGCTTGCTTATTTAAGAACTATTGCCCAAGATTAGTGGCAGAGCATGTAGAAAAAGAAGAGATGGGGCCTAGGTTTGAGATAATTGGGGAAAATTGATTGATGAGTTAGATGATTAGTCTGGAGAAGTATTTTTAGTTCAGCAGAGGTGTCCTGACTTCAGTGTACTCAGGGCATTGTTTACGTGGTGCAGAGGGCTAAGAAGGAAAGTTAATCTTGAGGGTTTTCTGTTTGAGAGTCTGGATCACCCTCCATGAGCCCCACCAGGGTATATTCCACTACCATGAAGCCTCCATCTGAATATGTCTCCATTCAGTGGGGCATTGCCTTTCAATTAAGAGCCAACTCAGCCTAATAGATTTGAAAAACCTACTAGTAAGTCCTTACTCATGCGCAAATACCAATACACTAATTATAACTCCTCCCTGGTCTGTTCCATCCAAGAAAACATCTCAGAGTCCGGCCCTCTCCATTGCACTACTTTGCTTCTACTGTTAATGCAAACAAATGCCAAAGAAGCTGCCACTCTAGTATTTCCCTTCTGTTATCAGAATCTTGAAAGTTGTGACTGTCCCCTCATGCCAGGGATCTATCTATCTGTGCCTGATCCAAAAACCTGAGTCTCTACTTTGGATATAACCTTGGAGCTGAAAATAAGGCTCACATTTCAATCTAATTTCAGAATCTCTATGCCCCAGAAATAGTTCTAGAAATACCTAGAACATACTGGAAATAAATACATACTTGAAATACATGTGAGAGATCATATTACTCTTTCCCTGGGACCTACACATATGGTCACACACCATTCTGCAGAGAGGGGAGTCTTTCCTCTTGGCGAAAGGACTTGGCCCTGTTAAGCCCATTCTACTGTGTAGCAGCCTCATCAATTCCCTTCTCGCCTGTATTGTTACAGCAACCCGCTGATTGGTCTCCTTGTCTTCAGACAATGGCACTTCTACCACCTAACCCCATCAGCATCAAATTGTTCCTTTGAAAACATAAATACAGTCATGTCACGTATCTTAAACCCTTTCTGTGGAATACTGTTGCCTACAGAATGATAAATGATGTTTAGATTTTTGAACATAGCTTGCAAGACCCTTTACTATCTGGCTTCTACATCCCCAAAATTATTTCCTGTCACTCTCCCATGTCTCTTCTTGTCTCCCAGAATTCCTACCCTCTTGTTCTGCTGCAGTCCATGGTCCTCCAGAGCTCATGCCTGTGCTGTCCTGGAGCCTTTCCTCCAACTGATGCACGTGGAAAGTCTCACTCATCCTTCCTCCATCTACCTGGTTGCACCACCACCTCTACACACAGCTCACTTCTTCCCTCCCTCTGTTTTCGTATGAACCTGTGTGCTATTGAAACATTCAGCATTCCTTCGCACCTATTAATTAATGTGCCTGTCTCCTCATCAACTTTGGAAACTTAAGGACGGAGATTTTTTTTTTCTCTCCCTCTCTCTCATTTTTTCTGTGTTCTCAGGGGCAGAAGAGAAGGGGTGTTAATATTTGTCGCATTAATGTTAATCATTGAAAGTGTCACATCGCAAATTTCTTCAATCCCCACTTGATCCAAATCTACTGAAATTATAAAATCCTTATGAAGTAGGAATAATCTTAAAGGGATGGACCTGGATATCTGTCATTCAGCAAAGATCTCATTCTAAATACTCAAAGCCAAAAGATTTTTAGTTGGGGAAAGCATTTGGTGGTCAGTTCAGAAGAATCCTGGACAGGATGCTGGCAACAATGGGAAAAAAGAAAAGTCCCAAATAATTATCCTATCCTATAGCATATATAATGTTATATGTAATTGTAAGTGTGAATATAAAATATTTATTATCATGTTTGAAATCTATTTTTTTTTTGCTTGTTTGTGTTCCTGGACTCCTCAAATAGTGAACGTGATGTAGGAACTGATTTTGAAGCTTGAATTAGAATTGGTCAGGTGGAGGGAGCGTAAATGCCCTGTAGGGGAGTAACTCACCAGGAAAGGGGACAGAAGAGAGGACAGCAAGTCCAAGGGAGGGCTGGGGGATCCCTTGTCTATAGCACAGGCGGTTGTGGAGGTTGAAGGGGAAAGGCTGGGTGGGCTGGGGGAGGAGTCCAGGGCAGATCATGGAGGGTGGTATGAGCCTCGCTAAATTCCAGAGACCATGGGAAGTCTCAGAAACATTTATCCAGGGGAGGGATGTTATCAAACTTGCAAAAAAAGCAGACTTGAAAATCATTCTGAAGGTAGCACAGATGCTGAAAGAAAAAAGGCAATCGTTGACCCTTCCAGTGTCCTTATTCTGTGCCTGGTATATTCTAGGCACATTACATATGTTAACTGCATTTCATTTTCCCAGTAAGCTAAGAGGTAAGTACTAGCATTTCTTTATTTACTAAGCCACACACATGTTAAGTAGCGATGCTGAAATCTGAACCAGGATAACCAGGCAGGAGAGTCTGTGCACTTAGCTCTCCCTGCTCTAGGGCCTCCCCAAAGTCAGGAGGAACCAGAGACTGGAGTTGGATGGCTTAGTCAAAAAGCAAAAGCAACAGTATAGGAAAGAAACAATAATCTAGGGCCGTGGTAAGGCAAGTAGAAAGAGAAATGTTAGAGATATTTCGGAGGAACAATTAATTAGGTTTGGCAACCCCTTGGAAATCAGGTAGAGGGTGTTCAGTATCTGCCTTGGGTGGGTGGGGGGGAGGTGCTATTTGCAAGGATAAAGAATAGGAGAAGAATAGGGGGGTTTGAGTGGAGAGGGAGCTTTCAGCATTGAGTGGGATTCAACATGCAAAGCTAGTCATATCAAACAGTGTGGCAAAGCTACATATTCCAAGTTATGAATGCACAGACGAGGAAGTGATTCATTCTGCTTGAAGAAGACTCAGATAAGTCATGTGGACTTAGAAGGATGTGTAGATTTTCCCTGGTTACAAATGGAAAGAAAGGGTATTACAAGCCTAGGGAACAAAACATGCAAGCGAAAGCATCATGGGAGAGCAGAGTGAGTCCCAAGGTGCAGTGAGGATCCGGGCAGTCTGCACAAGTGTAGCGGGGAGCAAGAGAGGATGCAGCTGGAGGTGAGCAGGAGCAGGACCAGCGAGAGCCTCCACACGTGCAGGAGCCATTCATCTCTGCATGTGACCAAAATGTATCCTCCTGGGTGCCAGGATCAGTCAGTATCTGCGTGTGGTTGTACCTTTGGAAGGCTATGCCCAAGGTGACACGTGAAAGCTACTGGCCAGCTTGAGGGCATCACAAAGGAATTGATGGCTGAGGCTCACAGTCTGGCCAGCCCCAAAGGGACTTCTCTTCCCAGCTGAAGATTCTGCTTTGCACTCTAGCCCCAGAATATGCAACTATGCAACGGTGGCAGCTGTCACCAGGATGGCATCTTGCATGGCAGTGTGCTCCCCGGCCAGGAAGATAAGCCCATGGAGAGACTGATGAACAATGGTGGGCAATACTTCCAAACCCCCTCCAGATCTCTGTGTCTCTCACACAGGGGTCTGTTACTACGGACAAATCTAGTTTATTGAGCAGCCTATTATCCCTGCAAGCCACCTCGTGCATTAAATGGCTCACTTTCCTCCTTTTCCTGGCTGGTGACCTAGGCCCTCAAGGCTCAGTTAAGGAATGTTTTCTTTATGTTTTCAAATTTCATGACAAATTATCCTACTAGCATCCCAACATTTAGCACACTTTGTTTAATTATCTGTTTAATTCTTTCTCTCCTCCCCTGGACTGTGATTTTCTTGTCCCCAACCCCTAACCCCTTATTTCTGTATTACTTATGCCTAGAACAGTGCCTGGCACATAGCAGGCACTCGCTGAGGGCTCTTGTTGAAAGTCATTGCACGATGTGTAAGAAAAAGGGAAGCTCAGTTGCTTATTTACCACATACGTTTCTCCTGGTGACTTTATTAAGCAAACTTTTCTTCTTTTTTTCTTTTTCTCTCCGTTGTCAGAACCCCCTCACTGCAGGCTTTGGAAATCCAATCCTGCTGGAGCACCATGCTTGGCCACCTTCACAGGGGACCAGGACTGTACTCCTATTCCCATATTTCAAATGATAATTTTTCATGATTATGTGTGAAATGCGCTTATCTGTGGAGGAATCGATCGGTTCTGACTATTCACGCGGTTCACATCTGCAGGAGGAAACTCTTTCACAAGTAAGATGCAGCGAAGTCCGGAATCTGTGAAATCATTTTAGCCCAAATGAGACTTTTGCGTCCTTTGTTCATGGAGGTTGTGTGAAACAAGGCACACATGTTTCAATAGGAACTGTAGCCCCACTGAGAAAGGAATTTTTGAGTTATATCTTTAAAAGTCATTCTTGCATATGGAAGGGTAAGACACAGTGCAATCGCTTAACAGGTACGAGGGTAAAACTGTTCTGTTAAAGAGTGGAGCCCTCTTTAATGCAGCCTCAAATAGCAATTGTATGTGGTTTGCTTCCAATCCTAGTGTTCTCAGTGAAAAAGCGAAACTGACCACGGGTTTATTCCAGGGCATTCATGCCTGATCTGCCACCTGTTATGAACAGAAACCTCGTGGGTTCTTTACCCTCATGTCGGGACACAGGGGAAGACAATATTGACTAGTTAATCCTGGCAGTTAATTATTAGAAGATGCACATTTTGTTTGTTTTGAATGTCTAAGTCATCCCAGAAGGAGAGGAATGCTAGGGTTCCTGAAGGGGCTGGCATCTGAGATGGATTCCGAAGCATGAGGAGGAGTGAGCAGGAAATATTGTGGGGGTGGGTGTTCTAAGCTTAGGGTGCACGCGTGCAGATGCAGGGCAACGAGACCAAGGTGTGGTATTCAGAAAAGTAGTTCTGAAATGCTGAAATAGCTCAACAGGACTAGAGTTGAGGATGAGTTGAGGGCAAACCTGGAAAGGGGGTCGCAGCTCAGTGAGAAAGGACCTTATAAAACACTCCAAAGACTGTGCAGTTTATTTTGAAGCCAATGAGAAGCCAGTTGAAGATTTTAGGCAGGAAAGTCACATGCCTAGGGTTTTATTATATTACAGGAAGATAACTTTGCAAGGGCAATGGGGGGTGCAGCTAATGGAGGCAAGTCTGTAGGCAGGGAGAAGACCCAGCAATGTCACATCCAGTCCAGTATGTACACCTGAGAGAAACGTCCCGCTGTGCTCAAGAGACACATACAAAGGGATTCATTTCAGCCTTCTTTTCAAGAGCAAAGAAACAGTGTAAATACTCATCATTAAAGGACTGAATATATAAAATGTGGCAGGGTCCCAGAGTAAATGGATCACCACAATTAAATGGCATCAATTTGATCTTTATGTATCAGTGTAAATTGAACTTAAAATGATAATGTTGAATGAAAAAAGCAAGAAAAGTAAAATTTTCAGTATGGTGTCATCTGTGTAACTTTACAGAGCACACACAGAGCCACATAACATATAACTACATATGTGTGTAAGTAAAAGTTAAAAATGAACTGGAAGGTGATAAAAGAATCTCATGCTAATGCCTGAGGAGAGAGGCAGGGAGGAAATAGGGTTGAATAGTGTGGTGAATAAAAGTAGCTTTAGCTTTATCTGAAGTGTAATTTTTCTTTTGATGTTGTTAAAGGAGATATAAGATTATATTACGTATGTAATTTTACTAAAGGTATAATTATGGAAAAAAGATTAATAACAAATAAGATACAATATTAATAGGTATTAATTCTGGGTTGTAAGTGAATGTGTTTGTTAGATTGTGCTTTGTATTGTTTTATACTTGAAGAATAATTCCTCTCTTTCATAAGTAAAAAAGTGAGTGTATGTGTGTCTGTACGCACACATGTATGGTGGCCAGGTAAGTGTAAGCACTGGCAGAGTCTGGCAACCACAAAACCAGGTGATATGAAAGTTTAAGATAAATTGTCAACAGGGTTAGGACAAGGACCAAAGAGAAATGAATCAATTTGTGATTTGGCAGGTCATTGGTGGCCTTGACGTGGATGATTTCAGCAGAGTGGTATGGGTGGACGTCAGGTTGCGGTGGATTGAGAGAATGAGTGGAAGATGAAGAAGAGGTGACAAGTGTCATCTATGTCCAGAAGTAATAGGGGAAGAAATAGATGGACTTGTGTGGGGGCTGGGAGAGATATAGGTTTAAGGAAGGTGCTTGTTATTTTTAAGAATAGGGAAATGATATTGCTTATCTGAAACAGGAAATATATAATCAAGAGGAGAGGCCAAAGACACATCTGTGAGAGGAGATAACTGATGGGGTTAGGGCAGGAGAAAGCAAGAAAGAAGAGAATCTACTATGTGAAGGCGGGAGCCTCCCTGAGGAGTGACAGGCAAGAGATGTAAGCAGAAACTCAGGGCTGCAGAGAGGGAGATACGGAATGAGTTTGAGGAAGTTCAGATCCACAGCTTCAATTTTTCAATTAAAATCCAAACTGCATAATTCCACTTTTCTGAATATTCTCACTTGAATGAAAGAAATATAAAAACGTGTAGTTTGTTGTGCATAAATAACAACTATTTATCTTCTTGTTATTATAGGAAATGATCAAAAGTAGTAATATTCTTCTGGCAATGAGATCAATTTTGGTTTCAACACGTATAATGAATATTAGAAAATAAAACAAATTACCAAGTAACATAGATAGGGATATGCTTTTAAATGATAGCATCTGCCCTTATGCCAGAAGGTTAGGTATACTCTACATAATACATCATGTAGGAAATTAAATCAAGCATATTATGTTCTATCATGTGCTAATTACATGAAATACTTCATAGAACTATGCTGATACAAAACCCTTAACAAATTTCTCTCCCTCCTTTTCCATTTCTGTCCCAATGAATTTATTTTCTATTTTACCTAATTAACTGGATTGATGGATATTTTAGCATTTTTAGTGACTTCTTCATAAATAATGCAAACCCACTTGCAGTTACTGTCTATTGACTTAATGGCACTCCAAACATCAGGATTTCTTATAACTTGATTTTCATAGCAGCAGAGAATTCCAAAATTAGGAACAAAAATATTAGATGGCTTCTACTCATCTAGTTCAGCTTCCAATCCATAGGATGAACTCTCATATCTTAATGAAAACCTGGAAGGACATTAGAACCTTCTGAGGAGATGAGGGACAAGCAACATTTTCCTCTTTCTCTAGCCGAGGCAATCATATATGACTTGTTCCCCATTGATGAATATGCTAAGAGTGGCAGTAAGCGTTTATTTCTATTCATTTGGTCAGTCATGGCTGGGCATATGTTTATTGAATAAATACGTAGTTATATAGGAAGTGGTCATCTCCTCTGCCAACCAGGAAGCTTCCAGTCAAATAGGAAAGACAAGACATCAGATACCCAATAAGACACACAGATTCCCTAGTGGTCAAGTATAGGCCAACTTGTTTTATAGTCACGCACCAGTTATTTGTTTGCAAGATACAGTATCCTTGGAAAGCTATTAAATCGGCTTCCACGTGAAGAAAGCTACATGAATGTGGTTATAACATGTAGTTGAATGTCAGCACTGCTAAGAAATGGCTGACTGCCCAATAGTTTCAAAGAGTGTTCTTGAAAAGGGGGAAGGTGAGTAGAACTTAGAGAGCTGCAAAATGCTCATTTATGGGATGTTTTAACAATAGCCCAACATTTCTCAAAATAATTGGACCCCGCAGTTTGAGTGCAAAAAAGAAGAGTAAATCAGTCAAATTTTCAGTTAAGAAGTTGCTTTGTGAGTTTGGAATCTGTGACTCTTTATTTACATATAAAGAACTAAACATTTAATATAGTAATTAATTTCAGTCAAGACTCTTACTGAGATGTGCTTTTTTTTTTTTTTACAAGTTGCACTGTTTTTAGTAGATTATCTGTTGATTCAGAGGAGCATAAGTTGATGTCAAATTACACATTTTTTTCTGAAAGAATTTTTTCATACTTTACCGAAAAAGTCTAGGTAGATCTCATAGACATTTAATTTTTTTCTGATTGCTTTGACATATTTAATACAAAAATATTTTATATTTTTCCTGGAAACTAAAGTTATAATTTTTGTAAAAAGAAATGTAATTAGTGAAGAGGATGGAGGTACATCTTGAATTTCCAATATACAAAAAGGAGAGAAAGAGAAACTGTTGCAAAGCCAAGAGCTATTGTGCACAAAAGCACCATCTAGTGACTAGAATCAGTAACTGCATGCACACAAGCCATAATTTTTGTTTGTTTGTTTGTTTGTTTTAGAATATTACGGGAGTACAAACGTTTTGGTTACATAAATTGCTTTTGTACTGTTTGAGTCAGAGTTATAAGTGTTTCCATCCCCCAGATAGTGTATGAGAATTTAGACACATGAAGAATCCATGAAGCAGCAGGCAGGGGACCCGCTCCCATGTGCTTACTCTTCTCCCAGCCTCCGTGTCATTATCCAATGTGTATGAAAAGTAATTTGTCAGTAATTAGTTTCAAGCCCTACTCTCATCTACTTTCAGTAAATCCTTAGGGTTTTATGTTTTTATGCAGTTTCCCCCTTTTCAGCATTGGCTATGGTTTTAAGTGACCTAATAATTATACTAAGTTGTAAATGACTGATAATTTTCTTAATGTGTTCTCCTCCCAGAGCATATTTAAATTTTGAAAGACATGACTTTACTAATCAATATAGGGATTTTATGAATTAGAAGAACAGTAGCTATTAATATTTTTGATAAAGAACAGCTTCTTAATCCTTCAAAATATTTGGCCAACTATTTGTAGTATTTCCCCTGATTGGATGATGTGATCATTAGAAAACCACTTTGAAACATCAGCCAGGCATTGAAATTTCTGACTTTCAGTACTTTTCTGTTCTTAGGAGGACAGTACATGCAAACCAATATACTACAAAGTTAGGTTGACATATGTTGACGTTACATGTTATTTTGTATATAATACCAACCAGAATTTTTGTTGTTGCTTTATATCCAAAATACAACTTACTAAAAGCTAAGACATGGCTGATGTCTCTTCTGAAGAAAAAACAGATTCTCAAAAGTACATCAGACAAGTGTATTATAATTTTTTCAGGCCTAGATTTTCAACCTGCTGTACAGCCTGCCCATTAAGCATGCTCCTACCTGCTCCATGGCTCAGAGAAATAGCTTTTTATCATCAGGGGCATCCCTACTACTGGCTAAAAAAATAGTGTTCACAAACTAAATGTCTAAGAGTAGTGGAATGTTTAAATAAAATACAGCACATCTCTATGCTGGACTAACTTACAGACAGCAGAAACCAATTGTCTAAGAATATTCAATGACATAGAAAAAATGCTTCCAATATACTTTATGGGTTTTTAAAACCCCATAATTGTATTTCTAGTATGATCTTGAGTTCGAAAAAAAAATTTATATCCCTAGAAAAAATATTGGAACAATATAGCAGTCATCTGTGGATAGTAGGATTAGGGGATAAGTTTTAATTTCCTATTTAACCTCATATGTCTTTTCCAAAATTTCAGCTACTATTTCTTTTCAGATTATATTAATGTCCCCAGTTGTTCATCCATTTCTGTATTCAAGCGCTTCACCATGTGATTTTGTAGTTCTCTCAATAAACATTTTCCCTACACTTTACAGTTGGGTTTACCCTTGTGAGATGCTTTGGTCATTGCAATGTTAGTGGGAACATTCGCTAGCAAAGGCCTGGAAAGCACTTTTGCTGGGTTTGCCTTCTTACACCTCTGCCCACCTCCATGAGAAGACTGGCCTAAATTAGCCTGTTTGTCCCAGAAGGAGGATGGAACACATGCAGATTGGAGCCAAGCCCAAGCCAGGCCCTCTCTACCTGCACATCTTTGTCTACTATAGGTACTTTTAGATTTTTGAAGTTGTTTGTTATGAACCATTATTATAGAAATAGCTCTCCCTTTCATTGTTATTACAAAGAAAAAGCTGTACATATGATTCAAAGAAGTAGCATCCAGTATAATTGTGGAGTAGGAAGAGAGACCCAAGGGTGAACCAGATGTCTTTTCATTGCAGAGCAAGTGCAATGTTGCTTCTTCTCAGGGTTTCCTACCCATTCTCTTTTATAGATATCTTCTTAAACAATGAGTTCGAACATACTTGAAATCCATGGTACAGATGTGCAGAGATTGCTAGGACTCTGCAACAACTCAGTTCACTTATGTGCTTTTTCTGGCATTTTATCTTTGCTTTTCTTGGGATTAGTTGTAAGAGAGGAAATTTATCAATAATGTATTCCTTGTCAAAGTTACTATATTATTTTTCAGTTTCCCATGCTCTAATTTCTACTCTCACTCTGTCTTCCCTTCCTTTCCTCCTTTTATGATTTTCTTTATTGTAACAGTGAAACAACACACAGGGCCAGCACTTGCAGAGGGTTCTTTTCAAGGACCACTCCTTGGGAACAACTCGATTTACTACAGGACTATTTTGCTCCATTTTTTTCCCTGAAGGGTTAATCTTCTGTGTCATCCTCTGGTGTATGGGCATTCCGGTGCATTTACAGAAGATATTTCACTATACTGACCACCCAAGCTGAATGCAGCAAATCCAATCATCATTCTGTTTGCCTCATGCCAGAGCAAGTGGAGTTTTAGTGGAGGGTGTGTTCTCAGAACTAGGTCAGTCTATCCAGAGTTGAGGACTACTTCTCTAAGAGACCTAGGGTGTTAGTACTGGTCCTGGATCATCAGTGAAGCCGAGGAACCAACAGTGTACCCCTCCCAGAGCTAGCTGACATTGGATACTTGGCCCACAGAGAAGGCTGCAGCCACTCAGGACTGCACAGGAAGCTGTGACAAAGGACAGAAAAAGAGGCACCCACTTCATGGGCCTTCAAGCCAGCTGACACTGTCTGGTCTCCTCTGTCTTCCTCCCACCCAAGTGCACAGGAGTAACAATAAGGAAGAAAGAGTCTCATCCCAGCTCCACTCTATTCAGTCTGTGCTGATTTGAGAACTAGAAAAGCCTGAAATGAATATGAGATTCGAGTTTAAAAACTAAAACAATGGCAAGGGGGCATACTTTAAGAACTAAAAATAGTTTTAATAAATGGAAGTGACTTGAAAAGATGGACCCAGACAAACGTCATTAAGGAAAACGGAGAGCCAGCCAGAATAGAGAGTTTGACAAGAAGAATTGAGAGTAAATATTGGGAAACTAAAACTATTTCATATTCAGACTCCTAGCCAGTGGGGACTGCTCCCTAAACCAGCTTCCTCCACGGACTAAACAAGGGATTTGGGATGAGGAAGAAGAAGAAAATAGATGATGGATCTTTCTTTCTTTCTTTCAGCTGCTCCTGGAAGATGGCGCCCCTGCACTTCCCTGCCCTGCCAGCTCTTTCCGGCCCCTTCCTGCATGTAGGGCTCTGCTGGTTTTGTGACACAGTTACTCTCAGAGAGGCAGTTTCCGGTCAGGCACCCTTCAGTCTTGTAGGAAGAGGGGCCAGCTACCCAAGTCAATCTGGGGAGAGAGACTGACACTCCACACACTGTGCGTTCCTCATGAGGCCACCTTCCCTGTTCCAAGTGCTCCTCTCGTACTGATATGGGGGTGGGGGGAAGCACTTTTCCCAATTATCCTGAAACCGTGCTTCAGAAATCTTTGAACCTAGAATGGGAGTCCCTAAGACCCTTGTGCCCTCATCGGCAGGCTGTAGTAGCTAATTCCAGGAAAACAAGAAGCGCCTCCTCAGCACCTCACACTGGCCTGTTAGAAATACGGAAAGAGACCACCCAGGCATGGGCGCGAGTCCCAGGGCTCGTCCACACTGCCTCTCATCTGCCCGGACAGCCACTTGGCTTGGCCCGCAGGTTTGGACTTGCTTTTGTTCCCACTGCCACAGCCACTACTGATAAAGGAAGTTTAGAAAACACTACTAGAATGTCCACTCTGCGAGCTAGGAGCTTTCACAGCCACACCCTGCCCAGGAACACAGGGCCAGCCCTGCGTTCACCTGCCAGAAGAGGGTCAAGTGGGAGGTGATTTACCAGACCCAGTTACAGAGCTTTACAAGAATGAGGTCTGGATATTCTGTCGACAACAGTAGGGCAGACTGTTTCTTTGGTGTAAGAGAAGATTGAGTCCCTAGTGTGTGGGCAAGAGGTCCCCGTTCTGGTGGCTTCTTGCTTCCTGCTTCTGTTGACCTAGGATCCCCTTTGATGAGGCCCTTCCTTTGTGGCTTTCTCTAGGCCTTGCCTCACTTCGCTCCGAGGGGCTCACTCTCCTGGCTGGACCCTACTTGAGGTAATAATCAGAGAGGCCTTGGAACTGCTGGATTGGAACATATGAGTTAGCCATGCTTGTAGGTCAAACAGTCAAATGACGGGACATTTGTGCGCTTTAACTTAGAAAACTCAGTGTACAGGTATCAAACCCAGGGAGGGTGTAATGGGAGTTTTATGTTGTGTGACGTCAACTAGCATACATTTTATCAGAACTGTGTGAGAAGATCCAATTATTTTAATAAACCTAATGAAAATCGTTTTATTCCTTAAAATTTTCTCTTTTAATATGAATAAGTATCTCATGGGCCATCTTTATTTAGCACACTGTTTTTTTTTTCCTTGCTACAGTCAAGATCAGCAATGTCTGTTTAGCAGAATTAACTTTGAACTGTAATTTATCACATTAAATTTGATTGCATGTCAAGTTGAAGCATCGACAAAAGAAATAATAATAAGCTTTCTTCACTAACTGCTAAAGCCAAAGAAACTGAAAGTATTCATAGACTTGTTCATTTCAGAAAACTTACAGCCATTGTTTATGAAAAGCTACTTTTGTTTACTTCAAGTGTTCTCAGTCCTGAGAAATTAAGGTTCTAACTGAGAAAGAATAAAGTTTAGCCTTCCAGGGAGAAAAAGTTGTCTGGAGTAGGCTAGTTCTCTTTAAATGTTACTTGGTCCTGTCCAATTCTAACTTGTAGCATTTAGAAAGACCCTTTCCTTGTTAAAGTCACACATTCTAAAATCCTGCAGCTGTTCACCTAAGATTGCCAGCAAGATAACAGCTATAAAACTCAAACCATAAGATGCAAATTTTTGCACATTTTCTCACTTCCAGCCTCCCCAAAATATTCTGCATCCTTCCCTGCTTTGTGTGATTTTATGACTGTTCACAGGAAAAAGAGAAGATTTGTAAACCAATTGAGTTCACAATGTGTCGTAGTTTCTTCAGTGCCTACAATTTGCCCAGGGGTGACTTAGTTTATAAATGCTGTGTTTGTTTCAAAAGATGGTAAATGTTCTATGGACCATCTTTGAAGTGAGTGGATACAGACCACCCTTTTGCTTTTGCCAGTGAACAAAAGCACAGCCTTTCTAGTTCTAACGGTTTGCACTAATACAGTGTGAAAAACTAAATATAGACTACTTTTGTTAAAATCAGATTAGACTAATTCTATATGAAGTGCTTTAATGAAAAATGTTTAATGGCTGAAATACTATAACTCTGGAGTTAAAGTGCAGGTGCAAGAATGATATTCTACACTCCCTAGAGAGCAAACTAGTACATACTGTGAAATATCAATTAAAGTTTATAGTTGCCTGGGTTAGCTAAATGTCTTTTTCATGGGAAATTTTCATTCTTATGAAATAATCATTTCGGGCTAAAATATGTGCTGAATTATGTGGGCATTCTGAGTTATTAAGAAATGGATTTATTTTACAAGCAAGCTGTAAGCATTCTTTGCTGTTTTTATGAGGTCATCGACATGACTTTTAAATGGGGCTCCAGGCCAACTCTGATTCTCACATCAGTTCATTAATTCACACAGCTGTCTCTGAAAACTACAAGAATAATATATACTGCAGACAGAGGGCCAGCGAGGGGGGTGGGTGTGATTTCAAGGCTGTATTTCAATCGGGAGATCCTGCTGACATCATAAACTATGAGAAGACAGCTTAAGCTGTTGCGGAGCAGCGGCAGCCCCCCTGATGGAAATATGGCTGGTTTAATTGATTCTTTTTAGTTTCAGAATATACAGAGTGGGGACACCCAGTCGTTTTTATTCCGAGCAAAGTCAGAACATGAAAGGCAGGCACTGCAGGAATGCATTAGCAGGGAAACCCAAGCAGCGACTTAAGGTGTGGGGATGGATTTGATTGTGCTAATGATATACGGGCAGCCGTGCTGACACATGAAGGGCACGGGCAGAGTTTATCACGCGGGGATTTTGTTTTATAGGCAATTGTGAACTCATCGCCTTTATGAAGAGTTTTTCCAAATGAGATGTGACAAGGAGGATATGATTGTAGCATGAGTGAGGGGTTGGGAGAACCAAATCCTTTTGCAGTTCCTGTTTGCAGCAAACATTGAATGTGGAGGACTAGATATGCCCATTGATGAGACTTCTAACCACTTTTCCTACTTGATCAGATAGGGGAATTGCTAAAATCAGCACTCAAATCTCATTCTGATGGAGCCTACATTCTGGAAGTTTCGGCATCAAACTGAATTTGGAGGCAACTTGCGCACAACTGATGCTCATGAGAACGTCCTGGTTTCTGATGCTTTCCTTGGCATTAATATGATGTTATTAAAGAGGATATCTGCAGTTTCATATCCTTTCAGTTTCCATTTTGTTTTGGTTGCCATGGGGAGGTGAACTAAACCTCTCTGAGAATAATTTTAGTTTTATAACTAAATCCAGCCAAGTTTTTACGTCTTTGGATGGGGGAAAGTTTTATGAAATGTGACGTTTTAAGTGTACTCTTCAGTCACTCTCCATTAAAACACTGACACCTGTGTACATGTGGATATTGGAGATTCGGTCGCCCTTATCTCAATTGTATATACAAATGTCTTTTTGTACATGTGCACTGAAGCTTTGCATGAAAAACAGATGTGTCCTTAAAGACAGCTAATGTATAAGAAAGACTGAAAAAAAATTCAAATTTATGGAAGAGATCGGGGTTGAGTCTCCTGTAGACCACCCCTACGTATCTGCTTTTATAGTCTTCTCCTTTGCACAATTATCTTGTGGACAAATGCAGTGTGGGGCATTTTCTCTTGGATTCTTGAAAATATATAAAGGCCTAGTGACATGTAGCTGAAATTGCCAAGCATTGCCTGAGAGGCTTTCAACCTGGCTAAACTGCCTCTGCACCCCACCACCCAGTGGGGGGTGGCCCTGTCACACCCTCCACAAGCTCTCCCACAATGCGGCAGGTGCTGGCTGGTGTGGGTCGATCAGGAGTGCCTTGTCCCCAGGACAAGGCTGAGGACTCCTCATGGAGAGCATTTGCAACCTTATGGAGAAGGCAGGTCCACCCTCTGGTAGTCATGTTTTGAGAAATCCAAGTTTAGTTCAATAAGTTGCAATTTGTTATAGAAGATGTTTTGTGTTACATGTGTGTAAATAAAGAAAATAGGAGTATAGCTTAACAGGTTTCCATGTGTCCAGAGAGAATGTTTCTCCATTTTGCATGCTACGTGACAGCTCACCCCAGTGAAGAGACCATTAGGCAAAACTGGACGGTTTTATTTAAGGAGTAAACTCATAAATCTGATCAGGGAGCAGGAATGAAGAGAGAAAATTTAGTGCTGGTGAGAACTTTAAACATTTGCCAGCAACTAATATTCAGAGAGTTGGCTGAAATCAGAAACTGATCAGTTTAGTTTTCTGAGGGATAAAACCTCTAGAGTTCATAGTTAGCAGGTGTTATGAGACTGAATATTTGTGTCTCTCCCATTCATATATTGAAGCTTCAACCGTTAATGTGATGGTATTTGGAAGCGGGGCCTTTCGGAGGTAATAAGATTTAGATGAGGTCATGAGGGAGCGGCCCCCATGATGGCATTAGTGTCCTTATAAGAAGAGGAAGAGACACCAGAGTGCACGCTCAATCATGTGCACTTAAGCACTCTTTTCTTTGTCCCTTCCACTTCTGCCATGTGAGGACACAGGACACAGTAAGAAGGTGGCTGTCTGCAAGCCACTGTAAGCCAGGACAGGAACTTCACCAGGAACAGAATAGACCAGCATCTTCATTTTGAACTTCCCAGCCTCCAGAAATGTGAGAAATAAATATTGTTAAGCTATCTAATCTATGCTATTTTGTTATAGCATTTTAAGCTAAGACAGCAGGTTTATCATGAATTTTACAGATTTGTTCCAGTGGCTGAGTCTTTTTTTATAGTTATTAAATTCTCTTTTTTGTTATAAAGACTTGTTTATTTATGAATTACAAGATCTCAGACTATGAATTGTATAACTGTAGCTGAATCGTCTAGGTTATATATTTCCAAATTGCTACTCAGGTCATGGTTTGTAGTACGTAGTTAACCCCTTACCAGCAACTGGCTTCAGCAAAACTAGAATGAATGCCAAGGTGACGATGAAGACATCAAAAGAATTCCTATAAAATTTTCTTAGGACTTGTAGATCTTTTATATGCTCTTACAGTAAACAAATATGATATTTTCCTTGGTGAATAAAAGGCAAAGGCATTAAAAATATGTCCTGTCCTTGTGAGAATATGTGACACTGATTCAATAATGACTGAAGTCCTATTTTTGCTATTTTTATAAAAAAAAAAAACTTATAGGATGATTTGATTCTCAAAACTATGAAAAATACAACTTTGACAAAAATTTAAATATTAATTACAAATAAACAGAATAACAAGGAATTCTGCCTGGAAATGTAGGCTGAAGCCAAACTTTAAAACCCCTGAATATCAAACCAAACTCTATTTGTACTTGACTCAGATAGTAATGGTAAGCTGCTGGATGAAATTGGGCAATGAAATGATAAACCAAAGTGATTCTTCAAGACTGTCTTGCCAGAAGGTGGAAGATAGTTTGAGGGGGCAATGACCAGCCAGGAGCACTGCATTAGTCAGGGAATAGAAGCTCTCAATTGAACCCTTTTTTATTAAAAGGATTTTTTCTGTAAAGTTTGGATTCAGTCAAAAGCCCTCATTCAAGGATCCAGAAGGCCACATGTAGCCCCAAGGCTGCAGGTTCCCACCTCTGGATAGACTATAAGAAGCTGAACTTGGGGTTGGTGCTAGGAAGTGAGAGGAGAAGGTACATTGGAGAAATATCCCATCTGCTGAGTCAGCCTCTCTGCCTCCTGCCCTGCTCTGCCACTACTCTCTTACCAGTGCAAACCTTGGCCCTACTAACGACAGCCTGACTCTCACTTGTCCCTACTAACTTCTCAGGCCCTAGAGCATCCAGGTCATTTGGGAGAAGAGAGCACTTCAGACCATTCCCTGACTCACAGCTGCACCCTCCTGGCCTTTCCTGAGGTCTGCTTCTGTGCCCAGTAAGTGTCTTTTCACTCTTTTGGAAGAGATCTTTGCTAAATTCCCCGACATGTACGAGCAAAGAAGTTGGTCCCTTAATTTTCTTTTATTTTTGGTTGTGTGAGCCTTCTGTAGCATCTACCTTCAAAATCCCAACAAATCTACAAATTAAGTAGAATTTTGAGCATTAAAGTCATTGCTTTTGCAAGAAAGATCCTGTGAATTAGCATAAAAGCTTCTAGAGATTCAGATGTTCCTGGACTTACATGGGGTTATGTCCCAATAAACCTATCATAAATTGAAAATATTGTTATGTTGAAAATACATTTAATATACCTAATCTACCAAATATCATAGCTTAGCTTATGTGGTCAGAACACTTGCATTAGCCTATAGTTGGGCAAAATCACCTGGCAACACAGTATACTATAGATTACCACTTGTTCACCCTTGTGAATATGTGGCTAACTGGGAGCTGCAGCCCACTGCACTGTCCAGCATGACAAGAGTATCTATCGTACAGCATATCTTTAGCCCAGGAAAAGATCAAAATTAAAAATTGGATGTAGGTTTCTACTGAATGCGTATCACTTCTATACCATGGTAGAGTTGGAAAATCCTAAGTCAAACCATCATAAGTCAGGGAACGTCTATATGTCCTAGAGAAACTTTCACACATATGAACACAAGGACATAGATGAAAATGTTCCTTAAAGTATCATTATTTAGAAAAATATTGAGAACAACTTTAATGTTGGTCAAGATTGGATTTATCCATACAATGGAATACATAGTGGCTAAATGGATGAACAGACATTTATAAAGGGAGATGAATCTCTCAACTATCAAACTGAGGGGGAAAAAGCACAGTTGGAATGAATGACAATTTTGAACATATAAGTAATAAAAATACAAAAACACACAAGGGAAGGATCCCCAGACTACCACAGACTAGTAGTATTTCTGGGACTGAGAGGAGACAATAGTATGGACTGGCCAGGGATTTGGCCATATGCTTGATGTTTGATTTCTCTAAAGAACATGAAGTCAATATAACTAATTGTTAATATTTGCTAATGAGGGGTGGCAGCAAAACAGGCTCCAAAATATTATTTTCTGTATTTCTCTGAATGATTAAAAAAATTTCAGTTAGAAAAACAAACAAGCAAAAAACATGTGCTTTAGAGTCAAAAAGACCTTAGGTTTTTTTTCCAATTTTTTATTGATACATAATATTTCAATTATTTCTGGGGGACATGTGATATTTTGTTACATGCATAGAATGTGTAATGATCAAGTCAGAGTATTTAAAGTATCCATTACTTTGAATACTTATCATTTCTACGTGTTGGAAACAGTTCAAGTCCTCTCTTCTAGCCACTTTGAAATATACAATACAGTGTTGTTAACTATAATCACCCTACTCTGCTGTCAAACAATAGAACTTATACCTTTTACCTAACTATAAGTGTGTACCTGTTAACCTACCTCTCAATATCCACCCACCCACCACCCTTCCCAGCCTCTACTCTCTAGGTTTATGAGATCAACATTTTTAGTTCCCACATATGAATTGAAAATATGCAATATTTGTCTTTCTGTGTCCTTAATTTTAAAGATAATACCTCCATTAAGAGCTACCAATTGAGAGAGTAATAATAGCAACTCTCTCTTAGCTTTAGGGTTAAATGAGAAAATAGGTGTAAAGTCCTATCACAGGGTCTAGCATAAAAAGAGAGGCTCAAGTAATGTTGGGTTTTTTCTTCCCTTCTACCTCACTAAGCATGTAAGGGAAGCTCAACAAATATTGTAGAATTTTTAAAACTTATATATACATACATACACACAAGCACATAATTTGTGTATTATTGTAACAAGAAAACCTTATTTCCCATTGGTATCTGACAGTGAACAGCACCTTATATAAGTTCCCAACTTTATATGAAATAAACTAGATAATTAGTTCTTATTATGTAAAAATGTGACTCTGAAAATATTTGATTAATTATTTGTTATGGCATTCACAAAATTCAATTAGGATAATCAGATTTTATTCTTTGTTATTGCATTCATATATTTTCAAGCTTAACCTTAGAAAGAACATATTTTCTGTGAAAGTGCACTATCAGAAATTGTTCAATAAATCCAGTAAACATGTATTTCACCATTAGAAGCTAAAAACTGTTACCAAAAGCCATGAAATCTTTTTCTGGAGGGCTTCAAATCAAAGTGATTCAGCTTCCTTCCAAATGTATTTTTCTGAAAGTATTATTATTCTGTCTACTTTTATGAATTTAACTAGGTTCTGGGGTAAAATTCCAAAACTTCTGATGGGTATATGAAAAGTTCCATTTTATTTGCGTTCCACACTGGACACTCAATCCTTTTTCCTTTTCATTTACTAGAAGATCAGCTAAGTAAAGCCTAAAGTAATGACATTTAAATTTTATTTAAACATATTGACTTCCTAAAAATCAAAGCTGAATTTTCAAACTTCCTCATTGTGTTAGGTTGGGATTCTGCTAGTTTTATACTTTCCCTTTCAATATCGTATGCATAGCAAAATACAGTGCATAGTACATTCACAATCTTGTGCAACCAGGAGTGATGGTAATGTTTTTGAGCTAGACAAATACATATTTTGAATCCTTCTCTCCTACCACTATTTCAGCCAGTATCTGCTATGGTTTGGAATACTTTGGATATTTGATTCTCCATATCTCATGCTGAAAGTCGACCGCCAATGTTGGAGGTGGGGTTTAGCAGGAAACGTTTGGGTCATAGGGGCCAATTCCTCATGGATGGGTTAGTGCAGTCCTTGCAGTAATGAGTGAGTGTTGGATTGATTATATCCCATGGGAGCTGGTTGTTTAAAAAGAGTCCGGTACCTGCCCCTCTCTCTCTCTTGCCTCCTCCCTTACCATGTGATCTCTGCACACTTCAGCTCCCCTTCATCTTTCGCCATGAGTGGAAGCAGCCTGAAGCCCTCACCAGAAGCAGATGCTGGCACCATGCTTCTTGTACAGCCTGCAGAAGCAAGAGGTTGCCTCTTTTGTTCATAAATTGCCCAGCCTCAGGTATTCCTTTATAGCAACACAGACAGACTAAGACGTTTTCCCTTCAGCAGTTGAATACACTCCATGTCTATCCTCTCTCTCAATCTTGAAGCCAATGTAAAAGCTTAGGTGTGAGAAGTTTATCCAAAGGCTGAGAGGTCTGAATTCTACTTAATTCTAGTGTAATTTTGCGATGGGGAGAGGAGGGTTAGAAATGCAGATCAGATGGGTGACATTAGATCCAGACTGAAACCCACATTTCTGCCTTGAAGCTTGAGACAAGAAATACATTGATTGTAGCTCTTCTATGTTTGATTGAAGATGAGAGATGACACACAAGGATGATTCGTTTATTTCAGGGAGGAGCAATGAGCACATACGACATAAGTAGTATAGAATTGGGCCACGTTAACCTTTACCTGGCTTCCTAAGGAAATGTGTGTGGGGGGATGTATGTAAGTATAAATTGGCAATTAGATATAGATCAGTGTGCTCTTTTCATAATGGTGGTAGATGTTGGTAAGTCTTGAGATTTGTAAATGTGTAGAGATATGATTCTATCTTCTCTACACTCTAATTGTTAAAACACTCAACACAGTGCAATGCAGAGACCAACACTGGCTAGGGAAAATGTAAATATGCAATATTACAGCCTAGCCATCTGTCAAAATAGCTGAAATGTGATTAGCATAATCAAAGAACATATTTCCCTACAAAATATTGAGACCATGTGACTATGGATCACTATTATATTATAGTTGATGGATTATATGTAATGGATGTAATAAGTGGTATAAGAGAACACTTCAAATCTAAAATTCACAACTGATAACCTGTGCTAATGTATTTTATTATTTTTCTTTTGTTTCTTTGTTTTCTTTGAGACAGAGTGTTGCTCTGTTGCCTGGGCTAGAGTGCCATGGCATCATCATTGCTCACCACAACCTCAAACTCCTGGGCTCAAGAGATCCTCTTGCCTCAGCCTCCTGAGTAGCTAGGACTACAGGTGTGCACCACCATGCCCAGTTAATTTTTCTATTTTTAGTAGAGATGGGGTCTCTGTCTCTCGGTCAGACTGGTCTCAAACTCCTGAGCTCAAGTGATCCTCCTATCTCAGCCTCCTAGAGTGTTCTGATTACAGGTGTGAGCCACACTGCAACCAACCTGTTTTATTTTTTCTTTTCTTTTTCTTTTTTCCCTCAGAATGTCCATTTCCATATTTTGCTTTTTAACTTTATTTTTAGATTATATTTCTTACCAAATAAATTTATTTATTTATATTTTTAGAATTGGTTGCAGGTATGCATTCTGAGGCATGGAAATACCTCTCAAACCTCACAACCATCCCATTACCAAAGTACGCCTGTCCTCGCATTGTCCATAAATGTTTGGTCCAGTATAATTTCAAATGGCAAAAGAGAATACGTTTCCACCACCGCCTTAGACAACACTCCATAGCAATGGAACTAATAGGCTGTTGGGAGATTTGTCCTGAAACTCAGTCTGTGGTTTCCTTTCAATAACATCACTGCCTGCTCATTTTAAGGCATGACTTAATAGATGCTATGAAATCAAATCACATCTTCTAGCTCCTGTAAGAATACAGTGCTTCTGAGTATTAACTTTATTTTCTTAGTGACATCAGTTTGTTTTAACATTTCCATCAGGAATTCTATTGTGAGAGGGGACATAAATTAGGCTTTACTTAGTTTATTATGACTTTCTCATGGGCAGAATTTTGATGAAATAATCTTTGAAAATCCAAAAAAAAAAATTCCTGTACACTATGGTAGCATAATTACGTTTTTTCTTCACTATCTCATCTGACACCCTTCTGGGGGCAAAATGGATATTTTAGGTGGAAGAAAAACATAAAGGAAAGAAGGGATCTTCTGGGTGAAACTAGGGACAGATGAGAACTCCACGTGCTTTGGTGAAACGTAACTGCTGGGTGTACCAATTCTCAGTCTTCCAGCTTCCTTTACTTTTCTACCCCTTTGGTTCCCCCACCTGCAAGGTCAGCTGCTCCAAGGAGCAATTTATAAAGTTGCAGCTCATATTGTGGTTGCAGTTCCAGAACTGACATGAAATTAAATCGGTCTTGAGTGCTGTAGGATTCAAAAGCAACCTTCCTAGTTTGCTGAGCCCTTCAAGACTCCTAATAAATCTTGGAAAGGTAGCATTCCACCAGTGACTGACCAGTTCTCCCCTTGCAAAAGGATCTTGAAATGGAAACAACGAAGTTTTCTTTGAGGCCATATTTCATGCCATGGAGAAAAAGACATACGTGGAAGCCACATTCTTAAGCTCCCTTTTCCAACTCTGGGGCAAGCACTCCATGAGACAATGTTAAATGAGCCCTTAACTTACTCCTCCACGTTGCAAAGTGCTGGGGCCACATTGCGTGAAAGAATCCATGAAAAGTTGACTATACCCACAAAGTTTGGTTTGTTTTTTTTTTTTAATTGTTTTCAAGAGCAGAAGGCAAGCCTTTAAAAAGTCTATGGGCCTGTAAACATGCCTCTGCTACAAATGTGTAACTAACCCCTCAATTTCCAGGAGCACATGAAGCTTATGGGTAGAGGCTCATCATAGCGTGGCTGGGAAGGAATTGGAAGCAGATGCTGTCAGATGGTAATACTGAGCTATACCCAGTGGCGACTCACGTGTTCCAATATTTTAAAATTTAATCTTAAATAATTAGTGAAATCCACCTAAAATCTCAGGGCACAGGGTCAGTTCCTGGGTCTTCACTTGGTGGCACGTGCTGTGCAAAGTGTTTTATAGGTATTAGCACTTAATTATCCCCAAACCTCTCTGAGTGAAGTATTTTGATCATCCCCTGTAACGATTAGTTTATGTGCCCATTTGGCTAAGGCACATAAACATGGTATCTATTTTTTGGTTAAACACCAGTCTGGATGTCACTAGGAAGGTATGCTTTAGATGTGATTAGCATTTAAGTCAGTAGACGTTGAGTAAAGCAGGTTACCCTCCATAATGTGGGTGGGCCTCATCCAATCAATTGAAGGTCTTCAGAGAAAAAGACTGAAGTCCCCTGAGGAAGAGGGAATTCTTTCTCCAAACTGCCTTTGGACTCCAGCTGCAACGTCAGCTCTTCCCTGGGTCTTAGCCTGCAGGCCTCTCCTGCGGATTTCAGATTTCCCAGACCCCACAACTGCATGAGCCAATTCCTTCTCTCTCTCTCTCTCTCTCTCTATATATATATATATATATATGTATATATATATTCACATATATACCCACATAGGACTATATCTATATCTGTCTCCTCTTGGTTCTGTTTTTTCTGGGGAACCCTGACGAAATACATCCCCATTTTACAAATGCCGAAACAAGGACTCAGAGAGATAAAGCAATTTTCCAAAGGCCACACAGTGTCAGGGCAGAGCACGGGCCCCTCTTTCTTTCTGGCCATCCTCCTACGAGCCAGAGCCCATTTTCCTCCCAGCCTGTGGCCAACAACCATGTGAAAAGCATGTGAGAGTTGGTTGTGTTTAATCCTGTCATCAGTTTTATTGGAGAGCTTTTCACTGCAGCCCACGTGAGAGAAAACGATTTGCTCAGGATGAATGTGGCCACCAATGTGTTATTTCCCTTAATCTAAACAGAGCCTCAGGCACACTTCATTGATCATGCCTCTAAGCTGAAAGGTCCCCTTAATGCTGGCCAGCAAATATTATGTTTCTCAAGCAGCCCCGTGCTGTCAACCACATTTCCTGATCTACTCTGATTAGATATATAAACAGCTTCAGTAAAACAGAGCCCTAGCTTTGCTGTTGAAAATATGAGATAAGGCTTCCATAAAGATTCGTCAACAGCAGAGGTGCTGTCTAAGTTATGTCTGAGCTCTCCAAGCTCATAGTTTCATTTTTTTGATGTTGTAAGAGGGTCAGTGGGCAAACAACCATGATTTATAATTGTTTCAGTAGTGGCTGGTGCATTGACTTAGGGAGACCTTGGGGAGAAGAAAGAGTTAAAATAATGGAGCAGTTCACAAAGTGGTCTTGCATTTATGGCTCAGCACCATGAGTGATATTATTCAAGGGTACCTAGTCATTTTATAGTGGCTAAGAAGTGTCACTCTGTCCCAGCCAGGGAAGAAGTGGACTAATGCCAGCAAGGTGCAAAAACTTATAACGAAAGGCCAAGAACTCCCCTGAAATGCAAATGAGCTGGTCAATTAGGGAAAGGAAGTGATCGAAACCAAATGTTTTATACCCTCAAACCATCATGCATGTTTCAGATCTCCCATGTACTATAAACATGAGCAAGGCAGGAAAAGGTGGGGTTTTATTATAGATACATGGGCTTCCTTGGTGTGTGTTTCAAAATCCTCTTTTAACCTTTTCTCCAAAGATGAAGTAGACTAGCTAAAGGATTTTTCCAGCTCCAGTTTCTTTGAATGAGAACATAAACTTTTCCCACATAATTTTTGGCATTTGTTTTCCAAAAGGAAAAAAAAGAATTATCAATATCAGTTTTAAAGAAGAAAAAGTTAAGTGAGAGTAAGAGGATTATCCAAAATTGCTTGGTGGGAAAATGTAAAATGTTAATGTATGGAGGTTTTAATATTAATTAATATTTTAATGTGTTTTGATATTTCATATAATTTCTAAAAGATATTTTGCTCACTTAAAGAGGTGATTACTCCCCACTTTAAAGATCATTTATAATTTTTCTAAATTAATCAATACTATTTCTATTCAATGCTAAAAATAATGGCTAACATTTATTGAGCATTTACTTTGTACCAAGCACTGCTCTAAGCACTTTACACAAATTGGCTGAGAAAATCCTGTCCGTAACCAAGGAGCTTGACATTTTTTCCCTCTCTTAAACTAGCTTTTAAAATTGTACGTGAGAAATTTAAAGTGTTCTTGAATTAAAATAATATTCTCTTAGGTCAGAACTTGGGCTGGAGTAAAAAAATAATAAAATGAAATAAAATAAAATAGAATTCTCCCAAGTCAATGCCTGGTTTGGATTAACTAATGTCAAACATAAATATGCCTTTCACTTTTCCATGATAATAGTTTTATTTGCTTGTAATTATTGTGACCAGTGATTTCCATGTCTGACTGTGCATCAGAATCAAGTGAGAAGCTTTCCAAAAATACAAGTTCCCGAGCTACAGCTCTGACTACAGAATCTCTAAAGATAAGATCCAGGAATTTGCATGACCAAGAAGGAAGGAATCTGAATATCCTCCCACAGAAGAGGTAACTGCATTGTCTTAGTTCATTTGTGGCACTATAACAAACTACCTGAGACTAAGTAATTTATAAAGAACAGGAATTTATTTATTATAGTTCTGGAGGCTGGGAAGTCCAAGATCAAGGTGCTAGCTGTGGTGTGTGGTGAGGGCTATTCTCTGCTTCCAAGATGGCACCTTGTTGCTGTGTCCTTGCTGTGGAAGACAGAAGGGCAAGAGAGTGCTCCCTTCAACCTCCAACCTTTTATAAGGGTGCTAATTCCATTCATGAATGTGGAGCCCTCATGACTTAATTACCTCCCAAAGGCTCCACCTCTTAGTACTGTTGAAGTGTCAGTGTGTATTATAGAGAGGACACCACCATTCAAACCATAGTAGAGCCTCATAAAGGTTAAAAAGCCTGAAGTTATGCTGATAGTAAATGGAAGTGCCACCTGCAATCACAGGATGAGCTGCAGGGATTTTTAAGTTGTACGTTAGTTGGTCTTATGCTGTTTGTGCTTCTATGACAAGCAACTTATTTTATTTGTACCGGGTACTCAAGTGCTAAAAGCTAAAATGATATTAGCTGCATTAAAAAATATATTTGGGGCCGGGCGCGGTGGCTCATGCCTGTAATCCTAGCACTCTGGGAGGCCGAGGCGGGTGGATAGCTCAAGGTCAGGAGTTCGAAACCAGCCTGACCAAGAGCGAGACCCCGTCTCTAAAAAAAAAAAAAAAAATATATATATATTTGGGGAACATGGGCCACCTCACTGAAGCTTTCAGAAAAAAGCATACACTAGGACTCTTCTCATTTTTTTCTTTAGATTAAATATCCTTAGGTTTGATTTACACATGCAAATGGTTTCAAGCATTAGACTAACAGGAGAGAGCCCCTCAGACTGATTTGGGTCTATGAACAGGGCTGTAGAGATGTCTGGGACCATCAGGGTTTTGTGTGGGCAAACAGGATACAACTGGGAACCTAGAATTGGAAGCCCAGGGTGCCGGTGCTGTCCTGTTCACTTCCTATCTGCTCAGCCCTGAGCAAATCCCAGGACCTCTTTGGGATTACATGTAGCTTTTGCCTCCCCAGGCATTATTCTCTAACGAGGAGGTTGACAGGCTCCCCCAAGGAAGCCTCAGAGCAGAAGTCAGGAAAAGCATTTGATGACCCCATTTCTGAATAAAGACAAATTCTTCATTTGGGACAAAAAGTGAACCTGAAAAAATCCAGGCATGGATAACCTTAGAGAAGTTTCTCACCTTTGATTTAAATTGATTTGAATGGCACATTATTGTTCCAAGCCACATATGTTGGAAAGGACAGAGAGTACTTATTTTTTCATCTGCAGAACAAACATCTTCACATTATTTTAAAAGTTCCCACAACATAGTTTCCCACATTTTCTAAGGAAAGGAATTTAATATTGTAAACATTATACTCAGAGCCTTTACTGTAAGTTATTTCCTTCATTTTCTCTTAATTCTCAAGTATACAATGCTGAGATCAACAGGCCTAGCCATTTGTTGCTTAAAGCTCTGAAGTATTAGTCTGTAAATTCAGGGAGCATCACCATCCATAGTGTGCAGTCTGATACTGGGCAGGCTGCTCTGTCATTCAGTGCATGCTTCGGTTGCAATTTTCTGTTTATTCAAAGTAAAGGAGAGTCTTGCTACCGCAGACTGAAATCAGACAGAAGCCATTTGCACCCGTGAGAGCTGAAGCTAGGAAAGCCATGTCTGTTTGTTAAACAAGCTGTGTTTACTCTAACCTCTACAGGGTTTAGCCTCGTCCACCCCCTTCATCATGTTTAAGCTCCATTGCTCAGTTTACGTATTTCTTCCAAAATCCATCCTATGATTGCAGCCACACACACTGTGGTTTCTTCCTGCTATAATGTGACACCTTTCCCTTATAGATCATGTCATGCTACTGCTACCGTACAACATTGCCAGATCCATTTTCTGCTGCCCTTCACTGTCTATTGATTACCCAGAAATATCTGAAATAAGCATGAAGTTGACAATGACTAGATTTATAAAATAAGGAAATAAGAAAATTCTCTGCACCTCTAAGTTTATGAAATGTGATTAATTTCACAAAACCTAAGTTTAGTGAAATTGAAAGACATGTCAGTCTCCCCAGCTAAAGTCTGAGCAACTGGATAGATGAGGCTGAGGCCTGCTCTCACCAACACCAGCACACTTAGGGGCCCCTGCGGTGCTGACTGACTACCTAAAAGTGGCCTTGTGCCCTACTTCTTACTCTAGTGTCTTTCAGAACGCAACTGTGATTGGTGATTAAGCCCTTTGCCTTCAAAGCAAGTACCCAAGAAATGCTCATTTTTTAAAATTTCTGACTAATCTTTCTATTTTCAGATGTGATGCTGACTAATCTTCCTATTTTCAGATGTGATATGGAATGGACTTTCAGAAATGCAAAGTAATGAGGTAGTTTAAGAATTAGCAAAGGTCCCTTACTGAGAAATTGACCTGGCATGAAGGGATAGCAATGTGGGTAGCTGGAACACATTTTGAGAGTGTCTTATAATCTTATAACTAGCTCTATGAATAAGGCCATGCACAGAAACAAGAGATAAATAGGCCAGGTCATCTAGAAATTCTAGAGAACACTAAGAGATGACGGTTCACATTTTCTGTTTCTGTTGGTTCACTTTTTTACTCTTGTAGGATATTACAGACTTTGATTGAGTACCCCTGCTTTAAATTATACTTCTAAAGTCATGGAGGGCAGAGTAGGAAGCAAGTGACATCTGCACCAATGGTGGGCAAGGGTATGTGCTTCTGTGGGCCACATGTAGACCCTGCAAAAGTGAGTCGGCCACTCCCCATCTTGTAAAGAGCTCTCCCAAGAGGACTTGCAGCTCGGGATGAGGCAACCTAAGTTTAAAAAGGCTGGATATATAATATTGATTTTAAAGCTAAAAGGTGGGGAGGCAAAAGCGATTAGCAGAGGAGACAGTCCACACCAGAGAACTGTGGTTGGAGGGCCTCAACAGGAAACTCCGAGGAACTCACAAAAGTATCCCCAGAGAGACTCAGCTTTGGCTGTCTGCCATGCCCAAAGGAAACCAATGTTCGCTGAGGGCTGCCCTGCTCCAAATACTACTTCTGCTCCTTCCCCTCCTGTAGGAGCTTGAGACGCCATACCGAGGATTGCTAGGGAATGAGAAGAGGGGCAGGTTATGACTCATCCTCTCCACACTGTGGCTTCTAAGCCAGCGGCACACCAAGCTAGGAGAGGCGAAACATGTTAAATTAGGTGCAAATTAATTTTTATTACCCAAAAGAAACAAGAAGAGAAAAAAGTTCACTAAGTGGTTTTCAGGTTCAGACTTAAGAAAGAATAAAATGGCTTTCTGTTTATAATTTGCCAAGTGTTCAATACTATATATCAGGCATACTCACAACTTTGAGATCTTCAAACTAAATGAAAATAACAACACGTTCTCATTTAAATTGCTGTTATGAAATTGAACGGAAGTTCAATAGAAAAATAAAATGCCTTAAACAAGAAAATTGGCTTTTCTATCCAGAGATGGCCCAAGATTGTCCAGTTCCATCCTGTCTTGGCTTTTTCTCCAATAAATGGTTGATTTCCTGGGCATTATATTCTTGCTTATTATGCTTCTTTTAACGTATCCCATGATGATGAGACCCATTACTGCTCACTTTCCTCTCCACGTGCATTGAGGGACTAGCGTGCACCACTGCATCTGAGCCTTTTACAGGATGCATTAACAGGTGGGATTATAACCATAGGAAGACAACCAAGGTGTGGAAAGGTCTAGACTATTTCATTAAAATATATTGGGAGAAATGAACATGTCTATAGAGATGAGGAAAAGAATAAAATAATAGAACACATACTAATAAACTTTCAATTTATAAAATTAAAAAAAGAAAAATTTTGCCCTGACTTATAAGGCCAGCTAGGGCAGGGTTTATAGGAAGCAGGCATAATGTTAAAATATGGAGCATCTTTCCAAGACTTTGCATGTGAATATGACTAGATGGCCTTCTGTTGGGAATATATTAGAAGAAATCTGGAATTGGGTACAAGAAAACAAAAGGGGATGAAATTGTCACTATGCTAGTTCATTCATATATTGATAGTACTTGGGGTCCCAGTGGACACTGGATCTGGCCTAGAGCAGCCTTGGGGGCTCTGTGTATTATCCTCCTCACTACCAGCCCCTTCTTTCTGGCCCCGAGAGAGGCTAGGCCTGCTTTGTCCTCAGACCAGCTCCTATCCTGGGACTACACAGGGCAGGGTTGCTGAGCACAGATGATGAATAAACTGTCTGTTCAGTGAGCCACTAAAAGATTTTGCCTTCCTCTGTGCTATCGGATACTGAACAAAAAGAAAACGGACTTGTTTAATTTATCTTTCTATTTTGGAAATCTGGTCTTTCAGTCATGAACTTGAGCACCTGGTCCTCCTTCTGTGCTTAAGCAAACCCTATTTCAGATGACTTATGATATCAATGTGATCATTTACTGTGCCCATGCTCTTGTTGAGACAATGACTTCAGGGCTTCGGGCTGGGAATGGGTCAGGGAAGTTCATCCTCTATGCCCACGTGCTGCTCCTTGTTATAGACCATAAATATTTGTTGAATGAGTGACTCAGTGGGCCAAGAAAGCTTAATTGTGTTTTATTTTTATTTCTGGGGAAATGACATTTTTTGTTGCACTTGTAATAGTAATAGGGTGAACATATGCTTTAACGTAATGTTTATCAAATAATGAGAAGGATTAAGTCTGTGCTCATTAGAAGATAACTATCACAGCGATCCATTGTGTTTGCCTTCAGGTTCTGTAGAAACAAAATCAGTTGAAGCTTCATGTAGAGAAAAAGACCAAAGTAAACTTGCAACACAACTGGCAGAGGCTGAACAGAGGAGAGCTTCATGAATATCCAACGACTGCAGAAAACCGGAAGTTACTTACAACAGTGCCTGGTACATGCATAAGCCGTGCTCAGTAATGTCAGGTGATGATGATAACAAGTTAATTTTAAGTGGTATTCAGATAAGACAAATGTCAAATCACACATTAATGAAGCTATTCCCTTTTTAATTGGTTTCAATTATTCTGATGATCTCAAGAGGAATGTTGCTGGGTGGTACTACTGTATCTTGCACACCTATTGATGTTTAGTCTTTGAGCAGACCTCAAGCTCAGAGCTGGAACTTAATAGAATTGTTTTGCTTTCATTGCATTCATATTTATGATTGTTTTCCGTTTATTTCAAACTATATTGATTTTTATTAATGATGGTGTTTAAAGTTTCCTTTAAGATAACATTTATTAATGTGGATAAAGCAAGTCAATTTAAAGAAAATGTGTGGAAGAAAATAAAGAAATGTGAGGTTATTGATAGGATAGGAAATATGTACATCAGGCAAAACCCTGATGGTGGAAAGGTTGTGTCTGAAGTTTGGGAAAGTACTTGGGGGCATTTACTTGAACTGATCAAACCTCCATAGTCCAAATGTTTCTGCTCAAGAGAGATGCTATGCCACATGTGGATGCCCACCATCACTACCTGGCCACCTGATTTGATTGGCAGTTGGTGGCCCAGGAAGTAACTTCTCCTAAATAGGATTGCCGATGGAGAGGTGGAAGCAACACCCACCAGTGGCTGCACTGCTCTAATGCCACATGCTTTTGCTCCCTTCCCTTTTCCTCCAACCCCAGCTGGTAGTTGGATAACTCACTGCACCCCTTGGCAGTAAAGTGCCACAGGAGGGAGACACTTAGCTCCAATCATATGCCCTAAATGGTTAACAACAGGGGCTCTGGGGGAAGAGCTGGTTTGTGACATTTGTTGGTTTCAGTGGTCTAAGTATAACCCATAGCCTCCTGAGCTGATTTTAAGAATGGTCATTTTCAGCAACAGTCTGGCAAAATTCCTGACATTTTCACGATCGCCCCTGGGGAGCCAGTGCCAGCCCAGCAGACTCCAGATACCACTCTGTCTACTGTAAGCACAGTATTTGATTATGTAACTAACTGCTCCCTCCCTGTCTATTCTTTCTTTTAAACTTTAAGCTCCATGAGGGAACAAACCACGTCTGCTTTGTTCACTGTGGTGACTAATGCAGTCCTGACACCAGCAGATACCTAGTAAATACTGGCTATTGATTAAGTGGATGATCTGAGGTTAAAAGGAGTTGCTACAGCGGACTTTAAATCCTCCAGATTTCTTAAGCCTAGAAAAGCTTTTTTGCTTGTTTTTAGTTTTTGGTATTCTTTTTCTTATTTTGAGCAGCAGACCAGCGACTCCACAATTTCAAAGAGCAAATGTGTGCATTTATGTCACCCCTAGACGAGATGGGGATGGGAGGAAGTAGGGCAGGGTTGGCCAAGTCCCCAGCTTCAAGCGTCCCTGCCTCCCTCAGCCCACCCCAGTCGCCACTAAGAACAACCTCTAAGCCACCGGCCCTCCTGCTTCCTGTCCCGTGCTGACGGCTTGTCTCCAAGAGTCTGGGGAGTGCCCAGACTCCGGGCAGCCCTGCTCCGCAGAGAGCTGGGAAGCGATCATTCCTGCGCCACCTCGGGTGGGGTGAGTCCTCCGGCTCTGAGAAGGAGGGCTGGGCCGGGTCGCGCGGGGTCCCCGGGAGGTGGCGCCGCAGAAGAGCCGGCGGGACGGCGGTTCGCAGGCATGGTCTCTGGGGTCGTTTAGCGTTAGCGCAGGCGTCTCCGGGGCCACTGAGCAGAGGTGCTAGCAGCTTCACAGATTCAGAGTCTGGAACTTCCCTCCTCCTTTAAGTGACTGGTGACACCCCTTTTCCTCCTGAAGGCACCGACCTTCAGACACCTACACCTACTCTATGGAGGACGGTTGCTTCAGTGGCTCAAAGGGAACGTGTCCTCTGTCTCCTCTCCCTTGCCTGACTGGCCTGCCGCCACCTGTGGTGTGCAGAGAGCCTGCAGGGGACCTCTGTCCCATCTCACTGGGCTTTAAAGGTACAGAAGGCGGCCATGAGAGAGGAAATGACCCTAGGCACGACGTTTTCCCCAACCCCTGTGCCAGCCTAGAGAGGACCCGTTTCTTCCATTTAGCACCGTGGGCCTGGAGGCTTAAGAAGTAATGACACTATGCCCTGTAGTCTATTCCTAATGCTGTCACAAACTGGCTGTGTGGCCTCAGGCAAATTGCCATATCTCTCTGGACCCTAGCTAGTTTCTTCATCTGAAAGTGACCATGTGACCATGAATGTCCCTTTTAGCTCTGACCTTCCAAGATTCTAAAATTCTATTTCCTGAGGACATAAAAATATAACACGCTTTCTCCCGTTAGTGATATTATACAGTTTTAGAGAACACGATTAGCACATAGAAAACAATTGCAGCCTGCTGGTTTCACAAATGGCAAAAAACTAATAAAATGTACATTTGAAAGGTTAGGCATTAAGAGCCCTCCATGTGCAACAGATTTGAGTAGAAATTAATGATAACAATAACTAAATAAATAAAAGGAAAAATTATGGCCGCTGCCTTCAAAGAACCTACAAATATGCAAATATATAAATGTGACAGATCACAACACAAGGCAGCACCAAACGGAAGAATAGAGAAATTGAGTGCAAATGGAGAAAATTGAGATAAAACTATTTTTGCTCTTAGGGAAGTGAAAAAAATAACGTGTTTTATTTGGATTATAGCTAAAACAGTGAAAAGAGGCAAGAATAGATTAGTGATTTTTTTTTCTCTCTCTAGCAAAACTCAGGACAGCCCAAATATGCCATTATTAATGAAACCCAAGTCTTATTTCCAAACAATTATCATTCAGTGCCATCTAGTGTTAATCAGATGAATGGATTTTTTCCATATTATTTTGCTTTCCTAAATTTCTTTTCCAGCTCTATGTATTCAGATTAAAGTGGGGCATGCAAACTGTCTCTCCCACACATCTAGTTTTGTGCTGTGATATCTGTGTCCTGAAAACCCATGTGTTTCCTGCCCACCCAGGCACAACTTGTAGCTTGGTGTCACAGCTCATTCTCTGTCCGTCCATCTTCCCTGGACTGCCATCATTGTCACAGCCTTCTGTCTACCTCCTTTTCCTTCAGACACTGTAATCTCATGGACCAGATGCATCAGTTGCTGAGCAGAAAGTTTGTAACAGAACGAGAAATTCTGTAACTCACAAATAAATTGGAGAGATGACTAAGTACCTCTTCATTTTTGCAAGCGAGTTAAAGTAGCCTCTTAACTTTGTATTAAAGAAATACTTCAGTTCCCAAGGTTCTGAAATAGTTTCTAAAAATCAACTAAAAGTTATTTAGCTAAGCATCAAGTTGCTTTCATGTTTATCTTACATCTATAGTAAATACATCTCTGGGCATACAGAAATAGCCCTTGTTTCAAATGTCTCCAATTACAGAGTTGCTCATATAAAACTTCCACAGTTTGATATGGAATTTATAGTTGTTTTAGTGAATTTGGTAAATAGCAAAATCAACAAAATGCTCTACTTATACTAACGTTCCTCTATTTTGTAAGGCTGTTTGAGACTGGATTTTAATGCAACTTCTAGAATCTGAAATAAATCTCTCTTATAATGTCATCTATTAGTTCAACAATCATTGGTGTCTGGGTCTTCCTGTATCAGCTCAAGAGCTGGTTGTTAAATTTTCAGGAATTACTGAAGTATCCATGTGTTTCTTTCTCTCTTTTCTGTTCTTTTTGGAATTGATTTCTGAGGTTATCAGAGGAGGAAGAAAATTATTAACTAGTCCTTTTTTGGTTAAACACGGTGGTGGCCATGGATCAGCAACTATTGAATTCAACAAGTGAGCAGAGAGTCAGAGGAGAAAAGGAGAGAGAGCTCTGGGAGTGAAAGTGGGTGTAACAGATTATGGAAGCTATCAACTCACAGTGAGGCAATGCAGCCTTCTTTAACCACTTCGGTACGGTGCTCACCGGCCTCGAAACCTTGCCCACAGCCAGCACTCACAGTCCGCACGGTAGTTTGTGCTGTGC
>VBSM01001124.1:20875838-20901263 GCA_008086735.1 Cheirogaleus medius
AAAAAAAAAAAAAACTAGAGTAAATTCTTGAGAAAAAAAGAAATAAACATACAGAGTGCAATAAAACTTAATAATCTGGCTTGTAAAAAAAGTGCTTGATTTCTAGGAACTTTCAAATGTGATTCCATTGCCCATGGATTTCAAGAAAGAAAAAGAAGACCTTTCCTGCATTAACTAGTTTCTCTCACACTTCCTTAAGGCTGGGCTTTCTATTCAGCACGCCACTTCTTGCAAGCCATTGTGGATAGCTGTGTCTTTCAAAGACCAGATTGAGCCAAGTGCTCTCTGCCATTTAGCTGAGCCCCACCCTCCCAGGGAACGTTTCTGTTCTAAGACTCAAACCTTCCCGGTCAGGTGAGGTAAATGACATCAGAAAATGGCTTGCCCTCTCCTTACAGGTAGGGTAATTTTGTAATTTTTCCTTATAAACTGCGGTAGAGATTGCTGTTTGGCTGCCAACATATATTGGCCCATTGCTCCAAATAATAGCAAGTTTAGCTGAGCACACACCTGCATGGAATTAAACCTGTATTTCCTCTTAAAGCAAAATGTGGCCATTCCTATTATACTAGGTATAATGGTAATGGCATATAAGCAAAATATGAAGTGCATATTCCAGGAGCCTTTTTTAAGACACAACTGGTGCAGCCTTTTTCCCTTTCCCATCCTTTAATCAGTACCCTGGAACATGGAAGCCAATATTTTGAATCTTGAGGACAAGGGCCACAAATGTGGATGGTGGGGGGGGGGGCGGTGGTGAGCAAAGGATGCTGTGGAACAGAGTTGCCACATTAGCTCTGTGGGACTCACCTCTATACTTTTTTTATGTCAGAAAGAAATCAACATTTTATTCATTTCATTTTTTAAGGAATAGCTATTTTGAGTGCTGCTCTTATAGACAGATCTGTCTGTTATGGGTTGAATTGTACTCCTTCCCCTCAAAATTCATACATTATAGTACTAACCCACTGTAGCTCAGAATAGGGCCTTATTTGGAAATAGGGTCATTGCAGATGTAATTAGTTAAGATGTAGTCATTAAGGTGGGCTCTAATCCAATATGATTGTCATACTTATAAAAGGGGGAATTAGGGCACAGAGGGACACACACACACACACAGAATACAACATGAAGATGAAGGCACAGATCAGGGTGACGCTTCTACAAGCCAAGGAATGCCACAGGTTGCCAGAAAAATCACCAGAAGTGAGGCAGGAGGCATGGAATAGATTCTCTTTCACAGCCCTGAGAAGCAACTGATCTTGCCAATGCTTCAGTTGAAGACTTCTAGTCTCCAGAACTGTGAGACAATACATTTCTGTGGGTTAAGCCACCCCCACCCAGTTTGTGGTACTTTTTGATGGCAGCCCTAGCAAACTAATACATTATCCTAACCAATTAAAGATGGATTAGAATAACCTTATCTTAATCTAGGGCAATATTCTCACCATTCCAACAGTAGAAAGCACATACACATATTCACATGCCCACCTGAACTTCTATCATAATCTCTCAGCCCAGTCACCGATTTGCAGTTTGGCCAAATCTCAGTTTATTTGGAATGACAAGCAAGGTAATTTTGTTGTGGTTGTCCCTCGAAAGTATAGCTCTATCACACAGGAGTGTGCTAGCCAAACCCAAATATTTGGTTTATTTTACTCTCCACATAGAATATTTTCGCCCCAGTGGAGCAACTATAAGCATCTCACCCAAAGTGAATTCACCATCATTGACTATTCTTGGTCAATTACTGAATGAATAAATGAATGAATGAGTTGGATTTGGCTGACACTAGCCTTAGGAATTACATCAGTCTTTCACTAAGTACTGGGCCACAGTGTTTAAAGATAGGGCTCTTGAGTCATATGTCTCTGGGTTCCAATTCCAGCTCTATCATTTACTAGTTTCATGATCTGGGAAGAGTAATATAAACTTTTTATGCTTCAGTTTCCTCATCTCTAAAATAGGAAATGTAACAGTTATTTTCTTATAGGGTGGTTATGATGTATTTTATGTGAAATACTTAGCATGTTCCATGCCATGATGATGTACTACAGTTGGTTTATACTGGCTCACAAGGACTGATAGGGTGCATTTTTTCTGATTCTGCCAGTCTTCCCATCCCCACATCCAGTGACATCATATTGGGAGCTTGAAATTAATTGGCCATGGTGGAAGTATTGACACCATGGAAATGGGCAAACACTCTACACAGGGAATGGCTATATACTGGCACACCATCGGTTAGTTGACACTCGTAAGTTCTTAGTTGACGCTAGTTCTGTATAAATGTTAATATTATTATTATCACCCAGTAGGTACTCCTGCTCCCTGTGGTGTTGAAAAGGCATTCTGCTGATTAAATAAATGATTTTGAATTAAAATAACACTGATGAGATTCCTTTAGCAATTTATTACCTTGGAAGAATAAGTGCATTTATTTGTGATCTATAGACCTTAATTCTTAGTTCACTTGAATTGATATTTGGGTCCATCAAAGTAGGAGCTTTTCTCCTTGCTGTAGCCTCCACAGCTGGCACAGGCCTAGGGGAGAGTAGGCACTCATAAATACTTGTAAAGTGAATGAATAAATAAATGAAAATTTCCCAAACACTTGCATTTTCAAAAGGTTTTCAAATCTATTGCATCTTTGACATTGATAGGTTCTGTTTTATCCCCAAGGCATAGATGAGGGAACTGAAGTCTAAAGAGGTGCCTAATTAGTGATTTTTTTTCTTCAGTTATGTCCATTAGACCAGTGTTTTCCAAAATGTGCTCCATAGATTGTGAATTCTGAAGAATGTTAATAGTTACTGTGTGCTAGGGGACCCTCAGAAAAATGATTGAAATAAAATAAGGTAACAAAAAAAGAATTGGTTTATTTACCACAGGTTTGCTCAGAACCTTATTAAATCAATGTGCATTGTGAACTCTGAAGGCAGTAGGGATTAAGTAGGTAGGATTTCCCACATTTGATCATAGATTTTTTTTTCTAATGAAGCAGCCAGCAGTATTGGTGCTTCTCAGATGTTAACTTGCATGTGAATCAATCACCAGGGGACCTTATTAAAATGCAAATTCTGATTCTGTGGGTCTAAGGTAGGGTCTGAGATTCTGCATTTCTAATAAGCTCCCAGGGGATGTTCAGGCTGCTGTATTCCACAGACCACACCTTGAATAGGGAGGAGGCGCTGGAACACACTGGGGTCAAGAAGAAATATTTGGCCTCCCAGTGAAAGAGCAGATGACATCACTGAAATAGCCTCCTCCTCGTTCTCAGGACCAACTGTTTAAACAAGTGTGTTGTTTAGAGGGTGACAGAGTAACGGAGCAAAGAGCAGGACTAAATTAAATCGCTGCGATATGGCAGATCTCATTCAGCTGAAGTTTAGGTGATGAATTAGTTAGCGAAGGGACACAGGGATGGATCAACAGCCCCTCAATTGGCGTGTGGACTAAGTAGCTTCATTTTTATCATTAAAACCTAAGAAAGAGGAGAAGAAAGCGAGGCACAGCATTGGCTCAGGCTTAGTTCTTTTCTCTCTCTATCCACAAACTCAAGCTCCATGGGTTACGAATTTTTAAAAACTCTTCAATTATTGAAAATGGAATATTAATGTTAGAAATTGGATGGCAACAATATGGACTGAGATAAAAAGAAGTTCACCTGGGTCAGGTGAGGAGGTAATGCTACAAAATGTAATCAGCTATTTTAAGGCTTCCTAAACCCTCCTATCTCATAAAGACCCATTTTCCTGACCTAATCTGGGCCCTGCTCTAGCCTAGAAACCTAATTTGGGCACCTGTGTTATTCCAGCAATGGCTATTCTCTGCTGCTACCTTGGCCTAGCAGACTCTTCTCTCCTGGTTCCTTAGCAACAGGGTTTTAATAAACTTTGTGCGTCACACAACTCCTAAGTGTGGAGCTGGGATTAAGCTAATGGAGGTGTGATAGATAAGGCTTTCCCACAGTATTTCTGCCAGTGATTACTTGTACCAGTTATAGCTGGACATAGTTTGATAACTTATCGAAAACAGAAAGGTTAATAACTCACAACTTCATTGCAGATCAACCTTTATCAGTGTAAAGCAATAATTTTGTCTAATTTTATACTTTTCCCTTGTATTCTTTGGGTTAAATTCATTTTGTCACTCCTGATGTTTACATTTTTATATTTATTTGCTCATCTTTCTGTAATATTAGTTTAGATTATTCTATAGCAATTGCATTTATTAACTCATATGTAGAGTATTTCGTCTTTTGTTGAAATTTAGATTTGTTGTTAGAATTGATAAATTTTATTTTATTTGTGTAGTCTTGTTTGTGTTTCTGAATTTTGGCAGGTCCTTCATCTTTTCCTTTATTTAATTTGTTTAGCTTTTCTTAGATTGCCTGTTTTGTTTTTTTTCATCTTTTTGTGTATGTGTATTGATGGGTATTTATTCTATCCAAATTATGTTCTTGGTTACTTAACAATTTTTCAAAGAAATTATTCACCCTATAGTTGCTTTAGTTTCAAATGTCAGTTATGAAACAGCATCTTTAACTTTGATTTTAATAGAATCGACTCCTCGCTAAGAAAAATGAATAATTTAGTATGTTTTCCATCCCTTGTTTGCCTCCCACAACTGTGAATGCAATGTCAGTGATCAATACTAAAGGTATAATCTATAATTGCAAAGCGACTGGCTTGGTCTTTGAAAGGTAAGCAGTGATAATTTATGAATGGCTTAGTCACTTTCCCATAAACATCTGCCCATGTAGCCTATGTCATCACACATTCATGCCACTGCCTCCCTGATCTCTAGTAACATTTGTTGATTAGTAAATATTCATAGATGTCTCTTATTCCAAAGTTTGGGTTTGGGCATGACCAGTTAAAAATAAATTTTAAAATACCATAAAACAACTATCTGATGCCCAAGAGGACCGTAGGAAACATTCTTTTTTTCATGTTTCAGCCTTGTGTTTTATTCCTCTAGTCTCACTTATCCAGAGGAGTTGTCACACATGTCAAATGGTGTCCCTCATTATGATGAAAAATGAAACAAAAGGTGTTTTTTTTCCCATTACCCTATGTCCTGAAATAGCCAAAATATATACACATGGCACCAGAAGAACAGGGAGTTTGCCTTTTTCTAACTTGTTTTAAAAGTGCAGTGCAGACAGGCTAAATCCAGCTGGGAATTCTGTGGGTCACAGGCGTTAGCAGCACAAAATTGAAACCTCTTTCTAGAGCTGACTTCTCAGAAGATTTACATGTATGGTTAAATTTGAAGACATATTTTTGTTTGTGTTGCCTTAAATCTTCTCCTTTGAAGATTATGATAGTCGCTTAGTGACTAAGTGGTTATTTTTTTTATCAGTGATACATTCATTGTTTAATTTGAAAGTATCTGGTCTTAATCAAAATTTTAAAATAATACATATAAAACTCTGTATATTGGCATGTCTCAAGTGTATAGTCCTAGTTTGCTATTTACCCATCTGATTCGTGTAACTAACATTACAAAGTATACTCTGTCATTTAAAATGTTTAAATTAAAATTAAACATTTAAAATCTGTTTAAACCAGATTTTTACATTTCAAATGTTATCTTCAGTAGTAACTCTCAGTACACTCACTTGTAAGTAGTTCCTGGAATGTTATTTTTCAGAATGTAAAAATGTATGTACACATCCTTGTAGACTTAAATTCTGCAGCTAATTAACTGTTTTCTGATACTTTATGTGTATACATATAATATTTTTTCTATTATAATGCTTTTCAAAATATTTATTTAAAAGCAAATAGTAACAATAAATAAAAACATTAAAAATTGTACTTATTTTTGGAATTGCTATTCTAAATGGTTTAATCAAAACACCCCATCCTAATTTTTTTCCCTGCTTTTCTTTTCCAAGCGACCAAGGACTTGAATCTTAGGAAGCACTTCACCCAAGCAGCAAAGCTGTGCCTGTTCTGAAAGGCCCACTCTACATTTTGGTTCTATTAGCATGCTTTTCAAGTTAAACAATCTTAACAATAAAAAAAAAAAGAACAGAATGACTACTTTAAGCAATGTGACACTTTTGGCTCTGTTTTCAAACTGGCTTATGGTAACAGAGTTTTCATCTTAGAACTCAAATCAGCAATCTAGCTTTTCAGAAACAGTCTCCTTGCTGAATCTTCACTTGCAAAGAACATCAGTGAAGTTCTCCTGGTATTATTGTTAATAACAAAGAAACCAGCACATTTTAATGATTCTCATTATAAATGCTAATACTTAAAGTAGCAGTATCAAACATAGCTCAAAATGTTTTAATAGAATTTAGCTTTAGCTCTCATTGAAATTTCTTCATAGTTTAAAAATCATACATTGAAATCACTTCAAAAACATAAAACTTTGAAAAATTAGAATGCCACATAGGCAATATATTTTATATTATGAAATTAACATGTACATTTCAAAGGTTTGATAATGTTCTGTTGACTGTCATTCATCAGTTGATGGAAACTTTCAAAATCTCTGATCTTCTGGCCAGTCATTTACTGACAGTATCCTTTACCAGCTTGGTTTGAATCCATTTCAAGGCATGATGCAGCAGCATAGCAATTATAGGATGGTAAAACATGCTGTCAGATCTTGCATATACCGAGTGTTAAGTCTACAGTGATTTGGGAGAGGAGTCCATTCTCTACAAACTAAGAAGGAATGGCAGAGCTGACCACTAGACTGTGATGCTATAACTGCTGGGTTTAGAGGCAGAACTGGGTTCTATTCTTGTGAGTATAGAGACAATTTGGTTTAACACATTTTTCATCTTATTTAACTTTGGATGGACAAATAAATATTTCTTAGCACATTTATAATTGGGAAAGTTTTCAGAGTGGTACAGGATGGTAGTGCGTGCACACATTTTTACAATTCAGTATTATAACTCTCCAAGAGTTTCCTGGCTTCTGTGTCCTAGTCAGCATTTGAGAGGCAATTAACTAACCACATGGGTCATCAAGCTTCTGGGTGACCGGCTGCCACTGCTGCAGTGGAAGGGACTTTGAGTCCTTGATGAAGACTACAGTTTGGCCTACTGGTTTCATTTCTTCACAGAACCTGTGATGTTTTGTGATATGAGTCTAAGGCAAAAGTAAAGATAAAAAGTGCCAAAATATTTATTTTAATCAAAGTTTTCTCTAAATATGAGGTTTTTATTGTAGTATGCACACTCCAGGATTTGTTTGACTAATGGGATCCAAAAGTACCTGGAGCTTCAGCTTACATCAGGCTGCCAATTAATTATTGTTCAAGGAAATTCCATGAGTAATTGGTATGATATAAAAATTCCAGTGCTTTATACCTCCTTAATCTCAGGTAAATCATTTTTCTTAAACACATTGCAATAGCATTTACTGAGCTAGGTACTCTGCATGCATGAAATTATCCAATCCTACTAACACCATAAGGAATATATTCTATGTTTGTTTGTTTGTTTTGAGATGGGTTCTTGCTCTGGCACCCTGGCTGCAGTGTGGTGGCACAATCATAACTCACTGCAGCTTTGAGATTTGAACTCCTGGGCTCAAGCGATCCTCCCGCCTTGGCCTGCCAAAGTGCTTGGGGTTACAGGTGTGAGCCACCATGCCTGGCCAGAAATATATTCTATTACCACCATTTTAGAGAGGAGGAAACATTCACAGTCACTCAACCAATAGGAATTAGAGTCAGTATTAAGGCACGAGTTGTCTTCTTGCAAAGTACAAACCCTTTCTTTTGCTCATGCCGTATTTTTAACCCTAGTTAAAAAACATAAAAACAACAACAACCCAGATTGAAGCAGTGGGAACAAAAAGGCAGAAAAGTGATGTTTTAGTGACTCTTCTTGCATTATCTTTCAGGCCTATGATAATATTTTCACTGATTTTTATTATTTGTGTATGTGTATAGTTGAGCATCTGTTATGTGTAAGGCACTGTGCCAGGAGCTACACAGGATAAAAAGATACAGGGTGTAATTCTTTGTATCACTTGAGACCAATGGTGACAGTGAACGTGAACCTCAGGGAGTGTACCCCTAGTTGGGGGAGGGGCATGGCAATTCACGGTGACCGTAGAGGCAGAAGTACCAGAGGAGAAACGCATGTGCACCAGTTCAGGGTAGGCAGGAGGCATAATCAGTTGGTAGGATTAGGAGAGGACTTCAAAGTGGAGGCACCATTGAAACTGAGCATTAAAAGAGTTGATAAGAGGACACTCTGGGTAGAAGAGAGTATAGCTGGAGTTAGGCAGATGGGAAACCATGAAGTGTTTGGATAAAACAGAGGTCTTCTGGTTTGGGCAAAGTGCAGAGTACTGGAAAGTAAGGTTAATTTAGATTGAGTAGACAGGTTAAGAAGATTAGGTTGATTATGAAGAAAAAGAAAACCGTTAAAGCTTTTTATTATAATATGGATGTGAAGGCTCAGAGCTCTAGTTTAGGAAAGTTAACTCAACATATGAATAGTTTGTTCTTTCAAGTCTAGGAGTCTGAAAGAATACTGACTGTTGATGAAAAATGGGAAATCGGGAGTAGTTGCTTTGCCCCCCTCCGCCAAATTCAGACTTGTATCTACTTAATTTGAAGAAATACAGAAATGCTGGACTGGACTTTGGAAGAAAGGGCAGAGAGTTTGTATCAGTTTGTCAGCTGCATATGTAAGTGCAGTTATGAAGATGATGAGGCTGAAAAGGGAAGGGCCAAGCACAGACCTCAGGGATGTCCACAAGGAGCTGGCTGGCAGGAAAGGGAGGCCAGGCGGGGAAGGGGGAAGAAGCAGTCAGGAAAACAGTGGAAAAGCAGGAGAATGCAGTCTGTGCAGTAAGAGGAGAGGTCTGCAGAAAGCAAATGTTGGCTCCTCCAACTGTAAGCTTCTTGAGAGCTCACCAGTTGCTGAGGTGATTTTAAGACAAGCCATTTATTTCAATATTCTGCACAGCAGATGTGGTTCAGTGTTTCACACCCTCTTGGGGCTCAGTAAATGTTGACCAGAAATCTACACAAAGTTTGCGAAGTGTGAAGATAAAAAATAACCACTTTTTGAAGAGCAGGAGATTCTTGGTTATTGCTCCTGTATCATGAATTTTCAGCCTTTCTGTTTTAAGGAAAATAAAGAACAAAGATCTCCTTTGTATTAAGGAACATACGACATTGTCTCTAGGCCATGTGCTCTGTGGGACCACAGATGTAAAAATGTCTGCTTTTGTGATATTACATATTATCACTCAGCACTCTGCAGGGTTTGTATGAATGCATGTTTGAGAAAGTGTGTGATAGCAGGAAGGCAGTGGCCACCAAGCTGTCCATCTCTAGAACAGATAAATCCAGTGTTATGGGTGCACACAATGAAATAATAAGCAGCTGTCACAGGCGTTAGATGGACACATGGTAACATAACTGTCTTGTAAACATAATGTCCAGTGGAAATAAATAAGAAACAGAAATAAGAAGTATAACAAATAAGTAAAAAAGAAAAACCAGAAATAAAAGCCATAGCATAATAAAATCTATGTAAATAAAAACACACTCCATACAACACTGTCCAGCATAACACAAGGACACACACACAGCCAAAGGCATATTCATTAGAGTGACGTCTCCCAGGGGCAGTGAGGGAATAAACGTGGGAATCAGGAGAAAGGGGGAAATAAAGCAAGAGCAGGACCTTGAAAAGATCAATGATGAGATGTGTGATTAATTCACACTTTGCCCTAGACATCAAAACAAAAAAGGAAGTATGTGATGGAGGCATTTTTGCAAATCTCAAAAAATTAAATGCAACAAAAAGGCTCACACAATAATGACTGAGGGATACTATATAGGTGTTACATTTATTATGATCATTGGCAAACAAATACATTATCTAGAGTAAAATTCATGCATATCATAGATCTACTAATTTGTCTCTAGCTATATGGCGTACAGTGACACAGGTGTGTTGAAAGCAGCAAGAAGGATGGTGCCATTCATCATTGTAGGGACAGCAGAGTACACAGGGTACCACCCACAGGTTCTTCCAACACAAAGAAGCTTTCCAACTGGTAGAACTCGACCTAATACTTGAGACTATCATCTAAGGTATTACTAATACTTGACACGATTTTTCTAAGGTACAACAGATTATACAATTATCAAGCAGGAATTCAGTACTGACATTTGCATTCTAGCTTAATAGTTGTGTTTACTACTCCTTATCATTAAAAATGTGTGTTCTAGCAAACTAGTTTTCTACTCATTCAAATAATGAGGTTACCTCTCATTAAAGTCCAACCTGAATATATCTGCAAGGATATTCCCAATACATAGTCTGATTGGCAGAAAATATGAAAAGAGAGAAAAAGATGGTTTAAACCTTTATATAGAATTCAGGAACCACAATTTCACATGTAGTGAAATCAATCAGATTTCTGTTTCTTTCTCATTCTTTTGGAATTGGAAATTAGATCCAGCAGGTTATGCAAACCGCACCCCCATCGGAAGCCCCACGAAAGCTGTTGGTAACTAACGCTCTGGCTGGTATGTTTTTGCCTTGACTGCTCTCAACACACAATTCCATTTGCTATTCCTTTGTTCCAGCTGCTCTTTCTTAAACTTGTCTTGAAAAGAACAATGGTTATCTTCATCCTCTGCCTCAGAGATGATCTCCATTTTCTGAATGATGAGTTTAATGAGCTCATGCTGTTTCTCCAGAAGAACAGTGAGATCCTTCAGCCTAAAACAACAGACACATTTTGAATATCCTTTCAATTCCTCTTTTAGCCCTTCTGAGTACAGGCAGGCGTAGGTGCTAGAATTGTTCTACATCAGATTATTTGTGCTCATATTACAGCCTCATGGTAGTCATAATCCTTCCAAGGAATACTTATTTTTGAAGTTTAAGTGATTTTCCAAAGTTACACTGTTAAAGGCAGGGTTTATTCTCGCCCCCTCCAATTTACAAACAAGAGACTACTATACGGAAAGGTTAAGCGGCTTGCCCAGGGTCACAGAGTTAGTAAGTACCTAGTCAAATAGAGGTTTAAACTCAAGTAAACTAACCCTAAAGCCCATAGGCTTAACCACTGTCAACGATGTAGTTACTCCAGGGATCCTCTAAAGCTTTTAAGAGCTTTGCTCTATGAATTCAGATGGCTCATGAAGCATGCAGTCTACAATACTGCTCACAAGAGAAAGGAAACCAGCATTTAAATTTTCATTCACTTATTTTTGGAAGGCAAACTGGTGAGTAGTGGCAACTAAGCGTCTGGATCTGAAAAATGTCCCATGACTCTCAGTACACTAGCTACATCGGTCAATAAAAACATGGCTTAATATATAAAATAAATAAACACCAATATACCATATCACCTTATACCATGTATTATTATTTAAGAGTTTTAAACTTCTCAAATACAGATGGAAGGAAAAATACACACCGGTATTTCTGTTTCAATATTTCCATTTCCAAAGATGTATCAGCATTTGGTGTTTCTTGTCTTTTTTCTCGGTTGCAAAACAAGTAACAAAATAAATTCTGTGGGATAAAACAAAATAATTACTCAAATCGAATTCAATTCAGAAGTTATTTCTTGAGCATGTGTCAAAATTCAACCAGGCTCACTAGCACAAATATTCATAAGGCACAACTATAGCCCTCAAAGAACCCACAGTTTTCTATGAGAAACATACATGTAAAGAGCTATAAAATTCAGTCACATTAAAATATAGCATTAACATTAAAATGTACAAATACATTAAAAATTTATGAGAAACATTAAAATATGCAAGTAAAATAGAAGGAGTAAAATGGGGTATGGGATTGTTTAGGAAGGGCCTTAATTGAATCATTTTTTAAATTATCATGAAAAATGCCCATCATGGGAGGTGGCATTCCATACAAAATTAGTTGTTAATTTTCTCAAGCTGCTCTGCACCATTATTTAACACAACTGAACCATGCAACAAAATCTCACGGGGAGAAATTTCTGAATTGTTATTTTAATAAATTTTGTTTTAATTTAGTATCTTCAAAACCATGGGGAGAGTCCAGTGGAGAGGTGAAATGACCAAGAATGAGGAGATGTTAGGAGTCCAGGCAAGGGACGATGGCTACTTGCACAGGCCACCCAGTAAAATAGACTGAACATGGGGCTTGACTGGACTTGAGGGGACAGGGAGAGGAAGGGGACATGCCGAGTGTGCCACCCAGCGTGCCTCCTGGGTGGCTGGCTTGCACAGGCAAATGAATGGTGCTGACATTGGTCGTAACAAGGAACTTGGTGAAGGACTGGGACTTCTTCACTATTTTTCAGTAGGGGGCGTGAGCAGAGGGTGGGATATGGGAGCAGTGAAGACTGGTTTCAAGCATGCTGGATTTGAGGCACCATCAAGACACACAAGTGGAGATGTCAAGTAGGCAGCTGGGTATAGGGTCCTGGAACTCAAGGCTGAGCTCTAGGATAGAGAAATCAACTGCCAGGCACTCTGTGTTCAGGTAGTAATAGCAACCACGCATATATGTGCAATCAGACACAGAGACAATGTGGGGTTAGGATAAAGCCTAGACTGACACTTAGGTCAATTTTTTCATTTTATGACTACATAAGGTAAAATTAACCTGCAAAGAACTCATGAAAAATAATCACAGACATGGGGGAAGCCCAGGCATGGTTAGGATTAGCACTAGTACTCTGACTCTTTCTGTGGTCCCTTTTCCACTATAATGCAATGGCATTTCTTAGTCTTTGATGGCTTTGTATATTTCTATAGTGGCCATGCCCTGTGTGTGTGTGTGTGTGTGTGTGTATGTACATGTGTGTTCTATATATATCTTTAGACATACAGATACACACATATATATATGTACCTATATCTGCTCATAAATGTTAGTGACATGTGACTAAGAAAAACAAATGAAGTACCTGCACTGTAAAAAAAGATACTGAAAGGGTATGGCTGGTCTGCCCACCCATCTGCTTTCACAGGGCTGTGGCTTGCATTTAACACAGATGCTATGGATGAGCCCCCTGGAAGAGCAAAGCAAATGCCTCCCTCTTCCTGCCTATCACTTACTCATGTCCTTTAAAAAAAAAACCCAAAACAAAAAATACCCCACAACTATTTCTTTCCCACAAGCAGAACAGACTCAAAATCTGCAAAAGGGCCCCCTTAGGGGTAACACAACAAATGAAGTCAAGCAGTAGCACCTTATTGATGGTATTTGGTACGTGTACTTACAAATAACCTCCCAGTAGATCTGGGTTTGTTGGGATAGACAATGGTGGATTTCTGATCCACTTTGCGTAGGAACCAGAATGGCAGCTTCTTCTCTAAGCTGGTATGAAGTTCCACCTAAAGTGCATTTTGGATTTATTGATAGAATCATTTATTAGTATCTGGAATTCTTGTACTGCACAGAAGCAATCATTAGTTCAGCAAAATGAGAACTGATTTCCTACATCCTGACTTCTGCATAACAGGTGGGCTGGCAAGGTGTCCTTAGCCTCTAGCTCATAGTCACTGGCCCCTGCCCCTCATCTCACCCATTGACAAGACAAGGGCAGCGATCGGCAGTCCAGGGGCAAGATGTTTAAAGAAAGAATTCAATTTAAGCCAGCAGGTGTTTATTGTTCAGGGACTGTGAGTAACACTGGAGATATAAAGAAGAAAAAGACAGTCGTACTCTTGGGGTGTTACGATACTACAAAACCTGCACAACTGGGAAATGTGAATGGTATGAATATATACATATAATTTATATATATATACACATATATGAATGTATATGCACATATACCTAGGGTAGGAGACAAGAAGAAGTGCGTAACTGGGGAAGACAAAGGTAAGCAGTAAAAGAACTTGAACTAGCATGCCTAAGAGGATTTTAGACGTTTTTCATGCTGTGGTTTCAGGTGCAATCTGGTTTATCCATGACCTATGTTGAACATAATTTCTATTTTCTTGTAATATAATATTTTATCTCATTTAATGTTTTTGCCTTGAGTTTACATTTAATTTTTCATATTTACTACCTTTTTGTTTGTGTTTGCCAAATTTATCTGGGACTTTTTTGTGTGTCTTGTTGTTTAGATATGTTTATTATAATTACCATGTAGTGAGATTTGCTTTCTAATATAAGACCATATGCTTTTCAATACATGAGCATTTACATGATTTATAGTCACGAATGGTGAGAAGGTAAGAATTTTCCTGTCCACACTGCTTAAAATTGTAATCCCCATCGCCCCACTCCCCCATGACACTTTCCCTGTCTGGCTTCCTTGCTATTTTTATAGCACTTACAACTACTTAACATACTGTATATTAGTTCTAGTTTCAAGAAAAGCTATGTTTTCTTGTATTTCATTGACAATATCAGTTAGTTATTCTCTTTGATTTTCTATAATAATTTTCAAGATTCCTTTTTTTCCCTTGGGTCTTTAGGGTAATATTCCTTTCCCCTTGCCATATCTATATTTTTTGAGGTCATGTGTTATTACTCACTTATTCAAACTTGACTATTCAAACTTGATTGGAAAGATTTACCCAAGCCCACTGTTTGCCAACAGATAAAATACATGGTGTATCTTAACTTGCTCATGGTCTACATAGGAGCTGCCAGATCGCCTCTCTCAAATATGGTCCTGGCAGAGGCTGACAAGCAAAACTCCAAGTCCAATGTGGGTTCAGTGGGACCCACTGGGCATGGCTCTACAGGCCTATGGTAGCATCTTTACCTCCTCTAACTGGTGGAGTTTCTATGTTGAAGGGCAAGATGCACTCTGTGAATTTCTTTTCCTAATTTGCAGTGAAACTATAAATGTTTATGGGATAGCTACAGTTGCCAGCACTGTGCTGGAAAGTGTTATGCCAGTGTACCCCAAACAGCTCTCAGCCCCTCAGAAAACTCACAACTCCTGCCCTGATGAACTGAAAGTCCCTGTACTGAACACATCTCCCAGCATGTGCTATCCCAGGGACCTCTCTGTCTCCATATGTGCTCAAGACCACTCTGTGAGAGCACTAAATGACCCTGTAAAATAAGTGACTCATCCCTTTTTGCTCCCAGTTCTGTTATGGCCTCAGACATAGGTTTCAGAATGGATGCAGAGAGTTGCTTAAGAAACAACTCAGGGGAAATAGGAAAACAGTGTCCTAGTTTTCTAGTCAATGCTGTTCTTGATCCAAAACAGGGAACGGGGAACATGGGGGTACTAGGCTTTGTGCTGTTTGGTTTTAGGAAGTGATGTAAATACAATATAGGATTATAGGATCATGCTTTTCAATTCAACCACACTGACACTGTAGTTGTGTGGGCTTCCTCAAGACATTTTATCTGGTGCTGTTGCTTATATTATTATTTTAAATTTATTTTCTCTGGTATTTTAAAGAGTTTTCAGTACAGTTATGAGGGACTGCTGATATCCCTGCCTAGAGGTTTATATAGCGCTCTCCTTATCACCTGCCTGGAGTTCTAAACTCCACCCTTGTTAATAGTAACAACCTGTCATTACAGCTTCCTTCCTCCAGTCTTTCCCCACTAAACCAAGGTAATAGCAGATCATCTTAAATACCATTTTTATTTTATGAGATCTGATAATAAGTCTCCACTCACTAACAAAGTAACCTGAAGCACTTCATCATTGGCTGCCCTTTCTATCAAAGCTATGGTCTTTCTTTGCTGTTTTTCAACTTTTCTGTACCTAATAACAATTTAATTAATATGTTTTATTTTATTAATTTGTTCCCTAAATGATTCAAACTTTCTGTATAATACACAGCTAAGGCACAGATCACAGAGTTTAGAAATAGTTCTAAGTTGATTTTTTTTTTTATGAGCAAAAGCAGAGAGGTTTTTGAAAGCAAAGTACACCATTACAGAAAAGGGAAGTGTGGACTGATCCAGAAAGCAAAGTCTCTATGCTGATTTTTGATATTTCATTCTCTGAGTGTTTAGCTGGGGTGCTAACTAGGCATATTTTACTCAGTAAAATCAAGAACCACATCCATTTATTTCCTCTGGGTTTTCATGCCAAGTTGTACTGCATTTTGCACATACCATGTACTGCAACATTGTTTTTGAACAAATAAATGCTGATATGAAGATGAATGTATAACAGGAAAGAAAGAATTGTGACTTGAGACCAAAAATAGTGGAGATAAGAGTGAAGAGAAAGTTTTATCTTTGCATGGATTTTTCTTTCTATTGAACAGACTGACGTTTCTGAATGTATACACTCAACTGGTCATCAGATATTCTTGAAGCATCAAATATTCCCAATCAAATTTGAAATTTAAAGACAATGCAGCTAAGAGCAAATAAATAACTTTGTGTTGTTTATGACAGGAAACTACCTCACAAGATTCAATAGCCAAGGACTTATCCAGAAACCTTTGAGTCTAGCAAATTTTACATCAAATTGTCTAGAAAAATGAGAGATGAACAAAAGAACAAGAGAACAAAACCTCATGGATGTAGTTAAAACTTCCATATCAAACATGCCGGGGGGACCCTGTAATTCCCTACCCCAATATCAGGAGCTCCTTTGAACAGCTGGTCTGTGACAAGACAGAATACCTCACACCAGGGAGGTTCTTGGTCCAGCTACCTGGTTAGCCACATGTTGACATAGAAAAGAACCTCCAGCAATTTCTCAGTTTCTCTACTGAGATTGTTCTGGGACATTTTCTTCATCATCTTTGATCATAGCAGGATACCAGAGAACATGCAAACAGGATGTTGCTCCTCAGGATTGAGAAAATATCCATATTAAATAACTGTGTTCTCAGAAAATCAGCCATTCTTACATACAAATAATTATAACAGTGTTAATTTTAGTAAGTTTTCAACTTAACAATATTTTCAACTTACAGTGGATTTATCAGGACACAGCCCATCATAAGTTTAAGAACATCCGCAATTACCTGCATAGCGATTCTCTTCAGTGATGCATGTTTCTGAACCTCAGCGATGTCGCCAACTGCCAAACCAATCTGAAGTATGGCACAAAATTTAATCACTACCACTTAATGGCCCACCTAAAAATGTACTAAGGTCTCTCTTAGTCCACCTAAGCTGCTATAATAAAATAACTTACAATTACTAGGTAATTTACAAACAGCATAAATCTATTGCTCGTGGTTCTGGAGACTGAGAAGTCCAAAATCAAGGTGACAGCAGATTTGGCATCTGACAAGGGCACTCATAGCTGGTGCCTTCTATGTGTTCTCACATGGCAGAAGGTCAAAAAGGGGCTCCCTTACACTTGCTTTTATAAAGGTGCTAATCCCATTCATGAAGGCTCTACCTTCATGGCCCAATCACCTCCCAAAGGCCCTGCCTTCTAATACCATCTTTTTGGAAATGAGGTTTCTATATATACATTTTGGAAGAGACATAAACATTCAAACCGTAGCAAGGTCTCTCTGGCTAAAGTGGGAGAGTGGGCATGTGATCTACTCACTAGTAGTGGCTGCACAATGCTTTGTTAATGTACCTTACAGAAAACTGCAAAGCCTGTATACCTTTGCAACAGTGATGGCCACATTAGTGGGTCCAGTAACCCTAAGTGTTATCATGAAAACTTAAGATGCACAAATTAATCTGAAATTCATTTTAATTTATGATAAAAATACGTTATTTTTGGAGAGGACAGGGGTGATCTGATGTCAAATGTTATTGGGTTTAGCCACACAACATGGTTGGAAACTCAAAGAATTTAGCAACAAAGGTAGAGACAAGAGTGATGTGACAACATGGAAAAGTTAAAACATTAAACTGAGGAGTGAGAGATTTTATATCTTGCATATGTTCAGCAGAAAAAGGTACACTTTAGGGGCGAGAGAGGCTCTGGTGAGAAACCCATCTAGATATCCATGGCTAGAAAGAATCAGGTGAGGGGAAAATTAGCTCAATTCTACTCAATCTAATAAAATTAGCTCATTCCACTCACCCTTTCATTTATTTTTGAGGCACTTTTAGTCCCTGCCTATGCTGAGCTAGCATCCTGCATGTTGCATCAGAGAGGAAAAGCCAGTGCCTGCCCTCGGGGCACTCAAAGATGAGTAAACTCCATGAGAGAAGGGCTCTTTCTCTGTCAAGGTCACCACTGTATGCCCAGTGCTTGGCACAAAGCAGGACACATAGTAGGCACACAAAGTATTCACTGAATGATTGAACAGTGAAAGAGTGTATCCTAGGGCTTATAAACTAGCACTGAGAGCCATATATAGTCAGCAAATAGGTTTCACTGGGCAGGATAATGTTGTTTGGTTTTTAATTTGCAAGCCCTTACTTAGATGGGTGTTCTCTCCAATTTACAGCAGCCCCCATCTCAACTAATCGTCTCACACCTGATGCTTCACCCACTTAAGATATTACCTGGGCTCTGAAGATATCTGGGCTTGTGAGCCAAAGAACAGCTCAATTAACTCTTAATAATATGTAACATTTACTGAATGCTTATCACGTGCCAAGCACTGTAATTAGCTCATTTAATCTTCACAATAACCTAGGAAGTAGGTTTCATTATTACTATCTTTCTCTGATTTGTGTCCTCAAAATTATGACAATACAAGAAAAGTGAACCCAATTTAGACTAAGGTAATAGGGGTGGGGAATGGTGAAGGAAGGCTGCCCCGAAGAGATGATGCTTGAGCTGAGTTTCGAAAGCTTAGAAAGAGTTAACCCATCGTGGAGTTAATCCATGGTGAGAGGTTTTTCCAGGCAAAAGGAACAGACTGTGTGGAGTCCAGGAGGCATGAAGCAAAGTGTGGTACATGCAAGGAATGTGCATTCTGGATGGATCCTGGGAACAGTGACGAGTTGGATGAGATCCAGATTGTAGAGACCCTCCTCTGGGGTGCTGATGGGTTTAGACTGGATGGAACCCTTTTAAGAGTCATAGATAAAAACTTTAAAAGAGCCACTAATGGATGCAGCTTTTTATTATCAGAACATCACTGTGGCGACAGTTTGTAGGAAGAATTGCACAGAGAAGTGAGACAAGACAGAGATTTACCCTTAAGGCTACTGCAGCAATGTAGAGGAGGAGCCATGAGGTGAAACCAACTAGAAATAGATGTAAGATGCAAACAATTATCGAAAGAACTAAGGAATAAAAGGGGAGGGTGGAGTTGAGAATATCTGCCAATGATGTAAATAGCAGATGGTATTGAGAGTCAGTAGCAGATTTGGAAGGAAAGATAATGTCAGTCTGGGCTCTGTTGGGTTTGATTTTGCTCCAGGACATGCAGGTAGAGATGCCTGGTGGGTGCTGTGCCTGTGGATCCTCAGCATGGTGCCAACCTGTAGTGCTGCTGCTAAGCCACACTCTCCTCTGGATAATTATCTTCCAAAACATAAGCAATTAGAAAAGAAAAGTGTGGGCTCTATGTCCTCCTCTATCATTCCTAGTGCCATCCTTTGATTTTCTAGGTCACCAAAATAAAACTCTGGAGCTGTATCAGAGTGGCTAAAAACACCTAGGAGTCTGTATTATTTTTTTCTTTCCAGGAATGCTGCCTAGCACAGATTCTGGTACATGGTCAGACTCTGAGAAAGTGTGTTAAATGCATGTGTGTTAAATGCATGTGTTAAGTGCATGTATGCTTAAATGGATAAGGGAAAAATAGGCACTATAAGTCAATAACAGCTCCCCATAGACCTGGAGTGGGGTGCACTTCTGCCTGCATTGGCCAACATGCTCATGGCTCAAGCAGATTCTCTAGCGCCTTCCATGGGGAAGGGCACTCTTGCGTCTGCTGAGGGTGTCTAGCCTTTGGGTTAGAAGTGGCATCTGAATGCCGCAGACACCCTCTGCATGAGAGACTCTTCCTCACTTGGATCTCTGGTCAACAATAAATTTGAGTGTAGAGACAATCTACCCTCCATAAAGGTCTCTGCCTAACCTCTGACCCCCTCCCCAATCCTAGTTCTTCATAGCATTTATCACACCCATGACCGAGTATTGGTCTCTTTTGTTCGCCACTGTTTCTCAGAACCTGCAATAATGCCTGGCATTTAGTAGACTTATTTAAGTATTTGCCAAGTGAATGCATCGTTGCATCTCCTGAGCCTCTTGATGTGCCTGGTTGGTATTCCCCAGACACCAAGTGAATGTTGAATGAATGGATTTTGTAGTAGCCCCTTCCCCATCCCACAGTGGAGGGATATTAAGGAAGTTAAGAATAATTATCATTATCAAATGTGCCAAATGATCAACAAAAAGGAACTACAGAGAAAAATTACTTACAAGTAAATTCATGAGGACAATTGGGACAAGTATTGCGAAGGTAATAAGTTGCACAAAGGACAGAAATGGATATGTCAATTCATGTCTCAAAAACGGTTCTAGGAAGGCATCCCGGTAACTGATGTCTCCCAGCATCATGCTGAAGGTCTGCATTATGGCTAGCCACGGGGTGCTGAAGGTGTCCTGAGAACAGATGGGAAGGTAAAAGTGAAATGCAAAATGTATATAATGAAAAAATGTTTCCTGGAGAGTAAAATGGTAAAAATTATATTAAGAATACTTTTTAAAAGTCATAGGCATGAAGCTACTGAAATGCATTGATAAGAAATATTAATAAACTGTGGCAAAGTCATAAAAAGCTCTTTTCTACACAAATAACAAATCATGGTGCATTCTACATAAACTTTTTGACAATGGAAAAAGTCACTTAGTAAGATTATAGTTTTTTTCTGCAATAAAAATCATTTGAAAGATACATCAGATTAAAAAAAAACTAAAGTATTCAAATACCATGTTATATGATTGTTAATTTTCTAGGCCATTGAGATTTAAATATAAATATAGATTTCCAATATTCACAGTGATGAAATCAATTACTGATGCAAGTGCCTTACCTGTATACTCAGGAGGACATAAAAGCTGAGTCCAAAAGCCACAAAAAGGAAGACAAATACAACTGTAGATCTCAACAAAGTTTTCATAGTTACCTCCAACATAACAATGAAAATTCCACATTTTTCAAATCTAGGAAAATAAAAATAAATTTTAAGTAATCACTCACTTTTGTAGTCAAAGTGTATTTCATTCAGTGACAATAATTATCATGCATTAAATCAGATACTAGATTTCACAGATGAGATAGCTGAGGCCAATTATTTTTAAAAAGAAGACATGAGAATTCATGAAGAATCAAGTCTTATTTTCAAGCTCTTTATCAAATTACTTTTTTTCCTTCTTCTTGTTAATGTCTATTTTTAATCATTTTATCACTTGACCACTGGACATTACTTCAACCAAAGTAGAAATGAAAAATCATAGCTTCCCAATATCAAAGATGCTACCAAATGCTTAATACAGATATTAGAGACATGAATTGTATGATGTATCAAGAAGAGATTGATTAAATGAGCCCACATTCCTGAAGCCACCTATTGCAGGGCACATAACACATAATTTACTTTCACCCATCCTCACGACCTCCTTTGATTTCTTTTTCTCACCTCAGCACCCTACATTGTGAAATGTTTGGGTAGACAATGAGTGTGTCACCTGGCCACTAACTTGTACTTTTCCTTTGGCAAAGACAACTTGTTAAAAGAGGGAATCATAAGACTCTAAAGCTGAAAGAGACTTTGGCTAAGTACACAGAGATGTCCAGTAACTCGTCACTGATAATGAACCTGTCTTGAATCCTCTTGACTTCTGGGTCACTGCCTTTCCCACATACTAGGTCCTCTCTGAGAGGCAAGGATCACCTCTGTGTCACTGTGCTTATGACACAGCAATGCAGATGGTACAGTGGGAAAAGCATGATCGTTGGAGTCAGGAAGACTTTGGTTAAATATCTATGTCTTGAGTGACAAGCTAAAATCTTGAGAAAGTTACTTAACTAAGTGCTTCAGCTTCGTTGTGAGTAATAACATTTGCCTCCTGTTACTGTAAAGATTACATGAAATAACATTTAACTCAACATCAGCAATTGTCAGAGGTAGAGGAACTCAGCCTTTTTTCCCTCTCTAAAATTAGATTCTTTGGGCTTATTTTTTTTCTTTTTATACCACTTTTATTCCCCATACTACTTATGAGTTCATTTTGAGTATTTTAACACAAAGTGGATGCTTACAAAATAGTATCAGGTAAAACAAGAATAGCCAACACTTTTATTCCTACTTACTTCCTGGATTTAATCTAGATTTATCTAGACCAGTTGTTCTTGACCTGGGCTCATTTGGCACCCAGGGGACATTCGGTAATGTCTGGATAGATTTTTGGTTATTACAACTGGGGTGGTATGTATGTTACTGGTACCTAGTAGGTAAAAGCCAGGAAGGCTGTTAAACATTTCACAATACACAAGACAGTCCCCCATATAATAAAAAAAATTATCTGGCCCCAAATTTCAATAGTGCCAAAGTTGGGAAACCCTGGTCTTATTACACTCTGAACTCAAGAACCCCCCACACCTTTCCTTAATAGGATATAACAAATATCTTCACATTTTAAAACAACTGGAAAAGGAAGCCACTTATAATAGTTTTCCTCTTGATATTAAAACTGCTTAAAGGATGTAGAAATCATTCAAGCTGGTTTTACCTTTGAAGATACAACAAGAAGTTCATCCAGTATAAGAATATAGCAATTGCTCCACATTGCCACTGCATAAAAGCTGGTATGTTAGAAAACAAAGGCAGCACGAAAATGATGCTTGTTGTGTAGATAATCCATTCAAGGAGATTATTAATATCGCAAAAGTAATTACTTTTCTGGGATTGAAAAGAATGAAAAATGACCACATATAAGAGACCTGGCATCTTATGGGTGGTTATACATATGTAACCAGTAACAAAATTTTTCTGAAATTACAGACATCAGGAAAGAAGTTTAGGACTAAGGAGTCACTTCCTGCCATCTTGCATTGACTTCAGAGCCCCTGGGGTACAGATGAGTGTTGGAGATGGCCCAGAGTCATCTGTTAACCTGACTACGGGAGTCTGATGCCTAAGGACATCCTACAAGTTGCTGGGCTTTTCCTGTAGAGTCCACTTCATCTTAAGGAAACTTCTGGGGACTGCAAGTTGGTTTGGTAATTCCTGGGACCTTTCTGTCCGTTTAAGGACATGCATGTGGAGCTCTCAGGATATATGAACTAAAGCTGCTTCTAAGGAAGTTTGAGACCTGTTCTGAGACTTAATTAGGAAATGAGAACAAATTATAATGGTGTTCCTAAAGATTTCGTGTTTTGGACATTAAATTTCCCATAGAGTAGACCACTTAAATATCAAGAAGAAAATGTGGAGATCAAATCTGACACAGAATTCATACAACTTTATAGCTCAATTTAAACTATAATCTGTAATTTTTATTTTGGGAAAAATGAAAATAATGGCAAGAGAGATTCAGTAATATGCCCTAAATCATTTAAGGTAAAATGGAACAACATAGTCTAACTCTCAGAATTGGGACAATTTATTAATACTTAAAGTATATATATGAAAGTACTTATAAAATACAATATTAAATAAATGCAAAGCATTATTATCATCAAATAATTTACTGCAAATATCCATGTGCTTACATGATGTAACACAGAAAATTTTCATAGAAAATGAGATGTTGTATAAGAGGTATATGACATATAATAACATTTACAAAAATATACAAAAACATAAATAATAAAAGACTGTAAACCTTCACCCTGAGGAAGGATCTATGTCATTTGTCAACCAGACCAAAGACCTGCAGATAATTTATATAATTCTTGGATCTGATATGAACTTGGTTCACACATTTAAAAAATAGAGTGTAAAGTAAAAATTATTTTATAACAAGTTCCCAAATTTTATTATGACTTGGAATTTTATTTAATAAAGAAAAGCATTCCTGTTAGAAAAGAAATTCAAAGAAAGACCCATTGAAAATGGAGTTGGGCGAGATAAGTTCTTTATAAACATTTACATTTAATATTATCAAATTAAAAATCTATTATGTTAGCAAAATATTAAAAATGATGCAAGAGAAAACACAGAATAGTCATTCATAATGATCATATGTTGCCAGACAAATCCATATGGACCAGTAAAAGTAGAACATCTCTTTTATGGATATATCAGACAGTGACCTTACCTAAAATCATATTATTTCTACATTTTGAAAAGCTTACCCTTGATATTTCTAATCTATACATTAGCCAAGCTATGTGATTTTATTATGACATAATATTATTTCAAATTCAAATTATTTCAAAAATAGCTTATCAGTTAAATTTATGTTAAAGTATAAAATTTTAACATAAATAATAATTTGTTAAAAATACAAAATAAAATGTCAAATAATAGTTTATTAGTTAATTTATGTTAAAATATTTGCAACTTTAGAGACACAAAATGTATTACATACCTGTTGGAAAATTTGGGACACTTCTTTGAAATACCCAAATATACTTGATAGAAACACTAAAATCATACAAACTTTTATTGGATATGAATTCTAAAACAAAAAAAGTATAAGACAAGTAATTATTAGGGATATAAAATAAAACACTTTAACTTCTTCATAATTTCTACTATTAAATATTTATTTTGCTGTGCTTCATTTCTATGTACCGTCTACATTTGAGTTAAGCGGAAAATTATTGTGATGTTAATACTCATCTCATTTAGTAGAGATCACACATACTCATTTCATAATGTCCTTATTAAGAGTTCAAAAATTGAGGTAAGTCTACAGATTCATATTCCTTTAGAATCTGTAGACCTATATGAAATTTTTAAATTGTGTAAAATACACATAACATAAAATTTGCCATTTTAAAAGTTTTACCTATTACATGTACATTTACACTTTAAAATGTATAATTCAGTAACATTAAACACAATGTTCTGCAGCCATCACCGCTATCTAGTTCTATAACTTTTTCATCATTCCAAACGGAAACCCCATCCCTGCAGTCCTTGGCAACCACAAATCTGCTTCCCTATAGACCTATTTTGCAGTATTACACTTTGACCCTCAAGCTAGCATCTCACGAATGTCAATGCCTTTTAAATTTGTTTACACACTCATCCACTCATCTATTAACCTATTTATTTTTACTTCCTCTCATTTCACAAAGTTTTTTAGGAGAAATTGGTACCATATATGAATTCTATAGGATATTTATAATAATCAAAGTCCTGATATTTCAGATTTATTATTCTTAAGAATAAATATTTTAAAAATATTCTCTTATTTTAAAAAGTTGAAGTTTGAAAATACCGTGGTGTCTAATATTTCCAGATGATCGCTAGTTTCATTGATGATTCCAGTTGAGTTGAAAGCCATTCCTGGCTTTATATTGACAACAAGAAGAGTCATAGGTATGAGACCAAGACAGTAAGATCCTAGGTTCATCATATGGGCTCTAAATCCATAAGCCACCCTACAAAAAAAAAAAAATAATCAAACCATAATTGAGTCATTT
>VBSM01001124.1:20901363-20945676 GCA_008086735.1 Cheirogaleus medius
CCCTTCCCCTCCACAATGCTCACCACATCCCTCAGATGTGGGTCTACCCCCCCATGCCCCGAATCCCTGGTGAACACCACCACCCTTTGAGCACCATAGTGTTAATCAGTCAGTACCAACTTGATGGCGAGTACATGTGGAGCCCATTATTCTGATCTTGTGTCACCTCACTTTGGATAATGGGCTTAAGCTTAATCCAGGATAATATAAGCGGTGCTAGCTCACTGTCATTTTTTAGAATTGAGTAATATTCCACTGTAAACATATACTAAATTTTAATAATCCACTCATGAATTGATGGACACTTGGGTTGTTTCCATGCCCTTACAATAGTGAATTGTGCTGCCATAAACATTTGGGTACAGATGTCTTTATAATAGAATGTCTTATGCTCTTTTGGGTAGATGCCTAATAATACTATTGCTGGGTCGAATGGTATTTCTATTTTTAGCTCTTTGAGATATCTCCAAATTCTTTTCCACAAAGGTTGCACTAATTTGAAGTCCCATCAGCAGTGTAAGAGTGTTCCTGTCTCTCCACATCCTCACCAGCATTTGTTGTTTTGGGATTTCTTGATATAGGCCAATCTCACTGGGGTTAGGTGATATCTCATTGTGGTTTTGATTTGCATTTCTCTAATGATTAGAGATGTTGAGCATTTTTTATATGTTTGCAGGCCATTATTCTGTCTTCTTTGGAAAAGTTTCTGTTCATTTCCATTGCCCATTTTTTGATGGGGTTGTTTGATTTTTTTCTTGTTAATTCTTTTGAGCGCTAAAGCAGTATTGAGAGGAAAGTTTATTTCCATAAATGCCTATAACCAAAAGTCAAAAAGATCACAAATAGACAATTTAATGAATTGACTCAAAGAGCTGGAAAAAGAAGAATAGACCAACCCCAAACCCAACAGAAGAAGTGAAATTAACAAGATCAAATCAGAACTAGACGAAATTGACAACAGGGAAGCTATACAGAAGATTAATAAAACAAAATTTGGTTCTTCAAAAAAATAAACAAAATCGACATGCCTTTGGCTAGACTAATGAAAAGCAGAAAAGAGAAATGTCTAATAAGCTCCATCAGGAACAAAAAAGGAGATATCACAACCGATCCCAAGGAGATACAAGATATAATTTACGAATACTACAAAAACCTTTATGCACACAAACTGGAAAATGAGGAGGAAATGGACAAATTTCTAGAAACACACAGCCTCCCTAGGCTCAACCAGGAAGAAATAGAATTCCTGAACAGACCAATATCAAGAGCTGAAATAGAAACAGCAATTAAAACTCTTCCTAAAAAGAAAAGTCCCGGCACAGATGGTTTCACACCCGAATTTTACCACACTTACAAAGAAGAACTGGTGCCTATCTTGCAGAAATTATTCCACAACATCGAGAAGAATGGAATCCTCCCCAACACCTTTTATGAAGCAAACATAACCCTGATACCAAAACCAGGAAAGGATGCAACAAAAAAAAGAAAACTACAGACCAATAACCCTTATGAATATAGATGCAAAAATTTTCAACAAAATCTTAGCTAACCGAATTCAGATGCTTATCGAGAAAATAATCCATCATGACCAAGTGGGCTTCATCCCAGGGATGCAGGGATGGTTCAACATACGTAAATCTATAAATGTAATTCACCACATAAACAGAAGCAGAAACAAAGACCATATGATTCTTTCAATAGATACAGAAAAAGCTTTTGACAAAATTCAATACCCTTTCATGATAAGAACACTTAATAAAATAGGCATGGAAGGGACATACCTAAAAATGATACAAGCCATATACGACAGACCCATAGCCAACATCATACTGAATGGGGAAAAATTGAAAGCATTCCCACTTAAAACTGGAACCAGGCAAGGTTGTCCACTATCTCCACTTCTATTCAACACAGTGCTGGAAGTCCTGGCTATAGCAATCATACATGAAAGTGGAATCAAAGGTATCCAAATTGGGGCAGAAGAGATCAAACTTTCACTGTGTGCTGATGATATGATATTATATTTAGAAAATCCCAAGGATTCAACCAAGAGACTCCTGGAATTGATAAATGAATTTAGTAAAGTCTCAGGATACAAAATCAATACACAGAAATCAGAGGCATTCATATACGCCAACAACAATCAAATTGAGAACCAAATCAAAGACTCAATACCCTTCACATTAGTAACATATAAAATAAAGTACCTAGGAATATACTTAACTAAGGAGGTAAAAGACCTCTACAGGGAGAACTATGAAACACTGAGGAAGGAAATAGCAGAGGATGTAAACAGATGGAAATAGATAGATTCTTGTTATCAGACATTTATTGGAAGTGTAGAGAGCAAATATTTTCTCCCATCCTGTAGGTTGTCTATTTGCTCTAATGATAGCTTCCTTGGCTGTGGAGAAGCTTTTTAATTTGATCAGAACAAAGAATTTTTTAAAAACACAAAAACAAGACAAGAAAAAAGGAAAAAAACAAAACTAAAAACCAAAAAATATTTGCTTAAGATATCTATGGAAAAAGTAGTTATAATCTCTTTCAGGACTCTATTTGGTAAATTCATTGAACTTTAGAACCAAGAGAACTTTCTAATTCATCTTTTTAATTTTCAAATAAGGAATATCAACTTCTGAGCAAACCACAGCTTACCAATTAATGGAAGAGGAGAGAATTTAAGCCCATATGACTTGACTCAAAGGTAAGTGTTCTTCCCTAGAACATACCTCTTACTTCACTGCCAATAAATTGTAGGGTCCAGGATGCTTCTTCAAGTTTTATATAATGATTCCCTCTCACTCCCCAAATATTTTATTTAATGTCAAAGATAAACAATGTCAGCATTTTCAATACCAAAACTTGCCTTTGATATTTATTTTTTCCAAGTATAAAACATTAAAATAACAAAATTTAAAACATTAAAATACAATTAGAACACAATTGTTTAGAAGACTTAATAGATTTAATAGGAATGACATTAAAAAAAGAAATACTACTCAGTACATACCATTTCATAAGTAAGTATTCTTTACACACAGGATGATTGAGAAGCTCTATGCGGTTATATTGTACCATTGCCTGAAAAATAAGGGAAGAGCGATAAAATTACAATCATATTAAACTACCAGATATAAACTAAGCTTTCTATTTTATGGTTTTATAACTTAATTTTGATATTATAAAAGTAACACTTGCTTATTTTAGAAAATTTGAAAAAATGAAAAATGACATCAAGATTGAAAAAAAAAACACAAGCTAGAGAGAACCATTATACAGGGCAATAATTTGATTCAGTCTGTCTCTTTTGATCTCTTATTGGTTGAGATAGTATAAGCTTCTAAATCTTATACAGGGTTACAACAGGAAAGAACATTAAAGATAAATCAGCAAGAGTTACACCCTCATTCTGTCCTCGAAGAAATTCAGGCTTATCTTTCTAGAAGGATTTTAAATCGTAGAATACACTTAAATAGTAGTTAAATTAATCTGTAGATTGTAAGTTTTCATGAGCGTTATTAGGAATTACTAGTACCTATTTAAAAATTAATTTTTAATTATTCAAGAAATACATAAATAGAGGAACTAATAATGTCAGCAAGATGGCTGAATCTTGCTGCCCCAGGAAGCCCCGCCCTCCTTCTTCCAACAGAGGCACCAAATGATTATAACAACAATACACAAATCGATTTGCATTGTGAGCAATCCAGAACCCAGTTAAAAGGTTCTTGCACCCCAGATGAGCATGTAGCCAAAAAGCACCCAATCAAAGACAGTAGGGAAATTCATGACGTTTACTCAACACAGCCCTTCCCTCTGGCATAGCACAATGACACTGGGGGAAAACTCCCAACTCTCGGCTTCTCCTTGGGGAGAGAAACAGAAGAGTGGAACATACATCCAGTGTTCCGGCTTTTGGAGGACTGCCCAAGGGAATGATTTCTATTGTGCCTGAACCTAAGTGCTGACAGGAACAGGCACCAGGAGAGGGCTACTGAAAACAAAGTAGGTCACAGGGGCTTGGTCTAGTACCAGAGAAGCTGCAGTGTGACAGACAGACACTAGGTAGTGCTCTAGTACCATGGCTTGCTATAGCATCAGAGAGGCTACAATACTGCAAACATACACCAGGGGGAAGTCCTGAGTAGAAATAGGCAAATCTCTTCAACTTTGAAATGACATTCACATGCCCAGACAATATGAATCCCTAGAAAAGGCTTAAGAGTTTTCCAGAATCTAGCTAGGCTGATTGATGAGGGACCTACTTATCCAAAGTAAGATGGTAAACACTGGGAGATGTGACCGTTTTTTTTTTCCAAAAGCCAAGTTCCAACAAATGATAACAAGTCATACAAAGAAACATAAAAACATAACCCAATCAAAGGAACAAATTAAATCTCAAAAATCGAACCCTAAAGAAACAGAGATATATGAATTATCAGACAATTAACAGAAAACGACCATCATAAAGATGCTTAATTAACTAAAAAAGAGCAGACAGAAAACTAAACAAAATCAGGACAACCATGCATGAACAAAATTAAAATATCAACAAAGAGATAAAAACTATAAAGAAGAAGCAAACAGAAATTCTGGAACTGAAGAATACAATAACTGAGTTGAAAAATTTCACTAGAGGAGTTCAACAGCAACCTTGACCAGGCAGAAAAAAGAATGAGTGAATTCAAAGACAAGATGTCTGAAAGCATTGAGTCAGAAAAGCAAAAAGAATGAAGAAAACTGAGGAAAACCTATGGGATTTAAGGGACATGATCAAGCAGAACAACATATGCATTATGGAGATCCCAAAGGAGAAAAAAGAAGGAAAGGGTTTGATAGCCTATTTGACAAAATAATTGTCTGAAAATTTCCCAAATCTGAGAAGAGAAATGGATACAAACATTCAAGAAGCTCAAGAAACTTCAATTATCACAAATCAAAAGAGACCTACCCTGAAACACATTATAATCAAACTATTATAAGTCACAGATAAAAAGAGAATCTTGAAAACAGCAAGAGAAAAGCAACTCATTACCTAAAAAGAAGCTTTAATAATATTATCAGTAAATATCTCAGCAGAAACCTGGCAGGCTAAAAGAGAATAGGATGATATATTCAAAGTGCTGAAAGAAAATAAACTACTAACACCAAGAGTACTATAACTAGTAAAACTATCCTTCAAAAATAAAGGCTCTGCAGAGCTAAAATCCTTTGCACAGAAAAAATGTGAGTCCGTTGCCATCACCAGTGTTGAGTGCATAAAATCCATATGAGTCTGCAACCTTCACACTCCAAGTGCCCAGTAAGTGTGTAGATTTCACTTTATGTGGCAGTTGGTACCATGGTCTGTACAAAAGGCTTCAATGTAGGGAAATAAACTCATTTAAGGCAAATGAAAATTCCTCATTGGCCTAGACCACAGTTGCCCAATAGTACTTTCTACCATGATAGAAATGTCTTGTATCTGTGCTGTCCAATATGAGAGCCACAAACCACAGGAGCTACTGAGCACTTGAAATAATTTGCAGATCTAATCCTCAAACATGTTTTATTTTGCATGCACACAATTTTAATTTGTTGTCAATATTTACACAAGTGTGGGCGGTTATTGCCACATGGCAACAGTTTGCTGAAACTAGTGGCCACTCTCCTTATAACCAGGAGCCTATGTTATTCATCTGTTACCTGTTTTCTCTGCAGTTATTTATTTGAGTATGAGACCCTTTATTTGACTTAAGTGGATCATATGCATGCCTTCATTGCTTTATTGGTTTCAAAAGCACTCTTTGAAGTAAGAGCCAGTTTGGAGCAAGTCTCAGGAAATTCAGGTCCATGCTATATGTTCAGAGCCTTCTTTAGATTTGGTTCATCCCTCCCGATGGAACCAAGAGCTTCTGAATGGTCAGACTTTACCTTGGAGCCCAGCAGCTAATTGAATTTGGAAGCTGTGGAGGTAAAATGTCAACCCCTGCATTTTCCTGTGGTTTACACTGGAGGAAACTCTTGAATATATAGGTGGGTAGAGGTGTGGAGCAAGTACTGACTGTGTCATCCATGGTCTATTTGATTCTGGATTGGGGCAGGTCTTACGTGACCATTAGAACTGAAGTGTAGAACCTTAAATTACAGCAATTGTAAAAAAAAAAAATGCTTACTTTACTAAAAAAGGGTCGGGCCGCATGGCATACACAGACATGGAACTATATAGAATTCTCTCCAAGCCCCTTCCATTTCTACCAAATGTGAGCCTGTACCAAAACATTTTAGAACCCAGGTGGAAACTGCCTGAGGATGAGAACACTGGACTTACATTTAGGGATGTAAGAGGCTCGTATACAACATCCTGTGTAGGTCTTACTTTTTTGGTGAATTCTAATGGACATTGGAGATATCTGAAATTATATTCAATCTGTAGAAGACATAAATTATAAAAGAAATTAGTTAGCTTAGTATAGACTCCAAAAGTAGTAACTGACAAATCAGATATGTAAGCCTACAATTTCGCTGAAAATTAAGTGATTTGAAAAAAGCTGAGTCATTTCAAGTGGAGAAAAGAAAATTAAATTCTTGCATATTAATTACAAAAATAAATATGCCAGAAAGTTGTTATGCAATTGCTTAACAACTCATACATAGGCATGGAAAAAGAGGAATTCTCAAAGGATCATTTAGATATTTTAGATCTTATTTCTTCTGGCAAAACTACCCCAGAAAATATAAAGACTAGAAACAACACGAAATAATGCTATTAGACACAATTAAAATATCAGGGGAAAACCAAAGATGTAATGGAAAATTTTTCTTACAATTAGATAATATAATAATATGACAGATGAAACCAATATTTACCACTGACAATAGATTGTAGAACTAAAGGAACAATATTTTTAATAGTTCTTGGAGAATTATAATAAAATAAATTTCAAATTATTATGATAAAATAAACTCACATGGTAGTCTAGACAAGACTTGTCCTCTGTGGAATGCAACATGCAGAAATCTAAAAGAACCTCCGAGAGAGAAAAAAAAAACAGCTAAGACATCTGGGCAGGGCAGCACACCATATATGAGAGAGGATTTTATCCCATTGCTAAGATAACGCATAAGGTATTTTCCTTTCATTCCTTTGCTTCTTACACCTCAAGGACAAACTATAATCTATGTCATTCAAGTAACAAAGTTTAAAATACAAAGTGTTACAAATACTTCTGCATACCTCAGAAATACCAGCTGATTCAGAAAAGTACCACGTGCTTGAGAATGGAATTGTATGTATGAGATATTCCTCTAGTTTTCCCTATGATTTGATGTCTTTCTGGGCTTCTAGAGAATATATAGATTTTCTATTCAGAAAATCTGAAATCTGAAATGCTCCAAAATCCAAAGTTGTCTGAGCACCAACATAATGCCATAAGTGGAAAATTCTATGCATAAGTACTTAACACAAACTTTGTTGCATGCACAAAATTATTAAAAATGTTACAGAAAATTACCTTCAGGCTATGTGTGTAAGGTATATATGAAACATAAATGTATTTCATATTTAGACTCGGATCCCATCCCCAAAATATATCATTATATATATGCAAATATTCCAAAATCCAAACGAATCCAAACACTTCTGGTCCCAAACATTTCAGATAGGGAATACTCAATCTGTATTAAGGGTTCCTGTGCTCACTGTCTTACAGTGAAAATGTATTGTCCTTAATGGAGATCTTTCATCTCAGCACTGGGGTCTCTCTATGGTTTAAGTCCCCATCTTCTGTGCTGCTCCAGTCTGGAGTATTGTGTTTGCTTCTGTTCCTCGCTCGCCAACCAACACAGATAGAGTATGTGTTCAGAGGGGATTCAGACAGGATAGCGGGGAATAGACGTTGTAACAAGAAATGAAGACCCTCTAGATGTTTAACTCAGGGAAAGAACACTTATGGGGTCATTAGTGCCACCCCTACAGTGTGTGGAGATACATATTTTTGTGGGGTCCCTGTGTACATAAACAATGAGAGACATCCCAAATCTGGTAGCCTAAATCTGTGATCCTGAGAAAGACATACTCCCTAGCCTGGCTGCCTTCTTGGAACCAGAGTGGGACACAAGACCCCAGATGGCCCCATCAGTGTATCCAGGAGTTCCTGAGACATCTGGTCAACCCCACCTGCCGAACTGGAGGGTAGAGGGTTGGACTGTTTGCTGAATGGAAAAAACAGGGACCTGACCTATCTTGGGTACCAGAGGGACTTAGAAAATTTCAAGAAAAGTCCTTGTTGGTGACCAGATGGCAGTACTTGGGGGCATAACAGATATAATGAAAAATAAAGCCAAGACTAGTCAGTAGTGCTGTGCAAGGCAGGACCAGACGAAGTCTGGTTGTTACAGTTTTAATAATCAGGCAAAAGAAAGGATGGGCTGCCTTGGATGGGGTTGGGTCTGTAAAAGCAACTTTTCAGAAATGTTGTATAAGCATCAACTATGTGATGTGAGGCTAAATCAAAAGACCTTTAGATTCCCTTATTTTATTGAAAAAAATAACACAAAAATGATATGTCATTATAGAAAACTAACTAGAAAATATAGTAGCAGAAAGAAGGAAAAAAAAACCAATCATGATCCCATAACAGATCATTCTTAAGATTTTGGTATAATTTCTTCAACTCTTTACTATGTTTTCCATATGTCAATATTTGTAACATATGGATTTTTACAATTATAAATAATGCTGCAGGAAACATTCTATATAAATCAGTCTATCTCTGATTATTCATAAGAACAACTATAATTACCAAGTAAGAAAGTCTGAGGCGCAGCTTCTCAACCCTGAATATTTATGTGCCCTTTCATGAGATTTAGGCACCTAAAAAGTTAATCTGTATGCCATTTGTGCACTAGACTAGAACCAATTTTCATTAGACATCATAAAGAAAAAAATGCACATAAAATATTTTAACACATAGTACTTATTCAAAAAATAAAAACAATAAGTGCTAGTAGCTGTCGTACTAGTAGCCACATAAGCAGTATAAAAATAGTACAAGGCATGTTATGTGCCAACCATTATCTTGAGTACTTTATATATTTTACCTCTGTTTTTTGTAATCACTTTTCAAGATCACTATAAGCATCACTTTCTCAGAGATAAAGAAAATAAAAAATGAAACTCACAGAGGTAGAATGATTCACCTAAAGTAGCACAGCAAAGGGCAGAGTCAGGATTAAATCCCAGGGCCTCCAGGCTCTAAATCTAGTCCTCTATCCCCTGTGTCACTATGTCTTACTGCTCCAGTGTTTGAATGTATTTTTCCCTTTTAATGACATTTTAAGTCATTCTGCTTTTCTTGATTATTCTATGTCTGCCCCAATCCCCAAATCCCAATTTTTTCAGGAGGTCTTTTATTTGCATTCTTTAACACTCAGATGCTCAACCATCTGTGCATGTTTGTCTTGTAGTGGGCATCCAGTCACATGCTGGGTATGTATTTAATGCAGCACAGGGCATCACACATTCAAGGGCCCACAGAGGCCATGCAAATAATACCAATGAATGAACCATGGCAGGCATAAGAGCTTTCTCCCATTGTGAGTGAAACATATGCTCTCCTCGGGTTGGGGTTGGCTTTTATCTTCACAGTTGGGATAGAGTCATATATCAAGAAATATCTGTCTACTATAAGGAAAGCAATTGCACAAGAATGACAACAAGTGACAAGTAATACTAGGCATTGGAGCCAAGTATACACAAGGGAGAGGGGACGTTGTGTCTAGTGGGAGAGTGCTTGTCCCATCCATGGGAAGCAGCTGCTACTCCGCCCAGCAATTCCTGCCTTATAAGAAGGTAGGCCCAGCTACCAGATCTCATTTTTAAGGGAAGCCAGATATCTGGATCCTTAAGGAAAGCATCCTGGTTTTAAATGTTAGCGACTAATGCAAATTTGAAACAACAATAATATGCATTCCAAACAAAAACATATCTAGGGGCTTTATTCAGCCAGAAAACACCAGTTTGTAGGTTCTCCTCTAGACACAGATCGTTTGAATTTAAAAAAATCTGTTTATCACATTTTCTTAGATTACATATAATAACTGATAGGATTCTTTAATCCAAGTAAGTCCCCATTAAATACTTGTTGACTAATTTCCCGTATAGCCTATGGAAAGCTAGAAACTTTATTTGAAGACGGAATTACTATTATTCGGTTGTGATTGCAACAATGAATTCTCACATCATATTATATTCCAAGTATATATCCAGAAAGAGTTTTGTGTTAGAGAACTTACTTTCATGCATTCAGGAAGGTATTCTATCATTTCTGTGATCGGACATTTGTTGCTTGAAGAATAATGACTAAAAACTTTAAGACATTCATCCCATCTATAAAAAAATATAAAAGACAAACACAATTCTTAATCCATATGTTCTGCAAAACAGTTGAAATTCAAGATTATATCTTTAGGAGAAACTTAAATTTAAGTTGATTCATGAAATGCAATGCTTACCCACTGGTTCCAATGGAACCAATACGTGAACCAAGATCATTTTATGAATAGGATCCTTGTCCATTAATAGAAATTAAGAATGTGGATAAATTCTAGGATGGCTATGATCACTGTTCTGCCTCTCTAAATGCCTCCCAAAAAATCCAGGCCTATATCTTCTTTTTCTCTTCATGCCATGAAATGGCAAGTACTTTCAGAGCTGATCATGTCAGGAGAGAGATCCATATTTACATACATACGTCAGCAACCTAGTACTGTGCCCATATTTAAAAGTTAATTCAGGTATACATCACAGATTGAGTTAAAATACAAATGAACACACATCAAGTACATCGATAATATAGCCTCTGCTAGAACATTAGAGTTTGCCCCTTTCTTTATCATCATCTATTAATAATTAGATGGGTTAAGGAGGTACTTACCATACCAAGGAGGAACTAAGTCTACAACAGGAAGTAAAGAAGAGCCCATTTATCTCCAAGATCCTAGCAAATTTTCCGTTAACCCTATCAGTCAAATCCATCTAGAATATCCGCATTACCATCAGAAGACTTCTGGTTGCACACTTTCATTAACTGGTGTTTCAAAGGAATCGTCAGCAGATTTTTGAGACTGCCCATCCTCAAAAACACAGGCTTGACCTGCCTGGAATATGAGATCGTTCACCTCTTTGTCCATTACTGGGCAACACTGAGCCCTTGTGCGTACCTATCTGATTATATAGAAAAGTTTATGTCCAAGAAGTGAGACAAACTGTCCTTGAACTTCATCGTTAAAACTCCCTGGAGTATGGTTTAGAAACCCACAATCACAAAAGATCACGTCTTACAGAGATGCTCCATTACATGGCACTGACAACAACGTGGATTTACCTTGGGGAATATTTTTGCCAACATCCAGTTTGAGGGTTTCTGTTGGCAAGAGAGTGTTGGGCAAGTTCAGGTAGGGCAAGGCAGAGTGTGCTTGACAATGACAGGGTGCCAGACAGTCCACGTGCCTGAACCCCTCGAGTCTGACAAGAGTGCTGCTAAGGCTGGTCTTAGCAGCAACTCCCCTATGAAGATCAGAGAGGTTAAGCCATGTGCCTGTTGTCACCCAAAAAGTTAATTTAAAAATTTATGTAGACAACTGACATTTTAAAAGGTTGTTTAATGGCTGAAACTTATTCCTTTTCTCTTCCTTGTTTCCTCTCTGGCGGTGCATCATCCCTGATGCCAGAGGACACTAAATGACTGTGGACAGGAAGACGGGTACCTTTTGCTCCTGATGGCTGTAAGAACCACCTCCTTCCTCTTATTGTGGAGTGCGAGGTGCAAAAACGAGGCCTGCTGCTTGTTCAGGACTATGTCAGCATCGCGGCTCAGAAGTAGCCCGACGGCTTTGGCCTGGCCTTCCCTGGCAGCAAAGTGAAGCGCTGTGTTCTTTGAGAGAAAGCAGACACAGAAACGTGGAGACAATGCATGATCAGCTGCCTTGTCTCATTGTTGAAGTGCTTAAAAGAAATTATCAACAACACTAACTATTCAACACCAAAATACCTAAAATTTAAAACCAGTGTTCAGAATCATGAGTTTACAGTTGAAACATGGCGTGTGCTGGCAGGGGAGGTGGGGCTGTGCATGTGTGTGTGAATTTCAGGGGTTGTTTTGCATTGCATGTGCACGGGAGGGTCCCACAACGACAAACAACAAGCTTTCAGGGGGTGAAGATGGTGGAGTGAACAAAGAAGAAAGTACTCATGGGAGATTTATCGCCTGGAAGAGCAGTGGTTTACAGATTCAGGGTTTTAGGAGCTTGTAAAATTTTTTAAAAATCAGAAAATATTATAAGGTTGCCAATTTTTAAGTTTTGCCATGTAAAGACATTTTTTAAAGCAACAACAATCTTCTATCTCCATCATTTTATGAACGAGTGTTCATTCGAATACTTACTCTCCAAAAAAGGAAGAAGGACATAATAGCTAATAAAGGTTGGTCCTTGAAATAAACACACTTCCAAATAATATTAATAAAAACTCACTCCTGCCCTCTTCATTTCTCCAGGTTTACCAGGGAGTTAAAACTTCACCACCGAACAGCAATGGCCTATGGACCAGCCTCTGTGAGCCTGGGGGTGTCCTCAATACCCCCCACCCTTGGTATTCTCCTATTTCTGTTCCCCTTTTACTCATTTCTCACTCCAAGAGTCTGCCTGTTAAAAACTCAACAAAAGGCTGGGAATAGAGCACAGAAGGGAAAAAGGCGGCTAAGAAGGCGGCTTTCCTAACACTTCGGAAGTTTCTGTCATGTCCAGATTTGCGGTAAGTATGAGGACCCTGGTACGTACCCCTTCTTCATCTAGCCGATCTGTGCACTTCAGATTAGTATCAAGAATGACCTTCATGGTCTGGGTGTACCCGCCCATGGCCGCGTGGTGCAAAGCAGTCCAGCCATTGTGGTCACTGGCAAAGAGTTAAGAAAAGATGTGTGAATACACAATACAGACGAAATGTGGGAAGGATGCCACTTGGCCCATTCTAGGAAAGTCTGATGACAAAAAAAAAAAAGCATAATTGAGATGTGGCAACTAAATATTTATTATACATTTATAATAAATGAGCCAATTTCAAGCTCAACAGTCTCAAATGATGTATCTATAATGTAGTTCACACATTTTTTTTAGTGGATTAAAATATAAAAGTATATTTATGTACATGCTCCTATGTTGCATGTGTTAACACTACCAAACACTTGGGGATGGGAGAAAGTAGACTTATTACATTTTTTCCAAAGCTATAATACACTTATACACACCATTTTAAATCTTGTCTCATTTGTTTATTGAAAATTGAAAAATCTATTATCATGGTGGTATTTGTCTTTAAGGTCAATAGATATCGCTAATAATAATAGCTTAGTGTCACTTATTCTTCTAAGAGTTCAGGTGGGAAACAACTTTCCTCTCATGCTCTCAAAGATGTTTCCTCAATCCCTTTGAAATATGCTTACCCTTTCTCACAGAAATTCAAGATGTAAATACAATGAAGCCTTCTCATATTAGCGATGCTTTTCTGAATTAGACATAGAAAAAAATCCTGACGCAATTAATTTATTTAATTTCAGTTCTAGTGAGCAACTGTTTTAGAGTATAAGAGCCACCTTGCTGTTTCAGTTATGAGGTAGCTGAGCAACATACTGTGTGGCCTGGGTCCACTTGGGCCCCCTTTGCAGGTCTGCTGCTTGGTGTTCCCTTGTAAGAGGGAGAGAACTGAGCAAAGTCTGCATTTTGCAACTCCATCGCTAATTCGCCGGCGTCAGTGTGGATCAGTACTGAAATGTGTTTTTGAGCGTGAGCCTAATGAGCTCTTTGCTACTGCCTCCGTGAAATCAGAAGACAGATCAGCGCACCTCTATAAAATGTTTCCAGGTTTTTTCTGTTCACAACAATGTCGTTTAATTATGTCACGTATTTTATTAAGCTTACCTATTTTAACTTGGTTTTCTTTCTTGCATTAGAGTTCTTCTAAGTATAATAAAGTTCAGGAATTTTCAATGCCTCCTGTGATCACTTAAAGGGAGCTTTTTATGTCCATTATGTCCATGATTCTTCAGATTGATTAAGAAGTAGGGTGTTTGAACTTGTACGGTTTTGTGTGTGTATGTGTATGTCTACACGTACACACATGCACACATGCACACAGCCACAGTTTGTGTTTACATAGGAAGACGGCAGCATGATGAAGTAAAATATGAGCTGTATTTCAAAGAATCTGAGAAATAGTCTGTACAAAGCCACTTATTCTGTGACCTTGAACAAGACTCTTCAACTCTATAAACTTCAATGTCTTCATTTGTCAATTGGGAATAATACTGACTTCCATTTCAATGTTTGAGAAGTTATATATATTTTGAGTATTAAATTAGATGGATAAAAGTACTTAGTGAGATATACAGTTATAATAGATATCAAAATTCAAGATATAATGGGAAAACAGCCTGAAATGGCTAGTTAAACAGAATATATAAACATTCCAATCACATATCCTCACCTGAGAAATAATGCGCCTTTTTTCAGAAGAAGTTGAACTACTTTATCGTGTCCGTTTTTTGCTGCCAGGTGGAGAGGAGTCATTCCATGAAGATCACCTTCATTCAAAAGCCTTGTATCACTGATGTCTTGTAGGAGCCTCTGACAGGTATTGATACGCCCATAACTGGGAAAAAAATTAGGTTTCATATTTTCAAAGCAAATATTAAACAGAAAGAAGACATGCTCATATGTTGTATAGACTCCCCCTTACCTGGCTGCAAAATGCAGGGGTGATTTCTTATCCTTGCTTTTGGAATGAATGGACACATTAAAGTCAAGTAGGTTATTTACAGAGACAGGGACCCCCTCTCTACATGCATAATGTAGAGGAGTACACCCATCATTGTCTTCATCCATTACCAGCTCTTTAATATGCTGCATCTGTGGGAAAAATTGATATTCTAAATATAATTCTGCTATTATGCTACTATGATGTTTTTCAAACTATTGCATAGGATAATATTTCCTAGCAAGGTTTAATACATATTCCTTGGGAACAAAATGTAAATAACCTAAAGGGTCCTACTAGAGTAAAATAAATGTGGATGGAGTTGAATGCTCTGTCTCCCTATAATATACCTTACCATATTACAGCCTCTGAGACATCCTGCAAGTGGGAAAATGTACCTAATCCAGCATTTTCCAAACATTGGACCACAACCCTTCCTCTGCGCCTCCTCTCATTCCCCCCACCAGTAACACCCGAGAGTTAATGCTAATATGTTGTTAGTCAAAATGGATGAGATGTTAAAGTTAGGTTTACTTTATCTTTTATAAGTATATTAAATAAAAAATGAATGACACATGAGTAGCTTAATCCAATCAACATTTTGTTATTTTCTTAAAAATATTTAAACACATATATTCTTGATTATTAAAGGCAGTGACAATATTAAAATCTATTTACTATGAAAATATGGTGTACTACACATGCACGTGATAGTCACTCAGTAAGTATTAGCTAGTGAATATAAATATGGAAATAATGCTTTTGACCTGTCAACAAGTCAAATATGCTGAGTAATTTTTCTTAATTAATGGAAGAGTACTGCTAATTCACTCATATACTTGGCTTTTCCACTGATGTGCAAATTATAATGGTCAAAGTGAAGGAAATCAAACTAATTAAGAATGTATCTTTATTATAGCTGGTGGCTATTATTATCATCATCATCACCATCATGTTGTAACTAAATATTCAATTATGTCATCTCTATTTTAAAACATTTTTAAAATTCTAGAATCAGCTTTCACAATAAGAAATATTATTATATAATAAAAAATATCAATTTTTTCTCTGTTGAACCTAACTCAGTTTATGAAAATCAACAGATATATATTACCTGCATAAACTCAGGTCGCAAATTTTTTAATCCATAAGGTTGCTGTACAGTCAAATGCAAAAAATTACGCCCATAATGATCTTTTATGTCTACACGGGCACCTAAAAAAGGCACAATACAAATATTAATTCTAATCATTTATTGAAAGTATGGTATACGGTGCATTTTCATCTTAATAAAAATTTTTTAATTAAAACATTGACAATCTTTAATTTTCAGGAAATTTTATTTAGATGAGAAAACTAAACATCTTTTAAAATGGGTTTATCTTACTCTGTGTGTGTGTAAGTAGGGTAGAGAACATGTGACACATGACATTAATGTATGAGGCCTTACCTTTTAAAGCATAAAATATAAATATGGAGGGATTCAAGATTAAGAAAGGAGGGTATAAGACAAGGAAGCCTTGCTTGTTTGTTATAATATCATAGCACCAGGTAGTACCTAGAATGGGGACAGTTACAATACCTACACCACATGGGACTGATTCATTGAAAGGAAGTTGACAAGATGTTCAGCAGAATGACTGGGGTATAACAAATACTTTCTAAATGTTACCTGTTGTTGTTCTGAAATTGTCTTTTAAAATATTGCCCCCTTACTGGACTGAAAATTATTCTAGACACAGAAAGTGTTCTATTTATCTTTGTATTCATAGCACCTGGTCCAGTACCTGGCACACAACAGATGGTTAATAAATGTTTATCTAACCAAACTGAGCAGTAATCCCAAAGGCATGGCTTAGTCCCCCTTGGTACCTTTAGAGAGTAGCAAATTTACAATATTCCAAGATGCAGAAGCAGTTGCTAATATAAGTGGAGAGCGTCCTTCACAATCAATACTATTAATATCTGCTCCCTAAAATAAAACAAGTCATTTAAGAAAGAGCTTACAAACAGATAAATCAGCTTACATTGCAATCTCTAAATAATGTTATTTCATTGAGATAGAGTGTCTATATCAAAGCTAGCACTAACACATAAAATTAATTATAGAATTACTTGAAATGTCCCTATAATTTATATGTTGTAACATCAGAAATAAAGGCATTCTTTTGTAATTTCAACAATGAGATTATTCTCATGTTAGGCTTTTTACTGACATCTGGCAATAGCTGTGTTATATATAATATTACCTAAACCATAAAAATAATATCCTTTGACCTAGAAAAATAGTTTAAATGAATTTTAAATGTCCATAATTTAAAAAGTCTTCCGAATTTATTGCATATGGGATTTAACAAATATTCACCAGAAACCATTCACTTTTTAAAAAATCGGCTTCATCTAAAATAGATGAACTGAAACAACTGAATTGAAATCATTCAAATTCCAAAGTATAATTTTAGTATAACATTTATTTGAGAAAATTTGAATTTAAAAATCACATTATATGTATATATATATATATTTTTAAAAATGAATAAGTCAATATTAATGATTATGTGTTATGGTTATAATACTTGATATGAGAAGAAATCAGAGGCTTTTTAAATTTTCCTGGAAAGAATTCTATACTTTGGACAGAGTTATAAAAATAGCTTCAACTCTGTGGATATTTCCCTATACTTTTGGGACCTGCTGAATATAAACGATGACGGCAGCGGCATCCCCTTTGCACACTGTGTGGTGGTCCGTGAGTTTCTGCCACAGTTCTCTTGGCAGCTGAAGACATAGCTGCCTTTCAGGAAACCACGCATGGCATGAACTATGAACGAGTCTCTCCAGAATTCTTCTATGTAAGTATCACAATTTCAATAGTTGCCATGGACAACATGCACATGTTCAATAATGCAAATGGAACTATTAAATATATTCTTTGCTGATATGGTAGGGTTTAAACAAATCCACCATACATTCGTCTGTATAAAGAGCTTATTAAAATCTAACTCAAAAGTTGACTGATTCCATTTCTTAGGTGAAAAAATCTTCACTTTCACTTGTAACAAACCTTGGACAATATTTTTCAATTCCTCAGTTTTTCATTGTTTGGAAGGTGGCGCTGAGGCAGTTGGGGTGGAAGCTCAGCCCACATGCTGCCCATCCTGCCTCCACCTCACAGCCACCAGGCTGAAGAAGGCTGGCGGAGTCACCCAAGCCCATAGTCCCGTAGTACCTACTCACAGGACATTGGAAGAATTTGCCTTGCAATACGGCCACAAACTCCCCAAACTGAAAGCACTTAGATGGGTATCCAAAGTACACTTTGGCACTTCTAACTTCACAGTAATAAAGTTTGGCTGTTACATATTCATACACAATATATTCTATTTGCAAATGTGTCAATCATCCTTTTATAAGATTCTTTTGCTGATAAGCAAGAAATTAAAATTTGCCTTGTTTGAAAATCCATAGCATGTAATTACATGGTTTTTCAACTACAAATAGTAATAAAAATAAGCTAGTAAATGGAATAGTTACCACTGAAATTAAGTAGTCTGCTAGTTCATGGTGATCAAATAATGAGGCTCTACAAAAAAGAGAATTATAAACATTATAATTAAAATACTATGGATGTAAATATAAATATATAAAATAAAGCTATGATACTTATAAAGTGAATTTAATGCTTCATTGAATGACATGATGAAATGTTAGTGAATTATAAATAGCAACCTTTCAAAATTCATAATTGAATCTGATTAGGGTGATATTTTCAAAGTAAAAGTAATCTGGAGGACATTTTTATGTTAAGTGAAATAAACCAGGCACAGAAAGATAAATATCACATGTTCTTACTAATATGTGGGAGCTAGAAAAAAAAACCGATCTCATGGAGATAGGGAGTAGAATACTGGTTACCAGATGCTGGGAAGGAGAGGGTGATAAATAGGGGCGGTTAATGGGTGCAGAAATATAGTCAGACAAAAGGAATAAGACTACTAGTCTTATTCTAGTACACTAGCTCAGTAGCACAATAGGGCAACTATAGTTAATGATAATGTATTGTCTATTTCAAAATAATTAAAAGAGTAGAATTAGAATGTTCCTAACACAAGGAAATAATAAATGCTTGCAGTGATGGATACCCCAATTATCATGATTTGATCATTGCACATTGTATGCTTGCATCAAAATAATCACATGTGCCCCATAAATATGTACAACTATTATGTGTTTATAATAAAAATAAAGAATGTTTAAGAAAAACAAATACATCACAAAATTTTCTTCCTCATCTTTTAGTAAATCTATTTTCTCCTATATGATCATAATGAAGATGTTCTGAAGTGAGCAATAACATCTGTCCCAAGATACAAAAGACAAAATAAATGGCTGGTATCACCGAGATCACGGGGAATAACAACAGCTGCATGCAAGGTGGGCCTAAAATTCACCTGCAGGGTTCAAAAAGCTCCCTCTTTGGGGGGCTCCTCTCTGGCAAAAGTTTACAAAGCAGCATTAGTTTTCCTGAGTTTTTATGAAGCCAAAAATCATATGGAGAGAATTAAAGTCATTTGGATATCATTTCACAGTAGTAAGGATAATAATGTTAATTAATGAAACAAAAGTTTCAAGTTAAAATACCACTATAACAAATGTTAATACTAATGATTTAAAACTTTATGTTTCCTCTAGCAAATCTCATTTCTTTCTTTAAAGATTAGCTCTACTATTCTTGGCCATTTGTATATAAATTTCAGAATTAGTTTGCTGATTCTCACCAAAAATTCACAAGAGGTTGCATTATATTTAAAATACATTAATTATATTTAGTAATTTTAGGAAATAAATTATAACATTAATGCCTCATTTTCCTGAAATAATTACTTCTTAAGCATATTTAAGTATTAAGGCTGTGTTCTAAAGATACGTTCTAACTAAACCAAATCATTGGGTTTCCAAATTGATTAAACATTGGAATCAAGATTTTAAAAAAATTCCTGAGACTTATCCCAGAGATGCTGATATAATCTGTGGTATTCACTGGCAATGGGATTTTAACATGCAGCAGTCTAAGAATCTCTGGTCTAGAGGCGAGGCTATCTATTGAGTTTTTGTTTTATTACAACTGCTCCTTATCTAATTTTTTTTTAGGGTTTCTAACTGGATCTTTTTCATATCACCAATCCTGGTCCTGGCTTCATGCATGTCAATTTATTTTTACATAACAGATTATTCCTTCTTTTTTTTTTTGGAAAGAGTCTCTCTCTGTCGCACCGGTAGAGTGCAGTGGTGTCATTGTAGTTCACTGCAACCTCAAACCCCTGGATCAAGTGATCCTCCTACCTCAGCCTCCCAAGTAGCTGGGACTATAAGTGCATGCCATGATGCCTGGCTAATTTTTCTATTTTTTGTAGAGACAGGGTCTTGTTCTTGCTCGGACTGGTCTTAAACTCCTGAGCTCAAGCAATCTTCCTGCCTCAGCCTCCCAGAGTGCTAGGATTACAGGCATGAGCCACTGTGCCCAGCCTTCCTTTAAGTTTTTGAAGGTCGCAAATATCTTTATTTTAAAATTCTTTTCAAATTGCATTATTATTTCTATTTCCTTAGAAATAAATTAGCCTTTTGTTGGCTTTGTTGTTTTTTATTAGTTTCCCTTTATGCTACAAAATTTTAGTTTGTCAACTCATCCTAAGTGAGAATTCCCTTCTATTCATGCATATCCTATTGCCGCAGATAGTTTTGCTTCCAGCCTGCTCACAGTTGTGTGTGTGTGTGTGTGTAAGAGATAAAAAGAGACTTATCTCAGCCACTTCTTTGACTCACATGGGGCGCTTTCAATACTTGTTTTCCCAAAGGAACTGAACTCACAGACTACACTGCCTGTTTCCTATCCTAGCATCTAGTAAGCCTACAGTTTCAGACACTTTCCCTGATGTGTATTTCTGTAAAACTCCACAGAAATTTTTCTTGTTTGGTGACTTGGTTATAATTTCCTAAAACTATGTGTTTTGAAACCATGTATCTATAATTGTGGGGTTAATAGAAGGAATTACAGTGGGAAAGGTGGAATATTCATATATATCTGCTCTATTATTGTCACTAAAAGTGGGGATAAGATACACATAAGGAATTGGAATAGATTAGAAAGGGCTTGAAAAGTCTTGTATGTTGATTTCCTTAGCATACAGAAAATTATCTTGAGTCTATATCCACTGGACTAAGAACTGATCTAGAATATGCTGCTGAAGTTTTCATTCTGTAAACCTAATTATTAATAACATTCTACTCTAATTCCCAAGGAACACAAGAGATTCCAGTTGAACCACAGGGTCTTTGTTATCTCTGTTCTTTTCTTTTGAATGGAATCTTTGCTAGCATGAGTGCTGACTTTTTCTTGCAATGTATAATTTAACATGAGAAAACTAAACAGACTAAAAAACTGTATACAGAATGATAGGTAGGAAACTTGCCTGTGAAGCAGGGTCTCCTGATTTCCGTCAACTGCATTAACGATATCGGTGCTACCAGAATAGGATGATATCATCAGTTTAACAATCTCAGTGGCTCCCTGGGTGGCAGCAAAATGAAGGGCCATACACCTCCCATTCTGTAAAGAATTTTGATACCAGAATCAATGTTTCAATCCCGATCTAAGAATATAACTTATATTCAGCTGTGAATTTTGTCTTCCTAGGTTAATAAAACCAAGGAATATCTATCATATTTCAAATGATCAACAGTGATCGGTCTCATCTATTGAAAAGCATCAGTATAAATATCACAGATAGCAATTGGGCGTCCTTGGAATCTGACAGCTCTTCGCATGTACTTCCACCATCATCATCAGGATGCCATTCTTCCTCCTAGGAGTATGAGAACCAGGTCTCATTCATTGCTGTAGGACACCCAGTGTATAACGTGACTTCAGACCCCATGCCAACAGTGGCAGCTCTTCTTTTCTATATTGAAGGCACTTAGGAGCAGTGTCCAGAAGCCACACGAGATTAATAACCTTTTCCTCCAGAAAGCACAGGCCTTTGGTGGGGAGCATGTTGCCACCCAGAACTCAGGGAAAAGGGCCAGAACTCTATACTTTTGGTCAGAAAGGCCTAACATAAGGTCACATCTCAAGCACAGTCAATACTTTCACATACATATCCTTAGAAATTAGTTAAGTGGCCCCTGGTGTAAAAGATGACAACTCTTCAGAATAGAACTATAACCAATGATATTCATGATTGGGCCTTAATGTTCCTGGTTGACAACATTAACATATCATCATCTTCTGAGGGTTGACTTTAACTCATTTAATGGCAGTTAAACTGTATATATCATCTTTATTGTATCTATATTTGTGTCTGCAATTGTTTTTAGTAACTCTCAATATTCCTTATATAAACTGAAATTTGGGGGTTGAAATTTTCTCTTGTTCTGCTTCTATATGAACAGAAGGAAATAATATCTATTTCTTATATGCACTTTCAATCTAAATCAACTATAAAAGAGCTATAAAGCATTTTAGAAAATAATTTATGACACTTTTAAAATACAAGTGCCCTGAAGAATACAAGCAATTACCTCCTTCAAGTCTATGAGCGCACCATTGTCCAGGCACATTTTGATCATTTCCAAGTCTCCACTTTGAACGGCCATGTGGAGCGGGCTGGCTTTCCCATTATTCACAAAGTTAATGTGAGACTCTCGGCTGTATCCATGTTCTTCACCTGCAGAAGAAAAAAACATTCAAGACAACAAACATTTAAAATAAATAATAGAGAATATTTTTAAAAGAAAGGGCATTTAGACTTACAAAAAGAGCCCATGTGTACATGTTATTAAATACTTTTCCAATGAATAATATCCACCAGAATAGGCTTCTTTATAGCACGTGATGTAGGAAAGCCTCTACTCACCAAACTTCAGTATTATTTCCATGCATTTTTTGGCACCTGAAAATGCAGCCTGGTGAATAGGGAAGCATCCCCATTTATTTGGTTTACATGTCTTAGCTCCTTTATTAAACTGGAGGAAAAGAAAGAAGAAACAACAAAGTCCAATGATACATGTTAAATCCCAAACCACAGGGGTGAACAAGAATTTATGTGCCTCTCTCAGATCATTTCATTATCGTGTGCCTATGTAAAAATACATAGAAAGCTTCATATGATGTGAAATCTAGGCAAGAAGATAATTTTGCACTAGGCTAAGATTATAAAATAGAGACATTTTATATCTTCCAAAGACAAGGTGACAATGTAGACACAAAAATATCAATCTTGATAACCTAGCAAACTAATGTCATCACATATTTCAAGGGGATTAATGAGATTTTTAAAGACATTATCATGACTTCTATATCTACTCTCAAGTCCTTCTGAAAATAAACTGATGATATTTCCCAGATTCTTTTTCCTTTATTTATGTAAAATTAATAAACAAATATGCCAGCACACTAGTTAAATTATGAAAAGCAGGTCTTTTTACTAATGAAGGTTCTTTACTAAAAAGATGCTAAAAGAATTGAATGTTATATGACCTTTTTCTCTGAGCCTATCACTTTTAACTACCATTTTCCATACATCACTGGACTTCAGTTTTGTTTTAAATACCTTTAATTATTACAAAAAAAAGATCTGAAAAAGCAGAAAAGTGTGAAGAAGCAAATTCCATCTGTAATCCTGGTGTCTAGAGGCAGCATCAGTTTCTTTTATATATATAAAAGAAATATATATATTAAAAACATATGTAAGATATATACGTATATATGATATATATATAAAGTCATGTAATCCAGAAATAGAAGATATTCTTTATAAAATCATATTACTAAAGATATTGTTAAGAAAAAGCTTTTTTGAACAATGTGGCCACACAGTTTACACATAAACATGACATTTGCAAAGAGATAAGATTTTTATAAATATATATTATTTTTAAAGGTGTTTTCAACTTTATTTCTTATTTGTTCCAATTTTCTTTTGGTTAATTTAAGGTTCTTTTTCTAAATTCTTGGTTTGAGTGTTAGTTAATGGTTATTTTTATTCTCTTTATTATTTATTCTCTTTTAAGCCCAATCATGACAACTTATAGAGTATGTACTTATCCTTAAGTATATCAGGTAAATATGTTAAAACATATTTTCACAGTGTTATTTCAATAGCAGGCAAATATTTTGAAATTTTTTGTATCATTTTCCTACTCTCCGGGATAGCGAAGAGGCAAATTCAAGTGGTAAAAATATAAAGCCTGGCCTGGATGACATGCAAGGGATTAAAGACTATTTGAAAGAAAGCTGCTTATTAGAATTCTAATAGCACTCTCGAAAGGAGCCCTGCCAGGAACAGGAGTCAGTCACTGAGACAGGCACCTTCAGCGTTTTACTGGACCACCCCAGGAAGCCTCACCAGAGAGAGAAGGCTGGCTCTGCTCTCAGAGACGTGTGTAAGGACCTTACTTATTAAATCACACAGAGTTCTAGTTTGAGAACCATGGCAGTAATTCTTCTGGTCTTGGGAACAGGAGTGGCTGTGTTTCTTTTGGTTTTTATCTATGGGCCCATAAGTCTGCAACTGACTATATTCAGCTTTCCTTTGACTACTAGAAGCTCAGAGTATAATGTATGACCCATCTTTACTAAAATACAGGCTATTACACTTTGTATTTTATATTCTAACCTGACTACCAGCTTCATCTTAATTTTTCCTGCCCATATTTTCTTTTCACTTCAATTTTCTCACACTTTCAATGCTTTACTGTCAGTCTTCTGTAAGCAATCTCGGATCCACTTAAGGGGCATGTACATATACAAAAACATAAAGAACTAATTTTTCTGACATATTTTATATTTTGCTAAGGACAGAAACAAAAGAACTGTTGTAAATATCAATAATACATGTTGTATTCATGAAAAGATAAAGGATGCAAAAAATACGATTAATATACAAACCAAAATTTGCAGTGCTTCACTGTTATCTTTGGTGCATGCCATTAGCACAGCTGTGTTTCCATTTTCTCCTTCCAAATTAACATTAGTACTGCTATGCTCAGTCAAGACCTAAAAGGGGAGAATAACTGTCAAAAAGCTAAACTGCAGATTTGCAAATAGGTACTTGTCTTCCACCAGATTACAAGTTTGTAGATGCCAGGGACCATGTCTATTTGTCTTATTTCATCCCTCTCTGACACAATCTAACATAAAAGCTTGCACATAGTATGTGCTAAATAAATTTCTCAAATAGATGAAATAATCATGATTCCAATATCACATCAATTAAGGCAATACTGAGTTGTGGAATTGGAAACAGAATAAGAAATGTAGATACTAGTTAACATAGCTTTACTTAACATTTCTCACTCATTTGTATTAAGTGAGCTATGTTAACTAATATTTTCAAGAAATTAAACCTGTAGAGCCATTTAGAATGTATGCATGGGAGAGGAGGAAGGGAGGAAGGGAGGAAGGGAGGAAGGGAGAAAGTGAGAGAGAAAGAGAGGGAGGGAGGAAAAGAGAGAATGGTTTCTTTTCCCCCTCTACTTATTTTTCTTTTGTCTAGATTACAAGCATTCTGGGAAATGTCAATAAAAATTCCATTCTCTTCAGTAAAAGAAATAGTTTTGTGTAACAGCTTGATATAGCTTAACTCAATTAATTCAAACTTGGTCTAGAACAGAAACTTCTTCTACAATATAAGAAATTAGCATGCTGATACAATGGTCAAGTAATTTTTCTGATGGAATTTCATTGAAGACCTGTAACTTCCTCACTTGATTGACTACCTGCTAATTATTGCCTATTAAAGTCTATAGATCTTTAACTAGTCTTCATATTATATTTAATGTAACCAAAATTATCTCATATAAATGTCTTATCAAGAGAGAAACCTTTGAATTGGTCTATTAGAGGCCTTTCCTATTACAGTAAGACTATGATAAAACTATGACATGTGCTTATAAAATAAATTATTTTAAAACATTTATTAAATAAACTGTTTCTTAAAAGCCTTGACTATACAACCTAATACCAGAGCCACTTGTTAACAGAATGAACCCCGATCTGTTAGCAAATGATTCAGGCTTATTAATTAGCTTTGCTCATAAGAGGAAATTAAACCAAGATTTCAGCACATAAGAACATACAGGGAAATTATAGATGGATGCAGGGAAATGAGGACACAAGGTTCCTTCTGTGGACTTCAGGAACCTTCACATTCTGTCCTTACAAAGTCTAGGTTCACATGTAAAATAATCTACCAGAGCCTACAAGAAGAGATTTTTCTTTCTTCGACCTCTTACAATCATAGATCATAGATCTGTCACCTATATTAGGCTGTTATTATTGTACTATCATAAGCACAATCTTTCTTTTTTTTTGAGACAGAGTCTTACTCTGTTGCCCAGGTTAGAGTGCCGTGGCGTCAGCCTAGCTCACAGCAACCTCAAACTCCTGGGCTTAAGCAATCCTTCTGCCTCTGCCTCCCAAGTAGCTGGGACTACAGGCATGTGCCACCATGCCTGGCTAATATTTTCTATATATTTTTAGTTGTCCAGTTAACTGCTTTCTATTTTTAGTAGAGACGGGGTCTCACTCTTGCTCAGGTTGATCTCGGACTCCTGAGCTCAAATGATCCACCCGCCTTGGCCTCCCAGAGTGCTAGGATTATGGGCATGAGCCACCGCACCTGGCCAAGCACACTCTTTCAAAAAGCCATGTTACATTACATGTGCCAGGGGTCCCAGAGAGATCAACTGAACTGCACACCTACTTCAAACTCAATCATGACCAGGCAAGTCTGTAAGGTTCAGAGGTGAGCTCACCAGAGGTCCCTTTGATGACAATCAGGAAGCCCCATGGAAGGGTCAAACAATTGGATACTTTGAAGTTAAGCCCCAAAGACTAAAGCCTTCAGGCCACCAAGAGACAGGGCTCCCCAAATCCCCAGGCCAACGTGTTCCAGGGAATACTATGCGTACCATTGGTTGTCTGTGCAGGGACTTGAGGTGTTGCACGGATGAAAATTTTTTATTGACAACCACATAGGCAGTGGGGGAAGGGTTGGGGAAGGCTGGCGGAGTAGTGGATGGAGCAGCCTTCTAAACTGGCAAGGGCTGGGTATGTGCAGGCCTGACCCCTGGGTGTCACTGGGAAAGGCAGGCAGGGAGGACTGCTATTCGCAAGCATGAAGGGAAACACTCTAAAACTCCTCCTCCTTCTTCTACTCTCATCATCTCTGGTGAACCAAAGTGGCTTGAAAATGTTTTTAGACATAGTTATGGCTGGTAAGACCCGGTGAGAAAGAGACAATTTTGTAACAGTTATTATATTACTCTTATAACCTTATTTTTCTTCTTGTTCTGGTGTCACCAGAAGCAAAATTTCTTTCATGTCTGCCATCTAGTTTATAAATCAGTTATGAGCTTATGGCTTAATTTTCTTTTCCATTTCTATGTGATATCTCCCTTTCTATATTTGTTAGTCTGAAGAAGATTTCTTCCTTCTAATTAACGAGTCTTCCAACTGTTACCTGCCTTTGAATTCCCAAATCACACTTTCAGAGCCAATATTAATTAAGTTAATGGGCATTTGTTTCTGAAAAGAGCCTTCGGGGGAAGCACCAAGAGCTAAATGAGGAAATATGTGACATCTCTGGGGGAGTCCCTGCCGTCACTAGTGGCTCAAGCCAGATGATATGGAAGGGGCACTTGGCTCATGAAGAATGCAGATATTAAAAAGAAAAACTAGCCTGTTCCCAGAGGCCTTTCTAGTAACCTCCTAGAGGGCTGCCTTGACTCATCGTCATAGGTACTGATACTTCAGCTCTCCCTTCCTCCTTCAGCCAGAACTCCCATTTACTCATTCATTCATTCATTCATTCATCCAATAGCCATCATTTACCTGCAGTGCTGGGGACTGGAGGTATTTAGATTAGTGAGATACAGCCCCTCCTTCAAGGACAGCCAGCCAGAGGTGAGAAAAGCACATGAACATCTGATTCCCATATCACGTGCGGAGAACGGCGATAGAGCCGCCCACAAGGAACAGTCAGAGAGCTGAAAGGGGCTCCCCTCACACTGTCTATGTCGGACTTAAAGGAGCCAAGGTCTCAGAGGGCTGAGAGGAAGGTTTTTCGGCTAAAGCAAACTTGAAACTCATGAATCTCTTTGGTGATTTACAGACAATTAGGTTTTGTTGTGGCTTACCACAATAGCAAATCATTATTTGCAATATTGTTTTACAGGAAAACTTGATCCTAAATTCCAAATAGCCTGTCTTAGAAATGAACTTCTAGAACATGGTCCATTTGTAAATTGCATTCTTCTTTTGGTAAGCATGCTTGTTTTCTAGTGTCTGTGAGACTCTGAGAGGTAGTTTAAAAGCCATGGTCCAAATCTTACCATTTAGGTATTTACCAGAGTTTCCTTTATTTGACCAAACTTACTCTCAAACCTTGAAAAACAATAAGAAATTTCCCAATAGTATCATTATGTCTTATACTAACTAAGCCCTCTGACAAAAACAACAAATTATAATTATGTTTTGTGTTTTCACTGAGGCACTCATTACCTTCTTCCCTTTAGTCATTAAGTCAGTCAGGTAAAAATGATAAAGTCTGAACTTGGAAACATGGAGATGAGAACGAAACTCTTATATCTTTGCCTTCACCGGTTATGCAACATTAAGCAAGTTATTCAGTTCTCTCTGTGCCTCAGTGTACTCAGCTATGAAATGGAAATACTAATATTAATAGTCTTCCTTCACAGTGAGTTTTTTAAAATGAGGATTTCATAAACGAAACCACACAAAACTATTAGAAAAACGCTTGGTAAAGAAGAACTACTCAACAAAGGTATGGGTATCACCATCATCAATTGGGGAGGAGTAAAGCAAACACTGTAATCATTACATCTGGTTTACCCTGGCAGCTTAGAGTGGCCATTCTGTCTGGTGGAGAGCGCCAGAGCTGGGAGCAGCCAGAGCCAGCGGCATCCTCACCTTGACCACCTCGTTGTGCATGGCTTGCACGGCCACGTGCAGGGCCGCCATCATGGTGCTGTTTCGAAGGTTTGGGTTTGCTCCTTTGCTGAGAAGAAACTTAACACTTTCAACCTGGTTTTTTTCTGCAGCCCAGTGCAGAGGGGTATTCCCATAATCATCCATTACATTCAGTACTAGAAAAAGACACCAAAATATACATTAAAGTTTGCTGGGACTGTATCCAACACCTCCCGAGTGCCGCCTCACTTCAAAACTCAGTGCTAAATGTGACTGTAATTAGCTGCATCTTCTTTATGAAAAGCAAAGACATGGCTTCGGTTCTCATGAAACATGAGCCACCTAACGGGCAAGAATAAACAGAAGCATGACACTGACTTCGTCGACTGAGTTAAATATCAAGAGCCTTCATAAGAAATAGCACCTATTACTGCATGTTTTTATGTGTTCATTAATTTTGGGATTGTGATAAAATACCAAGATTATGTAAAACAGGAACTATGTGCCAGGCACTCTGCGAGGTTCCACATGACCATTATTTCATTTGAGCCTCCAACAGCCCACAGGGTACCACCATGACTAATTTTCAGAAAGATGAAGATGCTGAGGCCTGGAGAGGCTAACAGTCTTGCCCACATCACACAGCAAGTGAGGAGTTGTGTGAAAGTCACCTGACCTCTTGGAACTTTAGCTGTCTCATATTCAAATTTGATATAATAAATAAACTTAAAAAAAAACCCATACATACATCCACCTACACACATGTACATACACGCACGCACACACATCCCTTCCAATGTTCTTGGGAGAATAATACTAAATCATATCTTTAAAGATCTTAGCAGAATGCCTGGCCAATAGCAATGGTTGAAAAAATGTTAACAGGAAGAAAGAGACACCGCTAGTAAACCACAAGACTAGAATTCAAGTTAGAGCCCCTGATGCACATATGGTTTGCATGTATTTTCTACAATACGACACATAACACTATTTTCCCTGTGAGTTCAGCATAAGAATAACAGGTCTTTTCATCCTACAGTGTCCTATGGCTATTCTAAAATAGATACAGCTTTACCAACCATTTAAATTAGTGGCAGCATATCCTTATGTCTGGAGTGGGAGAAAAAGTATTTGCTCATAAATATGATTTGGGGACTACCTATGATACTTGGAACCAGGCAGGCATGTTTTCTGTTTCTCTCCTTTTAAAAAATTTCTCTCTCTGTTATCTCCTTTCACTCATCCGAGTGCCTCATTCTCAACAACACACACACACACTCACACACACACACATCCCCAAGAGTCACACACACCCTCACGCACATCTCTTGACCATTCTGTCTGATCAAGACGAGTCACTCCGTTCTTCATTCTATTTGGCACCAAATTTAATTAAACAGGGACCTATACTTACAAACTGCCATTCATTAATTAAATAACTTGAATTTGGCTTTTATCTTCACCACTTTTCAGAAATCATCTTTACAAAGGTCAGTGGGGCCTTCGAATGTAAGGGCTTTATTGTGATCTCCTTCCTACTTGGTCTCTTGGTGGGAACTGCTGCTTCTAACTTACCTGTCCCAGGAACATCTCGCTTGGCTTTTGTATCATCAACCTCTTATTTATCATTCTCTTCATTCTTTTCCTGGTGTTTCCTCTGCCACCTGCCTCTTAATGTTGGTTATTCTACCCTTACCTACCATTGTTAGTAATTTTAAGGCCTTTTATAATTGGCACTAATCTACCCTTCAGAATCATTTCATACCACTGTTTCCGAAGAATCTAAAGGAATGATAGATTTATGGAACACTCATTGCAACATACTTTTTACCTTCACAAGAGGAATCACTGATGATCATGTTCATCAGCTCAACTTGACCCTCAGCTGCAGCATGATGCAAAGGGGAGGCATTTGTATCATCTTTGCCATTTAATCTCTTTTGTTTCTGGATAAAGTTTTGTGATGTACATGCACTTCCTTTAAAAACAACCTAGAGGTATATAAAAAACTGTTACACCAGGCAAGAATATGCAAAGCTTATAAATATAAAGCTAATCATTTTATAGCCTTAAAATGTTTATTATCCAAGACTATTTATCATGCTTATAATAAGGTAAATATTTTTCTTAGAAACACAAAATTCTTACAGACATAAAGAAGGTATAAGCAAATGCCTAAACATTGATCAGTTCATTAAATAAATGTTTTTATTTTCTAATCACCAACTTGCATATGCTATAGAAATAAAGGCCTTCTTCCTTTCCCTTGTTCCCAACCCACCTAGCTTCCTGAAGTGCCCCTTCTCTAGCAGACCCTCCTGATAGCTCTAACAGACCGTCTTCAGCCCAGCCTCTCTCTCTCATTTCTCTCCAGTTCACAGTGCAGCTTTCCAGATGCCACAAGATGCGTGGTGACCTCACAGCACTAATAGTTACTGGAATGTGTGCTGTGCCTTGTGCTTTAAAATATTCCTCCACTGTCATTTCCAACAGGATAAATATTGGTAGCTATAACTCACATAAGCAAGCACTCTTCAGGATCCTTGATCATGTTTAAGTTTAAAAGGGTTCTGAGACAAAAAGTTTGAGAAACACTCTCCAGTTATTTCTTAATCTCTCATTTTACACACTGTTGCTAAATGTGTACTACCCATTGTATACTTATCTTTCCATGATACTTTCATATGTGCAAATAATTTTTCCAGAGAGGGAAGAGAGAAAGGAAGGAAGGATAGGAGGGAAGGAAGGAGAAAATAAGAAAAGAAGAGAGAAAGGGAGACAGGAAGGAGAAACCAAAGCTCTCACAGAGCAGGTCAGACTACATGGACTATTATACACACCAGAATTTCCCCAGATTATTTGACGAATTTTAATTCCCTAGAGGCTTAAAAAATCAATGTTAAAAATAAGAAAAATTAAAAGAACCTCCTTCCAGCCTTATGGCAACATACAGACTGAAATTATTTCTCAATGCTCCTTTCAGCTTTGCAAATATATGATCAAATGATACATGTGCCTAAAATTTTTCCAAAGCTACTTCTTAGCAAATATTTCATCACATGTATCAAAAGCAACGTACTATAAAGACAGTAGCTTTTCATGGAAACCACTGCGAAATTACCATTTTCCGAAAATGTAAAAATCTTCGTCAAATAGTAATAAATGGCCTAGATATTTTCTTTAATTCTACATTTGACCATGACTGGTCACATTTGCCATATGATAATATATATGTGTTGAAACTCTAAGTTGTTATTTAAAAGATAACCAGAGCATTTCTCACTAACGTAAAGAAAATCTATTAATTAAAATGAAGCGTTCAACTACTTAATGTATTTTAATATAGTTAATAAAGAATTTACCATAGTTGGATTCATTCAGTAAATGTCAGGTTGAAATAAATACAACTTAATCTCTTAAAATTTTGAACTTTGGTTTTTGCTTCTGTTATCACAGAATCGTACCTAAAAATCACTCTTCTGTGGTAGTCTTTTAAATAGAGATGTGTCACTTTTTAATTAAAAAATTGAATTCTATATATGCTATATACATGAAAGTGACTACAGGATATGACAATGAGCATCCAACTATTTCTAAATTTATACATACTGAGTATTAAATTAAAAATGGGCTTCTTAAAGAAATAAGCTCTTTCTCAATGCCTCTCCCTATCAAAGAAAGTATTTACCTAAATCCACTCAGAAGCATTTTAGCACTTGAATTTGTTATATTCTTCAGGTGATAATAAAGGGGTTGCACTGCCCACTCCTCAGTGCCAGAAAGACCACAGGATCTATTCAGTATGTGCTATCAACACAAACCCATTCCACACTCTTTAGAGAAAGTACTAGCTTCAGAAACTCACAAGGTGCTACTGAATTCACAACAAAGCAGCATCTAAATACTTTATGTGAGAATGTCAGCTGGACAGTGTCAATCCAGTACCTGACATGTTGTCAGGCTTTGAAGAGATTTCTCAAAGGCAGTCCTGAAAGTAAGCCAAGGATGCCATTTAGACAAATTATTATACATTCAGTGTAGTTCCCTGTTGTCACAGGGTCCACTTCATATTCTTTTTGATTTTGAACTATATGATTAGATTCAGAACATAATAGACTAGATCACTTTTAGAGAAGCTAATTCTAACTAAGCCCTTTAAAACAGAGGTATCAAATACATTTGCTTTAGGTTGATTTAATGAAATACAGACAGGCAGTAATGGAGTAAAAAAGAAGGAAATTAAGGTGAAAGATTATAACAACTGAAAGGTCAAATGCTAGCATATAAAATATGTTATATGTCATACCTTTTATATTATGAAGTTATCAAAAAATCCCTAGAGTTCAAAACCCTTCACATATGTTGCTTTGTAATAAGTCTAACCACTGTGGTTTTTATGAAATGATCCGGAATTATTGCAGCTAATAAAATAAAATATATAAATCCTCAATCTATAAGCCCTAATGTAGCTTCTAAAAGCCTTCAATAACATAAGTGGCTCTACTTAGGCAATAAAACTAACTAAGGACAATTAAACAAAAACATAAAGAAAAATAAGTTTGAGACTTTGAGCTACAGAAATCCTTCAGCAAACGTCTCTAGAAAAAGCAAACCATGTGGGTGATTTTTGAAATTTTGAAATTGCCTCCTGTCCAATATAAAGTGTAAGACTATCCTAGTGGTTGAAATCCACTCATGACTCAGCTCTTTGGAGAAGTCACAAGGCATCAGTTAACATGCTAATATTCAGGAGAAAAAAAATGTCTGTGATCAACCTGGATATGCAGACTCACCTTGGAAGGCCTGGCTTGTTGGTGTGTCTGATTTACTACACATGCCTGACCCACATACATGACTGGCAACAGTGACAATTTGTACAACCTGTTTAGACAGCAATTTGGCAATTTCTACTAAAATTAAAGCTGCACATACTTCTTGACCCAGTCAGGACTTGAACATATAGACATACCCACAAAGGTATGAATGGATGGGCAGAGAAGCCACATCTACACTCACAGACACAATCATGTGTGTAATAGCAAAACAAAATGAAAACAAAAACAGCCTAAGTGTCCATCAGCGCTGGACTGGCTAAATAAATCATGATACATTCATACAATGCAATACTATGAAGCTGCTAAAAAAGCTAGGTGTAACTCCAATGGTAATTTGAACAGTATTCTAAAATATATTTTGTGAGTCAATCAAAGTGGAAATCTCTGTGACTTCATACTTTTATAAGTAATTTTTTTAAAAGATATATGAACATATGTGTATTTGTAGAAGCATTTTTTTTCCAGAAAAATACATACTGTTAACATGGTTCCACTGTGGAAAGGGATTTGTCATGGGGGTTTGGAGAGAATTTTTAATGACATCTCAAGGTTTCAAAGGAGACCTTTCTTCCTGCTGGCAATGTGGTGGGTTTTGAGAACCCAACAGCCTCTATACCTCAGACTAGGCCAGCAGGCCCTTTGCTGCCTTCGGTCCCACTGTCTGGAGAAGTGCATAAGGAATAGAAGCCCCCAGCCCAGCCCTTAGCATCCTCAGGAGACCACTCTCCCATCTTTAAAGGGTCTCATGCAACACAGTGTTTCCTGACGCTGTCCCTCGATGGAGGAGGAATTCTCTAGTCCTGCCTGCGTTTTACCAGGACCTTCTCTGTAAGGCTTCATTCGCAGGCGTTGGTTTCTCCATATCACTCTATTAGACAAGAACATTTCTCTACCAAGCACCTCTTGCCTGAATAGCTACCCGAGGACTATCCGACACGCTGTGTGGCCACAAACGAAATCTACAAAAAGGTCCCTGTGAAACGGCACACACTCCAAATTATCCTGCTTTTAGGCAGTTGCTTAATTGTACCAAATGCCAAAGGTACTTTTTCAGTAAGTCTCCCCGGACTGCAGTTGCCCATTCAGGAGCAAGAACAGGTTGAACAAACAAGCAAGCAAACAAAAAGGACAAAGCGGGCACGGCGTGGGCGTGTTATCAGCGTGGCCCCGCAGGCTCCCCACGTCGCGAGAAGGTCTACTCTTGGAAAGTGCGCACACCCCTAAGCAAGCACCCCCCTGGCCTCTCTGGGCTTCCCACTTCGCGTCCTCCCATCCAAGCAAGGGCTGCCCGCAAGGGAACCTCGAGCCAGACCCCCGCCCGGACTTCGCAGCGGGTCCCCACCGCCAATCGCCAGGGTACCTTAAGCGATTCCTTGCAGTCGTCCATGTCGACCTGCACGCCCTGGTAGACAACGTCCTGGGTCTCCTTCTCGCCAGGGCGCAAAATCTTCCTCAGGCTGCGCTGCATTGACCCCACCCCTGACGCCACCTGGTGCAGCTGCTGTCCACGTGCGCTGGCACCTGCGGCGAGAGCGCGCGGTGAGCGGCGCAGGCGGCGGGTCCTGAGCGCCAGAGCCCGAGTCTCCCGCACCTCGCACTTCCCGGGGTGCGGAAAAACTAGCTCTGTGGGAAGCCCAGGAGAACTTCTGGAAGGAGTTCTCCGGCTCGGGCTACTTGTAGCGCAGGAAGGAGGCGGGGCACAGGAAGGAGGCAGCAACACAAACCTCGTGTCCACCAGGGGACTCGCCCTTTTAGAGGAACAACGTAACTTGTGACTTGCTTGTTCCCCAGCGCACTCGCCGAGTCAAGAGTGTCAGGTCGGGGGACGGGGGATCCATTTATTTTATTATAAATAAAAGCACCAAGAGTCGTGTGTGTGTGTGTGTGTGTGTGTGTGTAAAGAGAGAGGAAGAAGGAATGCGAGAATAACTGGGCACATTGGGAAGATTTTTAGTTTTCAGGATTTTTTCCCCCAACCTTTAAAGCCTATGGACCTGTCTTTCCCATGTCCACCTCCTTTTGGGGGCCTCTTTGATTTGGAAATAATGTTTTTGGCAAAACTTCTCTTTCCGGACATTTGGGAGAATGGTTAAATCCTGGCATTGGTTTGAGGGACTAGATTAAGTCCCTGTGACTCTCAGGGCCCATTTCCTGTGGCTAATCATATTGATTCGCCTCATGCTTTGGTGTTTAAGAATGGTTAATTAAAATGACAGGTTAAACATAAGCCACCAGTGACTGATGTAAGCTTGTTCACCCTCAGCTTTGTTTGAGAGACTTCATGGGCCGGTGCTGCATTTATTAATCAACTGCATAGGTATTAATTGTGTAGAGTAAAAGGTGTTCTCTCCCGATTGAAGAGGCTACTTCTACATTTATGTAGAGCCAGGGGAGCTTCTGAAATTGTTGCCAGGATATTTAAGCTGCAAGGCCAGAAAGCAAGAAAACCTCTTTCCAAGGCTGATTATACTTTTGCACAGGGCAGAACATAGCTTTGACAGTCTTTTTGCTTTGACAAGTTGTGTTCCTTGAAGCCCTGGATTGTCATTTTCACCTGGCTATTTCCAGTGCCTAACACAATCCCCGCATGGATCCAGGGCCTGGCATAGAGCTGACACTTAGTAATAGTTTGTGAACTTCCTGACCTAGGGGCTCCAGTGCACTGAACTTAGGGGTAGGCAGAGTGATCATGATGATATTGAGGAACCATGAAAGGTCCCCCCAAATCTCCCAATGCATATGGCAGATTGCCATCAATTCCACCCCTGGAGTGGAATTCCTTGGAAGGTTGATGTTGAGTGTATCACATCATGAATCCCGTGAGTGTGGCTTGCTGAAAACTTGGTGAAGGATACAGATGTTCAGCTTCACCCCTGCACAGTTTTCCCACCAGCATCTATGTTCAGAGAGTGCAAAACAAAGATCAGCTGCATACCTTGCTACAATTTAGCTGAAGTAGGTAATGCAGTTGGAAAAACCAATAATGAATCAAACGGATGAGTAAAGAGAATAAGTTTCACTGAGCCACTGCCATCTACCTGGCATTTTACATACATCAGGTTTGTGTTTTAGAGTGGAAATGCTTCATAAGAATATTAAGACTTTTTATTTGTTATTATGAATTACTTTGATCAATTGCTTTTCTCCCAACATTCAGCTGAAAAGGGTCACTAGGCAAAAAGGGAATAAAAGGGGTCATTTTGGAAGCTGGGGCAGTGGGCATGTCATGGTAGCAAGTGCCAGATGGCCCTGTTGGCTCTGGGAGAGGGATGTGGGGGCCAGGGAACTCCAGCCATGGAGGGTGGAGGGGAGGTTGGGGAGGAGGGTGGCTCCAGAACAACAACACCCCTCCTATGTAACATCTCCTGGTGTCAGCTGCCAGCACAGAATCTCTGCAGAATGAAGCCATCTGCATTCTTGCTCTGCACCTCATTTATATCCCCCAAAGCATGTATTCTTTTTAACTTGTCCTCTCCAGCTTTAACACTGAAAATTATAGATAGTTGGTATTGGTATTGTAGATATGAATATTTTTTCCTGCTTTCTGCTTATAAAAACAGAGGGATTAAGTATTAATTTTTTTTTTTTATCTTTTTCTGGACTTGTCCATTTTAGGCACTTTTCAGGCAGTGCCTTCCTAAGACCTCTCAGGAATTCCCATGACTGCTTCTTATTAATTGTTAAATTATCTCCTACCCATCAAAAATGATCTCTTTCATAAAGCTTCCCTTTTAAATTACTACAAATCCCGGTCTTAAAATGCATAATGTAGTTAGGAACAGGATGGTATCCAGCCATTTACGACCAGGATCTTATTACTTTTGAAGTTTAATTATTGATGAATAGTAATAAAATGCAGTGTTTTTATACCAATTATAATTTCAACACAAGGATAATTATTAAAGAAAATAAGCCTTCATAGAAATTTCCTGAAGGTAATTTTTATTATCAAATTATGTTTTGATATTACATAGGACATTATTCAAAAAAATTAAAAGTAATAAGTGATTTTATTTAAATTCCCTGGGAAAATATAGTATGCATATATAAGCTCAATAACTTTTTATGAAAAATCTAAATTACCAAAAATTATCTTTATTTTGTTCCCTAAATTTGAAACAAAATTTTTATTGACAAATTAATTACAGAAAACTTTTTAAGCCATCGATCCAAATATATTGTTATTAGTACCGATAACTGAAGGGAAAGCTGCTTGGTTACCTTAAGTGCCTTAACTCAATAATATAATGAAAAGGGGCTTAGTAAAGATACTAAGGAATAGAAAATAGCATCTTTTCAAAAACATATAAAGTTCACCCATAGTAAGTATGCAGTTTGATGATGTTTAGTATATTTATGCAATTATGCCACTATCTGCATAATCCAGTTTTAGAATACTTCCATCAATCTAAACAGTTAGCTTTTGCTAAAATGCAGTCATTCCACTCTCCCACCCATAGCCCTAAACAACCTTTGATCTGTCTCTATAGCATAGTTTCTTTCTCTATAGTTTAGCCTTTTCTAGAAATTTCGGATACATGGAGTAATACAGTATGTACTCTTTTACAACTGGCTTCTTTTGCCTAGCATAATACACTTGAGATTTCACCCACGTTGTAGTGCGTCATCAGTACGCTACATACTACTTAATGCTCAGTAGTATTCCATGGTATGGATGGATATACCTTATTTTCTTTATCCATTTACCAGTTGATAGATATTTGGATTATTTCCAATTTTGGTCTATTATAAATAATGCTATTATAATATTATAAAAAATGCTAAACATTTTCAAATAAACCTTTTAGTGGACATGTATTTTGCATTTCTCTTGTTTAGAAATTTTTTGATGAATTTTTATTAAATTCTTTTGCCTCTTTTTAAATTAGATTGTCTTTTTACTATTTAATTGTAAGAGTTCTTTATTCTAAATATAAGTGTTTTATCAGGTAAAAAATTTGAAAATATGTTTTCAGAGTCTGTGGTTTCTCTTTATTTTCTTAATAGTGTCTTCTGAAAAGCAAACCTTTTAATTTTGATAAAAGTCTAATTTCTAAAGGTTTTCTGGACTGTGCTTTGGATGTCACATGTAGAAATTTTTGCCTATGCCAAGATTCAAAAGTTTCTTTTCAGTGTTTTCTTCTAGAAGTTTTAGCTCTTATTCATACATAGACCAATTTTGAGTTAATTTTAGAGTAAGGTGTGAGGTAGAGGTCTAAATTCATTTTTATAGCATATGGATACACAACTGCTACCAATTGTTGAAAAACCTATACTTCCCTCATAGAATTGCCTTGGAACTACTGACAAAAATCAATTCACTATAAATATAAGGGTTTGTTTCTAGACTATTCTATTCCATTGATCAAAATCTCTATGTTTAAGCCACATGGCTTATGTTATACCACATGGTCTTGATGTTGTGGCTTCATAGTAAATTTTGAAATCAAACAATGTGATGGTTAATTTTTGGTGTCAGCTTGACTGCATTGAGGATTGCCTAGGAGGCAGGTGAAGGATTGTTTCTGGCTATGTCTGTGAGAGTGTTCCTAGAGGAGATTGGCATGTGAGCCACTGGGCTAAGCAGGGACTTCCCACCTTCTCAGTGCAGGCGGGCAGGAGCCAATGGGCTAGGGGCCCGGCTGGAAAAAAGGGGCAGAGGAAGATGGATTCGCCCTCTGTTTTCTCTTTTACTTCTGGAGTGGGATGCTTTTTTTCTCCTCTTGCCTTTGGACATAACACTCTAGGTTCTTCAGTTTTGGGACTCTGGGGTAGGTGTGTCTGGAGGCTGACTGGGGGCTGTACTTCTGGCTTCCCTGGTTCTGAATCTTGGGTCTTGGACTGAGTCATGCTGCTGGCTTTGAGTCATGCTGCCAGCTTCTCTGTTTTCCAGCTTGCAGTCGACCTATTGTGGGACTTCACCTTTGTGATTCTGTGAGCTAATTCCCCCTAGTAAATCCCCTGCCATATATGCTACTGGTCTGTCTCCCTAGAGAACCCTGACTGATTCACATGTGTAAGTCCTCCAACTTTGTTCTTTTTCCATATTGTTTTGGCTATGCTAGGTCCTTTGTACTTCTGTATAAATTTTGGTATGTTTGTCAATTTTAATGGAAAAGACTGCTAGTATTTTTATAAGAATTTCATTGAGTCTATAGATCAATTTGATGAGAAGAGCCATTTTAAAAATATTGAGTCTTCTGATCTGTAATTGTGGTAATTTTCCTCATTTATATAGATCTATCTTGATTCTCTCAGCAGCATTTTGCAGTTTTCCATGTACAGATCATGTAGATTTTTCATTAAATATATTCCTAAGTATTTTATTAGTTGTAAGCTATTTTGAATGCGATGGCTTTCTTTTTTTTATTTCAAAATATTAAGGGGGTACAAGTGTTTTTGGTACATGGATAGCTTTTATAATGCTTCAGTCAGGACTATTAGTGTGCTCATTACCTGAATGGTGTTCATTGTACCTGTCAGGTAGGTTTTTACCCCTTCCCTCCTCCCCTATACCCTCTTCTGAATTTCCAGTGACTTTTACTTCTGTCTGTGCCCATTGATTAGTTCCAGATTTGGAATGGCTTTCATAATTTCACTTTCAGATGGTCTATTGTTAATATCTGTTGTTATTATATGCAAAGACAATTGAATTTTTATATTGATCTTATTTCCTACACCATTACTAATCTTGCTCATTAATTCTAGTAGCTTTTTTTGATTCCTTAGAAATGTATATATATGTATGATTGTTTATTATGCTAATAAAGAGAGTTTGCTTCTTCCTGTCACCAATGTATGTCTTTAATTTTTCTTCCACTTCAATGCACTGATTAAAAGCTCTAGGACATTGTTGAATAGAAGTGGAGATAGTGGACATTCTGCCTTTTTCCCAGTCTTAGGAGGAAAGCATTCTCTTTCAGCATTAAATATGGTATTAACAGTAGGATTTTCACAGATGCCTATTACCAGGTTGAGGAATGTATCTTTTATTCTCACTTTTTTGGGAGTTTTTATCATGAGTGGGTGTTGAACTTTGATGCTTTCTTTACAACCATTGAGATGATCATGTATTTTTTTCCTCACTTATTGAATTATTTTATATTAATTTTTTAAATATTAAATCAACCTTTTTATGTACTTGATTCAGTTTGCTAATATTTTTGTCAAAGATTTTTACATTTAGGTATATGAAGAATATTGGTCTATAGTTGCTTTTTTAATGGTACATTTGTATAGCTTTGTGTAAGAGTGGCCTCACAGAATAAATTGAGAAATGTTGCCTTCTATTTTCTGAAGTAGTTCATATAGTATAGGTATTATTTCTTTTTAAAATGTTTGATAGTTAATAGAATTCACCAGTGCAGCCCTTTGGGCCTGGGCTTTTTGTTTTCTTTCTGGAAAGATATTTAATTACTACTTCAATTTTGTTATCTTTTATAAAACTATTTTGACTTAATATTTTTGCTTGAGTAATTTTGGTAATATGTGTCTTTTGAGAAATTTTTCCATTTCATCTAAGTTGTCTATGTATTTGTAGGTATAAAGTTGTTCATTCAATTCCTTTACAATCAATTTAATTCTTGTAGGGTCTGTAATAATATCTCCCTCTTTCATTCCTGTTTCAATTTCTTTTTTTGTAATTTGTGTCATCTTTCTTTTCTAGATAATGGTTTATCAATTTTGTTCAATTTTTCAAAGAGCCAACTTTTGATTTTATTTATTTTTCTCTATTGTTTTTCTACTTTTGGTTTCATTTTTTTACAATGTTTTTTTCTCTCTGATTTTTCTTTCTTTTTAATTACTTGGGAGTTTGATTTGCTCTTCTTTCTCTATGTCCTTAACGTAGAACATTAAGTTACTGGTTTCAGATCTTTTTTCCTTCTAATGTAATCATTTAAGGATACAGAATACTGGCTAAGGATTACATTAGCTTCATCCCATAAATTTTGATTTATTGTGTTTTCATTTGTGGTTTCTTCTTTGACTCACAAATTACGTTTTTAAGTGTGTTGCTTAATTTTCAAGTATGTGAGATTTCCCCAAATGTCTTTCTGTTGTTGGTTTCCAATTCAATCTGGTTATGGTCAGAGAACAAACTTTGTATTATTTCAATCTATGTAGATTGAAATGTGCACTTATTTAAACGTGTTTTATGGCCAGCATATGCTCTATCTTGGATATTTTTCTATATTCACTTGAAAAGAATGTGTATTCTGCTGTTGACTGGTAGTTTCTGAATATGTTATTAGGTCCAGTTGGTTAATAGTATTGTTCATGTTTTCTATATTCTTAGTGATTTTCTGTCTATTATGCTATCAGTTACTGAAGGAAGAGTATTAAAGCCTCCAATTATAATTGTTAAATTGTCTTTTTCTTCTCTCAATTCTGTCAGGATTTGCTTCATTTGGGGAAGGGAGGTTCTCTGTTCTTAGATGCATGTATATTTATAATTGTTGTCTTTGCACTATATTTTCCTTTTTTATCATTATGAAATTTTCTTTTTTGTCTTCATTAACATTTGTCTTAAAGTCTATTTTGTGTGATATAGTCACTCCAGATCTCTTATGTTTACTGTTTGCATGGTAGATCTTTCTCCGTCCTTTTACTTTTAATGTATTTGTGTGTTTAAGGTATTTCTTATAAATAGTATATAGTTGCATCTTGCTCTTTGACCTAGATTAACAGTCTCTCCCTTTTGATTACAATGTTTACTCATTGTGGTACTGACATGTGATGTAATTGTTTATATGGTACTGCCATTTTGAAAATTGTTTACTATGTGTCATGTTTTTCTCTGTCACTCCGTTTCTTCTTTACTCCCTTCACTTGTAATCAACATTTCTTTTAGCATACCATTTTAATTCATTGGTAGATTTTTTTTAGATGTTTTAAAGTGACATTCATAGTATAGTGATTACAATGTTCCTCTTTGACTTAGCACAATCTACTTTGGGTTAATACTTATTTAATTCCAGTAAACTATGGCAACTTTGCTCCAGTGTACCACCATTTCTTCTCCCTTTTTTATATTATTATTGCCATATGTAATACGTTTATATATATTATATCTATGTTATGTACTCCAGAATAGTGTGTTATAATTATTGCATTAAACAATTTAACATTTTTTAAAGAAATTAAGAGAAGACAGAGAATACACATACACACATATAGACTTTTATATTTACCTACATATTTGCCATATCTAGTGGTCTCCATTTCTTATAGATTTGAGTAACTCTCTGGTGTCATTTCCTTTCAATCTTAGGGACTTTTAGAATTTCTTATAAAGCATGTATGCTTGAAAAAAAAATAGTAAGGAATATTTTTTGCTGGATGTAGAAGTTTTATTTGGCAGATTTTTTTTCAGCACATTGAATGTTATTACACTGGACATTGAATGTTATCACACTGCCTTCTTACCTCCTTGTATTTGATGAAAAGTCACAAATTATCCTGTTGTTGTTCATTACAATGAGATAAGTAGTTTTTCTTTTTCTGCTTTTGAGATTTTTTTCTTTGTCTTTGTCTTTCAGCAACATGACTCTAAGGTGTTTGGGTGTTGATTTCTTTGTGTTTATCCTACTTATTATTCATTGAGCTTCTTGAATTTGAAGAATAATAGATTAATACTTTTTATAAAATTTGGAAAGTTTTCAGTCATGGTTTCTTCAAATAATTTTTCTTTTCCTTTCTCTCGCCTTTCATTTTGGGACTTCCATTATACAAGTGTTGATAAGCTTAACATTGCCCCACAAGTCTCTGAGTCTCTGTTGAATTATTTTCAATCTTTTTTCTCTCTGCTTTAGATTAGATAATTTTTATTGATCTGTCTTCAAGTTCACTGATTCTTCTTCCATCTCAAAACTGCTATTGAGACTACTAGTGAATTTTTCATTTATATTATTGTTTTTTCAATTCTAGAATACCCATTTGGTTCTTTTTTCATAGTTACTATTTCTCTGTTAAGATTCCCTTGTTGTCTTATCACTGTCAGTGTGTTTTCCTTTAATTCTTTGAATATTTTTTCTTTAATTTTTAACATATTTATATCAGCTGATTTGAAATTTTTAACAGCTAAATTTAACATCTATGTCCAAACAGATTTAGTTTATATTTGTTGCTTTTTTCTTTTCCTGAGTATGGGTTACACTTTCTTATAACTTTTTGTTTAAATCTAGATATTTTAGAGTATATATTGTCGCAAATCTGGATTCTGATTCATTTTTTAAGAGATTTTTTTTGGTAACTTTTTTGAGCATAAACTATAGAATTTGTTTTTCATGTGGTTTGTGGCTGCTGCTGTTTCTTCTCAGATATTTTTAATTTCAATTTTTATCTTTATCCTGGATTTCTAGGGTCATTACCCATTTGAATGTATATTGCTTAAATAAAATCATTGCTTTTTTTGTTCAAAGAGTGTCCATAACTTGCCATTTGTTAGTAGCTGAACATATAATCATAGTCACAAAGATGAAAAATGGACAGATTTCTATAGATGAATGAATGTGCTTTTAATTCTTACAGTAATTTTGAATTTTATTTCACTCTCAAATTTTACTAGGCTATAAGCATGTTTAGGTAATAATCTCTTGAATTTCTGGAAAAACTCGCCTATGAAAATACTAAAACAAAAGGTATTTTTTTTATTTCAGCATATTATGGGGGTACAAATATTACGGTTACATATA
>VBSM01001124.1:20945776-20977701 GCA_008086735.1 Cheirogaleus medius
CCAAATTCGTTTATCAATTCAAGGAGTCTCTTGGTTGAATCCTTGGGATTTTCTGGGTGTAATATCATCTCATCAGCAAAGAGTGAGAGTAAAACATAAGGTATTTTAGGGCTCAATATTTGACTGTATTTTCTGTATTTTATAATTTTTTATATTTTTCTTTTTACACTAGTCAAGTTCAGTAGTGAGAAGGGGGGAAAGAGTAGAACAGGAGTTCAATCTGTAACTGATTGTGAACAATCAAGTGAGATAACTCACTACCTTTGGACCAGTCATATTTTCTTTTTGTATGGTAATTATCTGTTCAGATTTTTTGTCTTCTTCAGCCAAATTCAGCACTTTGTAATTTCCTTGGAAATAATCCATTCCACACACTCTTTAAAAAATGTTTTGGGATTCATAGCATTCTCATAAATTTCTAAATCTTCTCTATAGCTGTCCTTTCCCCTCTGTTATTGCTAATGTTTATTTGTGATTCATAAATTTTTTAAATTATTTTTCAAACATTTGCCTATTTCATTGTTTTTTTAAAGTTTCTTGTGAAATCTTTTCTGCTTTATCCTCGCTATTTATCTTGCATTGTATAAGATATTATTTGGGATTTCCTCTGGAAGATTTTAAAAAATTGTCTTAGTTCATTAATTTTGTCTTTTTCGTATTATTATATTAATATGTGCACTTAAAGTGATAAAATTTTCTTTTAGAATCATTTTAGTTGTATCACAGGATGTTGAAAAATAAGGCCTTTTAAATTTATTTCTTACTAATTCTAACATTTGGATTCTAATTTCCTTTTTGATGTAAACATTATTGAAAAAAGTGTTTAAATTTTAAATGGCTGAGAATTTTTTTAACTAACTTTTTCTTGTTAGTTTGTAATTTTATTGATAGTGCTGAGTTAATATATCTTATATTATCTGTGTATTTAAAAATTTGTTGGGATTCTATGGTCTAATATATAACTAAGCTCAATTTAAGGTAGTATCTTTAATATAAAGTTTTATATGAATTCATTAAATAAATTTTATTGATTGTTCTTCAAGTCTTGTACCTCATTATTTTTTGTTTACTTGATATGCAAACTTCTATGTTAAGGGATTTCACTACGATTATGGAATTGAAAATTTAGTCATGTATATCATCCGTTTTTTTACTTACGTATTTCTAGTCTGCGTTTTTAGATACATAAATGTTCATAACAATGGTGGTAAATTTATACCTTGGTCAATTATAATTTTGACAGTGTGAAATATATATTTGTCCTCTTTAATGCTTTTTCTACTTGAATTTCATTTTTGCTGGATATTAATACTGCCATAGCGTCTTTCTCTTTGTTATTATTTTCCTCATATATTTTTCTATCTCCTTATTTTTAACATTTATCTGCACTTCTTTTCTCCTTTAGTTGTGTCTCGTGCAAGCAGCTTAGAGTTGGGTTTGTTTTGCTTTTAATACAATCTGAAAGATTCTTCTTTTTAATGGAGAAGTTTAATTCATTTATATTTAATGTTCTCACTAATATATTTGCATTTGTTCTTTTTATATAGCTTTTGAAATTTTACCTGTTTTCTTCTTTATTGTTATACTTCCCCTTCCTGATGAAGTTTACCTTGAGCATTTTTCTAACTTCTACTAATTTGAGGATTAAACGTGCAATTTTTTTCTTGCAATTTTCCTTAATTTTAACAATCACACTTCAGCTTAAGATTTTTGTCAACCACACGAGTTAAAGATTGTCTGTATCTTCCCCATGTACAATACAATAAGCTTAACAAGGCTGCATTTCTTTCCTCCCTCACCACCTCTCCCATCCATATTAATATATCTTGCATTTTAGTTTCAAATTTAAAAAATTAAACTTTATAAAAATACTTAGACAATTCTAAATTTTATTTTTATTATATCATATTCTATATTGTTATTTCTCATAATCTTTATCATTCCCTGTCTTGTATTCATATTAATTTTCTGTATTCCATACATATGTAATTCTTCCAGAGAAGGTATGTTAGTGCTAAAATTTCTAAGTCCTTTCATATCCTAAGCTACCATGGAACTGTCCTTATGTTGGCCTCCTACTGAATGGTAGTTTAAACAGATATAAAACTCTTTCAAAGTCACTTTCTCTCATAAATTTGGAGACTTTCACATTTCTTTTCATCATCCATTTTTGCAGATAAAGTATCATATCAATCCATTTCTCATTCATTTCTTTGTAAGTTATTTCATTTTCTCTCTAGAATCTTTCAGGATTTTTATCTTTATTTTTGGTGTTCTGAAATTTCACCATTACACAACTCAATAAGGGATCTTCTATTGTTTACCTTGTTCTGTACTTTGTGGTCACTTTCAAACTAGTGATTATCTTTCTTTGGCTCAGGGAAATTTCATCCCATTGCGTTAGTATCATCATTTATTTCTGTATATGTTAGGCATCTTTTCATGGCAATTGATAGAAAAACACAACCAAATACGGCTTAATCCAAAGTGGAATTCATTGGTCACAGTACTAAAAAGGCCTATGGTAGTGCTAACTTTGTCTGGGGACTCATTGTCATTAAAGCTGTTCTCTTTCTATTTATCTCTTTCTTCATTGAGAGAAAGAAGTTTCTCTACTTCTTTGAAGGCTCACTAATATAGCTACGGCAGTATGAGGCTGAAATATTCCAAGTTTATATCCACTGATATGATCACTGAATTTTATACAAGCTCCATAAAATTTTATAGTGTATCATTGGCTCTAATTGAGTTATGTAATTCAATCTCTCAGTCACCTGGCCAGAAAAACAATAATCAGACTATCCAGACCTGAGATAACCTGCCCCATGTTGAGCTCAGGCATGGAACCAACTTTACTCAAATTGAATTTAGGTAAACTATTAATAAAAATAGATCAAGAAAGGGGGAGGATAGTTTCCATCACCCTGAGAGAAATTGGAATATACCATTGGCAAAAAAGGAGGAATTGATTTTGAGTGTCTATTTCTAGCTGGATATGTAGACGTTTACATACCTTCTTTCCATTTTCTCTGATTTCTCTGGCTACATATTACAATTCCTCAACCCATTTTCCTTGCATATTAAGTTTACTACCATATATTTTACTCCTTTGTTCTTTTACACTGTATTAGGAGAAAATTCTTTGACTTGATCTTCCAGTTTACTGTTTTGTACTTCAGGCATGCCCATTCATCAAGTATATTTTTTAATTGTATGACAACAATTTTATTTCAAAGTCTCTGAATCTTTGTAAATGTATTATATTCTTACATTTTATTTTATTTTATTCTAAAGAGCTGATCTGCTTCTCCTGTTAATCTCATTTTCTCAGTATAATAGTGTTCATTTCTTTCAAATGTTGAATAATCCCTGTCTGCTCATTTTTGTGTGTCAGTATCTCTATTCACTTGTCTCTTCTATTCGTTAAGGTCATCCTGTGCTGCTGAGGGGGCTATGCTATGTGCCTTGGGTCCCCTTCTGGGGGCAGCTCTTTGTCCTGCTGGAGCACTGCTCTGCCTCAAGGTCCACTTGCCCACACTGAGCCTTAGCCACGAGCAAACACCATTGCTGCCTGCTGCTTAGTACAGACCAGAGAGGGGAGCAGTGCTGACTAGCCTCTCACTGTTGCTCCCCAATTAATAACTTCTCTGATGAATGCTTGAGGCCACCTCGTATCCTTGTGGCCACTGACTTTGTGTTCAGGGATCCCCCACCATTCTTCCCATCACAGTATCCTTTTGCCTGTGTTTAACGTATGTTTTCCTTCATTTTAATAACTTTGTATATCTGATCCTGCCTACCTTCTGTCTTTCCTGAATCCGCTAACATTTCTAGTCTGTTGGTGGCATTCTTTTTTCCCATCTTGTTTTGGATTACTTTTTCTTCAGAAATACTTTTTTTTTTAGTCATTTTATAAGATATCAGATAGAAAGGAAGGTAGATAGGTGTGTTTAGACAACAATCTTAATCCAATTGCTTTCTCTTAGTTTCTATGGAATTTAAATTTTCTACCCTATATCTGCCAAATTATATGGAAAGGAGAAAATTTTTCTATAGCTTCTCTTGAAATATTTAAATGACATTAGAAAGGACTGGGTTAGAAAGGAAGAAACTGATGGTCATTGAAATTCTACTACTTACCAAGCTGTATCTTTAGTTTGGTGACAACTGAACTCCAGATAGAAAATTCTGCTTAATATGGATAAATGGTGAGATAAATCACACACACACACACACACATACACACACACACACATACATGTTCTACTGTGACACGTATGAAATGGCTTTTCTTCTCCCAGAGAATCAGAGAAACTTAGTGTACTTTGCTACAGAGAGACCTGAAATAGATCTTGCCTTGCCCTTTCTACTTCCCAGAAGACCAACTGATACACACAGATTGTCCTGAGCAACACCATTTCCAGGGCCCCTGGCAACCGTGGGCTAGAGTGATTATTGGAAGCATTAATAAAAATATAAATCTGATAAGATTATTTAAAATGTGAGATATTAAAAAGGCTAATTAAGTTGTCCCCCAGAGAAGAGAAACCTAGCTAAGAGTCATTTGTGTCAGAGCAAATAGTATTTCAAATTCCAAGAATAAAATAAGATAGATAGATGTATTTTATTTGTATTAAATTCTAGTAAATGTGCACATATTATATTACTTAATCAGATGATGGAATTAATCTTTATATTGTGAATTTTTATTTCTAACTATTTAACCCGAAGCAACAGTCAAAATTTAAAATGTGTTTCCATGATATCTGCCCATGAATGAGAGATATGGCAGAGTTCTTATGGTAGCAGTATTACTTTATAGGATTTGGGAGTATAATGTAAGCCACTTATTGAGTATAAAAATCCTCTATGGTACAACTTTGCCAACTATGCACTTAATTTATACCCAGATCATTTTATGTTGGCACAGTAAAATTATAAAAGAAAGCTCTTTTCTCATTAAGCATCTCTGCTATTTACATTAATAATTTTATTATATATGAAACTTTTGGAATGCAGAGCTACCTTAAATTATTATGTAGAAATATTTTATTAAATTTATCTTAAGTAGCTAACACAATAACATTTGTAGTTTGAAGTCTGTCTTCAGTATATACAGACACTCTTGTTCGACTATTTCAAAGATATATTCATTTATCCCAGTCTATGAAGAGAAAACCTTTTTAGGATTCCAAGTCCTAAGCCTCTCAGTGAATTCTGGACAACCATAGTTCAAACAATTCAAATAGAATTAGGTGTACAATATGGTTTTTATCTCATCCAATTCATGATGAGAACTATATCAAATTGTAACTAAATAATGTCAAGTAAAAAATGAGAAGCTACATTCTTTACAATTGAAACCCAAATTGGCACATATATATATATATATATATAACAATTATACTTATTTGATATATCAGAAACTTCGACTCATTTAACATCTAAAATACATGCATTATCCGGTAAAATTATGAAAATTACAAGATATTGAAAAAAAGTGTTTACCTTTGTTCGTGGAAATTGACATCCTGTTTCTGATGTTACACAGGCTTAAATAACCAAGTGGACAACTGTTCTTTTTCTCACACAGTCAATAGGTTGCACCCACTTTTATAGTCCCGTATAATTATACAAAGGGTGGTTCACTCTAAGAGTCAATATTATGCCTTTTTATTAGACTACCTTATATAAATGGTGAGTGAACACTATGTGTTCATAATTCGATATTTGAAATTTGATTACTGCCTACTCAAAACCAATCACCTAATTTATTTACAGCATGTAATTTTGTCTCGCCTACCATGGCTCCTTTATAATGCAATACCACAAATCAAAGTCCAGCAGTCGCCCCCTTATCCACAGGAGATAAGTTCCAAGACCCCCGGTGGATGCCTGAAACCATATATAGTACCAAACCCTACATATACTATGTTTTTTCTATATATACCTACCTATGATCGAGTTTATTTTAAAAATTGGGCATAGTAAGAGATTAACAACTGTAACTAATAATAAAATAGAACAATTATAACAATATATTATAATAAAAGTTATGTGAATGTGGTCTCTCTCCCTTCCCCCATCTCTCTCTCTCAAAATATCTTATTGTACTATACTCTCTTATTTTTGGAACATAGTTGATGGCAGATAACTGAAACTATGGAAAGTGAAATCTGGGGCAAAAAGAGACTACTGTAGTTAACAGTGGTAGCCATAGGAGAACTATCAAGCTTTTGTGGAAAGCTAATTAATATCCTCCTATTGAATAGGAGATAAATTATTTAGAAAAGTGAATAAAGTATTCCAATGTTGTCATTTACTTGTTAAAATCTGTTGTGTACTGGTAAATTGGGTACAAAACTGAACTATGCAAGAGAAAAGTATCCAAAATAAAATATGACAGTACCTCATACCATAAACACATATCTGTGTCTACCAAAAATATGATTTAAGGAAAAATACAGGTCTAAAGATAGTAATTAACAAATTACTCTGTGAAAACTGTAATGTTTTATTAAATCAAATTAACTTTAGATGTCAAATGTGACAACTTAATTGTAAATGCCTCATCTGATATGTTCTCCATTTTCTGTCCCTAAAGCATTTTTTCCCCTCATTCAATTATTAATTCAGAAACATTCATGGGGTAGCAACTATATATGATCGTCCAAGGAGCTGCCAGCTTATTAAGAAAGAAAGAGAAGTAGATATTTTCAATAGTGTGTACAGAGTGTATTATATAAGCTAACCGCACTAGAGTTATCTCAATTATGTAAAGTCCAAAACAAGCATTCTCAATCAGCCAGAAACTTTTCTTTAAGTAGTGTTTCAGAGACCAAGCATCCTTCCATAAAGCAGCTCCACCATCTTCAACTCGTGGCTTCCCATGTTGCCATGTTCATTTGTGTCAAGCTAGGGAAGGGAAAGAGCTCAAAGCAGCTGTAGGGACATTGTTTTGGACCAGGTCTATCGTGGCCATGTGGCTATCATAATTGCAAGGGAGTCTGGAAAATATAGTTCCTAGGGGGAGGAGAGACCACGTTAGTCACTATTCACCTGCTCAGGGACCACAGCTATGGGTGGGAGATTGGTCAGGGAAGCTATTTAAAGGAAGAAAAGTCTATGCTGGGTTGTATTTAATGAGTAGCAGCTAACCAGGAGAAAACTGGGGTAGAGAAGGAAGACCCATTCGAGCAAGATCATAGTGGGCAGAAGGAAGAATATGTGTGCAAATCATGAACGTGAGAGAGGATGATGGAATTAAGGAATTGCAACATGGGTTCTCCTGAAGGAGTGAAAGAAAAGGAGAACGTGAAGGACCATGGATGTTTTTGTAATGCAGTTGTTTAGCTTGTAGGGTTTATAACATCATGCTTGTTGAGACCACTTGATTAGCATTGCAGGAGATGACACAAGCAGGCCTAGAATGAGGTCAGTAAAATCAGTACGGATGGCACAGCCATCAAAAAGTCGGGTAAGATGAAGGCTTGAACAGTGGCAGTGGAAATAAAGAGGGAAGAAGGATTTATTAGACCTCTGGGACATAGACTCTACCAAACTTGGAGGGCAATTTGAGGGTGGGATGAATGAAAGTAGACTCTAGAAACTTCAAGGCTTCTGACTTCCTGGGGAGAAGAGAGGAAGAAAAAAGTCAGGTGTGTTCAGTGGAGGGAGAAAAAAAAGACTGTCATCCAGAAAGCCATAATATCTGAGAGTTTTAAAGTGATAGAAAAATGTAACTTTGTAAAATCTGTAAAAAGTTTAAAAAATGAGGAACAAAATGTAGCTTTTTAATGTGGAAACTCAAATCTCACTGGTGACTTGCTAAGAGCAGTTAAGAAATGAAATCTATTGATTAACAGTAAGATTTCAACAACATTGGAAATGGTAAAACATCACAATCATGCCAGAAATGTGTTGTGTTAAGTAACAGGACAGCTTACCCTAGTGTTTAAGTGATTCAATTATAGAAGGTAAAGGGCTTTAGTGTTCATCACAATGACATTGAGCAAAGTTTAAAATGAATATATTTATGCTCTGAATATACAAAAAAGATCTCTAGTACAGAATTATTGGAGCTCCAACTCTGATATTTCTCCATGTGGAACACTTTCATCTATGCCTAAATTTTTTGGGAAATTTGATAATGTATATGATTATTATTTCTAAAACATCATGCTGGGTGTTGCAATTTACAATGTTTTTAAAATTTTGATATCAAAATGGTAGAATATCATGCTATTAGTATAAGTGCAAGTACTGACTTATGGAATTTATAACAATAACATTTCAAAGTATGCAGCATCAACAAGGATATTTTAAAACTCTCTTACTGAATAATAATACAACTTAGTTATTATTTAGTGGTCAAAGCTACACATTTTAACAGCAGATATTTCATGTGCAGTAGAAAATCTCTGAAAGATAAAAAACAGCTTATAATATATTAGCAAAGCTGGAATTGGTAGAATAGAAAATTGTGGTTTTATTAAGAAAGTAACCTCTCAAAAATTGAAATGCAATACTGCATTATCTGGAACAAAATCTCAAAAAACTAAAAATGATGCAGAGATAACCTCTTGTATATTTAGTTATGCAATCATTGATCCCCTTAAAAACTAAAATGGTATATCTTTTTTACTTCATATTCTATGAGAAGTTCAAAAGCTTAAGTGGAGAATGATCTGTATCTATATTAATATCATAATATGATGGATTACTACAAAGAAAAAAAGGAGCATCTTGTCTCTTGCATTTGGTTATTTTTAGTTTTGTTTTTCTGACTCATCAGGGATAAAATAATTATAATACTTCCATGTTAGAAAGTAAGACAAACTATATAGACAAATATAGAAAACACTACAAAAGTTAATCTATTTCCTCATTAGGAAATCAGCAAACCCATGCCCAAATTACCTAGCTATCCACAGAAGAACCCACCAATGCTCCACTAAACTAGACTTGTTCAGGCCAAGAGAACCAACGTCATGCAATGACATAAAATTTGAAATAAGAAGACCAAAGTTTGAGTCTCAACCTGACACCTGGAAGTTTTATAACCTTAGGTTAGTCATTTAATTTCTCTGAATTTCTGATCCCATATGCACAAAATGGAAATAGTAAAACCAGCTTCATTAGGGTTATGTTAGATACAAATTAGACAACATATGAGAAAATGCTTATTGTACTAAAAAGTGCCATGTAGCATAATCATATGGGTTTTACGAGCAGCATTACAAAATGCTTATTTATTATGCTGATGATCCTTTTTCAGTAATACAAGAGAGCATTAGGAGCACAGTACAAGACAGACCATTTATGAACCTTTCAGGTGGAGAAACATTAACACTTGCACTCTTCTAAAACCAAACTTGCTTTATTGTGGTTCTTGGGAATAAGAGAAACCTTTAGGGAAATGACTACAGAGTAATCTTTTTAATTGAGTTGTTGTAATGAAAGGGAAAATAATGCCTTATGCTTCCTCAGAATTCTATTTCCAAGTCACCAAGATACTTACAGTAATTAGTGGACATTTGTTCACATTTATTGAATGATCACCATGAGCCTGATTTTACCTGATTTTATACTTACTATTTCATTTAAGTGCTTTATGTTTATTATCTTATTGAATTCTCACAACTTATGAAGTTGCTCCTTTATTTTCCCAATTTTACAGATAAGGAAACTAAGTAATAGAGTGGTGAAGTGACTTGCCCAAAGGATCATTAGAAATAAAGATCCCATAAACATCTTTGGTTGTCAGTGGTAATATTAATAATCTCCAGGTATCAACTAGTTCCCTCACCTATTCCCTTCATTGCTCTACTTATATGATTGTTCTTTTCACCTGTAAACATTGAGCCTGGATAGTGTGATTCATCCTATGCTCAGTAAATACTTCCACACAAATTGCCTGCCCCAAAGAAAATCCTCCCAGATATAATTTGCTTCTTAGAAAAGTAATTCTGATGCTGGCCTGAGGACCAGGTTGGAAGGCACAAAAGCAGTTAGGAGGGCCTAACAAGCTGTTGATGAAGAGGGCTCAACTGGGGATGGTAAGTAGGAATGGTGAGAACTGGTGGCTACAAAAGATTTATAGGAGGCAGAAACAGTGGAAATTATAAGAGATTCAACATATGTAGGTGAAAGAGGATTTCTGCCTTGTAAAATTACTCTGTTTCTGGGTAGTGGGTAGTGTCTCATCTGAGTATCAAGAGAGGTCAGAGCTCAAGGTATAGTTGAGGCTGTTGGAATAAATGAAGTCAACCAAAATGAATCAGTAGAGCAAAGATTGCAAGCCAGACAAGTATCAGAAATGAGTGGGGATGGGTAGGGAAGGAAAAAATACTGTGCAAGCAATATAAATGAAAGTGGGAAAACTGATGAGCCTGTCCAAAACCTGTCATTTACCTAGGTACTTTCAGTGAACAGTGGTACACAAAACATATTAGAGGCACTTCCACCCTCCACAAGCCCAGGCACGCCAGCTAAATAGGAATAGTGGGGTGAACCAGTGAACCCCAGGAATCTTGGCATTCAAAAGGGACATCCCATGGGAAAATGCCACAAAAGACCAGAGTGCCACCTTTCTTACAGCTAGACACTTCCTCCTCTGCACCTCCTCCAACTACATCATTATGGAAAGTAATTGTCACTTGGTATGGCTGGTAACCATGGCCCCTCCCCTCCCATTGCAACCATGAGAATACTGTGAATCAAGAAGCTCACAAATGGCTGCTTCTTTACAGCAGGTGTGCATTCCCAGCCAAGCCCACCACTGAGAGTGGGGCCACCGAAATTTGTGAGTTTCCTGCCCACCAGTGATTCACAGGACCATGTGCTGGCACCTTAGACAACCAGGCTGGGCCCAGTGCCACAGACATGAGAGCAGTGCAGGGAGACACAGGGGAGAGGTCTTGGTCCTGGACTTGGGTGGTGAGGAGGCCCTCACAGGCATATCAAACAGGAGAGTGTGGAAGGGCGCTGAGGAGCAGGGACCAGAGCTTACCACAGGCACAAAAGAACATAGCAGCTGGTTCTTCTATGCAAACTTCAGTCAATGACAGGAGAAAAAACCACATAGTTAAGCATAGTGCCTTCCAATTCAAGCAAACAGGGAGCAGCTGATGCATAGTCATAAGTACCAGCCTCTATCTCGGAGAATAAGCTGGGGGACCTAACTCACTATGCACAGTTGGGAAGAGGTGAAGATAGCAGGTCAGAGGTAACCAAAGAGAATAATCAAACCTGCTAGAACACCCTATAGGCAACTCAGGACCACCATCCCTCTCCCTGACATGGTTGGAGATCGATCTTCAGAGACCTGAAGACAGGCTGATAAGCTAGGCCTAGCACCCTCAGATCTCAATCAAGCAGCCAGATGAGAAGGAATCAGTGAAAGAACTCTGGAAACATGAGAAATCAGAGTGAAAGGACATCCACAAAAGAAAACAATAACTTCTTACTAATGGATACCAAGCAAAACAAAAGGATTGGAATTACAGATGAAGAATTTTGAATATGGAAGTTAAGGAAGCTCAGTGAAATACAAGAGAATATAGAAACCAGCACAGAGAAACTACAACAACAATGCAGGAAATGAATAAAAAATTCACCAAAGAAATTGAATTATTAAAAAAAATCTGGAAAATGAAAAATTCATTCAAGGAAATATAAAACACAGTAGAAAGCCTTAAGAATAGGCTAGATCAGACAGAAGAAAGACTCTCAGAGCTTGAAGACACCTTTAAGTTAAACAAGTCAGTCAAAGAGAAAGAACAGAGAAACAAGAGGAAGGAATAAAGCCTATAACAAACATAGGATTATGTAAAGAGTCCTAACGTAGAAATCATAGACATTCCTGAGGGCTAAGAAGAAAATACACAAGGGTTGGAAAACCTATTTGAGGGAATAATTGAGGCAAATTTCCCAGACCTTGCTAGAAATCTAGATATACAGATACAGGAAGCTCAAAGGACTCCTGGGAGTGTCATTACAAATAGGCAATCGCCACAACACATAGTCCTCAGACTGGCCAAAGTAAACACAAGAGAGGCACTACTACGAGCTGTAAGGCAAAAGCATCAGGTAATGTACAAAGGAAAACCCATCAGACTAACTGCAGACTTCTCAACTGAGACCTTACAAGCCAGAAAGAATTGGGGCCCCGTTCTCAGTCTTCTCAAACAGAATAATGGCCAGCCTAAAATTTTGTATCCTGCAAAACTAAGTTTCTTAAATGAGGGAGAAATAAAGACTTTCTTAGAGAAGGAGACACTGAGGGAATTTGCAAGAAGTGCTGAGAACTGCAGCATTATACACAGAGCAGCACAATAGACAACCACCAGTGTAAAATCACCCAAAATCTAAAGGTCAAGGCCCAGACACCACAATGGCTCAAGAGGTAAAACAAAGCAACAAAGTTCTACTCAACAGGATGAACAGAAATACACTCCACTTATCAATTCTTTCAATAAATGTTAATGTCTTGAATTCCCCACTAAAGAGACATAGGTTGGCTGAATGGATAAAAATAATACAAATCAACTATCTGCTGTCTCCTGGAAAGACATCTAACCCACAAGGACTCATTCAGACTCAAGGTCAAGGGATGGAAAACAATATTCCATGCAAATGGGACCTAAAAAAAAGCTGGTATAGCCATTCTCATATATGATAACATAGACTTCAAATCAACAAAAGTAAAGAAAGTCAAAGATGGTAATTATGTGATGATTAAGGGAAAATTCAACAAAGAAGACATAACAATCCTAAACATTTATGCACCTAACACAGGTGCATCCAGATTCATAAAGCAAACCCTACTTGAACTAAACAAAATGATAAACAGCAGCACAATAATAGCCAGGGACTTAAACACCCCAATGACAGTATGGGACAGATCCTCCAAGCAGAAAATAAACAAAGAAACAATGGCCTTAAATGGGACTCTAGAACACATGGGCCTAACAGACATTTACAGAACATTCTAACCAAAAACTACTGAATATACATTCTTCTCATCAGCTCATGAAACATTTTCTAAGATTGATCACAGCCTAGGCTGCAAAGCATGTCTCTCAATAAATTTTAACAAAATAGAAATTATATATGTATCTTCTCAGATTACCAAAGCCAGGAAAGGACACAAGAACAACAACAAAAAAGAAAACTACAGACTAATATTCCTTATGAATATAGATGCAAAAATTATCAATAAAATCCTAGCTGAACAAATTCAGCTGCATATCAAAAAAGTAATCCACCATGATCAAATGGGCTTCATCACAGAGCGGAAAGGATGGTTCAACATACACAAATCTATAAATGAGATTCACCACATAAATAGAAGCAATAACAAAAACCATATGATCCTCTCAATAGACACAGAAAAAGCATTTGACAAAATTCAGCACCTTTTATAAGAACTCTTAACAAAATAGGAATAGATGAAGCATACCTCAATATTATAAAAGTGATACACAACAAACTCACAGCCAACATCATAGTGAATGGGGAAAAATTGAAAGCATTCCCATTTAGACCTGGAACCAAACAAGGTTTCCCACTGTCACCACTTCTATTCAACATAATGCTGGAAGTCCTAGCCAGAGCAATCAGGCAAGAGAAGGAAATCAAGAGTATCCACATGGAGAAAGAGGAGGTCAAACTATGAATCTTTACTGCAGATATGATCATATGTCTTCAAAACCCCAAAGATTCTGCCAAGAGACTCCTGGAAATGATAAATAAATTCTGCAATGTCTCAGGTTATAAAATCAATGTACACAAATCAGCAGCATCCCTATATGCCAACAACAGTCAAGCTGAGAATCAAATAAAAAAACCAACATATTTCACAGTAGCAACAAAGAAAATAAATACCTAAGAATATATTTAATCAAGGAGGTAAAAGCCCTCTACTAAGCACTGAGGAAGGAAATTGCAGAGGTTGTAAACAAATGGAAAAACATATCATGCTCCTGGATTGGCAGAATCAATTTTGCTAAAATGTCTATACTACCCAAAGTGATTTACAGATTCAATGCAATCTCCACTAAAATACCAACATCATTTTCTCAGATCTAGAAAAAATACTACACTTCATATGGAACCAAAAGAGACCCCGTATTGCAAAAGCAATCTTAAGCAAAAAGAACAAATTGGGAGGCATCAATTCATCAGACTTCAAGCTATACTACAAGGCTATAGTAATTAAAACATCATGGCATGGGCACAAGAACAGAGACATAGACCAAGGGAACAGAACTGAGAACCCAGATATAAAACTATCCTCATATAGCCATCTAATTTTTGACAAAGCAGACAACAACATACACTGGGGGAAAGAATCCTTATTAAATAAATGGTACTGGGAAAATTGGATAGCCACATGTAGAAGACTGAAACAGGATTTGCACCTCTCACCTCTCACAAAGATCAACTCACAGTGGATTATAGACTTAAAACTAAGCCATGAAACTGTAAGAATTCTAGACAAAAATGTTGGAAAAACTCTTATGGACATTGGCCTAGAGAAAGAATTTATGAAGAAGACCCCAAAGGCAATGACAGCAACAAGAAAAATAAACAAATGGGACCTTAATCAAAAAGCTTCTGTGCAGCCAAGGAAACTATCACAAGAGCAAACAGACAACCTATAGAATGGGAGTTAAAAAAATTTACATTCCTCAAATCTGATACAGGGCTGATAATTAGAATTTATTCAGAACTCAGGAAAATAAGCAAGAAAAAAATCAAACAACCTCATTAAAAAGTGGGCAAAAGACATGAGCAGAAACTTTTCAAAAGAAGGCAGACTAATGGCCAACAAACATACGAAAAATTGCTCAACATCTCTAATCATCAGGAAAATGCAAATCAAAACCAACGACAATGAGATACCACTTAATTCCAGTGAGAATGGCTTTTATTAAAAAGTCCCAAAACAATAAATGTTGGCATGGATGTGGAGAGATAGGAACACTCATACACTGCTGGTGGGACTGCACACTAGCACAACCTCTGTGGAAAGTAATATGGAGATACCTCAAAGAGCCACAAGTAGATCTACCATTTGATCCAGCAATCCTATTACTGGGCATCTACCCAAAGGAAAAAAAAGACATTGTATAAAAAACACATCTGTACTAGAATGTTTATAGCGGCACAATTCACAATTGCAAAGATGTGGAAACAACCCAATTGCCCATCAATTCATGAGTGGATTAATAAAATGTAGTACATGTATACCATGGAGTTCTCAGCCACAAAAAACAATGGTGATCTAGCACCTCTTGTATCATCCTCAATAGAACTGGAGCCCATTCTACTAAGTGAAGTATCACAATAATAGAAAAACAAGCACCACATGTACTCACCATCAAATTGGCATTAACTGATCAACACTTATGTGGACATATAGTAGTATCATTCATTGGGTGTCAGGCAGGTGGGAGCATGGATGAGGGGATGGGTATGTTTACACCAAATGGGTGCAATATGCACTGTCTGGGGGATGGACATGCTTGAAGCTCTGATTCAGGTGGGGCAAAGGTAATATATGTAACCTAAACATTTGTACCCCCATAATATGCAGAAATAAAAAAACATACACTGGGTAAAAGAATCCTTATTCAATAAATGGTGCTGGGAAAATTGGATAGCCACATGTAGAAGACTGAACCAGGGTCCATACCTCTCATTACTCACAAAAATTAATTCATGATGGATAACATACTTAAACCTAAGGCATGGAACTGTAAGGATTCTAGAAGAAAACACTGGAAAACTCTTATAGACATTGGCCTGGGGAAAGAATTTATGAAGAAGACCCCAAAAGCAATCACAGCAACAACAAAAATAAATAAATGAGACCTGAATTAAATTAAAAAGCTTCTTCACAGCCAAGGAAACAATCAATGAAGTGAATAGACAGCCTACAGTATGGGAGAAGATATTTGCATGCTACACATTCAATAAAGGGCTAATAACCAGAATCTACAAAGAACTTAAGCAAATCAGCAAGAAAAAAATCAAACAACCCCATTAAAGAGAGGGCAAAAGACATGAAAAGAAGCTTAATGCTCATCATCTCTAATTATCAGGGAAATGATAATAAAAACCACAATGAGATATCACCTAACTCCAGTTAGAATGGTTTTTACCCAAAAAATCCCAAAACAAAAGGTGCTGGCGTGGATGCAGAGAGAAAGGAATATTTATACGCTGTTGGTGGGACTGCAAACTAGTACAACCTCTATGGAAAGTAGTATGGAGATATACCTCAAAGAGCTATTAATAAAAGTAGACCTACTATTTGATCCAGCAATCCCACTACTAGGTATTTACCCAAAGGAAAAAAGAAATTTTATAAAAAAGACACTTGCACTCAAATGTTTATAGCAGCACAATTCACAATTGCAAAGATGTGGAATCAACCCAATTGCCCATCAATACATGAGTGATTAATAAAATGTGGTGTATGTATACCATGGAGCACTACTCAGACATAAAAAAAGTGGTGATCTTGAATCTTTTGTAACAACCTGATGGAACTGGAGGCCATTCTTCTTAGTGAAGTATTGCAAGAATGGAAAAACAAACACCACATATACTCAGTACTAAATTGGAACTAATTGATCAACACTTATGTGCACATATGGAAGTAAAATTCAAGAGAAATCAAGTAGGTGGGAGGGGGAAGGTGGGAATGGGTAAATTCTCACCTAATGGGTACAATGCACACTATCTAGGTGATGGGCACACTTATAACTTTGATTCAAACTGTACAAAAGCAATTCGTGTAACCAAAACGTTTGTACCCCTGTAGTATTCTGAAATTTAAAGAAAAAAATTGTAATAGAAATTTCTAATAAATATTTTTTTAAAAGGAGAATCAAGAATTATGTCCTCAGGTATATCATCTGGACCACCCCATGTGGTCCAATGCATTGCCTTTTCGAGTTATGTCATTTTGAGCTAGGAGTAAGAACATGGTATAAAGTTGTAACTCAGGCTAAGAAGGAACCAAAAGAACCATCCAAGGATCTCCACAATTAGCAGCTGAAATGCTGTATTTATCTTTTCTTATCTTCCTGTTGCTTTCTAGTGCTCTCTTCCTTCCTCCTTTTTATACCGTCCCCTGTATTTCCAGATTTGTGTCCTTTCTCTTGGGTGACCTTTCTTCAAGGAGGATTCCAGTCCCTTTCAGGGGAATAATCGGATCCAATTCCATCCTTCTATTCAAACAATAAAATTCTGCTCTCCTTAGGTGCTCACAAGGTGCTGCCAGCCACAGGTACAAAGGTACAAAGGATTCACTGCACACCTCAGACTTCAGCATGCACTATCTAAACAGAAAATTTTCCTTCTGCACAGATATTAATCTTCCATGGTGATCACCAGATCAGGTGTTTTATTGCCAAACATTGCATGATCTTCTGTAAATTTGCCTCGTCACTCTTTTATAGCCTTGTTGTCTAGTTACAAGGGTGTCTAACCATATGAAATATTTAAAACCTCAGGAAAGCTATCTTACCAAATGAAATAAATATTTGAAGAAAAGATAAACTCAGATGCGTTTGTTCCAGAATAGTAACTATGATATAATCTCTGTATTCATTTGTTGATATTTTCCTTCCTTTAGAGGACTTTTGTGCTGTCTTTTGGGGTTCTTTGATACATTTTCACTGTGTTATTTTATTTTGACTTCACAAAAATAACTTGGTGATCTGATGTATAAAGATGAACTATCATCAGAAGTGCATGTGCTTTTAATTATTTAATTATTTTTGCTTAGTGGTGATGAACTTACTTTTATGTATTAACATTCTTTCTCCTACCCACTCTTGATAGTGCTATTGTGAGATTGAAAATATTTATTCAAATATTATCCTTATTTCAACTTATTCATTTAGGTAGAGCAACTTTACATTCCAATATGTGACCTGACTTATAAACCTTCCATTAAAAATATATATAGTGATTTTTTTTATTTCTGTCCACTAAAAGTATTAAGAAATAAGTTGTTTTATTTTTCATGCTCTTCATGTTGACTTCTGTTGACCTACATATGACATATAACACATATTGGTGAATGCAATGTTGAAAAACCCACGTGAGTACTTTTGTTCAGCATGGTGCATGGAAGACAGCCATAGAGCAACTCACGACAGATGTTGTTCCTTGCTTACCTGATGTCATTAGCTCTCATTTTTAAAAATAATTCTGAGCATTGTTAGATAAGCCCCAGGATATAAGCCATAAATGGCCTAAACTAATTATGCTAATTCCATTCCACTATGATTGATCTGGATGTGAACACCTAGAAATTAAACCTTTGGCTAGGCGTGTGGCTAAAACAAGAAGTACAATGAGGAAATAATTTTTCTCTTTGATTAAAGGAGAGAACCATATGATGAAATGCCCTTTGCTTCCTGTCTGCCTCCTTTCTTCAGCTTAGAGACAGAGAGATGAGGGTTAATGCTTGGATCTGTGGCACCTATTTTGTGACATGAAGCAAATTGCAGGAGAGTGAAAGCTATCATGCTAAGCAGGGTGGTGTGGAAGGATAGACAGATTCTGTGTGACACTATCACTGAGCTACTGAAACAACTCTGGAACTGTTTTTCTCTGTACTTTGTGTTAATAAGATAAAAGCTGTCCTTTCCTAACAGTAAAAATCACTCCGTATAATACATAGTGTCTCTTAATTTCTCATGAAAATGCCAGTGATGTCACAGGGAAGGTACTACAATATTAACTTAAAAAGCCTTTATCATTACCCATTTCCCTCTACTGAAGATTTGCTAGATGTCTCAGGGAATGGGGCACTGGAAGAAGAGGAAGCCAATCAAAATCAAGCAGAGACTTTCCCCTCAAATTTTGACTTCATTTTTTACTGAAGGTAGGAGGACTCGTTATCTATATTTTCAAAAAGAAAGTCAACTGGCAGGAGTTTTTTCTGTGCTGCTTACCTGTTGCTAAGGCCAATTACAATGAGGAAAGAATCCTCATTGATAGCTTTGCCCACGTACTCCTCTGTTTTTGTCACCATAAAGGTTTATTAATTAAAAAATTATCCGGGAATGCTCCACTGTGTTGCTAGGGCTTAGGCCACCTTCCCCAATGATGACTCAAAGCTTCTAACATCAAGACATGTTGAGTAAATACAGATCATGGTAATATAAATTCCATTTGCTGTCATGTCATTGGTTTAAACATCCTGTGCTCAAGAAGCATTATAAATCCTTTATATAAATACCCAAACCACAGCAATAAACATAGCCAGTGTATTGTTACATGTCACTTGAATCCACAAACCTACAATTTGCTACAGACAACTAAATTTCCGTTTTTCTGCCACTTGAATTATCATATGTGCCTTCTCATAGTTGTAAAATTCAAATATTGATTTTAAAAAGCCATTTTGTCAAGTATATTTGCTCATATGCATCATTCTAAAAGCCAGAATATATAGTAAAAAACATTTAACAAAACTAGTAAAACTCTATCATAGAGGTCCATAGGAAGGAAGGATTTTAAACATAGAATTGAAATATGTGTCAGTGTATGTGTGTGTGTATGTAAAATTCAGGGAACATTGTTGTTTATTCATTAACTCATTATTAACTAAGTTTACATATATGTATATAAAGCTCATAAAGTTGAACTAACAGATTAACAAAAAGTTAGAAAAACAATGTGGAAATTATATCCTTTTCTTTTTTTTCCTTTTTAAAAATTTCCTCTTATTATGGGGGTACAAGTATTGTTAGGGATACATATATTGCCCCTGCCACGCCTCCCCCACCCCGCCGTGCCAGAGCTTCAAGCGAGTACAACCCTCAGGTGGTGCGCACCTCACCCATTATGTAAATATACACCTTTCCTCTCCTCCGCCCTCCCACCTGTCCACCACCCAATAAAAGTTTTTTGGGTTTTTTTTGACATTTCGGTTACATTGTATATCTTTGCCTCTCCCTAAGGAGGGTTAGAGGTAATCCCTTCCCTCCCACAATGTATGTCACATCCCTAAGATGTGGGTCTCCCCCCCCAATCCCTGGTGAACACTACCACCTTTTGAGCATCATAGTTCAAATCAGTCAGTACCAATTTGATGGCTAGTAGATGTGTAGCCCATTTTCCAGATCTTGTGTCGCCTCACTTTGGATAACGGGCTTAAGCTTTATCCAGGATAGCATAAACAATGCTAGCTCACTGTCGTTTCTTAGAATTGAGTAATATTCCATTGTAAGCATATACCAAATTTTAATTATCCATTCATGAATTGACGGGCACTTGGGTTGTTTCCATGACCGTGCAATAGTGAATTGTGTTGCCATAAACATTTGGGTCTTATGCTCTTTTGGGTAGATGCCCAACAATGCTATTGCTGGGTAGAATGGTATTTCTATTTCTAGTTGTTTGAGGTATCTCCAAATTCTTTTCCACAAAGGTTGCACTAATTTGCAGTCCCACCAGCAGTATAAGAGTGTTCCTATCTCTCCACATCCTCCCCAGCATTTGTTGTTTTGGGATTTCTTGATACAGGCCATTCTTGCTGGGGTTAGGTGGTATCTCATTGTGGTTTTCAAGTAGAATGAACTTCTGGATTCACAGAAAGTGTCTCCACTTTTCCTATTGTCTATGAAACACACACTCCTTTACATAATACAAGCTCTCCAATACTCAGGTCAGTCACCTTCCAATTTTTGGTTTTGTTTGACAGATTTCATTATTAGACCTAACATTTTTACCAAGGTTGTCTATAATCATTTGCATTTTTACACTTTTTTTCCTCCTCTTTGCCAAATGCCTAGAACTGTGAACCTGTAGACACTTTCTTAGATGTATTTGTCAACTGATGTTAGGATGGTGAGCGGTCAGGACCCAATGGCTCCAAAACCCTAGGACCATTCTAGGTCTATTGAGGAAGATGGAATGAAGAGGGTGGGGAATAGAAGAGTTAGGTAAAATCTCTTTCTCTAGCATTAAAAAAGTATGTACATACCCTGGAAACTTGAATCCTGACTATATTTTTTTATAATATTAAGGAATTATTGCCAGTTTTCTAATATAATGATGTTAGTATGGCTCTATTTTAAAAAGAGGCCTTACAATTTGGAGACACTGACCAAAATATTTACAGGTGAAATAATATGATGACTGGAATTTATTTTGAAATAATATAGGAAATGGGAAGTGGGAGTTTACTTGATACAAGATTAGTCATGAATTGCACACTGTTGCTGAGCTTGGTTACATAGTCCCATGCTGATTCATTATGCTATTCTGTCTGCTTTTTAAACAACTCCATATTCATATGTTAAAAACATACATTAAAAAGTATATATACCTTCAGGGAATCTCAATATTCAAAAATTGAGCACACTTATGTAACTGGCACCCAGATGAAGAAACAGAACATTCTCAAGACTTCAGAAGACCCCACTGGTGCCCCTTTTACAAACACCCCCACTTTCCCAAGGGTGGTCACCATCTTGACTTCTAACATTATACATTTGCCTGTTTATGTAATTTATATAAATGAAAGCATAGACTATACAGTCTTTTGTGGCTATATTTTTTTGTTTGATATCAGGATGAGATATTTTGGAATTGTTTCGTGTAGTTGTAAGTCATTCATTATCATTGCATCATATATTCTAATGTGTGAATATGCCACCATTTACTTATCCATTCTATTGATTGACATTTGGCATTTTCAGGGTTTTTGCTGTTACAAATAGTGCCACTATAAAAATTCTATTTCTTGTCTTTTGTTGAGCATATATTCATGCTTTTAATTAAGTATATGAAACTCACCCAGGAATGAATTATTGAGTCACAGGGCATGTATATGTTCAGTTGTAGTAGATGCCACTGATCTATTTTCTAAAGGGGTTATATCGATTTATATTCATATCTGCATTATTTAAGTGTTCTACTTTCTTCATATCTTTGCCAACGGTTGGTGTTTTCTATCTTTTTCATTTTTTTTTTAACTTCTGGTAGGGTATTATGGTATTACATTGTAATTTTATTTTGCGATTCCCTGACAATAATAAAGTTGAGTATCTTTTCATAGGTTTACTGGCTATTTGGATTATTTATCATCTTGTACAATGTACATACTCAAATATTTTATCAATATTTTGTATTTGGGGTATGTCTTATGTTTTTATTATTGATTGGCAAGAATTTTTCATATGTTCTGAATAAAAGAGTTATTTTTCAGGTATATTTCAGAGAATCTCTTCTTCTACTCTGTGGGCTATCTTAGTGGTGTCTTTTGATATATAGAAGTTCTTGATTTTAACATAGTCCCCTTTACCAATGTTTTCCTTTATCTTTAATGCTTTTTGTGTACTGTTTTTAAAAATCTTTGCCTCCTCTAAGCCACAAACATGACTTCTTACATTTTCTTTCTAAAAGCTTTAATTTTTCATATCACATATAGATCTATAATCTATTTGCAATTGATTTTTATATATGACACGAGATAGGGAGTCAAAGTACACTTGTCCTTCATATGAACATCTAATTTACCCAGCACCATAGTTAAAACGCTATTTTTGTCCAGTGCATTGCTCAGTCAGCTTTGTCATAAATCATATATCTAAATAACTGTAGGTTTATTTGTGGATTCTCTATTCAATCCTCCTGTTCAGTTTGCCTATTTTTGCACTTCTGTTAACACTATGTTAATACTATTGGTAGAATTTTAATGTCCTTGTATGCTAACTCCTATATCTGGATCATTCATGAGTCAACTCTCTAGTAATTGTTGATTTCGTGTGAGACATTTGGTATAAAAAAAGACAAAAAGGCTCTAGGTAATGTGAGTTCCCATCAGAGAAGTTCTCATATGTCCTTTCTTAGGAAGACATGGGGAAAGATGAACATTTCAATTCCATCAGGGATTGTGCCAAGTCAGGGCTGGGTTGCAGTTTTAAGACTCAGTTTAGGTCTTATTCATGTCTATTTTAAAGGCATATCCTTTCTGGAATTTCAGTTGAGATTTTCTCTGTGCTTGCTTCTTTAGCTTTGAAACATTGTAAAAGATTGATTCTGTCATCAGAGATTCTTAAGTTACTTCTTTAGATCCTTACTTCACATAGCCTTAAATTTTGGTATCTTGAGGAGTACTGGTTGGTGCTTTTATGCAGTGAAACCACCCAGGAGCCCTCTCTGCCCTTTAGAAGTGTTTTGTTTTCCTCTTCTTCTTCCTGTACAGTCCTAGAACTCAGAAAATGACCTTCGGGGAAATTTGCTATGCAATTTAACCCCTTATGTTTCCAATTCATTACCATTCCATGTGACCACTAAAAGCTTTGCTGGTCTCTCTTTTCTCCTGCAAATTCCCTCTGTATAGTCTAAACTCTTAACTTGTGTCCATACTCAGAATTTTCAAATACTCTCAGAAAAGAAAAATTCTGGCTGTCATCAGTTTACTTCAAATGGGTCTAATGATCTTTCTATAATTTCAGTTTATTTCATCTTTGTTGCTTCTACTGCTCTATGATGCCTTTAAAAATTTGGTTTGCATAATTTATCCAACTTTTTCTAGTTGTTTCGGTAGGAGGGTTAGTCTGCTGTTACAACATCATAATCACATGCCTATTTCACCTGCTTTTCTGAATATACAACTTCCCACAATAAAGTGTATAAAGGAAAAAGAAGTATCTCCAGAAAAGTTGTGCTAAGTCTTGAAGAAGGTTTAAATAATGTTTCTGAGGAATAATATATAGTGCTTCATTCACATAGTTACTAGGAATGGTCTTCTTTATGTCTCTCAAGAAGTGTGAAGAACCAGTATATAGAGCAGAAATTGTGTTTCAGAATCCTTATTTAAGAATCCCCTCTTCTTAGGGCAAGCAACCAGCAAAGAAACCTGATGGTATACAGAAGAATGCACCAGAGCAGGAAGGCCAAAAGTGATTTCTCTTAATCCCCAGGAAAAAGAAATGTTAAGGAATAAAAAATAACCTGTGATCAATAAAGTGAGGTATTGGAGGGTTTGGGCTGCAAGTTGCAGAGACTCCAACCAAATTTGCCAAAGTGAAAAAGCGGTATATTGGCTATAGCCAAAAGTGGAGCTGATTTCAGCCACAGGCAAAGAATAATGGAAAATATATCCTCAAATAAAAATTGTGGCTGTCTCTGAAAAGGGAAAGATGAATGGTGGGGAAGCCAACCACAAATGTGCACTTCAAAATGTATGAAAGAGACTTAAGTAATCAACTATCAAAGTGTTTATTTTTTATTTCATTTAAGTCATGGACTCCATTGATAATCTCATAAAAGTTATACACAATTTCCCTAGGAAAAATTATACATATGAAATCACATTATTTCAGGTAGTATCCAGACTCCTTAAAATCCACTGGATCCAGGGGACCCTAACTCTTCAAACTATATAACAATGGGAATAAAGCAACTAAGACCCAGCATGAGAAATTGTCTCAGGATCTGTGATTCCTATAATACATGTTGTATTAAATTATATCCTAGGGATGTTAGACTGTCTTTTTCTCTCTAAGGATAATTCAATTTCTACAGAAATTAGAAGCAGGGGAAGAAATCCCATTCATGTGAATATTGGTATATAAAATGTATATTTATAGTAATTTTCTCAAAATTTATATTATTAAAAAGCCTTGATTGTATTTAATTATTAGCATTTTTCCAAGAAAATTAAAGATAAGAAAGCGTGTAACAATTCTAGGAAATAAGGAAACACAGTTTAGAGTCATACCCATTTCAATGTACCTATAAAATTTTCAAATGAAAAAAAATCTCGCCCCTTTCAAAGCATCTGTAATGCTATCATGTTAAATTCGCTGAAGAATTTTTGGTACACATATTTTTGCCTTTTCCCCAAAAATATAATACAATGTATTAGGAGGAAATAGTTGTCAAACACATTGACTCACATATTAAAGTTATGACTCAGCACCACACAACACATACATCAACACACACATCAGGACATCTGCCACACCTTGGGCACTTTCAGCACAGCTAAGGTTTGTCCTGTGTGTGCCTTCTGCAATTACAGCTCGTTGGGCTACAGAAGAGAATTTAAGGGCAATGAAATCATATGCTGAAAAGGAAAAAAGTGTTACAAAATATTAGAAAAAAAGTGAATTTAAAAAATACCAAGAACGTGAAATATTGAGCTGTGTATACCGAAAAGCACAAATATATTTAGAGTAAATCCTGAAATAAACCTGGGAGGCTGTACCAGTGGGTGAAAGATTCGATTTAGCCATGTGATGCTATTGCAGAACACATATAAAAGAATACAGAAACTATGAAAAGCAAAGACTGCTCTAAAGTTTTCAAGCTTTTTTTGGTGAGGAATGGAGCAGCACCAATCACCAATCATTCTTCAATGGTTCATTCAGAACCCCAATATACATAACGGGCAAACACAGAACTACTATGGTTGAACCAAGGGTGGAGGGCCCAAAGCCCTTTTCTAAACATCCTCTAACATACTGCAGTAGCCCCTCTAGAGTAGCAGTGGGAAACTTACAACTTTACGAAGAACGCTTTGAATACCAATGAGGTGGAGAAAAGAAACAGGGAAAAGTATGATGCTAGTCAGTGCCGAGAGGGTATTAGAGGATGGAGCTGCTAAGAGAAGCAGGACCCAGCGAGAGAACCTTTTGGGTGGTTCAGGAGATTGCTGGAGAGTTTGTTCTCTCAAGAGACCCAGGCCTGCACTAACTTTCTAGTTCCTACTCCACTTCCAGTCCAAGCATGTCCTAAAACAAATTTAAATTTGCTTGTATTTATCTGAGTGTTTTTAGTGATGAGTCATTTTCTATGTTTTACAAAACAGGAACATTTCATCTTTATTTTCTTGATCACTGAATCAAATGTTTGTGGTAAAATGTTTCATTCTTGTATATGTTACTCTATAACTCTTTAAAAATTATGAAAAATTAAATTAAAGGTAACAGATAATATGATATTATAATTAATATATCATTATTATATCTGTTAATTTATTTAACCAATATCTTTTGGGCCAACTCTGTGCCAGGCCCTTTGCTACATGCTAAGTATACAGTGGTATGCAATTAAGACATTACCTCTGCCATGATTATTTTCATTATTAAAGAAAGAGAGGAGGAGGGGAGAGAGGAGAAATCATTTGACACTGGTCCATGTTGTTTATAACATCTGAGAACATTAGTTTTTAAGTTCATCTTTATTATCACAATAGTGTAAAGAATATCATTATATTGAGATGGGATTGCCCAGAGATGACAAGTCTCTGAGTCTGAATACATGGGTATAAACTGCAGCTGCCACTTCCTAGCTGTGGACCTTGGGCAAGTTACCTAATCATTCTGTTCACTTCATCTGAAAAATGGATAAAATTATAGGACCTATCTCATTGGGTTATAGTGATGATTAAATGATTTGACAATCTATGAAGTACTTAAAATAATAGTCAATAAATTATTTAAGCTCCATGAAATCCTGCTCTGCCACCATTGTTATAACAGCATCCCTGCAGCAGACATGACAGCATCCCGCAATCTTTTTTGTAAACATGGGGAAAACAGAAATCCTTGTATTGAATAGTTGGACACAGGAACATCTAAAGATCATTTACTAAGAGTTATGCCTGAGAATGTGTTACAGCCCAATGGGTCCCTTGCCCACTGCCCAGGAGGAGGCCAATCTATTGAGACAGAAGAAGTTGCAGCAGAGAAAGGGTTTAATATCACAAGGCACCAAGTGAGGAGATGGGAGAAACTTCTCAAATCCATCTCCCCAAGAATTTGGGGGCTAAGGTATTTAAAGGTAGTTTGGCAAACAAAGAGCTAGGGAATTGGGTCTGCTGATTAGGTGGGGATGAACTCATAAGGTTGGAAAGCAGAAATTGTCTTCTTGGCTGAGACAGTTCCTGGGCACAGGGTCATAGGACCTATTAGGACAGTTTCCATGTTAGTTGTTGCCCCTGAATGCAGAGTCTGGAAGATATCTCAAAGACCGGTCTTAGGTTTTACAACGGCAATGTTATCTACAGAAGCAATTGGGGAAGTCACAAATCTTACACCTGAGTGATCCATTAAGAAAGCAAATTAGCAAGTAAAACTTCCTCCTGAATTCTTAACAGATTCCAAAATCATCATGCATCACTTCATAAACCATCCATTTGATAATCATTCTATGACATCTGTAGAAATTACATTTACCCTTTTTATCCATGTTACCCAAATCAGTTCAGCATGTGTTTGTTCTCAGACTTCCAAATTTCCTTACAAATTACTAGTGAGTCATATGATATTCTCTCCTATGATTTTCCACACTGGGATAAAATTATTTTGAAAGAGGAAGCATAAACTCATTTTAAAAATTCTAGAAACCTGCTTACAACTTCTTGACCTACTATCAGCCTTTACTTCCCTTTTTTCCCTTTCCAGTTAAAAAGATGATTGTCCTATACAGAGAAGCTAAAATCTTGAAAAGCATTTGAGTAACTCTTCTCTTTGTTGAAAAAAAAAAGTCACTAAATATTTATAGTATTTCACATCAACCAATGGAACAGGATAGAGAGCCCAGAAGTAAAACCATATAGCTATGACCAATTGATTTTTGATAAAGCAAACAAAAACATACACTGGGGAAAGGATGCTCTATTCAATAAGTGGTACTGGGAAAATTGTATAGCCACATGCAGAAGAATGAAACTGGATCCCTATCTCTCATCATATACAGAAATTAACTCAAGATGGATTAAAGGCTTAAATGTAAGACCTGAAACCATAAAAATTCTAGAAGAAAAAATAAATAAAAAACTCTTTTGGACATTGGCCTATGCAAAGAATTTATGGCTAAGACCCTAAAAGCAAATATAGCACAATAAAAATAAATAAATGGAACTTAATTAAACTAAAAAGATTCTGCACAGGAGAAGAAATAATCAACAAAGTACATACATAACTTATGCAGTGGGGGAAAATATTTGCAAACTATACATCCAACAAAGGGCTAATATTCAGAATCTACAAAGAATTCAAACAAATCAACAAGAAAAAAGCAAATAACCCTATCAAAAAGTGGGCAAAAGACATGAGCAGATTTTTTTCAAAAGAAAATAGACAAATGGCCAAGAAACATATGAAAAAATGCTCAACATCACTAATTATCATGGAAATTCAAATTAAAACCACAATGGCATTCCCCCTTACCCCTGTCAGAATGAACATTATTGAAAAGTCAAAAAAAAAATATGTTGGTGCAGATGCAGTGAAAAGAGACTGCTTATACACTATTAGTGGAAATGTAAACCAGTACAACTTCTATGGAAAACAGTATGGAGATTCCTCAAAGAAATAAAAGCAGACCCACCATTTAATCCAGAAAGCCCACTACTGAGTACCCAAAGGAGAAGAAATCATTATATAGAAAAGACATCTGCACCTGAATGTTTATCACAGCACAATTCACAATTGCAAAGATATGGAGTCAACCTAAGGGCCCATCAACTGATAAGTAGATAAAGAAAATGTGGAGCCAGTCCTGTACTCTTCCATAGTCAGGCCACTGACTGGGGGACTCTAGTCATTCCAGTGCAAGATGAATATAACCTTCATTGTGATGTATAACAACAGCAGTTTCCTCCCTGACCTCAGAGAAGCTGGCTCCAGAAGGTTGAGATCAATCCTGAATAAGTTTGTGTTGCATTTACTTTTACAAAAAAGGAATATATAAATAACCACATACCGTGGAGTCTACTCAGCCATAAAAAAGAATGAATTAATGTCTTTTGCAACAACTTGAATGAAACTGGAGACTATTATCCTAAGTGAAGTATCTCAGGAATGGAAAAACAAATACCACATGTTCTCATTTATAAGTGGGAGCTAAATGAGGGTACACATAGTCATAATGTGGTGTAATGGACAATGAAAGCTAAGAACAGGAAGGGTAGGAGGGGAGTGAGAAATAAAAATCTACCTATAGGGTACAATGTACATTATTCTGGTGACAGGTACACTGAAAGCCCTGACTTTAGCATGGTACAATCCATCCATGCAACAAAAACACTTGTACCCCATAATTTTTTTAAAAAAATTTACAGTACTCATTTACTTTATTTATAATTCATAAGCAGTTATGACTGGACTTCTCAGTATTTCAAGTTTTGATACTTTAATATAAAAGGTCTTCTACCTCTCTTATTCTTCAGTATTGTGTTGGCTATTCTAGTCCTTTTGTCTTTCCATGTAAACTTTAAAATAAGTTTGTCAATACCTACAAAGTAGCTTGCTGGGATTTTGATTGCATTGAATCTATAAATCAGGTTGGTAAGTTTGACACTTAACAATACTGTCTTTCAAACCATGAATATGGAATATATCTCCATTGATTTAGTTCTTTTATCAGAGTATTGTACATTTCCACATATAATCTAGTATATATGTTAATAGATTTATACCTATCTAATTTTTGGTTCTATTTTAAATGGTATTCATTTTAAATCTTGAATTCCAGTTGTACATTCCTGGTATTTAGGAAAGTAATTGATTTTAGTATATTAACCTTGTATCTTGCAACCTATTATATAATTGCTTATTAGTTTCAGGCATTATTCTCATTGTTGATTCCTCAGAATTTTCTACATAAACAATCATGTTACCTGAGAACACTGTTATTTCTCCTTTAATAATCTCTATACCTTTTATTCGTTTTCCTGTCTTATTACCCTAGCTGGGATTCCAGTATGATGTTGAACAGGAATGATAATGGGAAAGTAAATCGTTGCCATGTTCCTGATCTTAGGGAAATGCAATTCAGTTTCTCACCATTAAATGTGATGTTACCTGTCATTTTTTTTTGTAGTTCTTTATTAATTTGAGGAAGTTTCTCTCTATTCCTAGTTTTCTAAGGTTTTTCCATAAATGGGTATTGAATTTTGTCAAATGCTTTTTTTTCATCACTTGATATGATCACATGATTTTTATTCTTTAGTCTGTTGTGGTGGTGAGTTACACTGATTAATTTTTAAATATTAAACCAGTCTTGAATACCTGGAATAAATCTCACTTGATCGTGTATAATTGGTAATGTATGATTCTTTTTATAAGTTGTTGGATTTGATTTCCTAATATTTTGTTAAGGATTTTTGCATCTATACTTATGTGAGACATTGGTCTGTAGCTTTCCTTTCCTAGAAGGTCTTTATCTGGTTTTGGTAATTACTGCGTTAGAGTAACCCTAACCTCAAAGAATGAGTTCAGAAGTGTTCCCTCCTCTATTTTCTAGAGCAGATTGTGGGGAATTATCATTTCTGTCTTAAATGTTTGGTAAAATTTCCCAGGTAAACCCTATGAACCTCTGGTACTATTTCTTTTGAGTATTATTAATTATTTATTAAATTTCTTTAAGATATGGGTTCTTTTAGTTTATCTATTTCTCCTTTTGTGAGTTTTGGTTGTTTTGGTTGTTCAAGGCATTCGCTTATTTTCTCTAAGTTATCAAATTTCTGGGAATAGAGTTGTTCATGGTTTTCTGTACCTTTTTAATATCCCTAGGATCTGATTTTTTCATTTCTGATATTAATAATTTGTGTTACTTCTCTTTTGATTCTTGATTAGCCTGGTGAGAGGTTTACCAATTTTATTGATCTTTTTAAGGAATCAGATTTTAGTTTCCTTCATTTTATCCATTGTCTTTCTGTTTTCAATTTCATTGATTTCTCCTCTAATATTTATTGTTTCTTTTCTTCTGCTAGCTGTAGACTTAAATTTTATCTTCTTTTTCTAGTTTCCTAAGGTAGAAGTTTATATTATTAATTTTCAGTCCTTTACTAATATATTCATTTAATGCTATAAGTTTCTCTATAAGCACTATGTTTTTAGTGTCTCATAAATTTGTTAAATTGTATTTTTATTTCCATTTAGTTCAAAATATAATATTTTTAAATTTCTCTTGAGACTTCTTCTTTGACCTATGTGTTATTTAAAAATGTGTTGTATTCTCCAAATATTTGAAACTTTCCAGATATTTTTCTGTTATTGATTTATAATATTATTTTGGTCAGAGGACATATTTTATGTGCTTTTTTAAAAAATTGTTAAGTTGTATTTTATGGCTGAGAATATGGTCTATCTTGGTTAATATACCATGTGAGCTAAAGAAGCATATATATTCTGATAGTATTTGATGGAGAATTCTAAAAATATCAATTAGACCAATTTGATTGGTAATGCTGTTTAGTTCAATTATATCCTTACTGATTTCCTAACTGCATGATATATGTATTTCAGAAAGATGAGTTTTGAAGCATCCAGTTATAGTAATGTATTTGTGTTACTATTTCTCTTTTCAGTTTTATCATTTTTGTTGCTCTGTTGTTAGAAGCATATATGTTAAGGATTGTTATGTCTTCTTGGAGAATTGACCCTTTTATCATTATGTATTGCTGTCTTTATTTTTGGTAATTTTCCTTGTTCTGAATTCTGCTTTGTCTAAAATTAATGTAGCTACTCCTGCTTTCTTTTGATTAGCATTAGCATGGTATATCACTCCCCAATCTTTTACTTTAAACCTATCTAAGACTTCCAATTTAAAATAGATTTCTGTCAAGAGAGCAAACAGACAACCCACAGAATGGGAGAAAATTTTCGCAAGCTACACATCCGACAAAGGGCTGATAACTAGAATCTATTTAGAACTCAGGAAAATCAACAAAGAAAAATCCAACAACCTTATCAAAAAGTGGGCAAAGGACATGAACAGAAAGTTTTCAAAAGAAGACAGAATAATGGCCAACAAACATATGAAAAAATGCCTAACATCTCTAATCATCAGGGAAATGCAAATCAAAACTGCTATGCGATACCACTTATCTCCGGTAAGAATGGCCTTTATCAAAAAGTCCCCAAACAATA
>VBSM01001124.1:20977801-21001055 GCA_008086735.1 Cheirogaleus medius
GGGGGAGAAGGAGATGGCTATATACAAACATAATGAGTGAGATGTGCAACGTATGGGGGATGGACACGCTTGAGGCTCTGCCTCGAGGGAGGAGGGGGGCATGGGCAATATACATAACCATAATATTTGTACCCCCATAATATGCTGAAATAAAAAACAATAATAATAAAAGAATAGTATGGTATTAATAAATACATAAAAAATAAAATAAAATAGATTTCTTATAGACAACATATAGTTGGATTTTATTTTATTTTTTAACCCACTCTGACAATCACTATCTTAATTGGTAGATTTAGATCACTCACACTTAAAGTGATTATTGCTACATTTGAATTGATATCTACCATGTTTATAACTGTTTTCTGTTTATCACACTTATTCTTTGTTGCTTTTTCTATTCTTCCTATTTGTATTAGTTTCCTAGGGCTGCCATAACAAATTGCTACAAACTGGGTGGCTTAAAAGAACAGAAATTTATTCTTTCACAAATCAGGAGGCCATAAATCCAAAATAAAGGGTCCATATTATTGTTTCCTTCTAGAGAAGAGAACAACTAGTTTCCATTCTAGAGAAGGGAAACTATTCCTTTCTCTCTCCTAGCTTCTGGTAGTTTTCAGCAGTCCTTGGCATTCATTGGTTTGTAGATATAATATCTATCACTCCAATTTCTGCCTTCATTTTCACATTGCCTTCTTCTGTGTGTTTCTCTGTGTCCTTTCCTCTTCTTAAAGACACCAGTCATTAGATTGAAGGCCTATCCTAAATGTAGCATGATTTCATCTCAAGATTCTTAACTAATTACAACTGCAAAGACACAATTTCCAAATCAGGTCACATTCTGAGGTTCTGGGTAGACATGAATTTTGGGGGCACACTATCCAAACTATTACATTTCACTCTCTCACCCCCCAAAATCATATCCATTGCATATGGAAATTCATTCACCCCTTTCCAACATCTTGAAAAATTTTAATCCATTATATCATCAACTCTAAATTGAAAATCTCATCTAAATATCATCAACTCAAAAGTTTTAATCTCACCATCTAAATCAGGTACTGATGAGACTAGTTATGGTCCATCCGAGGGCTAAGTTACTCTTCATCTGTGGACCCGTGGAACTAGAAAATCAATTATCTGCTTCCAAAGTGGGACATTCTGTTTATGATGACATATGTATTTTCTAAGTGTAAGAATCTTTTTCTACCATGCTCCTGAATTCTTTCTGAGCCCTCACCAGAATAGCCTTTAATGTCCATGGTGGAGGGCTGTGTCCTATAGAGGGAGAGAGGGAAAGAAGGAAGATCAGGTAGGAAGAGCCTCAGACCACAGGGCAGCTCTGAGAAAGTCATGTACAGGCCAGTGTGGAGCCCAGGGTAAAGACTGACCATTACAGCTGTCCCTTATTGGGCAGAAAAAGCCCAGCGCTAGTACCCTGCTGTGCTGAGTGCAACCAGGGGCAAGCAGGGAGAGCACAGTCTTGGTATGAATACTGCCAAGAATCCCAAGGGTGTGGCAGCTGGAAGGGAGGTCTGAGGATCACCCTCTCGTGCCTGCGACAGGGTGCCCTTTTCTCTACAGGGATTTGCCAGTGGGGATAGAGGGGACTAAGAAGCTTAAAGAAACTTCCAGGAGAATCCTGGGACTAAGGGGATAAAAAGGGAAGTTGAAGGCCTGCCAAGTGTCCATTATAAAGAACAAAGGCTTTGGGAAAGAACTTGGAGGGTCACACCCTAGAAGTAATGGCTCAACTTCTACTCAGCTCAGTCCCTGATGGGATTTAGGAGATCTAAGATCCCAAGGGCCCCAGCATAGATGCTGGCTAAAAACAGATGTAAATTCCTTATAAGAGGAAAGTAAAAATCACCTGGAGCCTCTAATTATTTATAGCTTTTTATTTTAAAAAATAATTAAAACACAACGGTGAAATTTCATGTAGCCATAAATAAGGCCAGGTTCATACAGTTTGTATGATGTTAAAACTAAATTAACAGCCTCTAGGTTACCTCCATAAATTAAATACTATGCATTACTTACATCATTGTTGATGATTATCAAGAGAAAATTAAAAAGCAACTGTTGGCCAGATGCAGTGGCTCACACCTGTAATCTAGCAGTTGGGAAGGCCAAGGCAGGAGGATTACTCAAGGTCAGGAGTTCAAGACCAACGTGAGTAAGAGCAAGACCCAGTCTCTACAAAATCAGAAAAATTAGCCAGGTGTCGTAGCACTTGCTTGTAGTCCCAGCTACTCAGGAAGCTCAAGCAGGAGGATCACTTTATCCCTGGAGTTTGAGGTTTCAATGAGCTATGGTGACTCCATTGCACTCTATCCCAGGCAACAGAGTGAGACCCTCTCTCCAAAAAAAAAACTAACTGTTTGGGATTTTCTATACTTCCCATAAAAAAAAAATTTAGAACTGGAATGCTGAATTGCTTTCAACCTTTATCAAAATTGTATTTAGACAAAGAACAAAAACCTCTAATTAGTAGTTTTAATTATTAAAAGCGTTTGCTTTTAATAAGCATTTTATCCAAATTAGTGCAGATGCCTTAATGTATTTTAGAATTATAACTCTTCAGTAGTATTTTGGAATACTACTGTGTGGGGAGAGAGAACTAACCTGAGTGAACTTTCACAGGATTCCCAGGATTTGTGTTGAGTTGATTATGGGCTGGGTCATTTCCTGAGACTCAGGGGTGTCAACCTTGACCTCCTGCAACCAGAAATTGGTTGGAACCTGGAACGGGGTAGTAAGGTCCCAAGGAAATCTTAGAAGTTTAAACCAGAAGAGTTTGGTTCTTTTGGTTTTGTTTTATTGGATTTAAGTTCTCAATTGGGAAGGGAGTTAGCATTTTCTCTAGGAAAGGACAAGGTGGAAAGACATACAAAATCACATAAAGTGGCAAAATAATGACACATAAATAGGGAATAGTCAAGGAGTCAAGAACCCAAGTGAAGATTCTATGCTGATCATGCCTGTCTTGGACTTGCATAGAAGTATTTCACATAAAGTTGTTAAATATGCCTTTTTCAGCCTCTTTTAAGTATTATTTTTTGTGGAAAGTTGAACTGCCTCAACTAGGCTTCAAAGGAGGAACGGCGAATCAGGGGGAGGCAGGCCTAGCAGACACCCTGGGAACTGTACGAGGAAATCTCTCGGGTGGGCATGCGAAAGCTCTGGGCAGGAAGCCAGTTCTGTGTCTGTGACTGCCCCACCCCATCCAGAAACTCTCTAATGCTCTGGCCGCTTTAAACTACAAAAGTCATTGTATTAATAATTCACCTGGATAAGGAACCTCCTTACCTTAAACCAATAGAGAATATTTACTGGGAGTGGTTATGAAAGTAAATATTCTTTCTTATAAAGCTTTCTAATACAATTTGACATAGAAGGGATTTTTTTCTTCTGGTGGAAGTCCTGATTTGCCTCAAATGACGATATGTTGTACCAACAACAACTCAAAATGGCACAATCACTGCTGTTACTTGGGGTTAGTTGAGTAATTTTTGAGAATCCCATCCTCGTCTCAACCAACGAGAGAAAAATCTCTCCTCCCTCCTTTATTATTGCTGTGGGACTCTGTAAGGCGCTCCCTTTTCCATTTCACTGATGCCTCATCTTCCAACTGCTATTGCTGGGTTTTCCCTGCCAGGTTTCTACCGTATTACTGCTCAACAGGGCAGAGGTTTTCCTCGGCCCTTTTCTGAACAAGAAACCTCAATTCACTGTGAGAAGCTTAATCATAATAAAATTGTGCTCTTAGAGAGCACTTTTCGTCTTTCTGGAGCTTAATGTTGCCCGTTAGGGTTCTCAGAAGATGAGTAGGAGGAGGCTTTTAAAACCCATTAGCTTTCCAAGAGCGTTCCCTCTTCTTCTTGGATTCAGATCATTTTCGCCCTGTTTCCTTCTGAGAGCAGCACCGGTAACAACGGAATCAGCTCTTAACTGAATTCCTGAAATTAAGCCCATTAGAAAGGTTCTTCTGAGCCCACCTTGACCTCAGATCCAACTCTTTACAGAAATCTCAATTTAAGCTTTTCTCAGATAAAATTTTTATAATAATGTATCTTCATCTAGACATTCAGTCACATAAATTAGGTTATATTAGAAAGCACTGAGAGTAAAAGGGCTTTACTCTTTTTTTGAAAAAGTTAAAACTATGTTTTTATTATAGAAGATGGAGTTTAAGAATATTATAATGAAGGAGACAGAATTATTTTTAAAAGATTATAATTAAAGGTCTTTACAGAATCTACATTGAATATTTTATTGAGACTTTCAGTTGTTTTTCATGTTTACATATTATGCTAATTGTATTGAAAGGTCCTATTCTCATGCTAAGTAACTGAGGGACAATAGATTAATATTATATATTAAAAAGGCCAGGAAGGTGTTCTGTTGCCCTTGGAAAATGAACTGCACCTAACAGTTGAACTGGCAACTGGATCACATGTACATTTGCAAGTGCAAATATAAATTTCAAGGTTATTTTTCAAAAGCATATTTTTTTTAATATTAGTTACATGGAGTCAAAGGTTAAAATGCAACATTTCATGAAAGGGCTCCCTCTCCATCCCATAATGCTGAGACTTCTCTCCTCTGTTCACCTGAGATTTCCAGGCTTTGTGATGCTTTCTGCTTGTACACCATGGTGGTAAGAGCATCCACATGAGAATCAGATAACTTCTATTCTTAGAGGGACCATCTGTGTAGGTTATTTTGATTCTCATATGGACCACGTGGTAGGTTATGTGATCTAAGTCTTGACGTCTCCATGAGGGGAATTAGAGTGGTCATGTTAACCTCATGGTTTCATTATACAGACACATGGCAGAACATTTAAAACACGTATTAATAGGTAACTGCTCTTATTTTATTCAGTGCCTAAAATATTGTAGTTGCTTAAATATGTTTATGGACTTAAATACTATAGGTAGCACCCATCTTCCTTTTCATATTATTTGTGACAATATAGCCAAAACAATTTCTAAGGTTTGTTTCCACAAATATCTGTAATTTATAGATTACCTGGAGGTGGCATCCCTAACACACAAATTAACCCAGGTTACAGTCTAAAAGTTTATTCAGTACAGTGTATAGTACCACAAAAATTTTAATAAAAATTGTGCTTAAAATTCTAGAATAGGTCATATAAAACTATAGCTTCCATAAAATAGCTGAAATCATATTAGTTTATTTTACACACCAAATCCCTTAATCTCAGGCGCCCTAGTTTGTTCTGAGAATAAGAGCCTTTGCAACCTAACTAAACCCTCCTGACCACTGAGCCTTTGTGGATTTTGTTTTCCTCCTTGACAGTGTGTGTGAGTGCAGTAAAGAGCTATGGAGAATTGTGAGGAGAGAAGGGAGAAGAAAGAACATTTCAACAAAAAACTAATAGGAAGAAATCTGGAGACCTTTGAGAAAGAGTCTGAGGAAAGGCAGGATTCAGTTAAAAGGCATTACACACTCATGTTCAGACCAGCATTATTCATGATAGCCAAGAGATAGAAGCAATCCAAGTTTTTACCAATGGATGAATGAATAAACAAAATGTGGTGTATACATGCAATGGAATACTATTCAGCCTTACAAAGCAAGAAAATTCTGACATATGCTACAACAAGGATGAAAATGGAAGACACTATGCTAAGGGAAACAAGCCACTTACAAATAGATAAATACTGTATGATTCCACTTATACCTAGAGCAGTCGAACTCATAGAGACAAAAAGTAAAATGGTTTCTAGAGGCTGCAGAAAGGGGGAAATAGGAAATTGCTGTTGAATGGGTATGGAGTTTCAGTTTTGCAAGATGAAAAGAGATCTGGAGGTTGGTAGCACAACAATGTGGATGTGCTTAACACTACTGAAGTGTACACATAAAAATGGTTATGGTAAAACTTTATTTGTATTTTACCACAAATTTGTTTAAACCATTAATTTAAAAAATGGAGTAGAGTATTAAGGAAATCCTGGAGGTAGAAACAATGTTTTTTTCTTGTTGGTTTTTAAATATTAGTTCCTCTAAAGTGTTTAAGGATATATGTAATACCATACATACCATACAGTAAGGAAAGAATAAGATGACTTGCCACTTCTGCTCAGAAGTGTCCTGGGGGACTATTTATTTATATAAATAGGTCACCTATCTTGATTGTCAACAACCTTTGAGGTCTCTGGGAATTATTAAGGTTCCCCAGGCCGGAGCACGAGACTTACTCCTTAAGGTTTTCTGGTGGGTAAATGTATAGTTTGCTAGGGCTGCCATAACAAAGTATCACAAACCGGGTGGCTTAAAAAAAATGGAAATCTATTGTCACACAGTTCTGGAGGTTAGATGTCCAAGATCAAATTGTCATCATTTTTGGTTCTTTCTGAGGGCTTCTGGTTGTTTGCTGTCAATTTTTGGCATTCTCAACCTGTGCTGTCCTCTTCACATGGCATTCTGCCTTGTGCGAGAGCGTGTCCAATTTCTCCTGTTTCTAAGGACACTGGTCAGACTGGATTAGGGGCCCACCCTCCTCCAGTATGACCTCATCTTAACTAATTACATCTGCAAGGACCCTATTTCCAAATAAGGTTGCATTCTGAGGTATTGGGCGTTAGGACTTCAACATAGAAATTTTGGAGGGGACACAATTCAATCCCTAACAATAAGCAACACACACAATGGGATGAAATAGCTTCTGGGAAACCATTCGAGTCCCAGGACCTATGTAATTTTAGAAAGTTAGTGAAGTAATACAGTAAAAATTTATTCTCCAAATTTCACCACCTAAACATCATTTGTGGGTTGTTTCTTGTGTTGACAGGTAGCACCATACACATGTTTTTTTAAATGGGCTGAAGTTTATACATAAATAGGATTGGTTTGAAAGTCTGTCTGAAAAAGCAGTTCTCCCTCCATGTACACCACACATTCCATGCAACCAAGCAATTGTCCATCTACCACCCCAGAAAAATATAAGAGATTTGTTCTCTGGAGAGGATAAAACAGAGAAACATGGATCACACCAGAAGAAATAAAAGTACAATTGAAGGTGAAGGCAAAAGAAGAAGTGTTAGATTAAGGATATTTTTGCATATTAAATTTTGAGATCTCAGCTTTCTTTTCCATTGGAATCCCAGAACTCCAGCAGCCAGGATTTATTCCCCACAAGCAATAGATTAGAAGGTAGTTGTTTAAGATGGAATTCTCTGGAAACAGACTCTGAGACAAAGATTTGCATGCAGAATGTTTTTTGGGGAGTGCTATTATGAGCAACCATAAGAAACTGAAGAGAGTGTAATTGGGCAGAGGGAAAAGCCAATTCTAAAGCTTGCTACTAAAACCTCGGCCAGTCTTATGGACAATTTGGGCAATTCTGTTTCTGGGATGTCCCTCCAGAATTGTGCCACATTGAAGCAAAGTGATCAGACATTTGTGTTTCTGCAACAGCTTGTAAATTACCCTGGTCTGCCCCCTTGGGCAGTAACCTTGGGTGAAGTAGTTAGTTCCCTGCGACACAGGGCAATTCCAGTGAATAGTGAAGCTATGAGCCCTCAGCTGCTAATATATCCAGGCCTGAGTGACGCATTGGCCCTGAAGAGAGGGCATGTCACAGCATCCAGTACAGAATTTCCCTGGGGAGTCTGACCAGCTTAAAAGAAAAAAATTAAAAACACTGACATTGGTGTTTACAAGCAAAATATGCCCAGTCATATCACTCTTTACTGATGCTTGTAGTCAACAAGCTCCGTAGCATGCACTCAGCCTCAGTCAACTTTTCAGTGCTCTGTTTTTCAGTACAAGTGGACAGCCAAGAATAACTAAGCATTTAAGTAAATTTTAGAATGTGAAAGACAGAAGCCAAAATGAAGTGAGACATAGATAATACATAAGGAAGAAAATACTTAAAAAATATAAGACTAATATTAATACCACCAAAGAGTGGAGAGAAAATAATAACATCCATGACATGTGAATATTCAGAGAAAAAAAAATTCTTGAAAATAATATATAATAGATTATTTTAGATATTTTAAAAATTCAATAGAAAGTTTAGAAAATAAGATTAAGAAAATCTTACATAAAATAGAGCAGACAGAAATAGATGAAGAACAGAAAGAAAATAAGATAACTGGAGGAAATTCAGATATTTGGACTCCAAAATAAATTAAAAGAGAAAATGGAAGAAAGAAACAATTCAAGAAAAATTCTGAGAACAGACTATATAAGTTTACAGATGGAAGGACCCACCAAAGTGCCCAGCACAATATATAAAAGTGGGATAAAACTGCAGAAAAACAAGCTTCTAAAGAGAAAAAACCAAAATGATTTTTATAAAAAGGAAAAAAATTATTAAAAAATTAAAAGAGACTTCTCAACAGCAACAATGAGATGTAGAAGATAATAGAGTAATGTCTTCAAAATTCTGAAAGGTTTTCTCCAAACTAAAATTTTATACCCAAAACAACTAGCAATTAAGTGTTCAAATAAAATAAATATCAAGCTCTCTAATGGTTACTTCCCATGTTTTCTATCTAAAGAAGCTAAAAGATGTACCACATGTGCCACATGATGTACCATCAATGAAATGGAAAGAAAAAGAAGCCATGGAATCTCCAAAACAAGAGATTTAACACAAGAGGGAAGGTGAAGGTATTTACCAGGTGTGTGGTGAGAGACTGATACCATGCAGTGAGACTAAGAAGTGACCAATTCAGACTAAAGCAGGTCAAAAAGCTCTGAGACAGACTTGCTCAAAAAGATAAAGTTATAGACTATCTAAAAGTGTTGAACGTAATGAAAGAGACTTACAAATAACTAAAGGAGAGTTTGGTGTTAATAAATATGCAGAAAACTTAGCAAATAAAAATAAGATAATTGTTAATTCCAGTGAAAATGAAGCTGCATAGAAAAGTAAAAATAGTCATTGTGTATTAAAAAGTTCAGCCTTCAAGAGCATTTATATAGTTAAACTAATGTAAAATTATAATACAGTGAAGTTTTAGGAAGTGTGTGTTTGCATGTGGTAGTGAGAAGATTAAAAAGAGTTGATGCCTCATCTTTCATTTTCAGCAGTCAATGGAGGACTAAAACTAAAAACTCAAGAAGTGCACAATCAAAAAGCACATTACTTGGAGATATGGAGATAAGAAACAAAATAATTTTGTTAAAATTGAGTTTTTCCCTATGTGGAGTGGAAAATGGCAGTGGCATGTGAAAGAGACTTTTTTTATTTAAGTCTTGTAGAAAACTATCTGGTTGTTCAAAACATGTACATGTATAACTTTGATAAAAATAACAATATAATTTTTTAAAATATGGAAATATTTGTAGCACTATTGACCTCTGCCAAAATCATAGCCCTCTTACAGAACTTAAAATGATTCTTACTTTCCACTTTGGCAAACAAATGTTTCCACCACTTTCTGGAGCTAATGGATGTTTGCTACCCAGTTGACTTCTAAATCCTCTGTCTCTCCTCACAGCAAATTTTCTTTAGAGAAGAAGACAAGAAATAGTAAACATGGGTAATTTGAAATAGAAATAATATAATAACTTACATATAACAATGGTGATATGGTGCCAACTGAAATGTCTTGGGAAATTTAAACACCCAAGAATATGCATCACAGATTATGCCCTGACAAATTAAGAAAATCCAATCAACACTCCTAATATTGTTTAATTTCCACAGCAAATGTTCCTGTTACCTGGGAGGGATGGGGGGGGTGGGCAACACCTAAACCCTGAGCTGTGGACAATGGAAGTGTTATGCCCTCATGAATTGAAATTTACAAATGTAGAGGCTATAGAGTAGAAGAAGCCTGAGAGACTGCCTAGTATGAACCCTTTGTGAAAGTTCTAACATCCGAAGTAATTACTTGACTTACCTGTACTGATTTGATGAAAGACTAATTTTAAAGTAAAACACAGTCATTTCTGCACTAGTGGGTCCTTTATACATAGATACAGCTTCCAGTGTATGTATAAAACCACAAGCAAGCTTGAATTCTGCCTACTGGCCTAGGACCCAATTGCAAGAGGGAGGATGATCACTAGATAAAAGGGGAAGAAATTGATTGTGGACCAGTTTCCGTGCATCCCAATAGTGGAGAAAGGGGTAGTGGTAGATGTGAAGCAAAATTTTCCTCAAAACTATAGATTTTCTGAGTACAGTCATTTTTATCAGGCCAATTAAAGGGCAAAACTTCAGTGGAGGGTCACAGTAGAGACAGCAGCGGCATGAGCCAGCTGCATGTCTTGTCCCCTCAGGCCATCCTGGTGAGCTGGCGCTGGGCTCTTCTCACAGGGCCACCAGGCTGTGGTCCTGCCTCCTTCCTGCACTGCCAGACGACCAAGAGCAGGACCAGGCTTTAGGGGAGGGCTACCCAGACTTTAGGGTTTAGAGCACTCCAAGTGAAATAATACCAATCCTTTAAAATAACATATACGAAACCAATCACTACACATACATTAAACATACATTGGTGCTGAAATTTTATGATGTTCTGTGATTGTGAAGTTTCATCAGTTAATTTTGTATCTGAAGCTTATAGGTTTTATTCTAAGAATCAGTCTGATAGCCAAAGAACATTCTTTTACAAAGTGGTTTTAACTTGGAAGATCCTATGTCCCCCAAATAGTTGTGCCCCAGAAACTCCTGTCCAAGATATTTCCTAAAGTCAGAGATCTACCTTAAAATCAGCTCAGGATTCAAATCCAGGCTTTCTGATTCCAGATTATTCACCTTTCCACTTGATCGATTTATGTGTTCTTTACAAAAATATATATGCCAGAAATAAGAAACACAAATGAAATTCCAAGTGATAGTGCAGTTTACATCTCTTTTTATCAACTTTAAAATTCATTGCAGGCGCCTGTCATACAGCTCTACAAATCCTCCGTGCTCCTGTTCTTTCAGCTCAGATGCTCATTTGTTGATTTGCATGATACTGTTAAAGAGCGTTGGCTTTGGTGTCACATGGTCCAGCTAATTCTGACTCTTTCACCTACCATGTGGGAAACTTCTCTGAACCTCAGTTTACTTGTCTGTAAAATGGGGATAATAATACCTAACTTAGAGTGCTGTTTTAAAAATTATGAGTTACTGTTAAGAAAGCAGTTAAGAGAGCACACATAGTGGGTATCCAAAAATGGCAGCTTCTTTTCTTATTTTCTTTGGTAGTTGTCATTTGTTGATTGCACTAGGCTTTCTTGTGTCTCTATAGGAGAAAAGTGGTAAAAAAAAAAATAAGGCCATTTTTTAAAATGTAAGTTTTATTATTATTTAGATATGGTGAGACAAATAGATCAGAGAGGATTATCATTGAAAAGAAAGTTTGTTAGTAACAGTTCCCAAGAGAGGGGTCACACCATGCCATGCAGGGACACACAGGCTCAGGAAGGGCAGGGGGAGAGGGGCCTCCCTATAGAGGAGGCTCTGGATTCACTGGTTTGCATATGAAAGCCATGCTCCCAGGAGTAAGCAGTTTACTCTGCCTAGGAATTGGTTGCCCTGGGAGGGGCAGTCTCTCCAGGGTCAGCAAGACTCCAGATGTCAAAACATCAGAAATATAGGAAATAAAAAGGTATCGTTGCTATACCATTGTAGATGAGGTTCACATGGGGCATTAACAGCAATTTTCTACAGCCAAGTTAGGATACTTTGTTGTGTTGTTGTGATTTGTTTTTTTCTATGAAAATATATTCGATAAATGAGGGAACAGGAAGATCAGGCCATCCATTAGCTGCAACAACGAGTATCCAGTTTACATTTTCACAAGGAATTGGCCATATTTTATTTCACGAATTCTGCCAAAATTTTTATATCCTCATATAATAAGTTCTTCTGACAATTTGCATCATTTGAAGACATCAAACAGTGATTTAAGTTGAGTATTATGGTTCCAAAATGAAAAAATTTAAAAGCATTTTGTATTCAGATTAATTTCATTTCCTTTGTTTTGCCTCCTCACTTCCCTTTCCTTCTCCTTTAGTCTGTCTTTCTTCCTTTATTGTCTTCTTGATCTGACTTATCAACGCAACTTCAAGATGATATTAAGAATGTTGAATTTTTAAAAAAAATTAAAAATAAATTTAAAAAAATAGAATGCTGAATTTGAACTCACACTTCCTAGATGTATCAAAGTGTAAAAATATAAAACTAACTCTGGTATTATAGAACCATATGGCAAACAACATAGTGTCAGAGTCAATAAGTCATCTATCTTATGGCCTAGGGGAGAAATGCCATGCTACTACTTAGTTCACCTCAAATATTAGGGAGGAAAGTCCTGAAATTTTGTCATTTTGGATATTGTATGTTCATATGTATTAGCGAGTTTATTGATTGTAATAATATCCTTAATTTCTCGGTTACCTTTCCAATTAAGATATAGAAGTTTAAAAAAAGATGATTTCCCCCATTTGTGTAAGTCGATCATACAGATTGGGTCATTCTTGTCATACCCGACTAAAACAGAGTTCAGAGGTCAGGGGGAAAAAGATTCGGGGCACAAAGCATTGCTCTAAGAGTGCCATTCTCTGCAAGCCTGGCTGCTGAAACTGCCTGCTGTACCCTGAAACCAGATTTATCTAACAGCTGCTGAAATAATTTCCTGCAACTCTAAGAATAGTTTTACCCCTTGCTGCCACTTACCAATCAAAACTTGCCAGCTCCCCAAAACTTTACCAGTGCCAGTGAAATTTCTCAAGGAGCAACATGTAACATCTCTCCTTTTTATGGCACCTCTAATCTTCTCTTTGTTCTTTGACATACTGAAGACCACCAGTCTTTGTGTATGCCCCAAATTGTAACTCTTTCTTCCCAAATAAGACTTCTTAATTTCAGAGATTCATCTCTATGTATTCTTTGACTTTGACACATACTAACGATGAGGAAATTCTAGATAAACTTGTTTTAAAAATCTATTTTTGAACTATTTAAGAGTTTCGGATGTAGAGAAGAGTAAATGAACTACGTTCCAGAAAGGGAGACCTATTCCTAGACAAATACAGACTGACGGCTGCTTCCATCACTGAGGGAAATTATCAAGTCTGCAGGGAAGGGTAGGCAAAAGCCTGTCCTTGACAGAATTAGAAAGGATAAGGAGAAACAGACCAAACTTCCAATGGTCATGTAGGGGCTGGGTGGTAGATTTGAAGTTGGAGGGAGCCCAGACTCAAAGATAACCCTCCCATCCAACAATTCTCTTCCATGAGAATTTTTTTGCCAACTTTCCATGTGGTACCTATGCTGAAGGTGGGACAGAAAGCAAAGATTATGTCTTTTCCCCTCAGTGTTTATAAGGTCTTGCTGAAGAGGAAGCTGGAAACCATCCTCAAAATATTTGAAATTAGAGGTGAACTGAAACTAATTAAAACTGCAAGCAAATCCCAACTCAACTCAATTCCTCATTAGGTTAAAAAACACTGCCCCTAACCTTATCTGTCTGGCAGACAAAAGAGTGAGACATTTCTGAGAGTAGGTAGCATTTACTTCAGTCTCTACTGCCCTTTTAATCAAAATATCTGATGTATAATTAAAAATTATGATAGGCAAAAATTGGGGAGATGAAATCCATGATTAAAAGGAAAAAAATTCATCAAAACAAACCTAGAACAGATCCACGTTCTGTCTCTATGGATTTGTATATTCTGGACACTCCACCTACATGGTATCATGTAGTATGTAGACTTTCATTTCTTGCTTCTGTCACTTAGCATGATGTTTCCAAGGTTTATTCATGTTGTAGTACATATCGGTATTTCATTTCCTCTTTGTAGCAAAATAATGTTTCTTTCTATACATATAAATATTTTGTTTATACATTTATTAATTGGTAGACATTTGTTTTGTTTCCACTTTTTGGCTATTATAAATAAGGGTACAATTTTCTGGGGAGTTATAAAAATGTTCTAGAATTAGATGGTAGTGATGATTGTAACTTTGTCTATATAATTTTAAAAACATTGACTTAACATTTTAAATGAATGAATTTTATGTTATGTGAATTATATAAACAAAAAAGTGGACATATATGGGTTCAGATTTTGAAATTAGCAAAGAAGGACTTTAAAATCACAATTCTGAATGCAATAAAGAATTTAGAGTGAAAAATGAGTAAAGAAATGAGGAATTGTTGCAGAAAAATAGAAACTCTAAAGCGTATCCAAATAGAAATTCTAGAAATAAAACTTTGAGTATCTGAAATAAAGAATTCATTACTGGACTAAACCAAGACATCAAAAGAAAGGCATAGCCAAGTCAGTAAAAATTATCCATACTAAAGCATGAGGAGAAAAAAAAATTTAAAGCAGAATAGAATATCAGAGGTTTGTAGGACAATTCCAAGTAGTCTGATATATATGTTATTGGAGTTTCAAAGGGAGAGAAGAGAATGGGGCAATTGAAATATTTGAAGAGATGATTGGAATGAATTTTCCAAAAGCAACAAAAGACATTCAGTTCTTAGATACAAGAAACTCAGTGAACCTTAAACAGGACAACTACAATAAAACTGTATCTAGGCATAGCATTGTCAAAAACTATGGAAACAAAATATAAAGAGAGAATCTTGAAAACAGCCAGCCAGGGGGGAAAAAAACAAATTGTGCTCAGATGAACATCTATAAAAACTACTACTGAATTCTCATCATAAATAATAAAAGCCAGAAGACAATGTAATGGTTTCTTTAGAGTGCTTAAAAAAAAATTATCAACTTAGAATTCTACATGCAGTGAAAATATTCTTCAAACATAGAGCATAAATAAAGACATTTTTGGAAAAATAAAAACAATCAATTTCATCATTAGCAGACTGGACTACAAAAAACACTGACATTATTTAGACTACAAAATCAATTCTAGCTCGCAGCCCACATGTGTAGAAGGGAAAGAAGAACCCTGAAAGTTTAAAACATATAGAAATTAAAAAACACTAAGACTATTCTTTCTAAAATTTTTTCAAAATACCTTTGAACCGTTAAGCACAGCTTGACAAAATTTTCTGTACAAGGTCAGATAATAAATATTATAGGTTTTGCAAGCCATACAACCTCTGTCACTTAACTCAGCCATGGTAGCACAAAAGTAGCCATAAACAATACATAAATGAATGGGCATGGCTGTGATCAAATACAATTTTGTTTATAAAAATGGCTATGTTATTATTATACAATAGCTTAAAATTATAAAGTATTATGGATAAGTGATCAAAGATGTATAAGACCTATACACTAAAAATGAAAAAGCATTGCTGAGAGAAATTAAAGAAGGCAAACAAGTGGAGAGTTATACCATGTTCGTGAATCAGAACAATCAATAAAGTTTCAATAATTTTCAAATTAACCTATAAATTTAATGCTATACCAATAAAATCCCAGCAGGTTTTATTTCATAAAGATTAATAGGCTTTTCTTAAATTTTATATAAAATGCAAAGGATCTCAAGTAGCCAAAACAATTTTGAAAAAAAGAACAGAGTTGGAGGACTTATACTATGTGTTCTTATGGCCTATCATGAAGATATAGTACTAATACAGCTTCCTCTTGGCATAAAGATAGGCAAATAGAGCTATAGAACAGAATGGAGAGTTTAAAAATATAGAAACTCATATATGGTCAATTGATTTTTGACAATGGTGCCAAAACAATTCAATTGGGAGAGAAAAATATTTTCAACAAATAGTGTTGGAACAATCGGATACCTATATGCAAAACAAAACAAAACCAACACCCTAAACAAAAAAAACCTTAGCCACTGTCTCACACTATATAAAAAAATTAATTCCAAATGAATTATATACCTAAATATAATAGCTAAAACAATACAATTTTTAGGATAAAATATAGAAGAAAATCTCAGTGACCTAGGGTTTGACAAATTTTGCTCTTCAAAAGATACTGATTCAAAAACGAAGACACAGGGCACAGACTGGGAGAAAATATTTGTGAATCAGATTTCCAACAGAGGAGCTGTAATAAGGGTATATAAAGAACTTTTACAACACAATATGGAGACAAAAATTCAATTAAAAATTGATAAATGATTTAAACAAATACATGGCTGGTAGATAAGCAGGGGAAAAACTGTTCAACATCATGGTTATTAGCGAAATGCAGAATAAATCCACAATGGCACATCACTACACTCATCGGAATGGGTAAAATTTAAAAAGACTAACGATAGCAAGTATCAGTGAGGATGTGAAACAACTGAAAAACTCAAAACAAGAGCTATTTCATGCTAACAGCAACATGAGTAAATCACAAAATAATTAGGCAAGATGAAAGAAGCCAGACAATAGAGAGTATATATTATATGATTCGACTTGTATAAAGTTCTATGTGCAAATTAATCTACAATAACCAAAAACATATTAATGGTTGCAAAGGAATGAGGTGGGGCAGGAAGGAGGGCAGGGAGTGATTACCAAGGGGCATGAAGATATTTTTGTGAAGGAAGTCTATGTTCTTTATTTTGACTGAGGTGACAGTTTCACGGGTGTATACTCTGACTCGAGGGGGGAGGGAGGCATGGGCAATATACGTAACCTTAATATTTGTACCCCCATAATATGCTGAAATAAAAAAAAATAATAAATAAAAAAACTAATCAAATTGTAAAGTTTATAATGTCAATCAAATGTAAAGCTTATTTTATGTCAATTACAGCTTGATAAAACTAAAAAAATTGACATAACTATTATGATAAATAAATCGAAATTTATATTTTGTATTATGTTTTTAAAACATATATCTCAACCAGCTTGCTAGTTCATGAAATTCCACAGCTAGGCAATCATTCTTTTGATCTTGAATAAAGTATAAATAACTAAAACTGGCAACATTTTAAATCTTTCAGCTCAACTCAAATTCCATGCGGTGGATCTGCCTGTGTCCTTCACGATGTGGCTTCTCTTCAGCCACAGCTTCCATGTCTCACTGTGTCTCCTGGACCCCAGGCATAGAGAACCACAGTCCTTGCTTCCTTTTTCATACACCCGCACGCTTTGGCTTCTGTTCCGTATCCACCTAGGGTGTCGTCCCCTTCCATGTCTGGCCACCCCCAATCATCATTCAAGATAAGGCCGATTATCCTTCACCAACCACCTCCACCCATCCCCCTGCCCAAGCCGTGGCTCAGGGCAAAGATCCCCTTTTCTGTTTCCATAGAATCCTGTTTATTTCCATTATCACACTTAATACAACGACTATAACATCCTTGAAGGCAAGGAATATAATCTTTTGACATTATACAGAATGAGTGCCAGACCTTAATTAGAGGACACAAACCACAATCCATAGTCTATACTGAGCCCACAAAAGTATTTTGTTCAACCTGCAAAGTGCTTGTCTTGTTTGACATTAAAATCTGGGCCAGAATTCCTGCACAGTAACAAGTCCCTGGAGCAAAAGGAAGCTATAGAGAATCTTGCAGTCCTCTTCAGGCCCTTTTGGCTCCCCACACTAACTCTCACTGTCACTTGCCTTATTTCTTTGACTTGTCTAGCCCCTTTTCTGAGTGTAAGATGTCCTGGCTCCAAAGGGCATTTGATCTGGAATCCATGTTGGATGAGTAATAAAGGTTTTGTAATGGGTGAAGACATTTTCTAGACTAGAATAAAGATTGGGAGAGTAGGCTTTTCAAAAGAGAAGAGAATATGCCTTTTGGGGGAAGAGAGTCAGTTACAGCAAATTTTTTTTTATCCTAGTTATTATATTCCAAACTAGCATCATTTATTTTCATGATTTAAAACGTATCCAAATGGTTCTCTACCTTTTGCCAAGGCCAAAATAGTCACTGTGTTTATACAAGGCACTCCATGTCCATCTCAGATATGTTTTATAAATGTATGGTAAACTACACTACCCTGGTGAAGGAATGCAGAGCCATTACTTACAGGTGCCACAGAATATGTATTCAGAGTTCTTATAAAGCTAATTACAGATATGTCCAATATAAGGGACTCCTAGTAGTTTTAAAACATTCCATGATAATCCATGTATAACAAAACACCAGATTCTAATGGAAGGACTCAGATTTAATAATCTTCTTTCCACAAGAACCTTAATCATGTCTGCACACTGCCTCCGTGATTGCTATTTGGCAGCTCTTCCCATCCCGTGAATAAAGCAAATTATTTCTTGAAGTAGAAATAGTTTAATTGGTGTATAAGTCAGGAAGCCACTTCTAATTGTAGTTAAGTGATGCTGTTTGAAAAGCTGGTCTTCAGAGGGCCATCCTGGAACAGAGTTCCTCCTATCCGGTAAGGTCAAAACAGCACATGTGGGAAGCTGTCATTCCCGGTGGACTTCTTGAACACAAGCGAGTGGATGTGGCATTCAAAGTGTTCCATAAAACATCTTCCAGAAAGTCACACACAAGAAGTGTAAGCAAATAAGTAGGAAGCAAATTTATTGACCATTTAAAACCAAAATATTCCAAAACCCATGAATAAATATTCTCCCATAATATACGTGAAAGACATAAATAGTACACATTTTTAAAGATTATAAGAAAAATAAAATAAAATCCTATAAATGGAAGAGGTATATGTAAGTGATATGTTATGATCATATAATAATAAGAAGTTGTCTTTGACATTATTGACTGTTATGTTTCTAGGTGATAGGGCTTCCCTCCTGCCAGGAGGTAGGCACATCTAGAGAATGAACCCCTTTATGAGAAAGAGGGAAGTGCTGTAGTTACTTAGGCTTTGCCAGATCTTGGCAACATAGCGCCTACTATGAATTCGAAGGAGACCTGCAATTTCGCCTTATGATCCAAGCTCTTCCTTCTGTCCAGGGTACAAGTAATGAAAAGCTGCAAAAATGATACCTGTATTCCTGTTGATGTCCAGCTCGGTAGTTAATTATTATTAATAATGCATGTATTGCCCCTCAAATGCCTCACACGGAGCCTGTACATAGTATTTGTTCAAGAGATCATCGTTTAATTTCCTGGTCTGATTTGTGGCACCCCCAGGAAGAGTGTGGCCAAAGCGCCACTCCATTAGAGGCACCATTTAATTGGTCTGGCGCACCCTGTCAACAGAATCTTGAATGCCAATGTCTCTAACAGTGCCTAGAACTACAGCAACAGCAAGAAGCAGCTAGAATGATTGACCCCATGGCATGGAATGAGATTAATCGTTCTCTATGTAGATAACTTAATTATGGATGGACATTAGGTAGATAGGTGAATGGACAAATTGATATGAGTAGAAATAAAGCAATTGGGCTTTATGAAAATGTTTCTACTTATTTCTTTTTATTTCTCTTTATATATCCATCCATTATATAAATATAATACTTACAAACGCTACACAGTGGTGTTCTGGTAATTCGTTTTTAATTCTGCCCAAGGGACTGAAAAGAACAGGTGTGTTAGTTTGCTAGGTTGGCCATAACCAAGTACCACAAACTAGGTGGCTTAGTCAATTGAAATTTATTGTATCACAGTTCTGGAGGCTACAAGTCCAAAACTGAGGTGTTGGTAGGATCCGTTCCTTTTGAAGGCTCTGAGGGGGAGTCTTTTCTGTGCCTGTCTCCTGCTTCTGATGGTTTGCTGGCCATCTTTGATGGCCCTCGGCTTATAAAAACATCACTTTGATTTCTGCCTTCCTCTTCACATAGCGTTCTCCCTCTGTGCCTGTCTCTGGGTCCAAATTTCCTCTTTAAATAAGCATGCTAGTCGTATTGGATTAGTGGCCCACTCTACTCCAGTATGACTGCATCTTTAATTATGTCAGTGACCTTGTATCTAAATAAGCCCACATTCTGAGGTACTGGAAGTTAGGACTTCAACCTATGAATTTGGGGAGGATACAATTCAACCAGTACCACCTGGTATACTTAAAGAAAGTGTTTTCACCTTTCCTGTGCTACCCAGGTCACATTGACACTTCTCTGTCTTGCACTGTTCTTGTCATGTGCAAAAGTGCCCTGGATGGCCACTGCTTTGATAGGGACTTTATTGCAATTGGTCATTCTTAGGCCAGGCAAAGACCAGGTTCTAGGAGCAGTCCTCACTAGTTCTGTGTAAAGCAGGTCGTGCTTCAGCCCTGATGTCTGGGTGTCCACCACCAGCTATGTGTTCATCCTGGAAAGGAGTGTCATGGCCAGGTTGAGCCAGAAAAGCTCGTTCACTGCCAGAAACATGCTCTGATAGGCGTCCTGCATGTGATCATTGATCACGAACTTTATCATTTAACAACTTAACATCCAACCACATGGTCTGCATGGATGCTATTCAGTAAACCGGCAGATTGATCGCAACCATTCAATGTAGACATTCAAAACTAAGTTTTCCATTCACCCTACAGGGGTACAATATTCACCAACTTGTCATGAAGCATATAAATAAGAAGAGAAATTTTAAAATTTTACAAATTTAAGTAAAGTATGTCACTGGGTTTTCCTTTATCTATGTAACCTATGACCCTATCACAATTAAAAATAAAATTGCTCATATATCCTTCTTCCCTAAAGGTTCTCCTAGCTGGATATAATGAAAGTTTATTTTACATTAGTTATTTAGGTAATAATTAATAACATTTATTAAGTTCACACTGAGTTAATAATTAAACAGTAGAATTTCAGATATCTAGAATCCTCGTAGGATAAATTAATCTGAAAGCTGAATTTCTGAACAGCTGACCATCCTCATTTTCAGCCCTAAAACTTAAAGAATTAAGTAAATAAATAACCTTTGGGTAGGATTTTTTTCCTAACTAAATTCGATGTTTTGGCACTCATTTTAAAAGCTACTTACTCACTTCTAACTTTTGTTGGAAATATGTTCATCAGTATGAAAATAATTATTTTCTGAATTGTAGTATAGCCCAGAATCAATTTTAAAAAATGACCATTTGTCCCTACACTAATGCATCAAAAATTGTTCTTTTGAAATCTCATATCTGATTCTGATATTCTTTTATTTTTATTTTTCTGTCCTTACTTCAGATGTCGGGTCTTTGTATATACCCATATCTACCCTCTTGTTGCAAGGCCACTTACATTGACCCACTGGCTGCTTCCAATCCACCGTAGGAACCAGGCACTCACACTTGTCAGATTTCTATGCACAGTAAGCAGAAATGGATTTGGATTTGGCATCACATGTGAAACATCCATGAATGTTTGTGTTTGGGTCCCATGACACTTATTTGGTTTTCTCAGACTTTTTCAGTACTTTTTTATCAGCTTATTATGTCTGTTAGTTGTGCACCAGAAATTTGAGGTTTCCAAATACCTGAGACCTGGACAGGTGAAGCATCATTCTATTCACTAAAAATAATAAGTGCAATTTTGCACATATTATCTCTTCTTCTCTGAGCCCAGTTTTCTATATCAGGCTTTCTTGAGAACATTAAGTCTCCACTTTCAAACAATTTACCATCTTGTTGGACTACACAAGATACCCAAATGAAGAAGACTGAGAACATTTACAGGGAAGGATACATTTAAAGATCTTAATAGAATGCTTATAGGTTATTAAATGGAATAGTACAAGGGTGAAATTAATCAGAACAGAAGTGCTGTACCCACAGGAATGAAGAGAAATCAAGATAAGAGTGCTCTCAAGGGAGCAGGGGGTAAGATGAAATTACATAAATAGGAAAGCACCCTTAGAAGTGGGAGAGAGGAATGAAAATGTAGGGACTAAGACTAAGTCCTAAGAAATGCACCTTGGCAAGGGCTGGGGCAAGCACTAGGGACAGAGCTGCAGGACGCTGGAGAAGCAGGGAAGAAGGCTGTCATTAACTGCTTGTCAATCAGTCATCTCTGGGTTTTGTACAGTATTCTCCCAGGTAGAGGATTCCTAGGTGTTATTTCCCAAACACAGCTGAGTTAACACATTGAGCTTTTGTCCCCTCCCTGACATGTCTATGATAGGGCTACGGCTAATTTTGGTGCAACCAGATGCAAATTAGACAGTTCTCTAAGCCACTTGTGTACTCCCTCATGGCCCCATCCCCGTCCTTATTCCTCCACCCCCACTAGCACAGCCTCTGGTCCCTTTGACATTTCCCTGCCTTGGGGTTCCTCTTCAGCAGTGCCCAGCCTGACACCTGTCACAGCGTCATTCCTAAGGATATAATATTATTAAGGATAATCATATTTCTGCATCCTTAGCATCCTTGCACCATTCAGGTAGAATTGGTACTTGATATCCACATATAGAAAGAACTGTTTGGCCACACGATATGAAATTGCCAATATTCAACCAGTTTTGACCTACAAAATCTTTCATAAAGTTCAATCTAATGTGTTTTATCCCTATCTTCCTATCAAGGAAACTACTATATACTTCTCTCTCGGTCCACTGGTATGTGTTTACATAGACCTACTCATGCAAGAAAGAGTTCATGGGGCGAACTGTTTTGCAATTCAATGCAAAAATTGCTGTTTTGTGAGCCAGTGTTTTTTTTTTAACATTATTCCAAGCTTATCAGATTTTACTTCCTATTAAGAAAAATATTGTTCATTCTCAGTGAGTGTATTTTCCTTTTTGCTTCCAACAATTTTCTGATGTAGCAGCAAAGGTATTAGTGTTTATAAAATTAAGGAAAACACTAGATAAATAATCACATTTCTTCAGCTGTGTGCTCATGAAATCCTTTGAAAAGATTTTCTTTGATGATCCAAAATTTCAATTTATGTTGTTGTTTGCAATGAAAAATACTACTTTGGAGATCAACAAATGATAGCTGTTACTTAACGGAGATTTACAAATGAGATTAACAAAATCCATGTTGCATACAGTGTCACATCTGTTTTCTTTAAAGAAAAAATTGTCTCTTCTAAATGTAGAAATTTTAAAACATTTTCCTCTCATCTAATGTCCCAAATTACTGGAAACACTGAATTTTTTAACTGAAATGATTGCAGGTTATTTAATCCAACCTTCAAGTTTTTTTTAGAATAGGAAACAGGCTTAAGTAAATTTGCTCAAGGAATATTGCTAGGTGGTAGAATTCGGAAATGACAAGTAACCAAAGCTGGTTCTTAGGGTAGGGTGGGAGATACGACTATAAGTATGGAACTGGATGCTGAAATTTGGTTGCTCAAATGAGATTCCTGTGGCAGCAAAAATATGATGTTCACCCACAAATGAAAAACAAATGGCCCCCTCTTGTCAGAATCTATGTTGCTCAGCCTCCCAAGCTAAGGGTCACCATGTGTACCTTGACTTAATGAGATGGCATCTGGAAAACATGTTCCTTGCTTATCTCTTTTTTTTTTTTTTGCT
>VBSM01001124.1:21008917-21022285 GCA_008086735.1 Cheirogaleus medius
AGCAGTGTAGGAGTGTTCCTATCTCTCCACATCCACGCCAACATTTATTGTTTGCCTGACCCAACTCTTGATCAGCGTCTCTCTAATCCCACCAGTTCTCTCTACAGCTCACCTGCCTCCAGCACCCCTCAACCCATCCCCTCCTGCTGCTTCTATATACTGGTGGGTGGGTACTTTTTTGTCCCTTATGAGTTCATGTGCTACTTCTGACCATGGACCTCTGCATTCTACACATTCTCCCTGAGCTATTCCACTCTCTTCATGGTTTTAATCCTATCTCTGGGCTGCTGATTTCCAAATCTGTAGTGTCAGCCCTGCAGCCCGGAAGCTCCCACAAAAAATTCCAAAATTAAACTTATTATGTTCCTCTAAGTCTGCTCCTCCTATAGGCTATATGTCCATTACAGCCCATCAGTTACCCAAACCAGACACGGAGTCCACCATCTCAGCTTTTTCTCCTTCGCCCTCCCCCACATTCTACTAATTTTGGCTCCTCTTAGTTTTCAAATCCATCTCCCTTCTCTCTGTCCTTATGGTTACTGCCTTATTCAGTCTTTCATCATCTTTCTCCTACTGCAAAGGTTCACTCAATACTTTCCTTATTTTGTTTTGTCTACCTCAAATCCTTCCTCCACACAGCCATGGCTTTCTAAAGACATCTTTTCTGCTTAACACCCGCCCATGACACCCGCACTGCCTAAGGTTCAAGGCCAGAACTCTTGCAGTGTTCTCCGTGACCTGCTCCACGGAACCACCCAGCCTCAGCTCCACCCCTCTGCTCTCTCACTCTGCCCTGCCATGCTTTCCGCTACTTTTAGTGCCCTGGGCACACTGTTGTGTTTTCCATCTCTCTTTTCATATCTCCAAGGTTTTATCCATTCTGCTCCCTCCACTAGAAATATTTTCTGCTCACCTCGACCCTTTTCCTGGCTAATAACTATTTATTCAGATACATCTCGAGCAGAATTTCTTCTAGGAAGTTTTCATTCAGTTCCGGGGCTAGACCAAATCACCCTACTCTTTGCATATCTTTGTCATTGCAATTGTAATTGTTGGTTTTCTCACTCATCTGCTTGAATGTGATGATTTTACCTTATTCAATGATTGCACCCAGTAAATGCTCAAAAATTTTATCAAACTTTTGAATGAAACTCACATTAAATTTTAAGAGCTGGTTCTCCCATTATAGTAAATGTATAGCAAAGTGGAGGGTGAGTGTGTATAGGAGAAAATTATACAGCAGCTCTGGATAGGACTCTCCTATATCCAAATTGTTCCAACCTCTCTACATTAACTTCCCAATTATGATATATTTCTTTACAAAATCATCCCAAGTGACCAGTAGCTCATCTCAAATGTCTGCTATGAAAAGGAACAAAGTCAATTCTACCAAACAGTGCTGGTAAGAGAGCATCAAAGACACACTAAAAGAAATGAACATGCAAAGTTTGCCTTTATAAATGTTATTCGAAGCCTGATTTTGAGGACTTAACCTTGGCCTCACCTGCACCTTGCCAGGTGTGGCAGTTCTTAGTAGATGGATTCCTCCTGACTCAGGACTGACCCCACACAGGAATCACCAGGCTAGGTCAGTGTCTCAGCATCCTGGCCTGCCGCCACTCTTCATGCTGTGACTTGGGTGCTAAACATCACACCCGAGCCTGAAATCCACACTCCGCATACAAATCTCCATCTCTATGGACCACTCTCATAATCCACAAAGCAGCACACTGGTAAGAATGGCTTGATCTGGTGAGTGGAGTGTGGAGCAGCCACTTTCCCTGCTGGCTCAGAAGTCAAAATGGTTAAAACTTTGCTAACCCTAAGGCATTACATTTAGATGATCTTCTCCTCCCCAGTGAGGTAGAGCTGGTTAAAAGGAGAATGTGATTTTCTATCAATTCCAATTGAATTGAATTGAATTTTCCCCCAGGCATAGGGCTTTCAAAAGCTAGAAATGATTAAGCTTGGTGAAGAAGGCATGTCAAAAGCTAGGCCTCTTGCAGCAAGCAGCCAAGTTGTGAATGCAAAGGATAGCTCTTGAAGGAAATTGAAAGTGCTGCTACACACAAAAGTGAACACAAGAATGACATGAAAGCAAATGAGCCTTATTCCTGATATGGTGAGTTTCAGTGGCCTGGATAGAAGACCAAGCCAGCCACAATAGTCGCTTAAGCCAAAGCTTAATCCAGAGAAAGGTCCTAACTCTCTTCAATTCTATGAGTGCCAAGCAAGGTGAGGAACCTGAAGAAGAAAACACTGAAGCTAGCAAAGCTTGGCTCATGAGGTGTAAGGAAAGAGGTCGTCTCCTTAACATAAAAGTGCAAAGTGAAGCAGCAAGTGCTGATATAGAAGCTGCAGCAAGTTATCCAGAATATCTACTTAAGATGATTGACAAAGGTGGCTACACTAAACAACATATTTATTTTAATTTTTATTTCAAAATATTAATTAAGGGGGTACAAGTGTTTTCATTACATTGATAATCTTGTATAATGTTTAAGTCAGGGCTTTTGGTGTGTCCATCACCAAAACAGTGTTCATTGTACCTGATAGGTAAGTTTTTATCTCCCTCCCTACATCCCACCCTTCCTGCTTCTAGGTCTCTCATGTCCTTTATTTCACTTTATGCCCATTCATATCCATGTAGTAGCTCCCACTTAGTGAGAACATATGATGTTTGGCTTCCCATTCCTGAGATACTTCACTTAGGATAATGGTCTCCAGTTCCATCCAAGTTGCTGTAAATGACATTATTTCATTCACTTTTATGGCTAAGTAATATTCCATGTATTCCACATGTATATATATATATATATATATCCACATTTTCTTTATTCACTCATGAATTAATGGGCACTTACACTGATTCTACACCTTTGCGCAATTGTGAATTGTGCTGTGATAAACATTCAAGTGCAGGTGTCTTTTTTACAAAATGACTTAATTTCCTTTGGGTATATACCTGGAAGTGGAATTGCTGGATGAATGGTAGGTCTCCATTTATTTCTTTGAGGAATGAATCGCCATACTGTTTCCCACAGAGGTTGTACTAGTATGCAGTCCCACCAACAGTGTATTTGTATTCCTTTCTCTCTGCATTCACACCAGCATCTATTGTTTTTTGAATTTTTAGTAATGGCCATTCTGATAGGGATAAAGTGGTATCTCATTGTAGTTTTAATTTACATTTCTCTGATGATTAGTGATTTTGAGCATTTTTTTCAGATGTTTCTTGGCCATTTGTCTATCTTCTTTTGAAAAATTTTTGTTCATGTCTTTTGCCCACTTTTTGATTTTTTTTTTCTTGCTGATTTGTTTGGGTTCTTTGTAGATTCTAGATATCAGTCCTTTGTCAGGTGTATAGTTTGAAATATTTTCTCCCATTCTGTAGGTTGTGTACTCACTGTGTTGATTATTTCTTTTACTATGCAGAAGCTTTTTAATTTAACTGTCCCATTTACTTATTTTTATTGTTGCTATATTTGCCTTTGGGGTCTTAGTCATAAATTCTTTGCCTAGGGCAATATCTAAAAGAGTTTTCCTTATGCTTTCTTATATAATTTTTATGTTTTCATATCTTAAATTTAAGTCTTTAATCCATCTTGAATTAATTTTTGTATATAGTGAGAGATAGGGTTACTATTTTATTCTTCTGCATGTGTCTAATTTTCCCAGCACCATCTACTGAATAGGGCTTCCTTTCCCCAGTGTATGTTCTTATCTGCTTTGTCAAAGATCAATTGGTTGTAGGTAGATGGTTTTATTTCTGGGTTCTCAATTCCATTCCATTGGTCTATGTCTCCACTTTTATACCAATTCCATGCTGTTTTGGTTACTATAGCCTTGTAGTACAATTGAAAGTCAAGTAACGTGATGCCTCCATATTTTTTCTTTTTACTTAAGATTGCTTTGGCTATTTGGGCTCTTTTTGGTTCCAAATGAAGCTCAGAATTATTTTGTCTAGATCTGTGAAATATGGCACTGGGTTATAGATAAAACAGCCTTATATTGGAAGAAGGTGACATCTCAGACTTACATAGATAGAAAGCAATCAATGCCTGGCTTCAAACCTTCAAAGGACAAGCTGACTCTCTTATTAGGGGCTAATGTAGCTGATGACTTTAAGTTGAAAGCAATGCTCATTTCTCATTCCAAAAATCCTAGAGCCCTTAAGAATTATGGTAAATCTACTCTGCCTATGCTCTAGAAATGAAACAACAAAGCCTAGATGACAGCACATTTGTTTATAGCATGGCTTACTGAATATTTTAAGTGCACTGTTGAGAGCTACTGCTCAAGAAAAAAGATTGCTTTCAAAAAATTACTGCTCACTGACAATGCACCTGGTCACTCAAGATCTAATGGAAATGTACAAGGAGATGAATGTTGTTTTCACACCTGCTAACACAATATCCATGCTGTAGCCCGTGGATGAAAGAGTAATTTTTGACTTTCAAATCTTAGTATTTAAGAAATACATTTTGTAAGACTATAGCTGCCACAGAATGTGATTCCTCTGATGGATCTGGACAAAGTAAATTGAAAACCTTTTGGAAAGCATTCAATGTTGTAGATACCATTAAGAACATTTGTGCTTCATGAGAGGAGGTCAAAATATCAATATTAACAGGAGTTTAGAAGAAGTGGAGGATTCCAACCTTCATGGATGACTTGGAAGGTTCAACACTTCAGTGGAGGAAGTAGCTGCAGATGTAATAGAAATAGCAAGAGATTAAGTGGAGCCTGAAGAGGCGACTAAATTGCTGCAATCTCATGATCGAACTTGAGCGGATAAGGAATTGCTTCTTATGGATGAGCCAACAAAATAATTTCTTAACATGGAAACTATTCATGGTGAAGATGCTGTAAACACTGTTGAAATGACAATAAAGGATTTATAATATTATATAAACTTAGTTGATAAAGCAGTGGCAGGGGATTGACCGAATTTTGAAAGAAGTTCTACTGTGGATAAAATGCTATCAAACTGCATCACATGCTACAGATAATTATTTTGTGAAAGGACGAGTCAGTCAATGCAGCAAACTTCATGTCGTCTTATTTTTGGAAATTGTCACAGCCACCCCAACTCCTAGCAACCACCACCATGGTCAGTCAGCAGCCATCAACATCAATCAAGTCAAGACCCTATACCAGCAAAAAGATTATGACTCAAGGAAGGCTTAGATGTTCTTTAGCATATTTAGCAATAAAATATTTTTAATTAAGGTATTTACATTATTTATTTAGACATAATTCTATTACACACATAATAGTCCATAGTACAGTAAAAGCATAATTTTTATGTGCACTAGGAAATCAAAAAATTTGTGTGAATCATTTTATTGTGATACTTGCATTATTACAGTGGTCTGGATACTGAACTTGCAGTACCTCCAAGATATGCCTGCATATGAATTTGGGGGGCACAAACATTCAGATCATAGCACCTAGTTATGTATTTTTCAAACTAATCAGCAGATGAAACAGGATTTATACCTTTCCATGTCTTTTTAAGCCCAGAGCGAGCAGTTGTTTGGTTAAAGTCAAGAATGATTTTCTTTGTTGCTAAAGTTCTTCTCCGAGATGACATGGCAACCCATTAATATCCAGTAAGATCAGTTGAAACTCTCTGAATCATTGAGCAGCTCTCCATAAGTGTTTTGCCATCATTGGACTCTCCCCAAACAGATAAATTGGTCACAAAGATGACAGCCTTTTAGGAAAAAGTTAGCACAGGGATTATAATTGCAGAATGTGAATAAATTGTATAGGTTACCAACAGAAATTTTTTGACAGGTATAGACGTGACCCACTTCTAATCAAAAGGGACCCTAATTTGCTAGTCAACAAATTTTTCTTCTTAGTATGATTATATTAATTTATGGTAAAAATATTCAATTATCTGCTAAATAGTTAATGGAACAGAATGCTGTAGAAATAGCTCTGATGCTTAGCATTGCCTATACGCTTAACTGTGAACCTGGTGGGTCTCTAGGAAGGAAACACCTGTGGGTTTCTAAGCCTGACTACAGTTGCTGCCAACTTTGTTATGACAACCTCCACATGCTACAAGATAGCTATTCATTATCTAAAGTTCTCTAATACATTATCTGTGACTCAAAATTTTCAGTTTTGCAGAAAATTTAGCATTCTAGTCTTCACCCTTCCAAATCTAAAGAAGGTAATACATCTAACCAGTTTACCTGGTTTACAATGAGAGAGTGAGACTTTCAGAAAATATGGTCTATTGTGCACAACAAGAAATGGATATGGGAGTCCTAGGTCAGTCTTTCTCACATGCAAGAATATCAAAGTACGGGGAAAAAAGAAGAAAGTAAATTCTTTAAATTGGGACTGATTTCTAAATCATAGCAGATGGTAAACTAAGAGGAAGAGATGACTCACCATATCTATTTAGAGAAAGCCAGTGAACAGACTGTTACCCATCCTCTTATGAATTTGTTCGCCTGTGAACTGGCCTAAGAAATCTACCAAATTACTAAACTATACTATTGTAGAAATGGCTTAGTACCATTGTGGCTCAGAAACCAATAACCCAAAATATGGCCTTTGACATGGCGAACTGAAGAGGCTCTGACCCTCCCCCCACCATCCCTCCCAGGCACAGGATGAAGTTGTTCTCTGAAGTTCCCTTTCTCTGCCTAAAGCTTGGACTTCCCAAAGAAACAAACAATTACCTCTGGTCCCTTCCCTGAGTTTTCATTAACTGAATCCATATCACGTGAAGGAAGACTAAAGTCTGTCAATAAACTTGGACAGACTTTTGTCACAAGCTATTGTCTGCTCTGTGGGCCCAGGAGACTTGGCCCCAGATCACTATATGTTTTTCAAGCCTGTTGAATTCTCCATACTAATTTATTTGTTGCCCCTCAACAGAGTTCTTCTTCACCCCTCTCACGTGACCTGTTTTGCTAGGATCCAAGCCCCCATTCTTTCGGTAGCCTCAAGATGGTATATCATTGGGGGATTGGGTCTTCATTCGGAAGGCTCCCATGTATACATGTTCAATAAATTTGTGTGCCTTTTCTCCAATTAATCTGCCTTTTGTGAGTTGATTTTTCAGCAAACCTATAGAGGGCCCCAACAGTACAAAAAGGTGCAGGAAATCACTGTTGACTAGTCTTTGTACATCCACCAAGCTAGGGCCTAGGAAAGAAGAAATTCCCACAGGAGTCATGTTCCAGGTGTACCTGTTTGCTCATGTAGCTCAGCTGTCTGCAGTGCCTTCATCCACAAGAGCTAAGGACTTTAGCCCACATCAATCAACACATGGACTCACCTCTCAGTTTCTATCCCAACTGCAAGCACATCAAGCATTTAATGAGATCTGTAAGATCACGCCACAGAGCATGTTGTCCTCTTGGACCTCTCCCTTCCCCAAGTCTTCACTTATGTGAATGCATGCATTCCACATCTCAGCCCACCTTGTCTAGTGCCCAACCTGCCTTGCATTCTCTGTTTCCCTCCTCATAATCCTCACGCAGCTGTAATGCAGAGCAGCTCGTCTGTCCCAAGCTACTTCCAACCTGGGCACCATCACTCAGCAATGCATTTAGCATTCTAGTTGGAACACCCACCCTTTTTTGAAAGGCTCATGGATTACAAGGTTTTTTTTTTTTTAATATTTCACTTAAATATACTGATATATAATAGATTTCTTCATTACGTTTAGCAAGAATTCTAGCCATACTGGTAAAATCAAAAAGGCCAGTTCACATTTTTAACCCTTCTGTGTAGAAGCTAAAGATTTCACACAAGTACTTCCAATGATAAAATCTTCAAAACCTAACATCAAGTTCTGGGTATACACCATGGTAGGAAGGACACATATGTGCAGAGGAAGGTGGGATAAAATTAGAACAAAGCCATATTCTTTCAGATATCAGAATCTAGAGAGAAATAAAAAGAATAGGATAAGGCCAATAATCTGGACACTAATCTGATGAAAACAAACAACTTGGTTTACATAAAGCTTTGTGTATGAGGAGGGTCTACTTTATATACACAAGGTAGAGCATAACAAAACCCTCACCCAGATAGCTCCCAGAGTTACCAAGCCCATAGTATATTTTCTGCTTATTTGCCGACAATAGAAAAGGCTAAATTCTTTGGAGCTATTAAAGCTGCAAACAAAGCTACACATAAGAACAAAAGCTCATGTTTTGCCTACAGTCACCATGTTTCTTTAATCTACTTTAATCTGGAACTGTTCCAGTTTTTCTATGAATTAACAATTTTATAGAATGCCCCTCAATTTGGGCTTTGGCTGGTGTTTCCACCTCCTATGATTCAGGTTATGGATTTCTGGCAGGAATATCATTGACTGTCCCATTACAGGCAAGGTTAACTTTGACTACTCAGTTAAGGTGGCATCTGCTTTGTTTTCCCAATGCTAAGTTATTATTTTTCCCTTCCTCATTAGTAAATGCCTTGTGGGGAGATACTTTGAAACTAGTGAAACCACTAATTTTAGTAGCCATTGACAATTTTTTTTTACCAATTCTATTATTACTATGCTGGTTGCAAAATAGTGATTGTTATAACTCCTTTATCCTTTTACATTTCGTATTTGGCAACTATTGTAAAGAAGAGTCCTCCCCTCCCAATTATTTATTTATTCATTTATATATTTATAGTACATGGAGGCAACTCATGAATTTTTCCTTTATTTTCCAATTGATTTGTTATCCAGTACTGCATGGTTAATCATTCCAAAATTGAGTGGCTTAAAGCAATAATAATCATTTATTGTTTCTTACCTGTTCTGTGGGTTATGAATGCAGAGTGGTTTGTCTGGGTGGCTCTGGCTCGGGTCTCTGATGAGGTTCAGTCAGGTGTCAGCCAGTTCTGTAAGTTTGACTAAAACAGGAGGGTCCCCTTCCAGGGTAGCCACTCACAAAGTGGGCAAATTAGTGCTGCCTGTCGATGGGAGGCCTCTCTACAAGGCTGTTCAAGTGTTCCCATAGCATGGACTCTGAGCCCCCTGCCCAGAGCGAGCCATCTGAGAGACAGGTGGAAGCTGCTTTTATGCCCTAACCTTGCAAGTCCCTCTCTGCTGCCTTCACTGCATTCTGTCGGTGACACGGCCCTGATTCAATATGGGAGGACTGCATAAGGGCGTGAATCTGAAGAGGGGAGGGTCATTGTGGGCCATCTCAGAGGCTGACTGCAAATCCATTATTTCTCTTTTCTAACATTATTTATTTTGACTCACTTTTCCCCAGATCTGGCCAGTGGGAGCCCCTTCAAGTTGGCTTCTCTACATTCTTTAGACACTTCCCCAGCATTCTTTGAGAACTCAGGTACAATGAGAAATCCCAGACTTACCTTACATCTTTCTCACTCCAGCCCTAGAATCAACCAGGTCTATAAGATTTCTTTTAGTAAAGAGCAGATTTGAGAAACCAAGATCTAGGCTTTTGTGTGTTCAAAGTATTGTTGCTTCTAAGACCTCTCAGTAGAAAAAAGCTAGGAAAAAACATGTGTGCATACAAATATATACACACACACACACACACATATGCATATATATATATATATATATGTCTATACCAATAACCATGAATTTATATTGATAGTCCTAGTTCCAATTCAACACCACAAAGTTTATTCTAGCCTTCACCCTTTCTATATTTTTAAATCCTTTCTCCACAATAAAAATCTGGTTGCATCCTCATCCACATATTAACTTATTTGCTCAATCCCAGAAATTGCTAAAAGCAGCTTCCAAATTGTTAACCCACCACAGGGAAAACAAACCATGGGATTAATATCTGTTTATAGCTTTTTGTCTTTAATCCAAGGATATACAGTCAAAACGCTGCTCGAAATTACTTGGGTTTTTTTCCCCCTTCAGTGTAGGTACATTAGTCATCTAAAATACAATTAGATTTATTTGTTCCTGTATACATTATTTTTTTAGTTTCCCTCCTAACTTTGATGCTTTAATTTAATTTAATTTTTTTGGCATGAAAAAAGTTAACATGGTCCTAATGGTCAAAACTATATAAAAGGCCATTATTATTATATCACTTCTAACTCATCCTACCACCCCTGGAGGAAAACAAGCTCATTACTCTTTCTTTATTCTTCCCGCATTTCTTTTTGCCAAAATTAGTAGATACATGTACATTTTCTTATTTCTCCTTTTATTTCACAAAAGTTGGTATTTGCACAATCCTGAGAGTGACCATCTCCCTAAATTCTGTGCCCCAGGTGCTTCACTTGCTTTGTCATTGTCCCGACCCTATCGACGAATAATTGACTGAGGAAGACAAATTGACTAATGCCTGGTTTGTGGATGGATATACCAGGTCTCCACTGTCTGCCAGAAGTGGAGGCTGCAGCATTGTAACCCCTTCAGGAAGGGCCTGAAAGACATTGGGCCAGGGAGAGCTTCCTACCAAGAATGTCTAGTTCGTTTGAATGCCCACTCTGCCTGGAGAAACAGATGGCCAGGAGAGAAGCTCTAGACCAATTCATACTGGTGGATGCTAATAGTTTGTCCATATGGTCACAATTAGAAAGAACAAGATTAGAGAATGACCCGTAAGGAGGCTTTGGGAAGAGCAATGTGGAAGAATCTGTTGAACTGAGAATAGTGTATGTGGACATTCAAATCCCACGTAAATGATCACAGAAAGGCACTGGCCTTCAGAGGGGTCTATAAGTAATCAAGTGCTTATGGCGGCAGAGACAGAGGATGTGCATAGTCTCAACCACACAGGTCCCCCTCACTCAAGCCGATCTGAACACCACCATTGTTGATTGCCCAACGGGCCAGGAGAAGAGACTAACACCGACACTCTGATAGGACACCTGCCACCTGGAGGCAGGCTGGTTACAATGGACCCTTCTACCCTACAGGGAACAATCACGTGTCCTCACTGGAACAGATACTTATTTGGAGACAGGTTTGTCTTTTTGCCTATTATACTTCTCCTAGCACTATCACATATGGTGCCATATTTACCATCCATTTTTCTCATATAGCATTGCTTCTAACAAAGAAGCTCATTTTACAGAAAGATAAAAGTAGCAATGACACCACAGTGAAGGAATTCATTGCTCTTTCCACTAACTCGATAGAATTGGCATATTGAAAACTCATCTGTGGAGCTAATTCTCTGCAAAGTATAAGTGCCATCCAACGTGGTTTGGTGTATGCAAAAAATCACTGCCCCTGTTTGATTCTATTTCTCCCATAACCCAAATATGTGAGTCCAGGAATGAAAGCATGAGAATTGGAAGGGCTTGTTTAGTTATTATACCTAATAAATCATTCATAAAAGTTTTGCTTTCCATCTTCATGTCTTTGGACTAGTATATGTTCTCAGAGAACACAAGAGTCGTTTCCCAAGTGGAAACTGGAACTGCCACTTGGTCATTTGGTTCTCATCATGCTATAGAACAAATAAACAAAGAAGAAAGTCACTGTGCTGCTATTATTATTGATCCCAGTGAGCAAGAGGAAATTTGATTGCTGCAACATATAGGGGCAGAAAGGGAGGAGTATTCTCGAAGCCCAAAGGATTCTGTAGAATGCTTCCTGATATTCACATGTCAATTAGTAAAATTAATAGAAAACAATAACAATTCAATTAAGGTAGACTCAGTGAGAACTTATATCCTTCAGGAATAAAAAATGTCTGAGGTATTTAGGTAAAATATCCTAGCCAGCTAAAGTAATGACTGAGTGCAAAGAAAACACAGAAAGGAAGTTATAAATATCAACTGCAGCCTCATGACATGTTACAGAAACAATTATAGCAGCTATGTATATTTTCTTCCTTGCCTATTGTGGTAGCCAGCTGTAAAACTTGACCCTCAATGATTCAAGCTGCCTGGTATTCCTATCCTTGTGTAATATTTTCCCTTATTAAGCCAGGGTTGATCTATGCGACCAGTAGAGTATGGCAGAAATGGTCATTTTCCATGATAAAACTAGATGCTAAAAAAGCACCACAGCTTATGTCTTTATGTCTTAGTGGTGCCTCTGCATCTCTCTCCCCCACCCTTCCTTTTCTCTCTCATTTTCTCTCATATCACTTGCTCTGGCAGAAGCCAGCTACCAGACCATGGACAGTCCCAAGGAGAAGTCTATTTGGCAAGGAACTAAGCTCTCCAGGCAACAACCATGTGTGTGAGCCTAGAAACGAATCCTCCAGCCCCAGTCACGCCTTCACATGATTGTGGCCCTGGCCAACATCTTGACTGCAATGTCCTGAGAGGCCTGAGCCTGAACCACTCAATTACGCTACTTCTTGATTCTCAGAAACTGTGGGAGATAATAAATGTTTGTGGTTTAAGCTTCTACAACTAGGGGTAATTTGTTATACGGCAATAGGTAAATAATGCACTTGTTATGTTCATATTTATAAATATTAGCTAATCTCCTCCCTTCTTTCCATTATAGTTTTATGAGTGTTGTGATAGTTTACTTTATAATTTGGACTCCTGGGTACAGAATAATGAGGAGACTATAGCTGAACTAAAAGGAAATCACCATGTTCTAGAAAAGGATAAAGTGGTCGATGACCTTTGCATCTCAGCTTGCTTTTAGGAGAGAGCAAGACAACCTTCACTTTGTACAAAGCATAATTGCATCATATTAGGTGGAAGCAAAAAGAGGCTCTTATTGATGCAGGGAAGCTTAAATGTGGGTAGAAAGGAGAGTTGGAATACTGAATAGCCAAATGGGTGGGCTGTGCTGGTTATTTTTCTGTTGGGTCTCAGCCCCCACACATTTCTATTCTTTGCTCTGTGTTGCTGGGTTTGGGAGTTGAAAACTACATTTCCCAGATGCCCTTGCCAGATGGCTTCCTATCTGTTCTGCCAATGGGAGGCACTGGGAGGACTCCAGCAGGTGGAACCTACATGGTGCTGGTTCTGACAGTGGTGACAGTTGCTAGCAATGCAAGAAGGGGTGGACCGCTGTGACTCTAAAAGTAAAGGACTCCAACTACTGCCTTGATGACCCCTCTTTGATCCCAACCCTGGCTGAAAGAACAGCCTCTCAGTATTCCCAGTACTGGCAGCATCCGAGCTACCCACAGCACAGCAAGCAGGGCAACACACGGGCTCCAGTCGGGGACATTAGCAGCTTTCTGATCTTTTTACTCTCATCCCTCCTCCTTTTTCAAAACCCCTTCGGCACCTTTCCTTCCCCCTTTTGCTTCTCCACCCTCCTAAGCACTTTGTAAATAATTAACTTATTATATCACTTCTACTTTAAATACCTCTGTTCCAACAGGTGTTAACAGCCGGTATTACAGCGAATGACTGGGAAAAGAACCGAGCGGCACACGGAGAGTTGGAGAACAGCCTTTATTCCACCAGCAG
>VBSM01001124.1:21026034-21057536 GCA_008086735.1 Cheirogaleus medius
AGGCCATTCTTACCGGAGATAGGTGATATCTCATTGCAGTTTTGATTTGCATTTTCTTTATGTCTTCAGTGTTTGCTGGCACATAGGTGCTCAACGATAGTTTTTAATGGTAGTAATTACTTAGTAATAAAACAATTTACATTTGGTAATGCCTTCTAAAAATGTAATCAATCAAACATTGGTATGGATTTGACTTGCCTACCACAAATTATTTGATTTTAAATAGTGCTTCTCCTTGTTTTGTGCCCATAGGTTTGGGTGGGTTCGGTTTGTGTTTTGCTGAGAAGTCACACCACCCTCCCCCTCCTACCTTCCCCCAGATACCTCCATACTTGTATTTTTACACTAACATCCCTGGCTCGTGGAGAGAGGGATCAGGTTTACTTGCCAGTGTGTGGGCTTATCCACATGATTCCCCTGCGGAGACATATAAAGCAGATTGTTCTGTTTTCTGACTGTTTTTGAGACAAGTTGAAGCTTGCCCCCACCCTGTCTCACTTTGATTGACGACTTCCATTAACCTTGAACTAGCTTTCCACACAATATATAGTTTCCAGGGTCTCAAAGGCAGCCTGTTACCTGCGACGGCCTCCATCGCACTTCACTGTGAGAGCGTGTGAAACAATAGAAGCCTGTGATCCTTCCTGCCATTGCCCCAGTAGAACCATCAGCTTGAGCAGGTAGGTTTTCTTCTGTTTTTACAATTTAAGAAAACACCATATAAAGAAATTTGAATGAATTATTAGATTGAAAGACAACTTTTATCCTTGTGCAATTTCTGATCAGTATCAAAAGAATCCCGTGCCAGGTACTGTAACAAATTAAAGATCAAGGAGCAGAAACATTGGAGAGAAGAAACATTGGACCCTTTTAAAAGAGATATGAAAATCACAGAAAAAAAAAATCACACGAAGGGCCAGCATAAATATACTAACACAACCATTACCAGTGTTAGTGAAGTCACGCTGAAAATGATGCCAGATGTTTAAAAGTTATCCGGTCAATTTAGATGAGCAGACATTAAATAATCCAAATAAAATGCTCATTTTAGCAGTTTAAATTTCAAGCTACAGTTTCTCAAGGAAAACACTAGAAGTTTCAATAGTTACAATTTTTATATTAATAGGGAAATGATCAGATGTTCCATTATGAAAAGCAATTCTAAAATTATACAGTAAATGGTTTATAAGAAACATTTCTTTCTTTCTTTTTTTTTTTTTTTTTTAATAGATAATGCCTCTCTCTGTCAGCCAGCCCAGGGAGGAATCTGGAGTGCCGTGGCACCATTATGGCCTAGCTCACTGCAGCCTCGAACTCCAGGGTCAAGCGATCCTCCTGCCTTAGCCTCCCAAGTAACTGGAACTTTAAGTGCTCAACATCACACCTGGCTAATTTTTCTTATTTTTTTGCAGAGACTGGGGAGTGGGGCTGGGGGAGGTGCATGGCATGTCTCGATATGTTGCCCAGGCTGGTTTCAAACTCCTGGCCTTAAGCGATTCTCCCACCTCGGCCTCCCAAAGAGCTGGGATTACAGGCATGAGCCAGCACATCTGACCAAGAGACAGGTTTTAATGGAATTCAAAAGTTTCCCAAAAAGGTAGTTTATTAAAAGTTGTGCTTTCAAAATAAGTCAAGTATCTCATGAGCAAAATAAACTCACCCTAAAAAGAATGACACTAGCAGACTGTTTAGTAAATTTTACTTCCTCTGTACAGTCATAGAAGTTCTCCCTCATAGCCCATCCCAATGGGGCTAAGGCTTTGGAAGGAGAGTTTGATATGTGATTTGCTGGGGAAAAAAACATCTAAATTGGGAAGTACTTTAAAGAATTCGTACGATGGGTTCTGAGACTGTCTCTCTGACAATGGATTGGTGCAAAGGGATTAGTCTCTCTGTAAAACTCAAATATATATTTCTCATTATGCTGGGCAACACTCCCAGAAATGCATTGATTAAATAAACATTATATTTGCTCATTTATAAATTTTAACCCTGCCAGGTGCCAGGTGCCAGGTACAGCAGGTCCTCATATATGTAGTTTTGTTCAATGCTGTCTTGTTATAACATTGAGGAGAAAAAAAAAGAATCAATTTCTAGCCAAACCACAGCCACTGTCTGTGTGGAGTTTGCAGGTTCTCCCAATGTCTGCATGGGTTTTCTATGGGGCCTCCAGTTTCCTTCCACATCCCAAAGATGTGCCCGTTAGGTGACTTGTCCCAGGGTGAGTGAGTGTGAGTGGGTGTGAGATGCCCTGAGATGGGATGGCCTCCTGTCCAGGGCTGGTCCCACCTTGCACTCTGAGCTGCTGGGATAGGCTCTGGCCACCTGCAACGTTGAACTAAAGGAAGTGGGTTAAAAATTGCCTTCTTTATATTAATCTTTCCTAAATGTATGTATAGCTATCTTTATTTCAATGTTTAATATTAGAAGTGTTTGGGTCTTTATTTAGAAGTTTGGTGATGTTTTTGTGACTAGAAATATACTGTAGGAACTTAACTCATGTTTATATCAATTAGCCTATGGTAAAAATTGGTTTCTTTATATGTCATTTAACTTAAAGTCACAATTTCCAAGAACCTATCAACATCATCACGTGAAGACTTACTGGAGTTGATGACTGTGCATATAAGTTACATGAATTTATGAACATTTATTTATTTCATTTTTTAAAAAATCAAGGTCAAATTTCTATAGCACACCAGCTAGTTTAAACTTCAACAGTGCAAAAAAAAAATTATGAGGATTATATATGTATCAGAGCATTTATTTATCTAAACAGAGTTTTAAGAAGTATAATTATGGTTTAACTTTGGATTAGAATTCTGGGAGAACATAGAATAAAGGCTAATGAAATATTAATGCAGATGACCAAAGAGCAGCAGGACAAAAATGAGCCTCCACCAACCTCTGTGTATCTTCCATAAGAACTTTGAAGAAACAGAAAAAAATTGGAAACAGAAAGAGTACAACTAATCATATAGAATCACCACATATGAATAATCCTTTAGATGTAATAAATGTGGGATAATATAAAAGAAATATACAACCATGAGATCAGCATCCAAACATGAATCATGTCAGTTATAGTATCTGTAATATTGACGAAAATGTATTAGAATTGTAAATGTTTTAAAGGACTTAGTTTTATTAGTTTTGGTTTTAATTCAATATTATAAGGGATTGAATTTTTGATGGTTTGTGATTATAAAAATTTGATTATGATTATAATGTCATTTATTTGGGGGAATGGGCTTTCATTTAAGGAAATACCACCTTTGCCCACTGGATGGCAACAATGGTTCAAAAACCAAAGGAGTTTTGCAACCAGTGCCTTACAGCGTTGGTCTCACGTAAAGGACAAGCAAACAACCAAAATATATGAACAGATAACTACAAAACCACAATAATCTAGTTACATGACCCATGCCATGAGGTGTGTAATTTCATGAGACTATATCATATGTAGAAATGATCACCTTTTGAAAAATTCATTGTCAATACTGATTATTGTCTCTTAAGTCCGAATAAGAAAACCAGTACAAAAGGCATCATACAAGTAGATTAACTGCCCTCAGACATATAAATGAGCTACAAGGAGATGTCAACGCATTTCTTTTCTCTAGACTAAATTTTTAAATTAATGGATTTGAACTACTTTAAAGTAGGACTCATGTCTTAATCATCTTATTATCCTATATACCCAACACATTGGCTGGTACCTATAGATATTCAGTATGTATTTATTAAGCAAAACCAAACTGAAAATATGGATATGCAAATCTGTAAAATTTCCTTCCAGTCATCCCTGGCTTTCCATCTCTGCAATTTTTGTAGAGGAATGTCAACAACTGTATTGAGGACTTACCATATATCGGTCACTTGCTAGGTGCTGAGAGTTTAAATACAACTAATCGCAGGTTCCTGCCCTCAGGGGAACTGACACTTTGATAGAGACTTGTAAAAAAATAATTGTATAACAGAAAACTCTGGAAATACAGATATGCACATATACACAGTGCTGTTAGAGAAGAGAAAAAGAAGACAATAAATTCTAATAAGTAACAGGTCTTAGTTTTCAAAAAGAAGTACCAGTGAAGTGTTTTGTAACTTGTTCACCTAAAAGTCAAACTATATGAGTTTCTCATCAGTCAGCAACAAAAACTATCAGTCCCATAGCACACACCCAAGAAAAACTTTAATCAGGAATCATTTAGCTCCTGTTAAAATTCAAACTAATAAAAGTGAGGTTTGACGAGGAGATTGTAAATGTGTGGAAGACATTATCTATTTACTCTTTTAGAAAATAGACCAAGTCTGGACCAGGTATTTCTGCCTCTCCACGCCCCTCTCAACCTTGGTCAAGAGCTGCTTGAGGGAACGCCCCTCATCCCAAAGCGCCAGTAAGAAGAGCCCTGCAGAGCCCTGGCTGAAGCTGCTCCTCCTTGGTGTCCCTCTGCGTCTAATCCCTCTCAAGGCTTCTGCTGAAGAGCCCTTAGCAAAGATCAGCATCCTGTCATCTTTGTGTACCTAAGACATCAGCAGCTCTAAACTGCCTGAGCAGTGTTTACACGGGACTGAACGGAGAGAGAGATGCTGTCGTCTCTGTCTCTCCTCTAAGCCATTTCCGCTCTCTCACATGCCAGATTTCAGTGGCTTGACTTCTGCGAGTACAATTTTCTGTCAGAAACTTATTTTGTTGATTTACTTCTGTTGGTAAACACTGGAACACACTCTCATAGTCATCCCCCAGAACTAGAACTGTCAGCTACTAGGAGCTAAAAATAAGAGGGACTCGCAGGCATTTAAACAAATATTGCCATTCAAACGGAATCTCTTGTTCTTTTCTTTATTCTAAGAAGTCAAAAATAAAGTCCAGGCAGTTTTTTCCCCCACATAGTTAAGTATAACCTAGCTAAAAATAGTGTCGTGTTTTAATATCTGCAAGCTAGAATTTTCATCCAAGCAAAAACATTTTGACTTTTTCTAGCCCCATTGTGGTAAACATCACTTAGGCAGCTTGACTCATAGATATCTAAGTACTTAATTTAAAATGTGAATCCCTCCTAAGGAAAAACATATTTTCATTAGCCAATAAGATTCTCTCATCCCCTCAATGACTTTTCTCCCTCCAATGTAAGTCCTTATTAGGAAAAGTGGGAAGACAACTGACATTACTTGGTCTCCGTTATGTTAATGACTGTCTCGTAGGCAGTTTACACACATTCCTCCCTCCAGGTCTCATACTAAATATATGTCTCTCTTAGGGAGACATAATATCTCCATTTTCCTGAGGAGAACACAGCCTTAGGGGATTAAGTAACATTTCAAAGATTGTGTAGCTAGAGAAGCGTCAATGCTGGTGTTTGAGCTATGGTCGATCTGATTTTAAAGTTATACTTCTAGATTTGTAAAATTTAATATCTCCTTAACACAAATATAGAATAGTCAACTCTTCCTTTAGCACTGGCTTTAGAGGAAAGGACTAGAATAATGAGATCACTTTCTATATTATACAAGACCATGTGCTCCCAACATCACATCAACAATCATACAACTGAACATGTGGTTTAATTGTATGTGCAGGTATGTTTTGGTGTAGGTGAGACTCACACTTCAGTAGCAACAATGAGAAGGAATTAATGTTTAGATTATAAATTCTGGCTTGTCTTTACTCTCATTGAATATTTTGAAATAAAACCACTGCTACATTAAATATCTTAATGATGAACTTATGGAATGTCCTATAGTTCTCACTGTGTTTTTAAAACTTCTGGTGTTCTCAATGGAATACTACTCAATTATAAAAAACAACAGTGATCTAGCACCTCTTATATTTTCCTGGATAGAACTTAAGCCCATCCTCCCAAATGAGGTATCACAAGAATGGAAGAATAGGCACCACATGTACTCGCCATCAAAGTGGCACTAACTGATCAACACTAAGGTGCTCACACAGGAGTAATATTCTTTGGGTTTGGGGAGTGGCGATGGGTAAACTCACAACTAATGGACACAATGAGCATTGTAGGGGGGAAGGGCACATCTCAAATCATGGTTTTTGTGTGGCAAAGTCATAACATGTAACCAAACTGTTTGTATCCCCATTATATCCTGAAAAAAAAAAAACTTCTGGTGTTCTGATCTTACTTCAGACAAGGGGATTACAGCCTGTGTGGTTGGCCCTACAGAAACTCAGCAGGTGGATATTGAATATTACTTTCTCTTATCTTTTAAGTTACTTGCCAATCAAGAAATTGAACAACAGCCTTTGTTATTCATATAAAAGAGCAGAATATTCCAGGCCCTTCTTGGTTCAACAATTTCTCTGTATTGGCCTAGAGGCTTTGATGTCTCTGTCTCACTTGGAGTTTGCTGTGGTTTGAGGTCATAGTTTTGGGGATGCAGGAAATTAACCCTCATCTCCAAGTTCAGACTCCAGTTATATTTCTCACCTATTTGTTTCTGTCCTGGCTCTTGTCTGATGTCTTGATTTTGGTATCAAATTAGTCTTTCATAAGAACCAACCTAAAAGTAGGCCCTGCTGTCCATTCTAAGATTTTTCTTAAATCCTCTCATTTCTCTTGCTACGTATGTCTGCATAAATTTAACTATAAGCAGTCCTTTTTCAGATCTAAATGTTATTGGTGCTCAAAATGTGTTACTAGTAGAATGGCTTTTGCCATTAAGTAGTAAAAACCTGGATTCCAATAGACTGAAACTATAGGGCTATTCATTACTTCATGTAGCAGAAGGTCCAGAGACACAGCAGGCTCCAAGTTTGATTGACTCAGTGATGTCGTCAGGGAGCCAGGATCATTCCATCTCTTCTCAGTCATTCTCAGGTTTGGTTCCATCTTCAGGCTGGTAGCAACGTAGCTGCGGCAGTTCTAGTTTTCTCGTTCTGACACAGTATCTAGAAGAGACAAGACCATCCTTTCCTTGAGGTCTCCCTTGGAGCCAAGGAAATGTTTCCTGGACATCTCTGCAGGCTTCCTCTCCTATCTTATTGGTCACATGCCTATGCTTAGACTGTGCATGGGCAAGGGGAGTGGACCTGCAATGCAATGACTGGCTTAGGCCAGTCACCTATGTGAGACGAATATTAGGGAATCAACCACAATATTCCTGTGTTGTGAATTTCTTCCAAATATGTCATAGATAGTGATAATGCTGGTGTACTATTTGGTTGTGTGCATAGTGTCACAACATTGGTCTGTTGACAACAAAGAAATATTTTACATAGTCTAATAGGTTCCAAATTATTGGGTACAGAACTATAAAATATGTTTGATGTTCCTGTTATATTTACAGATCCTACTACATGCTGGCGCTTTCTGATATGATGCAAAGAAATTTAGCCAAAGCTAATATTTGAATGAGTTGTATTATCTATTTCATCCTTATAGGAAAAGAATACTTCCTTTTACTATAGTTTGTAATAGGATGTTAAACGACACTTTTCACTGTCACCAATTTTAGCAGAGGGCCCAGGGACTGAAAAAGAAAAATCATAGGAATTAGTCTGGCTTTGCAGGACATGCTAAGAGACTGTGATAATGATTTGGCCAGCACTGTAGATCATACACCTCCATAATAACCTAAACAAAGGATGTTGAAAGCACCAGTAGACTTCTTTGAAGAGAGTTGTCACTGAGTGTGTGTTCCCTTCCACCTCTGAGTGGAAGGCAGGTGTTACTCCAGGTGAGAGGAGCTGCAAGAGTACAGTCAGGGAGCTTAGCACATGTCCATTAGCTTTTGCAGGAGGTACAGGCTGGTACCTGATGCATAACCTGAAAAGGTCTAGCAGGAAGGGGCTGGCCACCCACACTGAAGGCAGAGCAGGGGGAGATCACTACAGTAAGAGTGATGGGAAGCTGCTTTCCCACCAAAAGCAAGGACAAGGTGTATATCTCCCATGATGATCAAAACCCACAGGTGGAAGGTGGTCTTGGGTCCTTTTAAAAGTGATCTGAGCAGGAAGAAAACTAGGAAAGTAGGGCGGTGGGAGCTGAAGAAAGAGAATGGGCAGCAATAACGAAAATTTATTAGATATCAAGTGACCGCTGGATTGGCATCAAGCTCAGTGGCACCTTTGGTGGTGAAGGAACAAGCCAGGCTGCAGCAGGTGGCATTTTCATGGTTATCAGCTGTAGGTTTGGCAGAAAAGCATTGAGGGAATTTCCAACTGTATTTATTATTTATTGGTTCATAACAAATTCCCCCCAAACTTAGCAGCTTAAAACAGCACACATGCATTATGTCACAGTATCCGTGGATCGGTAATTTGGGCACAGTTTATCTGGGTCACCTGCTCTAGGGATTCTCAGAAGGCAACAACCGAGCTGTCAGTCAAGAGTGGAGTCTCATCCGAACACTTAACTGGGAAGGAACTGCTTCCAGGGCCATGTGGTCACTGGCAGAATTCAGTTCCTACAGGACTCTTGGACTGAGGCCCTCTGTTCCCAGCTGGCTGTTGGCAAAGCCAGCTCCGATGTTCCTTGCCATATGGGCCTCTCAGATATGGTGATGTATTAGTTTTATATGGCTGCATGACAAATTGCCCCAAATTTAGAAACTTGACACAATGCCCATTTATTCCCTTACAGTTCTGAATAAGAGTCCAGGAGGGCCTAACTAGGTTCTGTGCTTAGGGTCTCATAAGGCTGAAGTCAAGGTATTAGTCATGCTGGGCTCTTACCTGGAAGATCTGGGGGAAAATCCATTTCCAAGTTCATTCAGGTTGTTGGAAGAATCCAGTTCCTTGTGCGTGGAACTGAGGTCCCTATTTCCTTGCTGGCTGTCAACTGGGAGCTGGTCTTTGCTTCTAGAGGCTGCTGACATTCTCCATCATTTGGACTCCTCCATCTACAAAGCCAGCAATGGAGCTCTGAATCCGTCTCATGCTTCAAATGTCTCCTATTTCTGCTTTTGCCATCAGCCAGAGAAAACTCTATTTTGAAGAACTCATGTGATTGGATTAGACCCACTCAAATAATCTCCCTAACTTAAGGTCAACTGTGCCATATGACATAACATATTCGTGAGAGTGATAGCTTATTAGATTCGTGGGTAGGGGAGATTAGAGCACAGCATCTTTGGGGAGCCAGTTTAGAAATTCTGCCTACCATGGGCAGTTTGATTCGTCTCAGCGTGGTAGCTGAGAAAGCAACGCAGCCTGCCCGCAAGACGCAAGTCACGACAGTGTGTAACCTAATCATGGAAGTGACACCCATCACCTTTACATTTTCTGTTTGGAGAAGTAGATCACAAGCCCTGGCCATGCCCATGAGTGGGGACTGCACAAAAGCAGCAGGTGGTGATCGCTGGGCCCCCTCTCACCGTGGTCTGCCTGCCATGCCTTCCAGTGTGCCCATGTCCTCCATGGAGTAGGAGGCTAAGAGTCGCTATGGCTGAAGTTTAGGAAGAGTGGGAAGTGTTCAAAAAGAGTGGAGAATAAGAAGCACACAAATTAGGGAAAAACAGAGAGATTGCTGGGCAGTGCTGGATGATGCTTTGAGATAAGAAGTAAGGAATTTACTAAAAGACTCACAAAATGTTTCTAGTTTTCAAAAATCTCAGTCTAATTTGTATGGCATAGATAATAGATGGCATTTCTAGATTCATGAATGGCCTGAGGGCCTTTGATTAATTTTATGATAGCAAACATGCCATTCTTTGCAAGACTCTCTGATGGGCAGCCAAGGAGATTTTCTACCCAAAGTCCCACACATTCACACTCACATACATGTTCATTTTAGGAGATAATAACCAAAACATTAGTCAATATGGTAGTATAATTAAAATATGAAACTATTGTTAAGAGATGCAAAGCAAAATTGGATAAATGTTTAGTGTTAAAAAAAATCGAGCTAACATTGAGTTGGTAACTGTGGTATCTGATTTCAAAGTTTTCTTTAGGATTCTCCAGCCTTGCACAATTTGAGCAACTGTGAATAGAATGAAATTACTGAAAGAAAATAACATTCAATAGGCAGATGAAAAATATAAAATTTCATAACTCTTAAGGTGTATTGCTGGGCAGCAGAATATTGTTCTGACCTTAACCTCTTTAAGTCTCAGTTTTTTCATCTCAAAAATTGGAACAATAATATGTCTCTCACAGTGTTATTATAAGTATTAAATGAGATAATGTGATTAATACCGAATAAGAAATATATGGTATTTATTTATTATAAACATATTTTTCTGTTTTGTTGTTCAATTTATTCTAAGAATAATTATTAATCTAAATGTTGCCATTCTAATCTAAATTGTTATAAAACCAAATCAATGCCCAAGGTCTGTTCTGAGACCCTACAGAAACTTAAAGCAAAATTTTGGACTTTTTTTCTTCTCATTGGGAGGGGAGTCTAAAGACAAATGTAACCCTCTTTTTAATAATAGATACTTTATCTTAATTTTCTGCTCATTAAAAAAACTGATTTACAATCACTACTGTGTTCTAATGTTGGCAAAGAACCCTATTATTTCTCTAATGACATTGACCTATAAATTTTGATACTTCAAAAGCCTTAGTAAATAAATATTAATCAGAGAATCTCACAAAAACTATGAGTGAAAAATGTACTTTTGAGTTCAACCAAGAAAGCAATGCATATAATCAGACTGCTACTCAATTTTAATATTGTAGAACAAAGAAGGTAAACAGCTAATTTCATGACAAATGGGGATTTACTCATTGCCAAAATACAATGGATCATTTGTTTCAGACTCAAAAAGAAAGATATTAATGAAATTTTAATTATATTGGCCTTTCCAGTGGCCCTTTTTGTTCACGTAAAACTTGAATTTTGCAATTTAATTGAACCGGAATTTGAAAAGTAATGAAGTATATTTCAATTTATTATCTGCTGTTTTAAATAAACTCATCTATCATTGACAATCAAGGAATACATGTATATGCATATTACTGCCATTCTTGTATCACAAGCCATATTTGCTGCCTCATTTAAACTACTTTAAATAGTATGTATATGAAATTAAAGACTGGAGTGATCATTTAAAATTTCTAATCATTTCTAATTTCTAAAATTTCTAATCATGACAGCTTTATGCTACTCTGCTTAGTAAGCAAAATTTGCTGTAATTCAATTCTCATGATATAGTTTAGTTGGGCCAATTAGAACCATTAGATATAAGATGGAACTATCAATGCCAAGACCAAGAGGAAAATCACACACACACACACACACACACACACCCCTTAGCTATGTTATATACATATTTGTTGAATATATTCTATTCATTCATTAATTAAATAATCAAAGAAAATTGAGCTCCATGTCATGGTATCAGGCATTTAGCTATGTTCTATAGATAAAATATTAAACAAGATGTAGTTTCTGCCCTCAAAATGCTTACAGATCAGTCAGAAAATAAAACAGAGAATCATAATTCACTGTAATAAGTGTTCCAAACAGTAGAGATATCATAGGATCATATAGGAAGGCCAACTTCTATTCTGGACCACTTCAAGGTGGGTAACATTGACCATGTGGAGACAAAAAAATATGGGTGACTTTGTACATAGGCATAGATGCTCTGAGAAAATCTAGTCAACCCCTATGTCCTTCTGACTATGGGCTTCAGGGTTTCACCATATTTGAATCACAGTACATTTTTTTCAGATATCTAGTTTGCTGTATGAGCAGCCAGTTTCACTGACATGGTACCACTTAGTTCTTGTCACGGAGTTTCATGGTTATATTTAGATAAAAAAGTGTATACATAAAACACACTGGAAGAATTTACATTAACTCAACAATTGGTCATTTGGTGTTCTTTCAATCTGTAAGTATCTTTGAAACTAAACTCTTTATCCTGTAGACAGTATATGTCTCATAAGGCATATATGCTAGCAACGAATCATCTCAGATTTTGTTTATCTGGGAATGTCTTTATTTTACCTTCATTTTTGAAGACCAGTTTTGCTGGCTATTACCATTCTTGACTTTTCTTTACTTTTTCTTGAACCATTCTTCACTTTTATTTGTTTAGTTTACTTTGAACACTTTGAAAATTCCACCCCACTGCCTTCTGGTCTCCATTACTTCTGATAAGAAGTCAGTTGTTACTCTTACTGAGGTTCCCTTGTGTGAGATGAGTTATTTTTCTCTTACTGCTTTAAGATTTCTTCTTTTAAACATTTTTAGCATGATACATATGAGTGTAGTTCTCTTTGCATTTGTTCCACTTGGATTTTCTTGAATGTGTAGGTTAATGTTTTTCAACAAATTTGGAGAGTTTTCAGCCATCATTTCTTCTAATATTTTTTCTGCCCCTTTCTCTTATATCCTTCTAGAACTCTAATTATGTGCATATTTTTGTGCTTAAAGGTAACTCACATTTCTATGAGGCTTTGTTCATTTTTCTTCGTTCTTTTTTCTCTTTGTTCTTTAGATTGCATAGTCTCTGTTGATCTATCTTCAAGTTCACTGATTCTGTTTTTTCTGCCAGCTCAAATCTGTTGAGCCCCTCTAGTGAGTTTTTTATTTTATTGTGCTTTTCAACTTCAGAATTTGCATTTGACTATTTTTCATTATTTATATCTTTTTATTGATATTCTCTATTTGATGAGAGATTGTCATCATATGCTTCCTTACACATGGTTTGAGTTAGTTCTTTAAACATGTGTGTAATGGTTGCTTTGAAGTCTTTGTAAGTTCAACATCTGGGTCCTTTCAAAAGCAATTTCTTTTGCCTGCTTTTTATTATTGAATATAGCTCATACTTTAATGCTTCTTTGAATGTCTTCTAATGTTTTATTGAAAAATTGGCATTTTAGATGATTTTTTGTGTGGTAAGTCTGGATACTGATTATTCCCCCAGATATAATTCAATTTAAGATCTTATAAATATTTTATAATTCAAATAATTCAAATAGTAAATATTAATGACTAATTCAATTTATAAATTTTAAAAAGCCTACTGTTTTCTGTTGTATTCTTAGACCTACCACAGTGTCTTAACAGGACTCAAATAATATTTGTGAATAAATACATTCTATGTATGGATAAAAGGTGGGCAAGTCCTAGCTGGTGATCGCAAGCAGAGCCAAGGGCTTCAGTGGGATTCCCATCAAGATAACAAACTGATTTCCTTTCTGTGGCCCTTGCCCCATTAAATGTTTTCAACACAACGGGCTTTTACAACTCTGTCACATCTGTCACTTTTCTGCTCAAAATCCTTCAGTGATTTCCCAGTACACTTGGAATGAAAAGCTCCCACTGCCTCTCTGCCTTATCTCCTACTGCTTTCTTCCCCCTCACTCTGCTTCCGCCACACTGACCTACTTCCAAGGTATTCTCCTGCCCCACTCATCTGCATGTTAGAGTCTATCTGCTTAGAATGTTCTTCTCTACTAAATTCACATAGTTTTCTGTCTCTCAATTGCCTCCAATCTTGCCTCCAATCTTGCCTCAAATGTCACTTTATCTACCAATATTTCCTAATATCCACTTCCTACTGTGTTTTTCTCCTTAGCATTTATCATCATCTAATTGCTATATAATTTACTTTTTCACCTTGCTTATTTTCTTTCACCACCCACTAAAATGTGAGTTCAGTGGGGGAAGGGTTTGGTTGTTTTTGTTCTTCTTGTATCCTTTGTTCATAGAAAAGTACCTGCACATAGTTAACACTTCAAAAACACATGTAAAATGTATGAATAAATAAACCTGGCAGTATGAATGGTTAATAAATTATATTTCATTCATTCAGTTAGTATTTACAAGTACCAATTTTATGCCAGGAACTCTTCTAAGCAGCCAAGATACATTGGAAATGCAGACAGATAGAGTCTCTTTTCTCATGTAGCTGTCTTGAATAACTAAAGAGAAAATATAATTATTGATGTTTAATACACCATAAAGAAACTTATGGCAGGGTAAAAGGTAAAAAATGTGGGAAGATGACCACTAGTGACAACGAGAGGGAATTAGTTCAGGGAAGACCTCTCTATGGAGGTGACCTTTGATCGATGACGATGATGTCAATTGATGATGGTGATCAAGATGGTAAGGATAATGGTGACAATGATGAGGAAGACAGTGATAACAGAGGTGGTTAAATGTTAAGCATAAAGTTGCTTGGCACTAAATGCAGTTTTGTAAAATTTCTACTACATAGTGCTGATTCCCCAGAACAAGTTGTCTCTTGCATTTAATTTGTTAAATGCTTGAATGAAAGATTGTGTAAAAATGTGAGAATAGCACTATTAGTACTGTTCCTGGTTCTGTTACATTTTGTTCTTCCCCAAATTGTTTGTTTGCTCTTTTAAAAAATATCATTTATACTTTCTAGGATGGATCACGATGAATTTTAAATAAGGTCTTAATCATCACTATTTCTTATTGAATAGAAAATTTCATAGTTCTCAAGAGAAGTAAACAATACATTTTCATTTTAATGAAGACTTTGACCTAAAGGAAATTGGACATGTCTAATCTCATTTCAAAAATCAATTAAAGTTTCCAGCAGGAGATCAGCCAAAGAAGTTTTAAGTAATGATTTTTCTTGACATTAACTACTATCTCTTTATCTGGGTAGTCAGTCATGTTTTCATCCTTACCACCCTGTCCTCCCCAACACATCCCCCCTCCCAAATAAAAGGCTTTTAATGGTGCAAGTCCTTTCTAATATAACCCTGACACCTCGGCCATAGAGAAGAATATATTGATATATCTGAAGTGAGCAGTCCTCTTACTTGCTTCAAGAAGAACTTAACTTTCAATTCTATTGTAAGTCATATTATGTGTTATATGTTATCCACCAAGATTTTAAAAAATTACAAACCTAGGCCGGGCGCGGTGGCTCACGCCTGTAATCCTAGCACTCTGGGAGGCCGAGGCGGGTGGATAGCTCAAGGTCGGGAGTTTGAAACCAGCCTGACCAAGAGCGAGACCCCGTCTCTAAAAAAAAAAAAAAAAAAAAAAAATTACAAACCTATTTGATTCTTTTTTCTAAATCATTTTACATCCAATAATTCCAATCACCTTTCTTCTCTTTATTTATACCCCAAATTGACCCAGTGATATGGATTTTTCCAACTAATAATTCCATTTTATACGACTCAAAATTCATCTTCATTTTAAAAGATAAACTTCCTAAAGGTATATTAGCTACTTATTAGTCCACATTAAATTTTTTAAAAATTAAAGTTGTGCTATTATCCTTTAAAAATTAAACTTGTGGATAGTAACCCAAAAAACATGTATCATTAATTTTGAATTTATTGTGTGAGGCCATGGCATAGGCACTGAAAAACCACGTAAAAGGACTTTGTTTTCTATTCATTTTTGTATGGCTAAATATCTGAAGATGACAAGTACATGATCAAAAAATAAATAAGCAGGACAGGCCATGGGTGGCATGAGATTATTTCAATGATTTAAGTGTAAAATATGCGAACCTGGCAAATATTACAAAGCTAATGCAAAATGAAAGATATGAAATGAAAATGGCATTCCTTTTAAAATGTGAACTATAAAATACATCCCAATGTACTGTCATTTATTTATAATAATATAATATGTTGAAATTTTAATCTGTGTGCTCTCCTTTTCCATACGCTAAAAGTTAACTCTATCATCAATAGTAAGAAGCATGCAATTGCCCAGAAAACCATAAAATTTTTATAGAGAACTGAAATAAGAGCCAATATTTGTTTGTTTGATTTTTAAATAAACTTATATGTCAAATCAGTAATCGATCCCCTACTTTTGAAAAGACAAAAATGCTTGAAAATCTGTGCGCACATATACAATTTGTCTATCAGGTATCCATTGCTCAAATAGAAAGAACACTACTAAACTAGTTAGGAAATTTGTGTAAGAAATAATTTTTTGATATTAGTAATTTTTATTCATATACATACATCTATAAAAGCAATATTTAGAATTGTTTTATATGCATTTAAATTTGGTGTAAATTATATCACACTACATATATCATTTTGTGAGTTATTGTTTTAAAAACTCAATACTATGTTCTGAGGATTAGCTATGTTGATACATGTAGGTAAAGTTTATTCATTTTTAATTTCTCTCTGGAGTACCCTTGTATGTATATTCCACAATCTAATTTATTCACTCTTATATTGTTGTACATTTAGGTTGGTTTCTATTGTTATTTATAAACACTATAATAAACATCCTTGTACACATTTCTTGGTGCATATTTGTATAAGTCATTATATTAATATAATAAATACCTAGATATGGAACTTTTAGGTCACATAACATGCCTATATTCATATTTACTAGATAAGAGCAAATTGATCTCCAAAATTATTGTACCAATTTATCTTCCCAACAGTACTGTATGAGAGTTTCCATTTCCCTATATCCTTACCAATAATTTTTATTGTCAGATACTAGGCAATCTGAGGGTTAAAATCTCATTTAATGAACTTGCATTTGCTAGTGAGAATAATTATATCACATTCACTTATTACATTTTAATTGGTATTTATTTGTGAGAATAATTATCTCGTTATATACTTATTGGTTGCTGGGATTTTCTCTCTCATGACTTGCCTGTTTATGTCTTTGCTATTTTTTGTCTTGGATTTTTGATGTTTGCTAATTTGTAGAATTGTTTATTCTTGTGTAGTCTATATGTTAGTAATTAATATTTATTAGTTCATCATTAACAAAAACTTGCTAATAACTACTCAAGTCTGTGGCTTATTGTTTATATTTTTGTGGTGTCTTTATCATGTAGATTTTTAGTTTTACTGTAATCAAACTTATCACATTTTTATTTTTTAGGGCTTGAGTTTTTATATATGATTCAATAAATCCTTGATTCTGCTGTCAAAGAGTTCTTTTTGAATTGTTTTCTTAGAAAAGTTTCAAAGTTTTACTTCTTATATTGTGATCTTAATTCACCTGAAATTTATTTTAAAGTAGTGTTCTAATTTTGTATTGATTCTATATGGAAAGCCAAGCAAAGCCTTTGTACCATTTATTGAATAGTCTATTCTTTCTCTACTCACTTATAAGGACATCTCTGATGATGCTACATTTTCATGAATCTGTTTAAAGGTGCTTGATTTCTATTTCATTGATCTGTTTGTACCTTCTTATATCAATAATGTACTATCATAAATATTATACTGTTATGTTAAAATTTGATATCTTGTCTTGGTACTCATTATTACTTTTCTTCAAAATTTTCTTATTTTTTATTATTCTATATAATAAAATTTTAGCAAATATATAGATTTTTGTTTGGTGGGAAAACTGGTAGCTCTTTAATACTAAGTCTTCTCTTTCACAAATATTTATTTGGGCTTCCTTTTGTGTTCTTTAAAAAAACTCCTAAACTTTTTTCCTAGAAATTTACTTACATTTACATTTTATTAGAATTATTCACAGGGTTCTTGGAGTTTTTCTTGCTATTGTAAAAGTATCTTTAATTTCCATTACATTTTATAACTGCTAAAGCTATTTTCTGGAAACACTAACGAATTTGTGTATTGATCTTTTAACTTGCTCAATTGTCTTACCTTTTCTACTATTTGCCTGTCAATTTTCTTGGCTCTTCTAATCATCTAATCACATTGTCTGCCAGTAAAAATTATTTTATCTCTTTTTACCTATTTTTAAAATCTCATGTTTATTTTTCTTATGGCATTGTCCAGAGTTCATGGACAATGTTGAATCATAGGCATTACAGAAGATATCCTTAGTTTCTTCCAGATTTTAAAAGAATGTTTCTATTGTTGCATCACTAGAAAAACCATATAGCATAGTGGTTACAAATGCAAGCTCTGGGGTCAAGTGGGTTTGAATTTAGGCTCTGTCACCTAAAAATTATATTATTTGGGGGCAGATTATTTAACTCTTCTGTTTTTCATTTGTACAATGAAAGTAATATTTATATCAAAAAATATGAAAATTAAATGTTTATATATGTGTATGTGTATATGACATAGATGTATGTGTGTGCATGTGCATGTGTGTGTGTATATATATATGCATATATATTAATACAAGGACTGGCCAGAAAGTATCCAGCCATTGTATGTTCTCATTATATTAACAACGGCTGGATACTGTCCATACAGCCCTAGTTTTTATAAGTGAGCTTTAAAAATTTCATAGAAAATGTGTATTATGAAAAAAACTATGCATGGATTTTGAAATTTCTTGCACCAAAACAAACTAATACTAACTTGCTATAACATGTATAAACAGGATCTAGTTTGAGGCACTAAGAAGGATGACATCAGTTTGAAAAGAGCCCCTATCAGAGCAACATGAATTCTGTTAAAATTGAAATAAAAACAAACATCAAATTTATAATGAAGCTTGGAGGAAGAATAGTGAAATCACTGATGCTTTACAAAAAGTTTATGGGGACAATGCCTCAAAGAAATCAGCAGTTTCCAAATGGATGACTCATTTTTACAAGGAATGGGATGATGTTGATGATGAAGTGTACAGCGGCAGACCATCCACAAGCATTTGTGAGGAAGAAAATAATCTTGTTTGTACCTAAATGAAGAGGCTCAATGATTAACAGCATGAACAATAGTTAACACCATAGACATCTCAGTTGGTTCAGCTTACACAATTCTGACTGAAAAATTAAAGTTGAGCAAACTTTCCACGGAATGGGTGCCAAAACCATTGTGCCTCGATCAGCTGCAGATGAGAGCAGAGCTTTTAAGGGAAATTTGAAACAAGTGGGATCAAGATCTTGAGATATTTCTTTGAATAATTGTAACAGGAGATGAAAGATGGCTTTACTAGTACAGTCCTGAAGACAAAGCACAATCAAAGCAATGGCTACCAAGAGGTGGAAGTGGTTCAGTCAAAGCACAAGGGGACCAGTCAAGAGCACAGGTCTGGGAAAGCTTCACCAGAGAGTCCTCCACTATGACAATGCACCTGCTCATTCCTTTCATCAAACAAAGGCAATTTTGTGAGAGTTTCAGTGAGAAATCATTAGGCATCCGCTTTACAATCTTTATTTGGCTCCTCGTGAATTCTTTTTGTTCCCTAATCTTAAAAAACATTTAAAGGACACCCATTTTTTTTTCAGTTAATAATGTACAAAAGACTGTATTGACATGGTTAAATTCCAAAGACCCTTAGTTCTTTAAGAATAAACTAAATGGCTGGTATCGTCATTTACAAAATTGTCTTGAGCTTGATGGAGCTTATGTTAAGAAATGAAGTTTATATTTTTTAACTTTTACCATTTAATTCCATTTTTTCCACAAACATTTTGAAGTTTGTAGAAATACATATGTTAATAATATTTAGAACAGTGCCTAGCACAAATTAAATGCTCATTAGGTATTATTTAAAGATAAATAAAATAATATGTTTAGTGCATATATTTATGGACTCCATATGCTTAAGGAAATTTTTTAATTCCTGCTTTTTTCTAAAGTTTTTTTTTATCTGTATAAGATGATTGAATTGTTTCAAATGCCTTTTCTTCATCTTATGATTATATGCTTTTTGTTATTAATATTCTGAAATGGTGGATTAAATTGATAGATTGTATGTCACTAACCTAGTAATATCTTTATATTCCTGGGCTGGCAATAAACATAATCTGGACATGATACATTATTGTTATTGTTGATGATGCTATTGTTTGTACACTATATTTAAAAATATTTTTAAACAGCTTTATTGAGATATAATTGGTATTTAAAAACTGCACATGTTTAGTGTATACAATTTTATGAGTTTAGACATATGCATACCCTCATGAAACCACCACCACAACCAAGGCAATAGACATATCTATCACCTCCAAGTACCCTTGTGTTCTTTTGCTTTTCTTTTTGTTTTTGTGTGGTAAAAATATTTAATATGAGATCTACCCTCTTAATAAATTTTTAAGTGTATAGTTCAATATTATTATTAACTATAAACACTATGCCATATAGCAGATCTCTAGAACTAAATCATCTGATACAACTACAACTTTATAATAATTGAACAAGAAATAATTTTACTTCAGTATAATTTGTTCAGAAACATAATGCTTATTCACAACTAGGATTTTCCAGCCCTTTGGAAACGAGTCATTCCACAATATTTTGTTCATGTGAATGTTAATGATATCTCTGTGATATCATTCCAAAAAGTCTTCCAAAAAAGACATAGGCCCCTGAACTATGTATGCATGTGTTGGGTGGGGGTTGAGGGGAGAAATATGTGAGAGAGTTTATAAGTAACAATGGCCCTTCTTGACAGGAGAGGGAAGTTCAGACTAATTAAGGAATACTTTACAACCGCACATAAGAAGAAGAACTATTTTCTGCAAGAAGCCACTACCTACTCCATAAACTACCTGGGAATGGATGTAGGTTGGTGCCCACTGAAGATAGAAATGCCCACTTCAAAGCATCCTTGACTTGCATTGATCAGTATTAGTCTCCCCAGCAGGAAGTTGGACCATATACTAAGCTGGTAGCTTAGGAAGTAACCTATAGCCAATGACTTTGTTCTCATTATCATAACACATATACAGCTGACAGTTATGATGAGACCAATTTAAACTGGGAGGCTTCAATGTAAAGTTTACCCAGGGATTCAGCTCCAATCCCTTGGCTTTTGTTATGTGTTGCATTGTGTTCACCCCAAAAATGTTGGTGTCCTAACCTCCAGTGCCTGTGAATGTGGCCTTATTTGGAAATAGGATCTTTGCAGATTGAATCAAGTTAAGATGAGGTCATTAGGGTGAGGCCTAATCCAATATAACTGGTTTGCTTATGATAAGATGACACGCAAAGAGGGAGAGGACCATTTGATGATGTGGGCAGAGACTGGAGTAATCTGTCTACAAGTCAAGGAATGCCAAAGACAGTAGGTAGACAGCCACCAGAAGCCAGGACAGAGGCATGGAGCATATTCTCTCTCAGAAGCCTCAGAAGGAAGCAACTCTGCTGCCACTTGGGTTTTGGACATTTAGCTTACAGAACTGTAAGACCACAGATGTCTGTTGTTTTAAGCAACTCAGTTTATGATGCTTTGTTCCAGCAGCCCTGGGAAACTAACACAGCTGTAGAAACCACTTCGCCACATACTCTGTTCTCCCTTCTTCTTGACTCAGGGGGCTTGGGGGATAGTTGCAGTCCTGTCTGACCACATTATATGCAGTCCCCTTGTTGCTTACTCTAATTCATCCCTGGCTAGCTTCAGATATCACTAAAGAAGAAGGATACCATTATTTCCCCTAGTTTTTGACTGTATTATACTTCCCCTGTGCCATAACATGACACTTTTCTGTTTTTTTCCCCTACTTGGAGGAAGCAATGGTTTTCACACAGTCTTATATCAATCTCTCACTGATTTTTTCCTTTAGAAGGCAAGGATACCTTTAAAATATGATTATCAACTTCCAAAGTTCTTGGTAAGTCTGTTAAACAAAAAACAAAACCACTTTGCCAAAGAGAGAGAAAATGGTCCATGAGATTAACCTTTCACATTTTAATCCTTCCTATTGGCTATGGTTTTTGTGGCATTTGGGATATATCATTTAATCTTCCTGTACCTCAGTTTAATAATATTGACTTATCTGAGTGGGATGTCATGAAGATTAAGTAATGTTGAATTGAAAAACACTTGGGAACTAGAAGGATAAATGTAAAGGTTAAAAAAAGATGACCCTTCTTGACCAGAGAGGGAAGTTCAGTGCTTGATGAATTCACATTTCTATATAGGCACATACAATTCTCAAAGGATTCTTCATGTAAGAAACAGACTGTTCATTAAATTTGGAGCAACAGAAAGTCACCTTGAGAGGTAAGATTGATATCTCTTTTGCTGATTTCAAATTATCCACATTTCAGTCACCTATTAACACTATAAAGCAATGTTTCTGCTTCTATGCATTGCATATTCACATTGCTTTTTTTCTACAGTATTTCTTAGAGGAAGGACTGCCAGAATTTATCGTGGTCCTAAGTCATAATATATTACAGCTCTTTAAGCCATAGACAGACTCTATGTTTAAAGTCACCCAGATGTCCCCTATATTTGAATTCTATGAATATTATAACATTTATGGAGGAGAATGGGTCATTATAATTCATTTCAAACCCTAATTTATATGGCTTAAAATTGTTTACCTTCAAGAGTATACAGGACGGGCCATCAAGACCCTGCCCAGATAATGGAAGATATAAGTCATATTCTTTTGTTATTTCATTTTATGGGGAGTTTGTTCACTGCTGCTTCATTCTGTGCCCTGGTTGAATGCTGTTATTGCATTACTACCCTGAGGTTAATTTTTATTTTCTTACTTATTTTATTTGCTAATTTATGCAACTGTATTATTGGCAGATTTCTCTCAAGGACCTCAGACTGAGGACATCAAGGAGAAAATGGTAGCTCTAGCTAACATTCCATTTTTCCGATCATCACAAGAGAGATGGCTGTAATTCTGACTCTTCAGAGTGGGAAGGCAGGACAGCACTGAGCCTGGCACACACTGGTAAGTGTGGAAAGGATTTGTGGAATCTCAGATGCTTTGTTACCTCCTCCCCCATACCTTTTTTTAGGACAGAGTCTCACTCTGTCACCTGGGCTAGAGTGTGGTGGTGTCATCACTGCTCACAGCAACCTCAAATTTCTTAGCTCAAGAAATCTCCTGCCTCAGCCTCCCGAGTAGCTGGGACTACAGATGTGTCTCCTTTACCTGACATTTCTCATGGAAATTTCTTTGGAATCATCACTCTAATAAGCTCTGGCTATAATGCATACACTTTGTTATCTTTCTGATATATCCAGTCTGAAAACAGTGCATGCCACCAAATTCTAGAAGGCCAAGGTCAGATTTGTTCCCTACCCTTCCTCTGACTTACACAAGAACAAGTAGAGCATTGCCCAGGTCTTAGGTTCTCCAGCTTAGCTGTAGTGGCAAGCATGCTCTCTGTTTCACTTATAGAGTAGTGGTTTAGTTGGAAATGCAAATGGATCCTCCTTCAGAATTAATAACATCCCAGGATGTTATTAGCCCAGGTAGCGGCCTCCTCACATTCTCTTAAAGAGTCACCTTTCTCCCGTGCATAGCCCCATCAACAAAAACAAGCAAACAAAAACCCAGAAGCTACCTGTCCAGGCATTTTAATTGATTGATAAGCCTCTTAAATATTTTTTAAACTTATAATCCACTTCCTTTTGTTTTGTTTTGTTTTGTTTTGTTTTGTTTTGGTCCTTTCAAGTTTTCCATGGTCTGGATTTTGCCGATTACATGCCTATAGTATTTTTTAAACCTGTTTCTCTGTGTCTACTATGTTCTGGAAGATGGTAGTTAAACTTATAGACCTGATCAGATTCAAGTTCAATTTGCTTTGCCTCCATTTTTTCATTCCCCAAATCCAGGTCAAGTGTAGCAGAGTTCACTAATGGCTCATGTATTAGTTATACATTGTCGCATAATAAAATTCCACAGTCTTGGCAGCTTAAAACAATTCACATTTAATATCTCACAATGTCTGTGAGTTGGGAGTCCAAGCATGACTTGACTGGGTCTTCTGCTTGGGGGTCTCACAAGGCTGCAATCATAGTGTTGGGGGGGGCAGGCTACAGTCTCTTTTGATGCCCACCTCGAATGAGACGGGTCTGATTCTCAGCTCACTCGAGTTGTTGGCAGGATTCAGTTCCTTACAGTCATAGAATTGAAGACCAGTTTCTTGCTGGCTTTGGTTGGAGGCCACCCTCATCTTCTAGAAGCTGTTCAAAGTTCTTTGCCATACAGGTTTCCCAACACAGACAGCTCCCAACATGGCAGTTTCCTTCTTCAAAGCCAACAAGGGAGAGAGACAACTCCAGCAAAATAGGTTCATAATCATACACACAACCAGATAAATCCTGTCAATTTTCCATATTCTATTAGTGAGAAGTAAGTCACAGTTCACTGCAGGGGAGAGGACTGTCTATGGGCTAGAACATCACAAGGCAGGAATCATATGGGGCCCACCCTACAGTCTGGCCACCAAAGTTGGATAATACTGGAGTGAAATACAGCACAGGGCAGAATGGTGGTTACTTTCAGTTTAAGATGTACTAGATATCTCCTTGATAGCCCTTCCCTTCCATTTCTTGGGGGAGTCCTGACACTAGGGACTTTTCACTGGCCATTTCTGCCTCCTTGATGCTCACTTATGCCCTTACAGCTTGATTTTGTCCACTCACTGTGCCTCATCTCCTCTCCCTGGACTGTTCTGAAAGGTTTGTTTTTCTTGTGCAAAGAATTTAGTTCTTTTTGATCCAATCTTTAATTTTCCTGGCTATGCCCTAAGGCCTATTTTTCTGCAAAGAAATGGCTTAGCAATGTGTTTTGCTAAAAAATAATAGAAAACAGAAACCTACATTTTCCAGCCTTCATTTACATGAGCAACACACCATAGCTATTCTGCTTACCATGGTATTCTGCACAATTTGATATGCTTTCAGAGGCTGAGCAATAAAGAATGTCACGGACAGGTAACTGCTGTGCAAGGTCTTTCCCGTGCTTGTTTAGATTAGGGTCTGCACTTTTTTCTGTCTCCTAGTTAAAGTTCTTAAGAATTCCAAAATGTTTCTTATATATGAGTGAGAATTAGGCTCATTAAACCAAAGGTACTTTATTCATCACAACTGTAGGCTTCTACAGATTTCAGTCTATCTTCCTGTCTATCTGCTCTAATCAAACAACTACCTTATATAATAAGATGAAAGAATAGGAAAATCCTCACTCATTGACAAATTTCAATTCTTGGGCCTGGAGGTGGGGGAGCTATTTCCCAGGAGGTATCTCCAACGCAGTGATTCTCCAATTTCAGTGACCATCAGGATCACCTAGAGAATTTGTTATAATTCAGATTACTGGGTGCTACTCCCAGATTTCAGCATCAGTATCTGGAGTGTCACTCCTAGTCTTTTATTCAGTAAGTCTGCAGTGTTGCCAAAGAAACTACAAGTCTAACAAGTTGCCAGGTGGCACCGATGCTGCTGGTTTGAGGACCACACTTTGGGAACCAGAGCACTAACATGTTGTCCAAAATACCTCACAACACAGCACAATGGCGTAGGACCCAGTGGTGAACCATGCCTGTGAATTCTGAAGGCCATGCAACTATGCCAAGTAGAGTAGAAGACCAAAGTGTGAGTAGTCACAGACTCAGTACCAGTGCTACTGAGTTCCCAGTGTTATCCCAATTTTCTAGAGAGAACCATAGAACTGCAAGATCTGAAAGAAAGAGAAAGCATATGGCTAGTTATCTTTGAAGAGGATCTGAAGCCATGAAGAGTTGAGGTGCTGATGAGTGAAACTGAAGTTCGCCAGATTCAATATAGCACTGTGAGAAAAGCTGAATGTGACATTATAATCAATCGGTCATTAGCAGTAAACGTTTTCTAATTAGAGGGCAATCATTAAGATGGCTTTTGGAACTTTCACACATTTCTCTACTCAGATTCATCCATTGCTGCCATTGAAGAATAACTTGTTCCTAATGTTTGCAGCAAATGATTTGTAATGACCTTTCTTCAATACTTGGTAGTGGGTATCTTGTTTTGTTTTGATTGTTTTGATTTGTTTGGTGGTTATTTTATATGTAAGTATACTGTTTAAGTCATTTGTAAAACTATAAATAGAAAATAAATCCATCATTTTTAATTTAAAAAATAATATTAAGTAAATTAATGCCATATAAAAAATAATCAATTTCAATATAAAATAATTTTCATACCAAATATGTCCCCAAATAATTAATTTTACTAGTATGTCGCACTTTTAAATTCATTCTTTACAGAGACAATATTCTTTGTAAGGCATTCTGTTTGCAGATAAGCAAATGCCTATGGTTTTATAAAATCTCCAAGACGAAAGCAAAACAAACAAAATAAAAGTGTGCCACAGCAACATCATTTTGGTGTAGTATAAAAAATAAAGTATTTTACTCTTGAATCGTGCAGTGAATTTTCTCCCCAATATCTCTAGTTGTTACTTAGTTCATGAACAGTGTGAACAATCAATGAGTCATTTATAATTGGGGAAAAGCAGTGAACATGAAAGGTGAGAGTAGATTCTCCCCATTGCGTATCTTAAATCTAGGCCTTTCAGCCATCCTTAGATGCAAACATTACCTTCCCTGAAGGAGAATTCATAGGTGATACTGAGAAAGTTGTTTAGAAACACTTGGCCTTAACTCCTTTCTCTGCTGACATTTGCTGTTATCTGATCTGTATAAGGATAGATATATTTGATCTATATCTATAATACAAAAAGGGTAGGTTTTTTCCCCTCTCCCAGTACATGTGATTTCAGTGTCTGTTAGATTGAATCATATGAAGTTGCCCTATTTGACAATTTTTGACGTACAAAAGCAATCTCGTATTATAGGACAACCCAGTAATTTATGAGGAACAGTGTTATATATATTATGTATATTTATAAACTCATTTCATTTATTTGGATTTAAATGCTTGCAGGAGAGTCCTTTGTAAGTTACATTATAACTTACAAAAATAAACAAATTTATGCATGGTTTTATTAAATAGCATCCAGGTAACTGATCTAGACATACTTAGAATACCACTGTGGGGGGGGGAGTGGGAATGGAGGTTACCCATGTACCTTTTCTTCTTCAATTATAAAAGGATTAAAATAATTATTACACCAGCAATAAATTGCAGAAAGACCTAGAAACATTATAAATTTCATACAGGATGGAACACTAAAATTCTATAAAAAGTTCGTATTGTACCTTACAATAATCTTCAAAAATAAAGGGCAGATTCAATTTTAACACCAGGGCTCAGTCAACACATAAGAGAAAGCTTAGCGGTAAATTTGGGAAAGAGAAGCCATATCCATTCATTTATCTATTTAGTAAGTTAATACTTGTTGAATGACTACCTAATGCCTGGCACTGTCACAACAACTGGGTTTACACTCATGTAAAAGACAGAAATGTTCCCCTCTCGAATTGAATTCACTTTCTATTCTAACCATATTGCCATTTTCTATTTCTAACTGTATTGCCATTAGAGAGAGTGAGAACAGTCCAATTACCCATACAAATGCCTGTGTAATCAACCATTGGCTGTGTATACCAAATTTGCTATGGTTTATCTTATATATCTGACTTATTTTTGGTTTAGTTTTATTTCTTGCTTTGCACTCTAAATGTCTTTTATCTAACATTCTTGCCTAATTGCATGGGCTAGAACCTCTAGTAAAATGTTGAATAGAAGTGGCAAGACAGACATCTTTGTCGTTGTCGTCTTCTTCTTCTTCTTTTTCTTCTTCTTCCTCCTCCTCCTCCTCCTCCTCCTCCTCCTCCTCCTCTTCTTCTTCTTCTTCTTCTTCTTCTTCTTCTTCTTCTTCTTCTTCTTCTTTTTGAGACAGGGTCTCACTCTGTCACCTGAGTTAGAGTGCAGTGGTATCATCATACCTCACTATAACCTCAAACTCCTGTGCTCAAGCAATCCTCCTGCTTCAACCACCCAAGGAGCTGGGACTCACCATGCCCAGCTAATTTTTCTATTTTTTGTAGATGGGGTCTCGCTATTGCTCAGGTTGGTCTTGGACTCTTGGCCTCAAGCTATCCTCCCACCTCAGCCTCCCAGAGTGCTAGGATTACAAGCATGAGCCACCAAACCTGGCCTTTGTCTTTTTTTTAAAAAATCACTTTATTGAGATATGATTGACATGTAAAGATCTGTAAATATTTAATGTATACAACTCGAGGAGTTTGGTCTTAAGTGTATAGTCAAGAAACCATCACCATTATCAAGGTCATAGGCATGTTCATCACCTTCTGAAGTTTCCTTTTGCCCCTTTCAGTATTATTATATTTGTGTGTGTGTGTGTATGTGTGTGTATGACAAGAACATTGAACATAAGATCTACCCTCTTAGCAGATTTTAATTATACAAAACAATACTGTTAGCTATAGGTATTCACTATATAGCAGATCTCCAGAACTTATTTATTTTGCATAACTGGGACTTCGTACCTTTTGACCATCACACTCTCATCCCCGACCCCCTTCAAGGTCCTGGCCGACCTTCATTAGAAGAATAGTTACAACAAGCACAGTGAACCTGATAATGGTACACTTTTATACAGCCTGGATTTTGTAATTTATAACTAAAATTTTTTAATAATATAGTATTTGCAACATGATTCTACAAGTCATATATCCTGTCTTATGCATGTTAAAAGAACTCTGATTTTTCCCACCTCCTATGGCTAAAAGAAATAGATTCTCTGACTCAGTGATGTCAGAGAACCACACCAGGTGTGATTTTTCCCACTTCCCTGCCCCCACAGCCCCCCACCAGGGACAGACACTGCTAACCATTGCCACAATGCCCAGTGCAGCCAACCCCACCCCCCTCCTGCCCCTACCACCCCAAACAAAAGGTTTTCCTGCCCAAGTTATCAATAGTGTTGAGGTTGAGAAACCTTGCTCTCACTAGTATAAGAGATTATTCTCTTCACATCTTATTTTTTTCTCTAGCTCTATACCTGCCTCTTAAAAGTATAACTCCATTGGTTTATCCAACCATTCATTTTTTTTTCATTTCAGAATATTATGGGGGACAAACATTTTAGTTGTATATAATGCCTTTGCCTTGCCCAAGGCAGGGCTACAAGCATGCCCTTCCCCCATACAGTGTGCACCGCATCCATTAATTGTGAGTTTACCCACCCCCATCACCACCCTCCCACCTGACCAGCACCCAGTGAATATTACTACCATGTTGATCAGTTTGTACCAATTTGATGGCAAGTACATGTGGTGCTTGTTTTTCAATTCTTGTGATACCTCGCTTTGAAGGATGGGCTCAAGCTCTATCAAGGATAATACAAGAAGTGCTAGATCACCATTGTTTTTTTGTAGTTGGGTAGTACTCCATAGCACACATATACCACATTTTATTAATCCACTCATGTATTGATGGGCACTTGGGTTGTTTCCACATCTTTGCAATTGTAAATTGTGCTGCCATAAACATTCGAGTGCAGATGTCTTTATTATAGAATGTCTTTTTTTCCTTTGGGTAGATGCCTAGTAGTGGGATTGCTGGATCAAATGATATTTCTAATTTTGTCTCTTTGAGATATCTCCAAATTGCTTTCCATAGGGGTTGTACCATTCATTTGTTTTATATCCCTCCAACAACAATTGTTAAGATATTGTGGGGGATATGAAGATACACAAAATAGGATAGTTGGTCTTTAATTCACACCTGACTTCAAGAACCTGCTTTACATATAAATGGAAAATTATTTGCCTTTCTGAAAAGGAAGAGTGACCCATTAAACATCCCTTTGGACGATGATACCAGGACATCTTTTGTGCATTCTGCTCATCTTTCCAGTTCCCTCCTGCTGGAGTTGAACATCATTTTGCACAGTAGAAGTCTGGTTCTAAGTTCTTTGGAAGAGAAAAATGCAGTTCTATTGTTCAAATTGCATCAAAGGCAGAACCATGTGGGGGTGAGAAGGACAGGAAAATACGACCCTTTGTAATCATAATGCGGGGAAAATGTTTGGCTTAATAACAGGTTACAAAATAGATTTCTTAATCTAAAACGATAAAATCTCCTGAATAGGGACAAGCTGATACCTCAGATAATGAACAAATAAGGCAATATTTATTCACATTGTATACTTTGGGATAGATCTAACAAGTAACCCTTTCATGTCTACAGCTAGTCACATTTACACTTTGACAGTACAAAATTCTTTCTCATTTCCACCAGAAATGGCAATGAGTCAAATCAAGAAAAGAAGACATCAGCATTGTGTGATACATCCCTGTCTGAATAGTCAAATACAGGTGTCCCTTGACTGCATTTGACTGAAAAAATATAGAGACACAGAAAAGCTAAGTATGAAGAAAAAATGTTTTTGCATCATCAGTCACTACTGCACATATACCACATGCTTGTGTATCACATATATGTGGATATATGTGTGTGTACAAACATGTGGAGGGCTGTGTGTGTGTTTATCATACACAGTAGGCCCTCCGTATCCATGGTTTCTGCATCCATGAACTCAAACAACCCCGGATGGAAAATGTTAGGGAAAAAAATGGTTGTGTCTATACTGAACAAGTACAGACTTTTTCTTGTCATTATTCCCTAAATAATACATCATAACAAATATTTACGTAGCATTTACATTGTATTATGTATTATAAGTAATCTAGGAATGATTTAAAGTATATGGGAGGATGTGAAAATACTATACCATTTTATTTAGGAAACTTTCATATAAGAGATTTTGATATCTGCTGGGGTCCTGAAACCATTCCCCCATGGAAACAGAGGGACAACTAAATGATAGATAGATAGATATGCATATTCTGTATTATTCAGAAACACCCATCTAATGAAGAGGTTTCCTGCCTGTCTTTTCTTTAAAGAGCTGATTAAGTAGTTCACAGTAGAGCAGTGTGCTATTTGCTCTTATCCTCAATTTTCCTGATGATTCACCTAGAATATGGCTATCTATCTGGAAACAGCTAAAATTAACAGAACAATTTAGAAAACCCACTGAGCTAAAGTTGCATAGTGCAGACTAAAAGAAGGGAGGAAAATGAGTGACTCAGGGGATTCTTAATGGAATGTTAAACCTTTCGTGTTCATGCTCCCTCGATTTATGGATGAGGTGCTGTTCTCATAGATACTTTCAAAGTGTTTTTTTGGATAACCATTACTTCCAATCAGGGGAGGCAGATACAGTTGTGGTGTTTTAGGAACAAGCCAAAACTAGAATCCACATTTCCAGCTCTGAATTTCCGGTGTTTATAGCATCATCGGTGACTTGGGGCAGGTGCAGCGTTTGTAGCCCCTCTGCTCGCCTGGGAGCCTGCGCCAGCTCTGGAGCAAGCTTCTCCCCTAAATCAGTCCCAAGGTTATGAAGGAAGTTCTGAGAATCCACTGGCTTGAGATGGCATAGGGGACTGCCACAAACAATCCAGTGATTCCTCCCAGAGCGGCTTATACCCCCCATACTCACGCATGAGAATCTCTCTGGCTGAGAGAGGTTTTACTGAGGTAGGCGTCAGCATTTCTGGAACTCCCATTCTGAAGATCCCTCCACTTCAGATCATAGCACTTGGGTGGCCACAAGATCTGGAGTAGTTCAACCATTTGAACGCCTGGGACAGACATAGTGGCTTTTCCGAAAGGAGATGATCATAAGAAATTGGTGCAAAACTTTCCCAAGGTCACTCCACTGCTTCCCAATTTCTCAAAGAAAACTGGAGGGTGGATGGGCATTTAGTGAAAGATGTTTCTAACTCAGTCTTGTTTTTATGGGGACAGATTCTCCCTTTAGTTCATGACCATGAAACTCAAATGTGCCCTGCAGCCAATGAGATCAAGAAAGAGGAGCTTCTAGAGAGGTCTGTGAGAAGCTACCGGGTTCTCTACTGGTGAGCAGGGCTGGAAGTCAGGGAGACAACCTGGTAGGAGAGGAGAGGAGAGGAGAGGAGGGGAGGG
>VBSM01001124.1:21060447-21080831 GCA_008086735.1 Cheirogaleus medius
TGCTAGGGAGAGGCAAAGATATAAAATGCAACCAAAATGTTTGTATTCTCATATGTTCTTGAAATAAAATAATAATAATAATAAAAGAACAGAGGACCATAATACTCCTATTTTTAAGAGATCAAAATAGCACATGTAAATATGTTTCCGGAGGCTTTCTCCATCAATCTGTGATACAGGCATTGTTTCATTTAAAGTAATGAAATTGTAAGCAGGTTGGATGAGGCTGTACCATCTAATAATTAGTCTAAAATGCATATGAAACCATTCCCTGAAGTGATGATCAGAATGGTTTCTTTCTGAATGCTATCTGATTATTATTGGGCTACTTCACTAAATTCCCATTAGATCCCTCTTGATTTCTTTTAAACACTGGTCATTTATTTATTGATTCATTTAATAAACATTTATGGAACATCTACTATGTGACAGAAACTGTGCTAGGCATCAGGGATAGAGCAGTTAGGTACAGTTCTACCCTGACAGCACTCACAATCTCATAAGAAAGCAATTACCTTAACAGATAATGATAAAATAATGTGATAAGTACAGTGATAGAGATAGTTATACAAGACCCTGTGCCTAGAAAGATCGGTTTAAACAGACAATTTCTTCTGTATATGAAAGCAAATCAGAAATTGAAATGGATGCACTACTTTGTGCAAAGCTGTTTACCATAGTATGCAATGCACACAGCCACTCCCATGCCATAGTCATCTCAATAACAGAAAAGAAAAAAACCTTAATGTTAAAACTCTAAAAACGCATTAAATCATTACATACACGGTATAGGACTATTTCATTATCCTAGCCATACTTTTAAAAATAGCATTTCATGCAATGTGCTTTATTATTTTTTAACTTTTAATGACCAAGTTCAATTTTGTATCTATAGTTCTCAATTGCAAGAAATCTTTCTTTAATCCTCCTCCTGACTGGCTACATATATATTTTAATCTGTATTTTACTTATTTCTTCAGAATGTAGGATTGTTTTTGTCTGCTCTTTAAGTGCTCAAATATTATTTTCACGAATGCCTTTCATTGTTATTATTGGCAGACAAGTCAAACCCTAGACCTTCAGAGTAACAGGCTGATCCTAGTTCTATTCCTGCTTAGCAACGGCACCTCAGTGTTCTCCAGCCAGAGTGAGAGGGGCCAAAATGCTACTTCCCCTAGACTGACTGTGTCTCTTCTGCTCTCTGTTGGGGTTCACGTGAGTTATATCAACAGGACAATTAATTCCTGTACTTCTCCATTTTACTTACAGAGTCTGCTGGAGGAGGTGGAAAGCAATGAGTGAAATCTCAGGTCTTGGCAAGTCTGTGGCAGGTACCCTGTGTAAATTTGTTTGGGGATTTTCTTAATCTACTCATATCAACTTTAGATGTGCCTGGTCACTGCGTGGATCTGCATTTCTTTGCATAATCAAGTAGAGTCTTGAAATTGACAATGTTCCTTGGAGGAGAGGAGGTGGAAGCAATGAAAAAGGAGAAGGAATGGGGTGAAAAAAACGAGTGGTGGGCAAGGATCCTGGAGAGAAAGAACCAGGGTCAGTTCAATAAAGGATTTTCAAGAAGGAAGATGACATTAACATCTGCTTTGTAGGTTTTGGGATCTCAGTGTATATCTCTGTGAGAGTGTGCATGTGTGTGCTTTAGATGTGTTTTAGAAGGTAGCTGAAGATGTCGAGTTTCTCACTATTGGTGGAATGGTGTTTAAAACATTTTAATTCAAAAACTGCAAAATTAAGCTAACCCATAATTCTAAAGGATCAGGGGATTCTGAGGAGAATACTTGGATTACATACAGAAAGAACACATTTCAGATAAAACGGTGGTGCACTCTATAAACCATACTTGTATTGAGAGATATTTCTTGTTGCATGTTTGTTTTGTAGATTGCATAGCTCAGATGGTTGGAGTCTCTATGGAAGCCAAATTCATGAGCTTGTACCTCACTCCAGGCATTTCCATTTGTGCAGAGAAAAAAATACGTGCAAAAGCCAGGGCCAGCCCAGGATGGCTGAGGCCGAGCAGTGAAAAGTTCTACCTTCTTCCAGGCTCTTGCAAATTCTGCTCCTTCTGCCTGGACTATTTCCCACCTCCGCATCCCAGACACAGTGCACCGTCAGTCGCCTTGCAAGACTCAGCAAAAGGGTTACTCCACGTGAGTCTTTGTACTCCCTCTGCTCAGGAAAACGTGTCCTTTCCCTCACTCCCCTGCATGCTCCTGATGTCTTCAGTCTTAGCTCATGCATCACTATAGAGAAAGCCAGCCCTGGTGAGTGAGTAATGCTGGGATAACCATTAAGGACTTTCAAAAAAAAGGTGCTTTGACATTGAATTAATTAACTTCTGTGACACTTTATTGCATGCAATTGTTTTGCTTGTATCATATGTCAAGCTCCCTATATTACACTGCAAGTCATTTGAGATATAGAGCACCCATCTACTCATCTTGTCCTTGAATCCCAGTTTCTTCCATAATAAGTGCTTATGAATAGATGTGTGTTACATGAATAAACTAATAAATATGTGGATGGTTGGATGGATGGATGGGTGGTTGAATGAAAGGATAGATAAATTTCTTACCCCTCAATACCTACACTGTTTCCCCAGAAGATGCAAGGCTTTTTTGTTGTTTTTATATTTTTATATAAATATTTAATAATTGATCTTAAAGGAGAATAGGAGAGAGAGACTGAGGATGCATTAATGACAACCTGTCACCACAAGTAAGGAAATAAAATCAAAAGCCTAGAGGGTAAGTTAGATCACTTTTGTGGTAGAAAGAGTACTTCCATTTAGGTTACATAAATAAGTCAGATTATACATATATATTAATATATAGACACACACATATATATTTCAGAACTAGATCTGAGCACAGACAGGCCTGGATCTATAATTTGTGAGGTCCAATGCAAAATGAAAATGCAGAGTCCTGTGTTCAGAAATTATTAAGAATTTCAAGATGGTGACAACAGAGCATTAAAGCAATCATAGAATCCTTCTGAGTTCAAGTCTTATGCAACTACACAGTTTGCATGCCATGAAGTCAGCCCTACCTAATTATTTATTTCCTACCATCTTTAGGTAAAATAAATTTTGTTTGTTTGCAATTATAACTATAATTATAAATATAATATAAAATTATAATTATCATGTATAATTATCTGCTGTCATGCTATCTTTGACTAGAAGGTATAAAGTGCCAAGAATTATATTCCATGGATATATTCCACTTTGTTACTGTTAGACATATTATCCATCTCCCCAAACACTAATGGTTTTGTGTTCTAATCCATCAAGAGTGTTTACATACGGTCCTTGCTTGCCATGTAGCAAATACTGGATAAATGTTTAACAGCAAAAAAAAAAAAAAAATTCTATTCTCTTTAATCTTAATAAATTAAAAATTTCATCAAAATCCCTGGTTAATGGCAAATAGAGGTAAGGGAGAGGGAGAAATTTGCCACAGAGTGTGTGCTTATGAATATACATGGCAATGTTTGGGAGCTACATTCTAAAACCTTCCCTCAATAAGACAAAACATTGAATTTCATAAGAAGTTCTAATGATGAAGTAAATATACCACAGTCCCACCTTTAAAGCTTCATCCACAAAGCAATAGAAAATGACATTTTCTACCATCTGAAGAATCCTTTTCAAGCCAGAGTGTTAACCACAGCCCCTTTGCTCTGGTTTCACAAACAACACTGATTCCTCAGCCCTGTGGCGGTGACCAGAGAACATGGAGAGTTTCCTATGTGCCATTCAGGTAACACACTCTATTTTGGGTATGCCTTTATCAGCTCAATTATTCCATCCTGTGTGACTTAATCTGATTATAGTCTGAGTCTTATGAATTCAGCTATGAAAAATTAGCTGCATTTTTGTAGTATTTCTCATGTACTAAAAACTTGCTTTGATCTCCTGCTTAATTCAATGATTACCACAACCCATCTGGTAGGTACCTATTGACTTATTTCCCTCAATACCTATGATATACCAGGCACTGTATTAAATACCTGTACATATTATTATCTTACAGCCAAAAATAAATATTTGGGCAGATAAAAGCAGAATCATAGAAAAGTTTAAAGTCCTTCAAATGGCCTATTAAAAAAAAAAGAACTAGAAATATTTAAATGTATCATTAAGATTCTTAAAAAAAACATTTATCTAAATAAAACTCAATAAATGTAATCATTTTAATGATTGTTGGAAATCTAAAAATCATATGAAGTTGCTACTGTGCAAAACTCTTTTCCTTGTATGGTACTAGAGGAAAGTTAGGGAGCTGAGATCTGAGATATAGCTTTTCTTCACTTGCCTCTGGAGAAATATGCTGTGATGTGTTCCCATGAGCTCTGAGCTTAGATCATTCTTTTTCATTTACATTTCTCCTTTCAACTGATTAGCAGGTGAGACTGATATAAAGCCCTTGAATAAATGTTTCTTGCATAAGTGGGACTGATTTACTGGGACTTAGTACAATCAGGTCTCCTAAGGGCTCTCACAGCTAAATTTTCTTCAGAAGCATCATCATTGATGTTGATTAGACCACTTTACCCTAGAATCTATAGCACATAAGAATTTTGGTTTAATTTTATTTAAATTTTACCTGTTTCTTTATAAGCTATTTGGAATAAACCAACTCAGACCAAGACAGAATAAATAACTACAGAATGTATCCACTTTTCTTTCCAGTTGACTTCCAAAGGTCAACTCAAAGTAGCAAGGGTCATGTCCCAGGGCTCAGTTCCCAAAGAGACAAGCTGGGGCACGCTGGACAAAGGGTAGACTGACTAAGTGACCCCTAAGTTATATGCAGTGTCTTTCAGAGGATAAAAGCTCCTTGCAAGAAGGGGGGAGGTGAGTGGAATACAGATTTATGGTCAAATGGAACTGGTAGAAATGGTAGATTTAGATCTGATAAATGTCTTTAAGAGGTTCCACATGTGTGCTATTTGCAAGATGAGCCACATTAAAATATGCTGAAAATAAGGGAAACTGACAGAGACAGAAAGGATGGAGAAGAGATAAAAGGAAACGCATAAAAATGCTAGGCTAGGTATTAATAACTGAATGAGATTATATGATACCATCTCTAATTTCACAGGTATGTCAGGAAACTTTATCTCCAAACGGTAGAAGTCCCGATCCAAACTAGCTAAACAACAATGAAAGTTATTGGCTTACTCAACTGGAAGTTCCAAGGTAAGGTGGGTATCAGGATTGATTAAATAAGCAACTTCAGCTCTACGGGCCTACAGTCTTCTTACCGTTCCTCTCCTCGAGCTGTGGGATTTATCTGTGGGCAGAGAATAAGATGGCAGCTGCTCTGGGTCTCGCCTCTATACTAGACAACTTCTCCATGAAGAGGAAGAGGGTTGCTTCTTGGCATTCTTCAGGAAGAGTAAAACAGAAAGTCCTAGAAACCTCATCATTAATGTAATTGGCCCATATTGGGTCACATATTCATTCGCAAAATGATCATTGACAAAAGAGATGTATCCCCTTACTTTGATACAACAGGGCCCGTCTCTAGATCTGGGATTTGGTTAGTTTGAGGTCCCTCAGGCCTGTGTGAGAACTCTGCCAACTATCTAAAACTGGGCAGGTTAGAAGGTAAATTTCATTTTCTACTACAGAAAATACAGTTATATTTGAGAATAATTGAGTATTATATTTTGTAGTGAAGCTCTTTCTATTGTAAGGGAAAAAAAACCGAAGCATTTTTTAAAAAAATAAATATTTCTTTTTCTTATAATGCACTTTATTGTTTTTTATTATGGAAATGATATTTCTCCCTTTAGAGAACTGTAAGTATTCAGAAAAGTATAAGGAAGAAAATAAAAGTTATATGCAATTTCTCACCACCATTAACATTCTGAAAAACTCTTGCTACTCTGTTTTTTATGCATATTTGTTTATCACATATTCTACTGGTTGCTAGTGACAGTAAACCCATTTTGGGCTGATTTAAACAGAAATGAGAATTTATGGAAAGCATACTGAGGATATCCCATGGAACACATAGGCAGCTGAACTGTACATGAGACTAATAGTGGAAATTAGAAGGCAAGCAGAAACTAAGGAAATAGAAGCTCCATCCTTCTCCCTTTTTGTAGCCTATCTTTCTTTGCTTTGGCAGGAAAAATACTCAAACATGGCCCTCCCCTATGTCCCAACTCTATACCTTCTTCTTTCTCTATTAAGAACAAGCCCAGGTTCCTGTGGGAGTCAATCTGTCTCCTAAGCTTGTGCCAAGAGTTCACCTTTGGTCCAATCAACTATGGCAAGGCAACAGTCACAGAACATAACATGGCTACTGAGGACCTGGCCTTCAGTGTGGGTAGTAGGTCATTTATCAGAGAAAAAGAACCACTGTTCTCTGGACAGATGACCCTAAAGTCTCCTCCTCCTCCTCCTCCTTCTCCTTTTCCTATTAAGTTATACCTATTACACTATTACTACTATTGCTACTACAGAGACACAAAACACACTACAGAAACATATAAATGTCATTTAGATCATCCCAAACATGAAGTTTTATAACCTGCCTTTAAAAAGAATTTCCAAGTGTTCCAACATGAACATTTTTCCCTTAGGATTATAATTGCTTCCCAAACACCATTTCCAGTGGCTGTTTAATATCCCTTCTAGAGGATGTACCATTTCTTAGTTGTCCCCCAATTGAAGAATAAATGTTTAAATTGTTCTCAATTTGTTATCATAAATAATACTTGGATAGAAATCTTTGTGAAGTGATCTTTTTATCTTCATATTGGATTACTCTCATAGAATGGAGTCTTAACAGTGGAAATATCAGGGCACAAAGGGGTAGAGGGAGATTAAATGTCTACAGGGACCTGGCAGACAAAGAAGTGAAGTAAGCTGAGCGTTAGGTGAGGCTGATTGGAAAGTCTTATTAAGACTCTTCATGCACATTGTCAAATTGTTTTCCAGAAAGGTCGTATTAAATTATATTTCTTGCAGCAATGTCTAAAATTTCTAATTCTGTGGAGTGAATCTTTGATAATATGGTGTCTAATTATCCAGAGAAATTCCATTCAATGAACTGTGGCATCATATCAGAACATTCTTATAAGTACTGTAGAATTTATTTTAACCATTTTATTAAGATAGAGTTCCCAGACACTGCCTGCTTTCTACACTCTGCCTAGCAGTTGGGAATTCTGTGTTCCAGTGTTTCTCTCCTAAAAGCGTGAGGCCATCAGGAACTGCAGGCTGGTTGGGTGTTGTCCTTCTGGCCTCAGAATAGGGTACAGTCTGTGGCCACACCACCCTGAATGCACCCGATCTTGTCTGATCTCAGAAGCTAAGCAAGGTCAGGCCTGGTTAGTACTCAGATGGGAGAACAGGGCACGAGTGAGAGGAAGGCTCTTCCGTTTTGCCATGTGTACTTGGGAAGTGATCATCAGAAACCAAATCCTTAGTGAATGCCAGGTCAGACTGAGACAAAATTCTCCCAAACCAACTATCAATCAAGAGGAAATCAAGGTTGGAAGCCAAAGAGGAGGAGAATCCGAAGGGGTAGAGGGAAATAAAAGGCAGGGTTGCAAATGTCTGCAAGTTGAGTGTGAGGCGGGGCCAGCTGGAAAGCTCACCTCCTGTCTAAGGTCTCTGCTCCTCAGCTGTCTAAGGTAGCTGCTCCTCAGCCCCAGCTATTGCTACTGAGGGAGGTAGCTTGGAGTTCTTGGATTCAAATCTTTGAAAGCAACCAGAAATGTGGATTTGTATAGATCTTCTAATTTTTAAATATTGGTTCAGTTTCTTAGAAAAACTTATGTGTTTGTCCTTCTGTGACTTATTTCACTTAGCATAATGTCTTCCAGGTCCATCCATTGTCACAAATGGTAGGATTTCCTTTTTTTATAAGGCTGAATAATATTCCATAATATGTATATCCCACATTTTCTTTATCCATTCATCTGTTGATCAGCTTTTGAGTTGTTTCCTCTTCTTAGTTATTGTGTACAATTCTACATTGTGCATGGAAGTGCATATATCTCTTCAAGATCCTTATTTCGATTCTTTTGGACATATACCCAGGAGTAGAATCACTGGATCATATAGTAGTTCTATTTTTAGATTTTGAGGAACTTCCATACTGTTTTCTATAGCAGCTGCACCACTTTTTGTTCCCACCAACAGTGTACAAGGGTTCCAATATCTTGACTTCCTTGCCAACACTTGTTATCTTTTGTTTTTTTTGTTTTTTTAAATAACAGCCATCCTAACATGTGTGAGGTGACTACATGATTCCACTTATATGGACTATTTAAAACCGTCAAACTATAGAAGCAGAAAATAGAACAGTGGTTGCCAGGGGGCTGGAGGGAGAAGGAAATGTGTAGATGTTGTTCAGTGGGTATAAAGTTACAGTTATACAAGATGAATAAGTTCTAGAGATCTGCTGTACAATATTATGCTTATAGTTAACGATACAGTGTATACACTTTAAATTTTATTAAGAAAGTAAGTCTCATGTTAACTGTTTTTACAACAACAAAGAAAAAAAAGAAAGAATAAAAGAAGAAAGAAAGAGAGAGAGAGGAAGGAAGGAAGGAAGGAAGGAAGGAAGGAAGGAAGGAAGGAAAAGCAAAGGGACATGGGAACACTTTAGGAGGTAAAGGGCATGTTTATTTCCTTGATTGTAGTGATAGTATTTCAGTTATGTGCATGTGTCCAAATTCATCAAATTATATATTAATATAATACATATATGTAGTCTTCTTATATCAATCATATCTCAACAAAGCTATAAAAATATTGTAAAAAATAAAAGAGCAAATGAAAAAATAATAATTTTCAAAATGTAAAAACAAAACACAAAAGCCTGTGTGTTGAACAAACATGTCTATGATCTAGATAGGGATCCAATTTTGTGATCTCTGACCTAGAGTAATGGGGAAGCCGAAGTGTAGCCACCTGCTGTGATCCTTGACACGGTTTTTGTGACCACAGACACAGGACGGCTAGAAACATTAAACAGTTTCTAGGAGAAGAGACAGTTGACAGTCTGGCAAATATGCAGTTGACTGAATATGAAATTCCAATGGGGAATGCTTTTGTCTTTAAGCAGCAAGACCCCTAGAAATGAAGATGCTCCGTTTTATAACAGAGAAGATAACTGCTACCTCAGCTGAGCTACACCTCTAGAAACGGTGGGTATCATCACCTTCTTCTGCAGAGAGTACATCCCCTGTGAAGGAATAAGCATCTGCAATAACGTGCTCAGGTAATGGATGTCGCTGACGAGCCCCAGCAAGCCTGGATTCCGTGACTGTTTTATAATGTATCGCTTCAGCATGTAGATGAGTTCCAGATAAGACATCAATTTGTGATGTTCAGGTCTAAAAATAGAGCCGCAGCCTAGTCAGTGTTGCCCTTTAGATTCTATTTCCTTTTTACTCTGCTGTCAGCCAAGTCCCTGGGATCATCATAAATCTGATTATGAAAACAAGGCCTGTGTCTAGGAAGGAAAATCGACTTCGTGTTGGAAATCAGTGGACATGGCTGTTTTGACTGGCTTTCTTTCCTCAGGAAACCTTAATGACCCCATCTGTCAACTCGGCAATGACATGCATTGTGCGTGAAGGCTTTGGATTCATGGCTTTCCAAGGGCCTTTCATTGCATATCAGTTCTAAACACAGGGAAGCAAAGCCCCTCCTGAACTTACCTCCCACGTCACCAGCACCAGTGAGCGCTCCTGTCTATGTGACACTCCAGCCAGCTCAGCTCAGAAGGCGCTGTAATCTGTCTCTGGGGCAACAGGGTTGGGGTAGGGGAATCACACTGGGAGAAAAACCTGCACTGAATCACTTTCTCAAGATGCAGATGTACATTTCCAGCTACAACTTCATTGCTCCCCTTTGCTAGCAGTGATTTAGCAGAACAGTCAACAAAGAGGCTTCTCAAATAGACCAATAATTAAAGATTCACAGACCAGCTCTTGGTGTGGGAGCTACTGCTTGTTTCTTGCAACATTTCCTGCTGTGTGGGTTTGAATACTAAGGGACAGAGTTTAGCCTGCATGCTGAATTAGATGTGCAGTACATGGTCCAGAATTAGACAACAAAAAAGCCAATAGCTGCAAAAAGTGTATCTCTTCTCCTTAGGTATTAGCTCCTTGACATCAGGGACAATGTCTTATTCACTACTGTATCCCAAAGTATCTTATCTGTCTTGTCCCTCCAGGGCCTTGTGAGGCCCCTATGCACAAATAGGTGCCTGATTAGTATTAGAAGAATATTAGAGGACTTCAGAAATATTCCCACTGATTATACCACCTTGCTGATTTGTCATTCTCCAAACTACTCCTGAATATGGAACTGGCAATGGTCTTAAGAGGCAGCCTTCCCGCTGCTCTGTAAAGGGTCAGAGCCACAGGGGGGAAAAAACAAAATCTTACTCCTAGGTTTTCCTTTTTTAAGATGTTGTGCAATATACTACTCTTCTGTCACGGGGATATCTTAAAATTAATTAGTTTGATATGCTGGTATGGGTATAGGAAAAAATTTGGATAAATATGTACCAAGCTGTTAGCAGGTTTTCTCCAAGAGAACATGGAATATTTACTTCTTAATTTTATATTTTTGTAAAGCATGATTTTCTTTGACAGAGAACATGTACTGTTTTTGTGAATAGGAAAAACATAGAGACTTCTGAAATAATTAGGTTTAATTTGCTTGCACTTGTTTTATATTAATCAAATGATCTCTTCTTTGGTAAAATTTAGGAGAGGCCTTTAACTCATCAGCAAAATCTTTATCCATCAAGGTGGGCTATCTCTGAGGTGACTCATTAGCCTTTTGTAGTGATTCGTATTAGATTTAAATTTAGAGGGTTATATTTTCTGACTTTCTAGGATCAGAGGGTCTTCAGTTTCTAGTAACTTGATTGCATTGATGACACCCCAGGAAACTTGGATAGGAAAATGTCAGAGGTTCCTAATAATGTAGAGTTGTGAGGCCTTTGGAGGTAATGTAATCCAAACTTCATCCTCCTGCCTGCATCCTTCTGCACCACCCTCTTGGGAAAGCTCCTGGGAGGAGGAGCGTGGAGATGTGTGAAGGCTATGCAGCTTTATTAAGAGAACTTCCCTTATACGGTGAGCTGCAGCTACCCCTGCTAGACCATCCATCCATTTGTTCCTCCGCTCTCTGCCCTCTGGATTTACACAGCCAGAGTTGTGTGCCTAGCCCCATGGCTCTCTCCACCTGTCTGAACCTGACAAGAGCTGATCACTAGTTTGGTGATATAAATAGGATAACACTAGTTGGAAGGAGTTGACAGAAAGGCCTGGTGAAGAATGAGTGGATGGGGCACAAATTGGTCTTGGAATGGAGTCTTCATTAGTTTCACACCATGTTAAAGCAAAAAGTGCTATTGCCTTTGCAGGAGCAAGGACAAATGTAAACTGATTTTAGATGACAAAAAAAAAAAAAACAAAAAAACTGCTGAGTTTCTGATCTTACTGAGATATAATTTCTAAAGGAAGATCAAAATACTTATTAGATAATGTACGTGTTCTATGTCCAGATATGGAAGAAAAAAATCTTGGTAGCTTCCACTAGATCTACTCCCAAATCCATAGTGTGGGGCCTCTTCAGATGTGACTCTGCCCAGTTATGAGACTTTTCTGATGTTCTAGCAACTCTCTGCTCTTGGGTAGGGCCTTGCATTGAACTGCCTTGCAGTGAAGATGACTATGGTGAGAGTGTAAAACTCTGTCACCCAAATTACCTCACGCTGCTGGGGATTCAGAGTCCTTACTGGGTCAGTTAGCTTCTCTCAATTTTATTACCATAGTTGTACAGCTCACCCCAGACAAGCTTCTGATAATAAAAATGACCAGATGATGAAGTATATGGTGGGGGGAGCGGGCCACTGCACAGAACTATCACAGAGGGAAATTTCACCCCAGGTTGACTTGATTCATTAATCAGCATCCTCGGGGCTACGTTCAGCCAAGATCAAGTCTTGTGCTATCATCTAAAGACCATGTTCCCCGTCTGAGCCACTGGGATATGAAGAAGCCTGCCAAAGGGTCTTGCCAAGATTCAGGTGTTGGGTCTTCCCAGAAGGACTTAGTGTCACCGTTCTAACTCCATCCCTTTAATAAGCACATGACCTTTTGACCTTTCAACTGTTTCACTTCTGACCTTACTCACAGAAATGACTAATGCCTCCTCCACTCAGGAGCGGTACCAGTCTTTCTGTCATTCTCTCTCTCTCCCTCTCTCCTTCCATCTCCCTCTCCTTCCCTCCCTCTCTCTCTTTCATGATTTAAAAACCAATGGGAAAAGTTTCGAGAATATTTAGTAAAAAGTGGAAGGGCATAATTCATGAGGATTTAGTAGGAGGTTTTATATTAAATGATTAGGAGTCCTTTGGTAGCTTTTGGACGAGAGGGAAATAAAGTTCCTTATACTGACCGACCGAGGGGAAGAGAGAGATCATATAAACAATTTTTGAAGAAAAGCGAAGATGGCCAATAAAAGAAAGTCTGCAGTTAGAGAGATCAGCTTGAAATTCTTCAGAATTAGGAAAGGAAGGTGGGAACTTTGGATACATTGAGGTGACAGAGTGGTGTATTAGGTTTCTATGCTTGTTGTAACAAATGACTACAAACTCAGTGGCTTAAAACAACACAAGTTTATTACCTCACAGTTCTTTAGGTTAGACATCTGACAGGTCTTGTTAGGCTAAAATCCAGGTGTTGGTAGGGCTGCATTCTTTCTGGAGGTCCTATAAGAGAGCATGTACTTTTACTTTTTCCAGTTTCTAGAGGAGCCCACATTCCTTGGTTCACGATCCCATCCCCCATCTTTAAAGCCGGCAGTGTCCAGGTGAGTCTCCCTTACATCTTATCACTCTGACACCAACTCATCTGCCTCCCTCTCTCACATTTAAAAACCCTTGTGATTACATTGAGCCCAACCTGGAAAATCCAGATGAATCCCCCTATTTTAAAGTCAGCTACCTAGCAACCTTAATTTCTTTCTCTTTTAAAATTTTTTTGTAGAGACGAGGTCTCACTATATTGCCAAAGCTGGTCTCGAACTCCTGGCCTCAAGCCATCCTCCTGCCTTGGCCTCCCAAAGAGCAACCTTAATTTCATCTGTCATCTTAATTCCCCCTTCCCATGTAAGATGTAATACATATTCACAGGTTCTGGAGATTAGGATAGGCGCATCTTTGAGAGGCTACGATTCTACCTACCACAGATAAGAAGCTGACAAAACTTGGGTAGAATAGTTTCTTTTTAATTAATAAAATTGGAGATTTGATCGTTTTTTTCAAAATGTGAAAGAAGGAATAAGGCTGGAATTCTTTTTGCTTTCAAGAAGTCAAACAAAAGAGTACACAGCCTGCAGCAGCTTTAGCCAATGTAACTTTCTACTTTGAAAGAACCCAGAAAACAGTGCATGCATCAGAGGCTTCTATGGTATAAAGATTACTTTGCTTACTGTGATCGTTCAGTTCCTTGTTTACACTTATTTGTTTAATGCCTGTTTCTCCCTTAGGCTATAAATAACATGGGAGGGGGGCAACTGTGTCCATTTTGTTCACAGTTGTATCCCCTGTACCTAGCAGCCAGACTAGGCACTAAATAAAAATTTATGGACTGATTTAAACAAACCTTATTGGAGAGTCTGACACTTCCACATTTGTAAATTTCAAATGGCTTTATTAGTAATGAAACCCAAAAGCTTCCACAATCACCTACAGCTCAGAGCAGTTTCCACATCGTTTGGTTGAAAGCCTCTCCTAAGCTCGCCAAGCTCATGATTCCCTGTCACTCCCTTGGTCACCTGTTCTGGATTGGTCCTGGGCTCTCCCCGGCACCTGGACCCCTGCCAGATGGTATTTATCTTGGTGTCTGACAGTCCAATTCTCTCACCAGAGTCCAATTCCCTGGTTTCAATGCCCTGGATTGAGGGTTCTTTCTTCTAAAAGCATTCAACAGCTTGACCCCAGGATAGACAGTTATTTAAAAAAAAAAAAAAAACAACTTTATTGAGGTACAATTGATATACAAAAAGCAATGCACATATTTGAGTTTTGGCATGTGTTTAGAACCGTGAAACCACCTAAATCAAGGTCATAAACATATCTGTCACCTCCAAAAGTGTCTTCCTGCTTCTTTGTGTTTCTTTGTTTTGTTTTGTGTTTTGTTTTGTTCTATCTTGGTAAGAACACTTAATATGAATATGACATTTGCCATTTTTGACAAACTTTAAAGTGCACAATATAATATTGTTAACTGTAAACACAGTGTTGTACGACAGATTTTATAGAGGCTTCTCAAAGGGAACACCTTCCTTCTTCCAGAGCCCACACATTGACCCATTGACCATGAGGGGTCGTTGCCCGGTTTCTGGAGCAGCCAGCTGTCCCTAGGCCCCCATCTTTCCTCTCTAGATGACATCATCCTGGAAGGGTAGAGGTTGCAATGACTCTAGGGTGGCTCTTGGGAACGATGTTTAATCGACAACAGCCAGTTACCTCATATTAAATTCCAGCCACAATACTATGTGCTATCTGGCCATGACCCTCACAATTCAAATCATAGTGGACTTGGATTATGTAATTCTGAGCTAAATATTTCCTTCAGACATGAAGTTGGCTCTCCTGACTCATTGAGGTCAGGGCACTTTCTAAGGGTTGTTTTTCTGTTTGAAATGATAGATTTGTGCTGATCTGTCCAGTTCCTTTTACGCTTAACAGGAAAAATTAGTCAGACCATGGACTTGGGTCAGGAGGACAGTATAATGATCAAAAAGATGTCTTTTTTATAGAATGTCTTTTGTTCTTTTGGGTAGATGCCCAGTAATGGGATTGCTGGATCAAATGGTAAATCTACTTGTATCGCTTTAAGGTATCCCCATACTGCTTCCCACAGAGGTTGCACTAGTTTGCAGTCCCACCAGCAGTGTATGAATGTTCCTATCTCTCCGCATCCACGGCAACATTTATTGTTTTGGGATTTTTTGATAAAGGCCATTCTCACTGAAGACAACACAATTCACAATTGAAAAGTTGTGGAAACAACTGAAGTGCCCATCAATACATGAGTGGATTAATAAAATGTGGTATATGTATACCATGGAGTACTATTCAGCTATAAGAAACAATGGTGATATAGCACCTCTTATATTTTCTTGGATAGAGCTGGAACCCATTCTACTAAGTGAAGTATCCCAAGAATAGAAAAATAAGCACCACATGTCCTCACCAGCAAATTGGTATTAACTTGTCAACACCTAAGTGGACATATAGGAATAACATTTATTGGGTTTTGGGCAGGTGGGAGGGGGGAGGAGGGGATGGGTATATAAATACATAATGAGTGAGATGTGCAACGTATGGGGGATGGTCACGCTTGAAGCTCTGACTCAAGGGGGAGGGGGGCATGGGCAATATACGTAACCTTAACATTTGTAACCCCATAACACGCTGAAATAAAAAAAAAATAAAAATAATAAAAAAGAATGAAGATAGACCAATCTTTGGTGATGGACCTCTTATTCATATAAGTTTTAAGAATTTAAGCAGTTTAAGGTAAAAATACACAATGTTTATTTGATTTTCTTCATTAGCAGGTGACTCCATTCAGAATCCCATAGCAAGGGAGTCGGTGAGTCCTAAAAGGAGCAAATTCATCAGCCATTTAGTTGGAATAATCAGTTTACAACCTCCTATCACTCTCTACAACAGAGCAGATTGTAAATACATTGAAGAGCAAAATGTAAAATGGAAGAATATAGAAAAACAGAAACAAATATACATCCAACCTTTAGGAGAAGAAATGGATAAATGTGGAAGGAACAGGAGAAATTTCAGAAGAAAATATTTAAGAATTTATATTACATAAAAACTTTAAATATCTCTAATAATAAATATAATAGTCATTAAAGGTCAAACAGCACATTAGAGAAAAATGTTCATTATACCTGAAAGGATTGCTATTTTTTTTATATAAAGAGTTAACATACTTTTATAAGAAAGGCACTAAGACCTGGTAGGGCAGTGGGCCCAGGGCAGGAACACTCAGAACTAACAAAGGAAAAACCACACTGGTTGGTAAAAATATAGAAAAATGTTTTACCTGATAGTGATAAAAGAAGTGAAAATTTAAAAAAATTTAGATACTATTTTAACTCCTTTGTTTGTTTACTTATTCAGTAGGTGATTCACTCAACCAGCCTTTCTTAAACAGGCACGTGCAAGGTGATGAGGATTTACTAGACATCAAGAGTCCCCACCCCATGAGGATTCAGCCCAGGGAAGGGAAAAAGACTCAAATAGAGAAAAGAGGTGCAAAAAATCAAAGGAAGGGTCAAATATACCTGGTGCAGGAAATAGTTTCAGAAATACTTCATATCATTAATAATACCACTGCTGGTAAGAATTTAGCACAAATGGGTCTTCTTATATACTGCAAATAGGAGTAGAAATTGTTACCACCCTTTTGAAAAGCAATTTGTCAAATTATTTTAAGCACTCTAAAAATATTCCCACTCTTTGACCCAGTTATTATTCTTCTGGGCATCTATTCAAAAGAAAGGATTTTTATGTCCAGAAAAAATTTACAGACAAAGATTTTCATAATACCATTAGTGATCATTATTAGAACAAAAGATTGGGAGAAACTTATGTAGCCAAATTATAGAGAAATTGTGGTCCCTTAATTTAATGAAATATTATATAGCCATTAAAGATGATTTTCATGAAAAGTATGATATAGAGAAAATATTTGAAATCGAAGATGTTATATACACTAAAATTAAAACTATGTAATAAATTTGATATCCCTAAACATTTTTTTGAATGGAAATTTTAGCAGAAGTGGTGTTTGAATAAGTGGTAATGATGTTACTATTCTTAACACTTCACTTTCTTGATAACTATAAGAGAGTTGTCCCTTCTGATCCCATTGATCCTAGGCTTAGCCACAAGACTGGCTTTCACCAGTGCACTGTGAATAGATATGCCATCCCCTCTACCCCAGTAGAAACTTTAAAGGCAATTGCATGATTGGACTCAGCCTCTTGCACTTCTGTGCTCGTCCATGAGAACAGCACATCCCAGACAGGGACTGCTCCTTAAACCTGGATCTCAGAACAAGGAGACAGCAGGTCAACCCACAGACCACCTGTAATATGCTATAAGTTGCTGGAGTTTTGTAATTGTTTGTAACGTCAGCAAAAGCTGACTAATACGGAAACTTTCTGTTTTATTTTTTAGAATACAGTATTTCCAGATATTTCTTCATAAGCATTTAGTGATTTTCAAAGTTTCAAATATAAGCAAATACTTCTGCCTGAAACCCGAGAACAGCGCTGGAGGGAAATGAATATGGTTATTTTCAAACAAGATGGAGGACTGTGTGGAGGTGTCATGGGAAATTACCATGACTTGTCCTGAGGAAGCTTTTTAAACCTCAGTTAAATTAAATAACTCTTTTCTTTGACTCCTAAACCTAGTTCACTTTTTATTTTTCTTATTGAAAATAAAGAGGAAAGCCATTTGGGACTGAGAATTGGGAACGACTAACGAAGATCCACATTCAGGAACAATTTCTATCCCTCTAAAGTGCAGCCTTCCCTCACTCGCTCAGTCTTATTCTTTCCAATTAATGTTCTCTTCATTACCTCGGTTCTGCCACCATATGCTAGTGATAAGAGCAATGGCTTTGTCCATTGGCAGGGGTGACAGCAAAGAACCTCTGATATTTAAGGTACAGAATGAGCTCATAATAGATAGCAGCAAGTAATACTCAGAATGTTTTTATTTTTGGGTGACAATCTTTTTCTTACCAGAAATGAGAATAAGAGTCCATCTATAAACTCACTGCTGCCAATAAAATATCTAAAGGAGTGCATTAGAGATTTAATCTTAGGAAGGAAAAAGGTAGACAACCTGAGAGTCTTGCTTTGGCATTGGATCTAGGAAAGACAATGAGAAGTAGACTACTGAGTTTCTTGGCAAGCATAAAGATATATAATCAGTTTATAATAATGTGATAGTATGGATGCATTTATTTAACCAGATGTTTGTCATTATCTACTGAGTCTCATGTATTCTACTAGATACCAGGAATACAACAGTGGCTGGGATTGACATAGCTTCTGCCTTGTCAGAAGCTTATGTGACCCCAGCCTTTATCAACCATATCGCCCGGTGGAAAGGCATTTAATTAACTAGGAAAATAAAGGTTGCTATGGGAGGACAGCAAGAGCAATTTAACTAGCCTGAAAGGAAGCCAAGGAAAGCTTCTAGAGGAAGTGAGGACAAAGCTCATTTCCAAAGGATCAACAGAAGTTGCCCAGGACAATAGGGGGAGGAGGACCCTGTGGTCGAGAATGGCCCAGGAACAGAAAATAACATGTTAAGAGTGAGACAGGGCATGTGCATTAGAGGAAATAAAAAAGGTTCAGTGTGAGTAAGGGTGATCAGTAAAGGTGGCTGGAGAGGTGGGCAGGGGCTGGATCACTCAGGGGCTTGAAAGTCATGCGAAGGAGCTGGGACTTTGTCTTAAGAAGAAAAAGGATTCCAGGCAAAGAAGTTATATGACCATATTTGTATTTCAGTGAACTTGCTCCAGCTAATATGATAGTGATGTTCCCCATCTCTCCTTAGAGGAATTGTCACTCTTTGGGATTTAGTTCACCTCGATGTCTTGCCAACTCAGCTCTCTGATGGACTCATGGAAAGCTATGATTTTGTGTACTGTCCAGATTTTTCTCATTGTTCAAGGATGGTGACAGTCTCCTGCCGCTTCCTACATCCTAATCAGAAGCAGATGATCATATTTATTTCTTAAAATGTAAACTCTTCAATATCCCCTATTGCCCCTGCCCTGTCACCTGGGACTGGATGGAAACTTATTCAGTGACACTTAGGAGGTGCTTTTCCTTCCTTCATGAGACCACACAGAAGGTTGAGGATTACTTCGTGTCAGAACACCAGGGCCTCGATCCACAGCATTGCCATCTTTGGTCCTGTTACATTGGCTTCCTGCTGCTGTGCTGTGCGTGTTCTCCTGTACCCATCATCCACTTCAGGAAACGTGAGACTCTCTTGTGCCTTCATCCCCTCCGACCAGAGCCAGCAACCTGCAGCCTCCCACATCTGGAGGCCTGAGTTTCAGGGGGATACCTAAATTCCTTTGTCTCCTCAGACTGGGGGAGCTCAGACATCTTTCCAGCCCAGTCCTTTATTCCTACCTCTTTCTCTGCTCCCACCCCTCCCCTAAGAAAAAAAGTCTGGGTGGGGGAGAGCCTTTATGAGGGTACTTTCTCCTTCCTGGTGCACCACACACGGCTCCCTCTACAGGCCTTTGGAAACCAAATGGCAGCCCCTCTTGGTAGGAGTGAGCGTGGTCACTGCCACCAGCAGTTATTCTAATTTCTTAGCAACAGATTCTGTTACAAACAACAATTAGTTCCCAAATTCTAGGAGTTTAACTCCCCAATACAAGAGAGAAAGAGACTTAAGATTTCATCTACAGTTAAGAAACATGACATGATTCCTATGTTGAGTTTGCCGATAAGTGAAATAGGCACCAAGACCTATAGGAAAGTGCCTCTAATGAGCGGTTGGAGATTTATTATACATTTGATCTTGAGCTAGTACATCAGAGAAACAACTGTGAGAATATTAGCTCATTCTCCGGGAGGCTCCCTGTGGCTTCACACTTCTCTCTTTATTTGGGCCCATGACCTTCACTCACAGCTGATGACCTCCTCTCCTCTCCTGTAAACCATCAGACACAAACAAACCCCTTCCTTCCACTTGAGCTGCACAACTCACAGCTGTGCCTTTCCCAGGGGACATTTCTCCTGCGCTCAAGTCCTAAACATCTTCAACCATCTTGACCACCTGAAGGACTCCCCGACCCCCCAGTTCCAGCCTCACCCTCTTGCAGCATCAACCAATTTCTTTCTACAGGATCATTCTCATTCATGTATTTTTACATTCTACTGTCTCCCTTCTGAAAGCAAACAATCGAACCTTTGTGGACCCCAGATCTCCCTCCAGCTACTGCCAAGGTCACTGCACCCTTTCACAGGCAAATGTATTTGAAGAGGTGTCCCCACCTGGCCTCTCCTCATCTCCACCTGTCCTGTCTTCTCTCTGCAGTGAGTCCCCACTCCTCCCCCACTTCCAGTTTCACCTGTGTGTCCCTCAGAGAGCCCATCTCTGATCACCCTACCAAAAATAGGTCTTCTTCTCTTAGTCTCTTTCTCAAAACATTGCTCAATTCTCTCAGATCACTTATTACAACACTTTTTTTTTCCTGTTTTATTTTTTTTTCTTTACTTTTTTTTTATTTCAGCA